>JAMKCF010000008.1:7112675-7825175 GCA_023634235.1 Pisaster brevispinus | reverse complement strand
TAGATAATCCAAAACTCTTGGAGCAAGTATTTAAGTATGAGGTAGGCGTTCCTCCATACAAGTAATGTTTTTTAAGTTTACGTATTTGCCCGATGTCTGCACTACATGTATGTACTTTATTTTACACAAATTTCTAGTTACTACACTCTACTAGTTGGCAAATAATGTGTTTTATTTTTTACATGTACATTCAGTGGTTTTTGCAAGAGTACATAACATCTAGGTTTCAATAAGTAGATCATTACAGAGGGCCAGATATCACCGAATAAGAACGAGCTGTCACAAAGCTCGGTAGTGGTAGTCTATCAACTACCAAAGTCTACCAAAACTATCAAGCAATACAGACAGTTGAAGTCAATGACTGCTCTGATACCTATATTTAGCACAAACTCCATATTTGTCAATTGAAACATCCTTGTGTGAACACACAATTTGTGAAACATTTTGGTTGTTCGGTGGAAGAGGAAAAAATTGTGCTCCCACAATTAATTAGAAATAATAAACGTTTACAAAATCATGGAGCACGCTTTTAATGATTTGTCTACTCACGTTGTTTTTTGCAATCTCTTCATTAAGTAATTGTTTCTATTAACATTAGAAATGTGACACTTGATTTACATACATTGTAATGATTCATTCTTGCAGTGTTTGGAGTTCAGCAGCTCAAAAGGGAGAACAATTGTCGCAGTTTATGTCTTGAATTCTTTAACATGGTAAGTTCACAAGCAGCCAAAACGTGTCAGCTTTAATATCTGTCAGTGCCCTTCTCCTCACGACATTGGGTCAGTGGCCTCCCAACATGTAGTCCCTGAGGAGTCAATGTGAGAAACTGTTTCAATGCGCAGAGGACCTCTGCGCATTGAAACCTGGTGGTCAAGGAACATGTACGATGCTATGTGCATTGTACATGTTCCTGGCACATCCATTGCTTTTCTTAACGTTTTAAAACTCATCGTGCTTTACATTGGGCTAATCATGCCTCTTGTTGCCAGACATATAATATACATTGTATTGTATAATTACTTTTATGCAATGGTGCCAGACTGATTTACATGGATAGATAGAGCTAAAGTCCAAGTAATTTCGTGTACTTCTTACTTTGCTGATTTTGAAGACAAGTCGGAATGGAATACACTGATCAAACATCGAGAGAAAACACAATCCTGCGGCTGTTCTCTAAGTCTACACTTTGAGTTCACCAAATATCTCGCATTTTCCTCAACCCTAGTATGCTTAGCTTCAAGTCTAATACTTCCACACTCACGTTTGCCAAAGTAAAGTGATTTCATTTATGTTTGGACCTTCTTCCTGCAGTGCCTTAGGATTGTGGGTTGCTGTCCAGAGGGCAAAGCAGTGCACAGATTTCGCCGTGACCGTCCACGTGGTCCACCTGTTAGCCTGCTGGGTGTACAACAGACAATTTCCCCACACGTTATCGTGGTGGCTCATCAATATCATTTGTGTGGCGCTGATGACAGTACTCGGAGAATTCCTGTGCATGAGGAGCGAGATGAAGGCCATCCCACTGTCCGTGGCTGCCAGGTCGGACTTATGACCTAACCTGTGACCCTTGACACGCCTTCCACATGAAACTCTACAAACCACTTCAATGAACCCATTTCAAGGCGCACGATGGACGCCAGTTATTACGGCCTGGTCACTCACTTTAAAAACCTTTGATTTAAGTATTTGGTTACATAAAAATACATGTTAAAGTAAAGCATGAATGATGTGCTGTCACGACGATAAAATCCATTGGGAGAATCTGAGACGCTCGATGGCAGCAGACACAGTGGATAATTTACAATCTTTAAAGTAGTTCTGATCATGGGAACATTTCTAAGAATAAAAGGTTAACCTGGTAACAACTGATGCAACCTCGCACCCTGAAAGTCTATAACAGAAGCACCCCTCGCTAATTGTGGGACACATTTGTGCACATTGTTAAGAGGATGAATAATACATAAACCTTATGCGTTGACATCATTACGCCACCATCTTAGAGGTACAATGAAGGTGAAACAATGAAAAACACACATCTTTGTATGCACAACGCAGAGGATGAGCAACCTTATTTTGACTTCTAGGCGAGGGCGCCCTTCTCGAATTACTTCATGTGCATAAGGCCTACTGTCTGCCCTTACCCTCAAGGATATACACAAGAGGCGACTGTTGCAGACCAATTTGCCTACAATCAATGTCAGCACTCATGTAGGATGCTTATTGTTACATGTACATCACTTCCAATTAAACTTTCCACCAAAAATAGTTCTACATGTATTTAAGACCTGCAACTACTCAACGAGAGTTCAGTTTTCAAAACGGAGATTATTGTGCATGTAATTTATACATGTATCTGTATTAAGCATAATTGTAAGAACTCTGTTTTACCCTTTACAGTTCATCTGCCCTTTTGCAACTTTTCTCGCATTTTGAATAAGCAGTTAAAATGTGTCAACTCTGTCCCTTCCAGAATGATACCATGGTTCAGACTGGTTGATATATTTAGTCGTATGCTCTTTCTTTGGGGATGAAAAGATGTCAAAAATATTCTAAGCATTGTGCTTCTGACTTCGGACAGAGAAAAAAACCCTGTGTAGGCGCTCAAACCTGTGAGGACCAGTTAGAGGAGGAGACTTACATGTAAGACTCAGTTTAGACGGGCACTCTAAAGTTGCGCCTAACCAAATTACTGAATTTATTACATAAAAAGTTTGACATCTGAAACAGTTAGGAGTGACTGGACACGCTGGAAGTCGAAAGATTGACTGTTGACTCTGGAGCGTCTTGGTTTCAGAAGTCGATCTTGTCATGAGCCAAACCTAATTTAAATGTTATGTTAAGCTCGCCTGTCTGAAACCAAAATAAGTGTCTTGGTGAGTTGGGGAATTGATTATGATATAGGCGTTGTGACAATTTTAATGTCTTTTATTTCTGGGCAATAGTCGGTGGACGTGCACACTCCCCTACATTTTCTTTCTTCGTATGGATGCCCTCAAAAAATGAAATTTTTAAATAATGGATCTCTGCAAGCCTATTTGTTATGCATAATTATCTGCAATGAAGTGAGTTGGCTTGGACTTCATTGACGGGTGGGGGTTAGGGTTGCTTAATTTGCCCCTTTAGCCTACAGAATATGTACAGGTACTTTAAACCCTTAACATTAAGCATTTTAAAGCACTATTTTTCTTTTAAAAAATGAAACCTGCATTACTGTATCGGTGCAATTTATGTTATGTACCCGTTTGCTAAAACACGGTGTACACTAGTGTACATGTTCATATTGACTGTTAATCACATTAGTACAAACATACAGCTTGCATTGTACTCAAGTTGTACTCATGCACAGAGTATATAGTTACTAATTTACCTCGCATACTTAGTTCCAAAACGTATTAAAATACGACTGGCATTTTGCTTTTTAATTTAAAGTTTTAACTTATACAGGGAAAGGCATTTTCATCAAATATCAATTGGTCCATCTTCAAGTGTAAAATTCCACAAGCTTTATGAAATGTACAACATCAACCTTGCAAGTTATGTCATCATCTACTAATGTACTGCTGCTCATTTTGGGGTCAAAAGAGGTCAATTTTCGGCTTAATAAGAGCAAGGTCAATTGCAAGGTCATTTGATTGCTTTATGGATTGAACACTCAACAGCTGTATGTACACAGCTCAGGGAGGTTCTTTGGTGGCTAGAGGTCAAAATGCACAAACAGTTGTAAGGCTTCATGGGCAAAGACATGTTTGAAGTATTGTACAGGAATAGGGCACAATGTTAATTTTGGATGCACATTGTACTCGGCAAGTATTCTGCATATCTTCTGCACATTTTGAAACTGAAACTCGGGCATACAGGGCCCAATTTCATGGCTCTGCTTACCGTAAGCAAGGAATCAGTGCTTACGGAAGCTTGGAATTACACGTTGGTATTTCACGGGTTAGCAGGGAATATTTACTTGTGCATTCTTCACTAACACAGCTAGCACAGAAATTCGGCACTTGCACAGTAAGCGGAGAATGGTGATCGCAAGCGCAGAATTCGCGGTAAGCAGAGCCATGAAATTGGCACACATTAACAAAATAGTGTTTTCAGTTTCTCAGTACAAATACAAAAAATATAAAGCACAGAAAAAGAACGTAACAATTCAAACACTGATATGCAATAAGCTGTTAAAATAAAATTTGAGTTTTTACATGGGCACACTTTAACAACAGTGTTAGTATCGAGTGTTGCACACAAACATGGGTGCACTTCCATGGCTGCAACCCACTGGCCGTTTTCACTTGATATTCAATATATATATAGCACTTTACATACTGGCAGGAACTTTGATTCAGCTTTATGGATGTTGATGTGCATGTACGTTCATAATGTATTACATTTCCTCTGAAGCCAGAGGTCATATAGACAGCCTTGGCCAAAGTCGCTCAATTTGCACATACTGAGTAAGCGATAATAAAGAAAAGGACATAATGTCACTATGAATGTAATGTAACATGTGACAAAATGGCAGTAAAAACCTGTGTATGATAAACTTGGTATCAGAACTTTTATTTTTGCATAAAAGGCATGCAATACAATATCTGTTTAATTAAAATAAAATAAATGCCTTTATATAAACCTCTTCTAGTTCAAGAGCTGCACAAGTTGGAATAAATAATGAACTATTTTGATAAATGAATGCACATTTCTTCTACAAACTACTCTTTAAAAAAAAAAAAACTTATTAACTCAACTCGACCAACAATGTCACAGCTGCAGTTCCAAACACATGTTAATGCAAAGGTACTTATATTTAACAGTTAGTTAATAAATCATCAAAATGTACAATACAGTCAAGTTCTGGGATTATTCTGCAATAAAAAAAACACACAGAATAATTGGATTACAAAGTGTCCATAGTGTGAAATATTTAAGCCTGTGTATTATTTTACTTTTCCCCATTACCAGACCGGACATAGCAACATCCACAATCAGCATTATTCCACTCCAATTACTTACCCCAAAACAACTAGGCAAAATGGACTTGAAGGAACCATGAAGGACGTATTAGGAAAAAAGTAGTGAAATTGTCTGAGTACCGGGACAAGGGTTGACCTACATATGGTGCATGTACAGGCTTTTATCAACTTTGTTTCAGGCTATTCAAAGGGAAGGTATACTATTGGTATTCACTCTTAAAATTAATAGCAGTAAAAAAAGTTACTTGGTAAGAAGTACAGCAGCTTTGGATTAGAGCAATTTGAGAATCATTTCACTTTGAAGTAACCCGGTTATGGAAAAAGATATCAGTTTTTGTCCCCCCAAAAATTTGAATCTGAGAAACGTCAGATACGTTTCTCAGATTGTGTATTCAAATTACGGATTATTCTTCCTGCGTAGACATAACCGCTCCAGATTGTCGGCGACATCTAAAAAATGCTACCACCTTTTAAAATGAAATTTACACAGGTTAGTTTCATTGTGTATATCTACATTTATACAGCATTAAAGCAATCGAACGGTTCCAAAAAACCAAAGGTATACTTTCCTTTTAATAACTACAGATTTTTCTAAGGCCCCCAATATTGGAAATCGGAAGGATATCATGCTTAACCAGTTTCAATCTTCCAGAGAAATGCTTCTGTCTGAAATACTATCAAAGTTCAGACCCAACACTGTCTCCTTGTGTCAAATCAATTCAGAAAAATATTTACACCAATAGGATATTGCTTTTTAAAGGCACCGTTGTGAAACATGAACATGAACCAAAATTTCTAAAAAGAATTTAAACATATTTACATATTATATTTGAGTTTAGCACAACTTCAAAAAGGTGTACCGAAAAATACACTTCGAATACAATAGTGCTGAAAAATATAGTAATCATTTTGGTCTTTATACTGCCTTGCCTATAAAAACAATGAATGATTTGGGTATTAACAAGAACAGGGCAAGTTATGAAAAGACATCAAAAGTGTACCCTGCAATATACAACACTGAAAGATAATATAAAAATATAAAATAAAAAGTTTCATAAAATATTATATAAATTAGCCCCAAGTGTCAATACATGTGTATTCCCAACCAAACAAAATAATAACACAGAGATAAAACTCTCAAAATAACATAATTCAAACAAAGAAAGAAACAAAGTTTTATTTAAAAAAATTTAATAAAAGAGACAGCTGTTGCAAACTGCTTACCAACCAAAATGCCCTGTGGTGTAAATGCACAAGGTTGTAATGGTTTTGACCCTAGTGTAGCAGAGTCTTTCTCAAAGGAAACATTTGACCAGCTACTGCCGTCTACTACAGTGCTGGCTGCTACTTTTTTGCAACCAATAAAAACCCCTGTTGAAGGAAATTCTCAAGCTGAACCTGAAGATTGTATTCTAGGCTCCACACCGTTATGGCTTCACTTTTGCATCCCGCAAACCGTGCCATCAACTTCTACTCATATACCTGCTAATGTTTTTTAAACACCCTGCTTATAAAAATTTCTGAAGTGAACAAATTGGACGCCTTATTTATTGATTTTTAGCAAATTTTGAAACCAAATCTGCAGTTCCTGACAAATACTTTCCCCCCTTTCATCCGTACAAATGTCCGCAGCTACAGAAGATGTAGTATATCATCTGTACATGTACCAATGACTAATGAAATACATACTTGTACGGCAATTATTTTAACAAATACTGAAACTTTGTCAGTGAATGAAAAAACTTGTGCTGAATAATGGCATGGTACTATAATGAGAAATGTGCATAAACAAACCCACAAAAGACAACGGTGAAAATTGCATTCAACAAGGTTCAAGTGAAGAAAGGAGCAAACCACCTTGCCAACATGGTGAGATGGTGAACATGAATCAAAGGCACTTAATGTTCTACTTCATCAAATTCTTACTCAAATTGCAAGTTCTAAGGCACTCACCTCAATAAGGCACATCTGTTAAATATCTATGCAGCAGAGAACACTCTCATTTTCTAATATTTAAAAAAAAAAGCATTGCAAAAAATTTACTTCCAAATTACAAATAATGAAATAAATACAGGTCAACGTAGAGTGGTTCAAACAATGTCAATTGAGGAGTCAAGTTCCTTGGCTACCACTTACTGCAGCTCACTTACTGCTTATCCTGCTGTAAATCACAGCATCAGACTAAAACCAAGGTATGATACAAATTCGGTTTTAGAAAGGGGTACCTTACTCCCTATCCTCTAGTTTTTAATAAAAACCTACAACCAACCTGTTGAAATTTCATCAAATTATTAGTGATAAAATTTCTGAGAAACGACTGAAAAACGGTTGGCTTTGTCAGGAGTTTGGAAAAGGTTTTACCCATGCTTATTTTGATTTGGCAACCAAAATAAGCATGCGAGTTTGGGTGATAGTTAACTCACGCATTGCAGTATTTCAGAAGTTGATGTTTTGCGGGACAGTTGGTCCTGGTATCAAGTTTGTTTATAGTAAGTTTTTCAGATGACAAACTGTTCATGAGTTTGTTTTTCAACAACCGTTACGAATCAGTATCATACCTTTAAGGCAGTTGGCATAACGCAGATATCTCGTATAAACTCACCTCTGTAACGCAATTGCATAAACATTAAATTGATTTACAATCAAATTACCTTTGCAACCCATTTTCAAATGAACCCTTGTTTTGGACATCAGGGTCCACTTTTACGGTGCTGCTTCCATGTACCACAGCCTTCTGCGCTTTCAGCACCCCATTAAAGCATGTAATACTACGAGCTGTAAGCGCAGAATTCTGCAGTAAGCAGTGTCATGAAATTCAGCCTGGGTTTCTTTTGCACTCAGTTTTCAGATTGCTAATCAGCATTTTACACCAGGATTGTGTATGCAAAAAACCCCCCCAAAAACATAGAAATTAATAACCGAAGCAATTACTACAGGGCTTGAATTTCAGGGAAATCTCTACAGGACCAAAGGGCGTTTACCTCAAAACTTTCACTGGATTGAAAATTCCACAGACCCTAAAACAGATTTTTTTTTATATATTGCCATTTGATGAACTTTTTGGAAGGCTGCTTGGACTTGAAATCTCAGCCAATAAATAAGTCAATCTTAAACTGTATTTGCTGGTGTTTTGGGAAGGAAAAAACACTTGTCCATCAGATTTGATAGGACGTGAGGTTACTGGCATTTCATTTTCAACACTAGTTTTGGAGGAGCATTTTGCACCCCCAAAAACAAGTATATTATGCACTTGTTCAGGCGTGATACTTCACAGAGGCAATGGAGGCAGCTGCCTCCATTCTCCTGCTCATTGCCTTGGTGCCCATTGCAATGTTCCAGTAGAAAGCCAATCTTACCTCATACAGGTTCCCTTTACAATAGAAAACTGCCCTGCCCTATACAAGATAGAAGTATCAGTCCTGCGCCTGTGTAAGTCTACAACATGCCACCGTTGATGGCAGCTTGATTTGGACTGTTGCTATCTTGGTCTATGAGAAGGCTCTTCAACTGACTTGAAGAGCTCTCTGGCAAGAAGTCTTTGGCGCACAGTCCCTCCTGATTAGCAAGGTGCAGTGTTGCTGAATTCTGGAGCAGGAGCTTCGCCATTCTGTGGTTGTTGTGCATTACAGCGAGCATCAACGGCGTGCTCTGAGTGTGTAAGAGTGTAGACAAAAGACATAAAAGTTCAAATTGAATAGTTAGCACAATGTCAGCTGTTAATCATTATGTCCTACCCGTAATGCATCATACCTCTTGTCACTAACCCCTGGAAGGGAAGCATTGAAAAAACAACGCAGATTGGCTCACCAAAAGTGACTGTTCTGCATGCACACTTGTTAAAAACATTCAGGTGCTTTGTAGTACGCGCGTATAAAAATGCACGTATTTCTACGCAATATATTTCAATTGAGTCATGTTTTTATATGGTCACCCTAAACTGCATACAGTTAGACGTATCACAAGATGAAAAAAGAATGATTGGGGCCAGTTGCTCTATGACCTGATGCATCTTTTGACAGTGTTCTGCGTAGTCGCTATATAACACAGAATGGATCAACCACAGGACTTATTCAAATACCCAATATATTTGGATATTTCAAAGTCACACTTCCAGGGGGGTTTTGATCAAGTGAGGCATTCCAAAAAAGAAAGAAGAAAAAAGGGGCGGTAAGATTGTACACCACTGGGAATGAGGTTGCTCAATGTCCTTCTCATGGAAATTGAAAATTGAAAGCTGGAAAGAATCGGAATTAATATACCCTTCCAAAAATCAGAATGATACGCATAGTGCACCGGGCTCCAGAACCAACCTTTGATATCTCATCTCTGATGTCAGGATCAATCTTAGCCTCTTGCAATAAGTATTCTGCCACACTCAGTGCGTCATGCTGCACAGCTTCATGTAATGCTGATGTCTGCTTGTACGTGAAACTCAAACTGACACACTGGTCAATGTGTAGACTTTTCACCTATTGACAGAAACAACAAACAAAAGTCTTAAAATATCTTTTTTTTGGGCTGTGGTGGTACCGATGGTGCAACAACTCGACACTTCCATTTGATCGTCTTCACTATGCTCTGATTGTCTTGGATCTCATGAAGATGATCAGAGCATCACTGGTTCTTTTTAGAATCATAACGGCTTAAAAAAGACATTGGGATTTTTAAGTTGTCATTTTGACTGACGTAAGGGGAAGCATTCACTGTTGTCATTGGTCAAATCATTAAAAACCTAACTCCATTCAGTGCTATACCAGGAAAACTTCCTCGTTCTAACACAAAATTCAACACCGTGTGGTAACTCAACATCCAAACTGTTGGACTATGCGACTTGGTGGTATGCGTAGGACCGACCGACTTCACAAAGCGCTAAGATTCGTCTTAAGATGAGTTGTCAGTATTGCCATAGTGATCTGTATTGTGACGTCCCACTTTGCTTAGCAGTTTAGATTGATTTGTAGTTAAGCTCAATCTTAGCTCTTTGTGAAATCAGCCCTGATCCAATGTAATGCGCAATCAATCTTATACCAGTGCTGTTTGCAGTCCAACAGAATCCAATAAAACATACAGTTTGTTTCAGGGGTTGGGGTGGTTAGGATTTAGGGTGGAGATGAATGGATCAGATCTATTGAATCCTTTAAATCCAGACCATTTTAGGAACAGCTTAATTACCTGTGCTAAATCATCTTTCTGTACAGCTTTCCACAAAGATTTCATGTCATCATCATCATATATAGAAACAAAGGAGGAGGAAGGTGACGCTATCTCGTCATCATCATCTGGACTTGGAGATGAAGATGTGGCATCGGAAACTACTACCTCTGGGATCGGAGTTGACAAGGTTTGGGGGTACATCGCTTTGGCTGGAATTAAAAATGAAACAAAACAAAACATAACTTGTTTGAAACAAAAAAGTCGCATCCCCTACAGGTGATCCCCTGGCTGCTGCTTCCAAGGTTGTAAACTTGGGTGTGATCCCTGACTACATGGCAGCTAAGGGTTGTATGGCTTCTCACTGGCACCCCCAAACAAAGATATTGGGGGAAAAAAAAAAAAAAAAAAAAAAAGGAAGACCGCCAACATAGGGCTAGATAGCTCAGTTGGTAGAGCGCCAGCACGTTAAGCTGGTGGTCGTTGGTTCAACCCGCTCAGGTAAATTTGTCTTTGCTCAACCCCAAATCAAAAACAAATTAGGGGTAAGTTATTAATCACAGAGGATTTATTCAGTAATATACCTTGCAGCTGTCACAGTTTGAAGTGTGAAAACAAAGCCAACTCCCTGTTTTAGTTCTTGTTTTTATGATGTGTTTCTGGCAAGGCTGGCTGCCTATTGCACAGCAAAACCTTGTATTCCTTTATGGGGCATTATATATAATTGGGTCTCACGATTCAAAATTGCTTCCTGCACCTAATGTAAAAATATGAGTGTTTAGAAATGCCCATCAGAGATGAAGCACTTTATATACAAACAAACTTGTGTATTATGACAGATTTCTGACGTACCACTTTGACATATTTGAGGGTTATTGTTGTTGGTGAGTTGCATTTCCACTTCTTCCTTGTAGGCTTGTAGGAACTGGGACTGGCGTTCTTGTACGAGGGGGCGCTGTTCGTCCGAGAGATGGAAGATGCGTCCTTCCACTGTGGGATCCACAGTGCACTGTGCTCTCTCTGCTAGGTCTAAGTTTGCCTGCCGTAGTAGACTGTGGCGCCTGCCAGAGTTACACAATATGACATGGTTGGGAAGGTATATGTCCATGAAGACAAAGCAACAAATCTACATGGAATCATGTCACGTTTTTGATGTGGAAGTCTCGCTAACAGAGAAACCAGTGATGTATAAGGTCAAGCACAAAATTGCACTAAGCAATAGCAGGGCACCGATAGCAATAATTTGAATGAAATGGTATGTTGGCTAGTGACTTATTTATGCTAAGCAAGACTTTTCTGCTCAGGACATGTTGTGCTTTATAACACAGTTTAATAAAATTCAGCCCTGGTTGCAGACCTTTTGGAGAAACTCCATCCCAAATGGCCCGCAAATTGCCAGGGTCCCTCCTCTTCATAAGCCCCCCACCTGCTTGCGTGATCATATGAAGTAGAGACCATAGACTGCAGGTGCTGGACCTAGTTCATTGATAGACCGATTAATTCTATGATTCTTTCTGTCTCCTAATTAAGTCTCTTTTACAGGTACTATCATGGTGTGGGTGCAAAAAGTCTTTCCCACATTGTCCCTTCTGTATGCAACTTCACTCATAGCACCCGCTTTGCCACTTGTTCTTACCCCATCATGTATCTCTTCCAAAGGCCAATATTGTGAGATATTTGAATAGCTTTTCCCCCGTAACTGCTGCACTTTGGAACTCTGTAGCTGTTTTCCGCCATTTTGCCATCTATCCCAGTTTAAGAGGAATGTGAACAAATACCTTCTCTCTCTTCAAATTGTTTTTTTTGTGTTTTGTAGCCTTCACCTTAGAGTTGCCCTTTGGCAGGGTTCAAAATTTACACTGGACTGCAGGCCCGAGGCCAGTGATTTCAGCGTAGGGCTGGTAAAATCACAACCAGACAAGTCCGGCGGTCTTGTGTTTTTCAATTGAATAAACATCTAAAACAAAAGTGGTGTTCAAATGTTGACGTTAAGTCCGAGTTATAAATATCTTTCAATTCTGTTGAGTAAAATTATTCCCTTAAGAATGAGATAAATCTTCTCTAGTGCTTGTTCAAATGAAAACAGTTTAAAGTTGAAACTGTGTAACTTTTTCTCTGGTCTTGCTGGTCAGTGAAAATGTTGACCAACAAGCCCTGATGTCTTGTCGATTTTCCTCCCAAGTGTGAGCCCTGACTTTGACCTTGTGTTGGGCAACTTTTCATAAAAAATATTTTGAAAACTACTCATGCATACCTGCTGAGACTAATAAGGCTCTGTCTATGACCGGAGTGACACGGCTTGAGTCCCTTGACTATGTTGATGGAGAGGAAATGATTCTGGACGACGGTGGACAGGACGGGCCCTTCCTCTGCTGAGGAGAGTTGTCTGCACACCCTGAGGATGTCATAACCATCTTTACCCTGGGCGATGTACTCCTTTGTACACAGTCTGTAAACCTGTGATGGGAGACAAAGTTGTGATAAGTTGCAAAAAGACCATGTCATTTTTCGTTTACAAAAAGAGCGACCTTGAACATCCCAGTGCCTTTCTGGCAGGCAAGATACTATAGATAGTTCCCAATAGATGCCATCTTTATGGGTAAATTGCATTTTGGCTTGCAAGTGCGTCAAGCCGTCAAATTATTGACGCGGCCGCGTTGTTCACTAACCAATCGTGCAATGAGTTTGGTGAAATGTGCGCGTACTGCTACGCATGACTGTGTGTTCCAAATTGCCCATAAAGATGGCAGATTTAAGGCACGTTCCAACAGCTGAACAAGTTTTGAGATGTTCCGCCCTTTATTCATACCTAAGGTTGATAGAAACCAGGCATTGCAATCTCCATAACAAAATTTAATTTTAATGCCTTCTTCCATTGAGCTTTGTACAAATTGTGCTTGCAGGAAGTCCAGACTCATGTGATAGACCTCATGTGATAAACATGTGATAGACATCTTGCGTTGACTGCCATGGCTGACATTAAGCACTGAAAACGTGCACAAGTGGGTAGGCATACACAGAGCTGTGGGGACTTTTACACAATGGAACAAAGGCCCCCACAATGTCTTTCTCTGGGTTCCCACAAGGGGATTCTTTAGAAAAGGGAATAATAGAAAAACAATAGCAATTAGTCCCCACAACTCTGTGTCCAACAGACTGTGTGTACATGCCGCATACACTTCTCAGCCAATGACAGGTCTTCCTCTGACCTCAGCGAGGGCGCTTTTGCAGCTTGTGATCGACACCACATGCAAGAGGTCTATTTAAAGAACTACTAGTACCCTAAAAACTTAACACTGTTCAGAACTGAGTGAATAACATATTGTGTCTTTATTCTCTGAATACAAGAGACCAAGAATGCACACGTGTCCATTTTGTCTGTTAGCAAAAACCTCAGTTTCAAAAGTTTGAAGGAACTTGTGTTTAAATTGAGGGAAACACTTGTTGAAGCTTTCTTATTAGTTTCAACAACTTGTAATAAATCTGTCGGTCCAAGAGTCATCTTTGATCCTACCTTACTTGGTGAAATTGGTTGATCCCCAATGCTGATTGAGTAAGGATCAACTCTACACCCAGGTTCTGCATCGGGATCAAATCCAAACTTCATCCCGCTGACTTGAGGGAAGCGGCCCTCTTTCTTTGGATGCTGGGAGACTCCGTTCTCCAAAGCCTGCCACAACTGCACACCTGGAGATCAACAAAACAATTTGTCAACCTAATTAATAACAGTTTGATTGATTTTCTGAGGGAGATGATGATACCCTTTTGAATAAAAATGCAAGCTTTCTTGAGCATAGAAGTTACTGTGCATGTTCCTGTGAGTTATAAAAAACACTCTCCCTATTTTGTGTTAATTCATGCGCTGTGATTGAAAGAACGGCAGCTTTGGTTGGGCCATGTGGTTTTTCAAGATTGCTTGGCGGCAGCCGTTGTGGATAGGATGCCAGAGGGATGCTATCATTCCGTGAGCTGACCAAAGATGCACTGGGTGGACAACATCCGCGAATGGTCAGGTTGTGATACCACTGAACTCAAAGCAGCAGCATGGGAAAGACGGGCTGTGGTGGGAGCGGTACCAGTGACCCAAGCAGGGTACA
The DNA here is from genome assembly GCA_023634235.1 of Pisaster brevispinus. Taxonomy (NCBI): domain Eukaryota; kingdom Metazoa; phylum Echinodermata; class Asteroidea; order Forcipulatida; family Asteriidae; genus Pisaster; species Pisaster brevispinus. The sequence goes on along the minus strand of JAMKCF010000008.1, from coordinate 7,810,960 downwards.
ATATGAGGAGGAGACCACGGGCAAATGCCTATGTCTACTATAGAGAGAGAGAGAGTGTGTCAAGAATCAAACACTGACACTCATTGAAAAAGTAAAACTATCAGGCTGATTCCAGGGCAGACAAAAAAAATAATGACATTTGGTTAAGATGTTTCGTCTCAGGAATTCCTTAGAGGATTTTAGGGGGGTACTTCTGTACAAGTGGAAAATGGTGTGTTCAAGTATGGGAACACTGAGGGGAGATGCCCTCTGCCCAATATCAGGCATGCAAACAGACAAAATTAGTCTGGTTACCTCGATGAGTCAGCTGGAAAGTCATTGCGCCACACACACACACATACATGTATTGGTTTACACATGCAGACTCTACACTGTTCGGAATCACGCCCCATGCCCAACAGGAGTACAAGCGTATAAAAAAGTCAGGGAATGAATAAGGCAGTGTCTAAATTGACAGCTGTGGCTATGGCTGCTGCTGGATCGCCGTGTCATCAATATGGGAAGTATAGGGCAGTCCTTAGCAACACCTTTAGCAACAGTCATAGCCGTAGCCACAGCTGACAATTCGGGTACAGCTTAAGAGGCCCACGGCACGGATTGATACCTGTTATTTGTAGGACGACTAAGACGTCTATCATTGGAAGCAGACATAGTAAATCTCTCTTCTTGAAGTCCCCAGCCTGGTGGATGGTATCCGATCGAAACGTTCCTGAGTTCAGTAACGCTATCTCTGCATTGCTGGAAGCCAGCATAATGTCAGTCACAAAATTACCTGCAAAATAAAACCAACAAATATTTATAGTTTTTAAGGCATTGCATGGTGAGGTATCAATGTGTATTAAGGTTGCAGTAACACCATGTGTATATCTACTTTGCTGTGACATGTCTCACTCTCTTCAGTCTCCTGACGATGAGGCTAGAGCAAGCTAGTCGAAACTTTGAGACCAATTAAGAACTCACTCTGCGGCAGTGCAGTTAATTACGAGAAGTCCCCTCGATCCACTAAGCGAAAGTAGTAGTCCTGCGAAAGTAGTAGTCCTGGCCTACATTCCGCCAGTTAATAACCAGGACAGTTCTTTTCAGAATTAAGTAGTCTCCAAAATTCTGAAATCTACTGGGCGGCAGCAGAATAAAAAGACCTAGTTCCCAAAGAACAAATCTACACAGCAAAGTCGATATACACATGGTGTTACTGCAAACTGAATTTATAGTCTGTGCAAGTTGAAAGTTCGGCCCAGCAAATTACTGTGATATCAGTTCTATCAAAATTTATTTTGTACTCTCAGAACCCCCAGAGAAAAAAAAAGAAAGGAGTATAATCATCTACAGCAAAAACAAAGTCCTGCATTTTCCTTCACTGGAGGGTTTTCTTTCTTGTTAACAAAGTTGTACCAGAACCTGCCAAATCGTCCCGCATAAGGATGGTGGTATATTTTGTGTATCTGAAAGCTTAGGCCTTGTCCAAATTGGTGGCTACAGCTACGGCTAGATTTCCACGTCATCATGCGTTGAAGTAAAGGACGCCCTTAGCATCAACACTCTTAGAAACAGCCGTAGTCATAGTCATCAATTTGGATAATGCCTTAATTGGTGTGAAGCTAGGAAAAAATACCTAAACTATAAGATAATTGCTCTGCTTAATATGCTCTTGTCCTCAAAAATAACTAATAAATAATTTTGATGATGTAGTAATTCCACTATAGAGGATAAAGAATGTCACTGTAATTTTAGCCCTGACACTGGTGTGTGATAAGCATCGTATTCTCAGTGCTATTAAATAAAAGCAAAATAATAATTACTGAATATGCACACCCCCCAAAAAACAAAAAACAAACAAACTTTTGCATTGGTTTATGAACCTTTGTTTAAGCTTTTTCCTAACAATGTGAGTTCTCTGTTTTTTCTTTCAGTTTTCTTTATCAAAAGTCTGCTTTCAAAAGTGTCACCACAAGAGAGAAGTTGTATTTACCAATGTTTGTTTCCTGAGTTCTGATCAAAGCAAACCTTGCATCCAAGTCCACTTCAAGGGTCCCTAGTTTGTCCTCCAATTCCTTGTTGATGATCTCTGCGTGTTAGGATGTATATACAAGTACGGTATGAACACGATGAACAACAGTGCACAGGTTAGTTTTAGTTCAATAAAAAACCCAAACCCACCACTGAAATTTCTGTTAAAGTGCTTTTAGACTGGGGTACTCCTGTACAAGAGGAAAAGAGTGTGTTAAAGTATAGGAACATTTGGGGGGGGGGCCCACCCACAGCCACATATCGGGTATGGTATAGGAATATGGCTGATCCGCCACTGGGCATGATCCATTGTAATATAATACGTACATGTACAAGCACTGGATTAATTCTTCCCAATCCACAATCCCCTTTATTCACCATTGACCACAACCCAACCCAAACTTACTCTGATATTCACTGACAATCTCTTCCACCTCAATGTCTTCTTCAATCTCCGATGTAATATCGATCTTCTCCACTGTGACACTGGTCCTGCCAAAGTCAGTGAAGGTCACTTCCAGCCTCGATAGAGTCCTGAAGTCGGTTCCACTCTTAACAATGTATTTACCATTCTTCTGCAAAAGTGAGATATGTCGGAAGAGTCACTAATTGTACTCTGTGGCCAATGTCCTAAGGCCTGTAAGCAGACTAATTCTGCTTACAATGGTCCTTATTAGCCAAATGTGGCTTTCATAATCTCAGCTTACCATGAGCAAAGCAAGCAAAACTCGCAAGTGGTTCTTGTATGCAGATTGAGTGAAATAAGAATTCAAACTGATTGTGAACAAGCACAATTGCGCCATGAACTAGTCTTAAGCGTTTGTGTAATACACGTATGCTTACACACATTTTTATGCCACAGTAAGCACACAAATTGGCTGACTAGGTAAAGCTGGATTAAATTTATCCCGTGCTGTTACACCCATCAGGACTGAATTTCACGATAATACTAAAATCTCCCTTTTGAAAATGGGTGTGTCGAAGTTTCGGGTTTTGCCAGAGCCAGTCACAACAGGCAATGGTGATTTGGGGGTCTCCAAATTCTCCTCTCTTGACTCTGACATTATTTAAAAGGGAAATATTTATCTGGTACGGGTATGAACTTTATAATGGGTGAGCCTTCAAATTGCAATTAATTAATTTGTGTTTTCAATAACTTCAAGTACCAAACAAATACAGTTACGATTATTGTGAGGGATGAATATATTCATGACCAACCTGCATGAGATAATGATTTTTGAAGATGTGAAATTAAATAATATACAGATATATGTACAGCAGTACCAGCTGCTACAGCTAATTACAGGATTTGAGCAGGCCTATTGTCACCAAGGACAACCAGTGGTCTAGTGATTAAGACATCTGCTCTATATAGACCTTTCTATTGCAGCATCACAGCCCAAGTTTTTGCCAACCAAAGTTGGAAAACTATGGAAAGCCATAAATGCAAAGCAAAATCAGGTAGACTACAGTTTGTAACAATGTCACGCAAATAATAAAAAATAGTGTTCAGAATTTGTTGGAAACAAAGCAACCAATCATGAGATGTATTATTTTTGATGATGAAAGTTTGCAGAAGTGTTGAAATGGGGCATATTATCTGTTAACACGATTCAATGTTTTGCTAACATTCGGCCGTCCACGCCAACCAGAGCGGTTTGTTTATCAACAATGGAAAAGTTTATAAAATGCAGGTTTTAATCCCACCCAAGTTGCCTATGTTTTGTTATTTTGTGTCTGCACTATACAGTGTTTATCGCACACCGATGTCAGGATAAAAGCAAAACAATGCAAATCTGTGTTTACCTCAGTGATTTCATAATCATGGTCATGTCCTCCAAGTATCAAATCAATGTCCTCTACATTCTCCGCTAGTCGTATATCATTAGGCATCCTCATGTGTGTTAGAGCTATCACAAAATCAGCCCCCTGTCAAGAACACATTCAATTCCAGTCCGATTTAAATATATGGGCAAGATCCCATGGTGTTGGGTATGGAGGGGTTTACATTCTGTACAGCAATTTCCACAAAAGTCAAGTAATGTAAAACAGCTGCAGGCCTGGAATTTCATCTGAGAGGCTATAAGAGAGGGCAAGGCCATTTTCATTTTGCAAAGTTAAGGCTGTAGCCAGGATTTGGTGTCCAAAAGATTTGCTGGAAGTTTAAAAACCAGGTGTCCACATTTTTCACTTACAATACATTTACATGCAATTTTTAAGCGACTGATAAAACAGGGTGTCCAAGTTTTTAAACAGGGCGTCCAAAAGACACCCAGACACCCCTCTGGCTAACACTATGCTTCCGGTGGAAAAGTCTATGGGGACATCTGAAAGGGCCAAGGGCAAGACCAGAGCGACAAAGGCTGTGGCCTCCGTGTAATGCAAGACCTGCTGCTGCTGGATAAGTTTTGAGATGTGTCCCCATTTCTTCATACCAAAAATTGCTCAATATCGTAAGCTGGAATATTCATTGCAACGGAATAGCTCTTCTATTGACCTGTTTATCTGTACACTTTGTGCCTGCAGGCTGTCATGTCCGAGCTCTATGGCACTTTTATTGTCAACATGTGGTGTCTTGAGTGACACCGTGTACAACAAATAACAACTTTGTCCTCCAGCTTATTGCATAGAAAGAAAACAATGACACCTAACAGCGTAGCTCCATTTCTTTCTTTTAAGATTTCAACCTCACTCAGGTGTTTTTATTGTTTCTGATGATTTTCACCCAAACAACTTTAAGCATCTTGAATTTCAGAATATTATATTTTTGGAAAGTTTGGACCTAGAGTTAGCCTCAGAGACTGATTTTAAGGCCAGTGTATGAGCGTACATGTGTGTATAGTCTGTGTCTAGGATTTCAGAGTGAGATATATGAATATATCCCAAGCCTGTTGGCCAATCAGAAGCAAAGATTTATCCTTGCTATATGGTAAATATCAGATACCTGCCAAGTTGTTTTTGTACGACAGCACCCTCGGGCCAATGCAGTAATTTTCAATTGATTCAATTTTTAATGTCGCAGAACCTTGTAAACTGTCACGAACAAGATTTCACATTGGATTATTGATGCTCCTTCCATAACACTCACAGACCTGCAGTGGGGTGTTTGGGTGTCTTTGGGACACCACGTTTGTTATTTCAGCACCGTGCTTAATCTATCCTTCTTTATTGACCCCCTTGCACGCACGTCACATGCTGTGACTGTGCCTCGCTCACCATTTTTGGAGGTCAACATAGGTAAGCATGTGAAAGCCCCATCGACTAAAATTTGCACTACACTGTACACCACTCAAGGACAATGACTCCCAAAGTAGCGCAACAAATATTATTGTGATGATGACGTCGGGTGACTTGGGTCAGTAAACCTGTCTTTTGTTTCCAAAAACTGACCACCATTTCAACTAATTGTACTCTAGTGTCCTCTAAGTTGTACACTCACCTGTTGCTTGAGGTCTTGCGCAAGTTTATTGCCTTGTTTGACATAATCAATGTACGTCAGATTCTCTCTGTCAATGGTTGCTAAGGTTACAAGCCACTCCTCTTCTACTAGACCAATCAATCCAATCTAACAAAGAAAAATAAGTCTCACACACGTAACAATCAATTTCGGGGATGAACAAAGAAAAATTGACTGGAGCAGGATTCGAAGCTGTAATCTTATTTAAATATCTTTGAAATGCCAGATGTTTAAACATTTTTCTAAAAAAATTATGGATTGTTCCTGGATGCTAAAGAAAATGGTTCACCTTCTTGCCCTGACATGTGATCAAGCGTGTGACTAAGCCATCAGCCAATGGTTGTCCAGTAAAGTTATCGATAACATTGCTCATCATCCATGGGAAGTTAGTATCACGGACTATGTCTTCCAGTTCATCAACTCCAAAATCTTGACACAAAAAAAACCCAAATAAATAAATAAATGTTCTATCAATATTTCCTGTATCAGTTTTATATCACTGATGAAGTAAGGTTTTATAACACAGGAATTCATTCCTTCATTAACAAATATTTAAATGCTGTCGCTTTAAGTTAATGAAGTCAAACAAAATCCACAAGACAAGAATCAAATTATGAGAGGAAAAAAACAAACCTTTCTACTCAGTGTCACAATGGAACTATTTTTATTTGATCGTAATACTTTGCGTACTCAACAGAATTGAAAGATATTATTTATCGGACTCAAAGTCAATATTTGAACATAATGTTTTAAATGAGGGGAGGTATTCAAAAACACAAGACCACTGGACTTATCCAAGTTCACTGGCCCGAAGCTAAAACCACCACCCTTGGTTCTGTCGTCCAGTGTGAATTTCGGGTCCTGCATATATATTAGTTACCGTGGCATAACAAAATCTGCTCTAGAATGCAGGGGTCATGGGTTCAAATCCCACTTGAGTAGTATGCCTCCGGGTTTACTTCTGAAGGGCTCAGACAGCACTAAGTGTACAGTGCTTATCACACATGGGTATAAAGGTAAAGCTACATAAAGATCATAACTGACTTCACGGAAAGTTTGTTTATATGATAATGTGAGGGTAAATCGACGGACAACAGTTAGGTTTGGGTGAAGTATAGCTTTAGAACTTAACGATTTGACAGACAAGATAAAGACAAAGGAAAGACAATGATTTATACTTGAAATCGAAGCATTCTCAAAAGTAATCGGGCACTGTCGCCTTTATGAACATGTAGGTACGAGGAGAAAATAATGTAAGCAGAAGACAAACAAATCTGAGACAAAAATTAAGAGGTGATACGTTAAATTTAGAAAATAGTTGTGGAAAAGTCAAGACGAAAACAAAGAAGAAAGAGAAGAATAAAGAAGACAACAACAGTGACAACAACGATGACATCGGCGACAACAAAAAATACAAACTGTTCACGATATGAGGACTGTCATGTCATATAATGATTATAAAATTGTTCTTGTTTATTACCAAAGTCGTGGTTGCCATAAACTGCAGTGTTGACTTTCATAGCGTTCAGAACTGGGACCATGTGTTGGCCTCTTGTCACATTACTCACTGTGTGAAAATGAGTCAAAAGAGAAAATTAGAGGGAAAAAAAAACCCCGGAATAAAAACAATCCTCGACATCATCCTTGACGCTGATTTGAATTCAACACAAACTATGCTCAAAATATTCAAGCCCAGTAGGGTTTAGCATTGAGGTAATAATCTAACAACCAACCAAGTCTGAATTTAGTGTTTTTCTCCCACAGGTAAATGTACAGAAACAAATAAACAAACGTTCGATGTAATATTTGTTGTTCAGACTTTCAATTTTAAATCCCATCACCGCACAAATAAAACAATAAATAAATAACTACAAATAACTACAAATAAAATAACAGCAATTGGCAAATAAATAAACAGAAAGACAGTAACCGTTATTATTTTGCGGAGATTTTTCTTGAAACTCAATCCCTAACAAAGAGCAATCAATTGGTGCAGAATGAAAACAGCATTAAACTTATTATTGGAAAACAAATTATTGGAAACTTTGAATCATTAAGAACCAAGGGTTGCAAAAAAACACAAAAAAACTTGTCCTCCCTTCTTCTTCTTTTAAGCCAATTATATAAAAGTGAAAAAAATAAAATTCTTACTGATGGAGGGATTCAAAGCATCTCCACTGAAGAAGATGAGTGGGTTCTCAGGCAGGAAACTCTTGATGATCGTAGCAAAGCGTGCCGCTCCACCCACTGGCTCCCTGTCCTTCGGCTCCACATTATAAACATCGTTGAAGTGCAGGATGGTTATGGTTACCATTGCATGGGTGGTGTACATTGCTTTGATTTCCGCTGAGAGTTTGCGCTGGTAAGAGGACTTGCGACTTAGGTTTGGCGTTGAGTCGTCTAGACCTTTTTTCAAAAAATGAAGAGGAAAATATTGTGTACAAATTACTTCCTGATTCTGTGTTTCCTATTGCCACACACAACAGCATACACTGAGTATGAAAGCGTTTCTGAATCAATTAGGGACTTTGGGTATGGCTACGGCTCTGGCTGCAGCAAGAAGGTTGAAGAATACAACTTGTTTTAGTGATTCGTAAGTGAGCAATAATGATGCTCCATGCCTAAAACCAGGCAATTCCTGTATTATTAACAAAATAAAAATGAACAAGGCAGGGAGTACTTTTGGTAGTTGTCAAAGACCAGTATCCTCAATCCCAACTTATGCATAAAATAACAAACCTGGGAAAATTTGGGCTCAATTGAAAATCAAAGTTGCAAGACAATAATGAAAGAAAACAAAAACCCAACCTTTTTGCATAGAATTACATGTTTTCAGACGCCTGCGAAGGGCTTCATGCCTGAAGCATTTCTCAAATTCATTTTGTGTGGGTGTGAAAAATGTTGTCTCTCTCTCTTAAACTACATTACTTTAAAAGGGGTTGTTTTTAACAATGCTTTAAAATATCAACAGCTCTCCGGTGCTATTTAGCAAGTAAGTTTTAATGGTCATTCATTTTTGGAGTAATTACCACAGGTATAGCCTCCCTTTAAACTGTCCTGGATATGTAAGGAGAAAATTATGTTTTTTTAGAAACAAAAATGTCACATCGTTATGTGCACTCAAAACCAAAAAAGCACAAAGCTTCTTTTTTTTAATGTCACTCTTTTTCTTTGAAAACCTGAGCACCTTGATTTAATTTTATTGGAACAAAAACAAGAGCATCATAATTGGGAAACTGTCCTCTTTTAAAAACGACACTCATTTTTATTTATCTTTTTGACGACTTGCTTTTACAATGCAGAATGGCTTTTGAGTTGCTTCATGGCTTTTGAAATTGTCGTTTTACTCCCCCCATACCTTTGATCACCCTAAATGACCTCCATGTCCTTTAATGCTTTGTATCATTTTAATAATTTTGTAATTTTCTGATGAATTTTAATTGAGTTCATGTGAATTTAGATGCAACTGAGTCTTCCGATTGTGATTCGTTTTTTTATATTTTAAAATAAATAAACCTTTTTTTCTATCTGTTTTTCTGCCTAGATCCCTTGAAAAAAAGAGAGTTAAATATACAAATACACATATAATGTATTTTAAATTCTTTTGAAAGTCAAGCACCTCATATTTGAGTTTTATAAAAGGCATCCAACGTGAATCAATATTCAATTGGCCGACCCATTGTCCAGAGTCCAGTAATTTTAACACTGAGTCATCAGTAACCACACTCGGAATTCAGGCCCTAATATTACGACACATTGAAATAAATTGTATTTGTATACAATTTTACAAATACACTATGTATCCATATGTATGCACCATCTCCCACAAAATAGCTGTTGTTGACAACAACTGCCGTTGTTGACAACAATTGCTACCACGGTAACAGTCATGGCTCTCTCCCAGCTCAGGTGCATTTATGAATAATTAAAGTCTTGATTGACTCATTGCAAGATGGATACAAATTAGTCAATTTGTATTCTCTTAGCTTCAATAGCCATTGGCAAGAGTATTTATTAACATTTAAATTGCCCCCGGCACAAATTGTGTAGATCATGCCAGCCAACTACCTGCTTCCATGCATTGTTTCTCGAAAGAATTACTGTCCTTGACTTTGTATCCAACTCAGTAGTTATTAGTTACGGTCATTATTTTCCAAACCATGAAGATGGAAATGAAGACTTCAAGTTTCATTAAATTAATCACTAGTTGTTATTTTCTCGAAAGAATTACTGTCCTTGACTTTGTATCCAACTCAGTAGTTATGGTCATTATTTTCCAAACCATGAAGATGAAAATGAAGACTTCAAATGTCATTAAATTAATCACTAGTTGTTATTTCACAGCTGGGTAAATATCATGTATTAATAGTCAGAGAGCACATGCTTTGTCCAAAAGAATTGTATGAACACATCAAGGCTACAAACTTTTTTTGAAATAAAAAATTCTAAGTAATTATTCTTTATTTGCCTGTGTTTTGTTTTTCCTAACACTTTGTTAGCATCCATTTTACTTCATAAACATAGACACACAAAGCCTAGAATGTTTATATTTTTCCTGGTGTATTGTTGGTTTCTTGTTTCTTGCCGTTTGTTTCTGTTTTGAAGGCATCAAACAAAACATTGCTTTTTGTATGTTTCCTCCACTTTACCTAAATACTTAAACCTTAAACCTAAAACCAGAATAAAAACACTGAATATAATTCCCCAAATATTTGAACACTGTATCCCCCTTCCTCCCCAAGACAAAATGAAGGCATCTAGTACCAATGATGGTGAGGAAAACCCCAATAAATGTATAAGACACCCTGATGTATTCATTATTAAAAAGTTACACCAAAATAGTAACAAACTACACATTTTTAATTTGAAAATAAATAGAGTTTAAAAAAAAAAAAAACAGGTAATTTGAGCACCCCTCTTCCGCAAAAAAATAAATAAAATAAATAAATAAATAAGTAAATAAAAACTTTTAAAAAACCCAGTATCAATCACAAAGATAAAAAGTAGCTGAGTCGCAAATCGGGCAGAAGCAACTTAAAGAGACCGTCCCCCAGCAGTAAAACATAGTCTCAGTTAGAGGTACACTGTATGAACACATGGTTGGTAGTGATCTAAAAGAATTATGAATTTATTTCTGAGAGTGTACCTTTATACCTTGACAAGTACAGTCAGAGACAGTAATGGTAAAATAATCCAAGAAGAAATTGAGTGTTTTCAATCCAAAGAAATCTTAGAAAATACTTTGGTCTGAAATATGAAAATTGTCCCCAAGACACAATTTTGTATTTCTATTAATTTACTTGTACAAAATCCCTGACCATTGTCTATACTTTTCACAGGTTGGTTAGTAGTTCATTGAAACTAGAGGATTGGAATGAATTTTCTCTTCCAAAAACTGATAAAAACCGTGTATCATAGTCTTAAAGTTTCAATTCAGTCCAATGATATCTTTTACGGAACTACTACTGAAAAGGGGTGTGTCTCCACTCAATTATTCTAATTGCTTTTTGTTTAAGTGCCTTGGCTAGTTGCTTAAGAGTACAATGTTAGGGATTATCACAAATTCCCAACATTTCCAAGGCTGTACATGCAAGGCTCATGACTGGTGTTTTTTATTTGCATTTTAACAATATTACAGTATGCATTTGTAATTTTTTTTAAATGTTATTTTATAGTGTGCTTTTAAATGCTATTGCATATGTGCTAGTATCTTTTTGACAGTATTGTGGTGGTCTTTTATCTTGATTTCTATTTAGCTTATTGTCACCGGTGTGTTTTTGCTTAAACTTTTCTTGTTTAATTTTCTTACAGGAATTTTTACTGTTAGGCGCCCTCGGACAGGCGGGTCCTGGAGAGAGCGCAATATAGATTCATACCTCACTGTGTAATATGTTGAACAAAAACAAATCATGTTCAAATGTTGACTTTATCAATTCCGTTAAGTAATGAAGTACCTAACACCCATTATAAAGACAAATGAGAAAAATCTACTCTTACATTTCGTACTGCTTGTTAAAAAAAAAAAGAGAGTTAAATGCATGTTAAACTGAGTCACAAACCTTTTTCTCAATTTGATTCTGGTCTTGTAAACAAACATTCTGGTACTGTAAACATTTTGAGCTACAAGCCCTATGGTCTTGTGGATTTACCACCGATTTCGAGCCCTTACATTAAAGTTCTACTTTTTAATACCATCCTGCCTCTCCCTGAAAGTAGTCGTTATCAACATTTGACTGTCTGTCAGTGTCAGTATAAAACACAAGGCATATAATCTCCCAATATGCATTTCCTCTGTTGATTCTACTGTCACCTTTAAAATTTGTACACAGCCTCTCTGACCCATTCTCTTCAAAACCCTTTGTGTAAGTGTGAAAATATTGACAACTTTTGACATCTCTTAATACACCGTACAAAAAACTGCCTGCTCAATTACCAACTTTGTCTAAAAACTGACCTCAAATTCGTACAGATTTTGCACATATTGCACAGTAGAAGAAGGCTTTTCTCTTTGTTGGGAGACATTTTTTAATAGTTACTGTGCTATTTATTAGTTCAATGTACAATTTTGCAAACTGGCGTACCATTGCCATAAAGAATGTGTCCCCTCCATCTAGCCACCTCTTGTTCTTGATCTTTGACGGCAGTTGACCTGAGGGAGCATGTTGATCCCATACCCCCAGCAGCAGAGACTTTCACAGTCAAGACTCAATATGTACTGTACATGTTCACAAACTAAACCATCGTCAGCCAGTTGTCATCTTTGGTACTACTTTAGTGTGCTACATATTGACACCTGTAGATAAACGAGAATAAAACAGTTTTGAGAAAAAATATCTTGTAATATCTGTTATAATGTGCATGTTCTTCAAATGAGCTCTTTACTAAAACTACTTGTGCATACAGTATGATGCATTTTAACACCTTTGGATGATGGACAATAAAATTGTAATAAAAAAAAATCATATTTAGAGACAACATTTATCAGGACTACTTATTTTCAAGAACATTTTGTTTGAGTCTGATTTCGTGAAATGTCTTGTACTTGTACAATACAAGTTACTGGAAAATTTGACAGTTTCAGGGCTCGAACTTGGGTAAAAACTCCACAAGACTGCAGGGCTTGCAGCTCAGTATTTTTACTGGACCAGAATTCTTTGTACAAGACCAGAATCCAAATGAGAAAAGACTACATGTACTCTCTTAAAATTGTATACTGACATTCACTCTATTCGATTGAACCTAGTGACAAATTCATCTGCAGTTGTCACTAGTTTCAATCGTTTCAATCAAATTTCAATCTAAAACTTTAAGAGAATATACATACGTACTATCTGCTTTTATTTGACCAAGCACTAAGAGAAGATTTACTCATTCACTTGAGTTGTATACTTCAATACTCAACAGAATTGAAAGATGCTTATCAGACTCAAAGTCAACACTTTAACATAATTGTTTTTAAATTACAGTTATTCAATAGTAAGGCAATGTTATTTGTAAAACACAAGAACACTGGACTTGTCCAGTCTTCAGTTTACTGGCTCGACGCTGGCCACTGGCCTCGGGCCTGCTGTCACGTTGACAATTTTATGTCCTGAGTTTGTGAGGGAGAGTATACATCTGAAGTCAATTTAGTAGAACCTCTGAATCATTTTATAATAACCCACCCTGTACAGGTACAAATTTGAAAGGAAAAAAAAGATTTCTAGTTTGAAATTCTTTTAGAGCCTACAAACAATTTAGAATGATAGTCACACATTAAGATCATGAGGACAACTGGATTGATTTTAGTTGAATGTAGTTATGCACTACGATCAGGAAAACCTTGAGAAATTCAATTTGTAAACACTTCCATCGTGAGCATTTGTGTAAACTATACAATTGGGGCCCGAATTAAAAAAAGTATTCTCAAACAGGTGTTAAAAACAGGTTGAAAAATAGCACCAACCTCAGCCAAAGTTAAAACACAAAGCAATCAAGCTCTTTTTCTTTTTGTGAATCTCTCATAGCAAATTCTACTCCTTTGCCTCCCCCAGTGAGACCCTTCATCTGATCTAAGAAGCCCTCCACTCCACTACACAATTCTCACTTGCAAAGCTATTTTGTGCGTTCTTTGAATGCACCCTGCTCATCTCCATGGAGACTCACACACCAAGCTTCCTCTCAACAGCTAATTCCAACTGATTAAACTCTCCTGATGTCCTATCCATTTTTAATCCACCCTTTTCATTAATTGGTGATGAAAGGTCTTCAACAATGAGAATTTTGCCTTGAGTCTTTAAAGTGACATTACAACAGTAATTGCTCACTTCAGTTACCAGTTACTTTGCAGCATTCTCCCAACAAATACAGATATCAGGGTTCGAATTTGGGGAAAAAATTCACAAGACTGCAGGGCTTGTAGCTCAAAACTTTTGCTGGACCAGAACATATTTCACAAGACCAGAATCAAAATGTGACACAGTGTCAAGATTATTTGTACTTATGGGTTCAACTTTTGTAAAGACTCAACAGAATTGAAGGATATTTATTTTATGAGACTCAAAGTCAACATTTGAACACAATTTGTTAAAATAACGATGGGGTGAGGTATTACTATTCAATCACACAAGACTACCGGACTTGTCCAGTCATGAGTTTACTGGCCCGATGCTAAAAACACTGGCCTCGGGCATATGGTCCAGTGTTAATTTCGAGCCCTGGATATTCTCTTAATTGTGTCTCGTCTTCAATGGACAAATCACACAGGTGAGGCCGGTCTAAAGCACGGTTCATACTTCACGTAAAACAAAAGCGAAACAAATTTTCTTGTGTCACAATGGGGAACTTTTGGGACGCTTGGTGGCAGCAGACTTACCAGGTAAATCCATTGTTCTTGGTAATATGCGCATGCTCAAAACTACATTGAACAATGGAAAGTTACCTGGTAAGTCTACTTCCACCTAGAGCTCCAAAGTCTCCCAATGGAAAAATGGCACGTGCCAATTATTGCGAGGCCAAAATTCGCTTTCGCATGAAGTATGAACAAGAGGCCAATGTAGTGTTATTTTTCATTTTATAAACTATATAGGCTAATAATTTTTTGTTGTAATGAGCAAGGAAGTCATTCCTTAGCAAAGGCCACAACTAATGAGGAAGTTTAATATTTCTACTGGGACCTTTTAAGAGGCACTCAGGGCAATGAGTCCAACGACCAGAGGCAATTACCTCTTTTGCCTCCATGAAGTATCAGGCCTAATTACTACCATCACTGGTCTAGTCTGGACATCTAACAAAAACACACTCAAAAATTGTATTGTATTCTGCCCAACATGCACTTGTAATGGAAAACACTGTGGAGATAATGGAGGAAAACAAATAAAGGGACCAAGGGTTTATTTAGAATTGCTTTCAGTATCACTGAAAAACTTGCCTCTCTGATAAAAAAAGGGAATATTATCAAAGACCTCCATGAATCATTGAATGGATGCATACAATACAAACACTTTTGACATGCTGATGATTGATTAGTTTATACCTTTTCAATGCCATTGTATTCAAGCTAGGTAGCCTGTTTTACAGTGATAATGCATTTTTAATGAATGCCACAGGCAAACACAATTTGACATGTTTTCACCAAGCTATCAGCAAAGTTTAGGCCTATGCTGTGTGACTGCTATAATACATTACTGCACTGGTCAAGCTTACACCTTCATTATGCTGAAATGTATAATATTTATCTGCATGAACTTGATGCTGCTTATGTATGAATTTTGTGTCAGGCCTTGTGCAAGTTTGCATTAGGCCTAAATACTCTCAAATTTTAACTAATTCTTCCAACTCCATGCTCAGTTCATCGGCCAAGAGAAACACAGACATCTGGTGTTTACACACTGTCTTTACAACTTACAGCTTTAAGGCTTGCCTACAATGTACATTTGCTGAAAATTTAAACTAAAAAATACAATCTTAAATTTGCAATTTCATTAGCAGCATTTTTCAGTCAATTTTGCCTTTGAAATTCCTCTTTTTTTTTTTTTAGATATGAACAAATCTTGCCATTGGAATTTTGAGCACAACTAAGAAACTTTATAAAGCAAGTCTGAAAGTCATATGTTTAAGGTTTGCTGTAGCCCTAGTAGGACGTCAGTCTCAGTGTAATGGAGAATGACAACCTAAGGCTAGGTTTGCCCTGGTTTGAACTGTTCTGCTCACAGGCTAGCTTGTCATTTCATAGATTACATGTACAATGATCATAACCCTCTGATCTTTACGATCGTCTTAGCTTGTCTGTTTTACAAGTTTGCTGATATTGTCACTGGTCAATAAACTGTTTGAATACCTCTCTTAGAAACTTACCAAGTCTGAATTAAAAACTGATAGCAAAAGGTTAATATTTACAAGCTAAGTTTTTGATCTTTCTAATCTCACGTTTACTTTATACACAAAATGTCTAAGTTGTTATTAAGTTTATCTTTTTATCAAGCTGATATAATTGCTGTTTTGTTTGTTTGATTCTAATTCAAATGTAAATTTATTTAAAAGTCGTTTAGCTTAATTGACAAACATTTATTTAATTTTTGTTGTTGTTAGGTTTGCCTTGTTATTGTGCTGTTTTGCTTGTTTTCAAGAAAGGGTCTCCACAATAATCGTAACCCTCCATCCTCCCGACAGTCGAGGATGGAAGGTTACGATTATCACAACAAGGAGGACTGCGTCTCCACTAAACAAGCTAAAATGCTTTGTAGACCACAAGTTGTTGCAATTATTATGTACCATTTTAGTAAGCCTAAACATTACAATAACATAATATTTTGGGTGTACGTGTGTGCGTTGGAAAAATAAAGAAGTTCAATTTAAAGAAAATTTATTCTGTGTGTGGGGAAAATTCCATATGAAGAAAGAGCTAACCTATTACTACAGACTGGTACAAAACTCATTGCAAACTTGGCCATAAGAGTTAGACAAAGAAAAACAGACCATCTCATTTATAATTAGTATTCTACTTAGACTATAAGGTAATTTTTTTTAGTATTTTTACTTTTTAGTAAAATTTACTAATGTAATGTAGACTAATTAATACAAATGTTATTTTGATATTCTTATATAAATATACAAATTTAAAAACTACTTTTTCTCCCTCTTCCCATCATTTATTTTTCTTTCAAATTTTGTTTTCCACACCATGCCCTTCCTCCCCACCCCCCCCCCCTGTTGGGTTTGTCACCCTCGTTCATTCTCTGCTTTTTCTGTGTGCTTTCATCTCTTTCCGCTTGACTGTTTTTGTTACACCAGTAACCGGTTTAAGTGTGTTGTGTTGTCATTCCTTGGAAAACTTCCGTA
This sequence comes from Pisaster brevispinus, assembly GCA_023634235.1. Lineage (NCBI taxonomy): Eukaryota > Metazoa > Echinodermata > Asteroidea > Forcipulatida > Asteriidae > Pisaster > Pisaster brevispinus. The sequence continues at coordinate 7,794,177 of JAMKCF010000008.1, read as the reverse complement.
TCCAGCCACCACTTTTTCATTCGTTATTAAATAAAATACTAAAAAATAGTATCTAATTTACTCAAATGAGATATTCCTTTGGGTAAAAATGAGTGAAAAAGTGGTGGCAGGATACGGAAATTTTTCCAAATATTATGCTAAGGAGTTTTACTCACAATCCAATGAATATGTTCAACTCAAAATGTTGGAAGGGACGTCTGCATTCTCTACCAGTAAACACTGCTCACGTTGTGCCCTGTGTGGTATGCTCTGCTTGCCGGCTTGTTTACGTGATGAGATTTGCCAAATCATGAAATATTCCAAAACCATAAAAAGCACAATTCACGACCGTGGTCAGCCCTAAGTCGACAAAACAGTGAACAACCGGTAATCTTTATTACCCTCCATGAGTGTTTTTTTGTCAACATGCAAATTCATTGTCCAACTAGAATAGAAATAGAGAAAATTGAAAGTCTATTAAAGGCAGCCGACGACGCGGCGGCGTACGTGACAACCGGACCGACCGACACTTGCAGCAAAAGTGAGCGAAAGTTTTATTGATTCAACACAAGGGCGCCCTCAACTGGTAATAATTGTTGATAAAAACAAGTATTAATTATTTACGAATACGTTTATTTGCACGTAATTTTTCTTTTACTAAAAATGTCGCAAGTTCGTGTCTTACTTTTGACCAAAATAATTATTTGACAGTTTTAAAAAAGTGTAATCATAATTATTATTTTTTCAAACAAGTTAGTGGTTAGTCTTCTCTCAAGAACCCACCAGCACTGCGCGCGGACACTTGTCAAGTTGCTCAGGGCGGCGTCTGGGATTCAGACAAACTTTAACCACACTTTAACCACGAAATGTTGGTATGGTGCCATTGTACCGTATTGTGAATAACACAAGCATTGCATAATCAAGTCACACTGTTTCTCATCTTCATCTTGTTGAAGATCTTCATTGATTTAGTCAGCAAAATATAGTTTCTTTTACTATTTTTGCTTTAATTTATTATATTTCTTCGTAAGCTGTTTGATCATGTGTCAAGTAGATGGTGAGAATATTCCAGTGTTGGAAAAGAAGTCACCGATCGGGTAATTTGTTCTCAATCATAAATCAAATTCTAACTTCAAACTAATTTAACTTAAGTTTAAGATTAAGAACAAGAGAAGAATACTAACAATAACTAATAATAATATTTATACAATCATTATTGACAAATAACTATTACTAATATATTGACAATATGAAGTTAAGCTGTTATATTATTATTGTTAGAATCTTTAGTATTCTACTAAAATGTACTACTCTAGTCTAGTCAGCAGTGGTCAGTTAGTGTACTAACTAAGTGTTATTGTTGGGCGCAATCTCTGAAGATGGCCTTTTTTTAAGTTCGCGCGGTGTGCCATTTTTTTACGCCGCAATCTTTGTGTCCTTGCATGATTTAAAAATTTGCGCAGGGTAGCTCTGGCGCAAACTTTGAACACTGCGCGATCTTTGTCGTTCAAATGTAATCTTCACCAACTTGTTGTGAAATATATAAGCTGTATGAAGAAATTTTACCTCAAGAGTTTAAAAAGGTAAGTTCGTAGTAGCAAGATGCTGGATTTTTATGTATGGCTGAAGCGATTCTTTTGTTCAAAAACTTGGAGAATGTTGTAAAAACAGGAATGCTCACGAACTGTAAGTTCCTAATTAAAATTTCTTGCGTGTAACTCCAGTAGTGGAAAGTTCAACACATGGAAGGCTCTCCTTTTCACGAAATTTCTATATGTCGCCGAAGAGCCTCTTGCAGGGGAATTCCTTTAGGATAATTAATAATCCTCTCCCCTTTTCTTGTCTTATGGTCAAGCTTGTTGTCGAATCTGATCGGTAATTTCCCTTGCAAAACTCCTCAAGTCAAAGGCTTCCTCCATTATTTGCAGTTATTCAGCTTGTCACGAACAACCACGATAGGACGCTGTTGTTCGGAAGGAAAATGTTTATGCAAACCATGTAGTTCGTGTCAATTTCGTATCCCAGCCGCGCAATTTTTATTTGTGTGGACAAACTTCAGTTCAAAAATTGCGCGCACGCAAATTTTTAAATTGGCTTGCGCGAATTTTAAAACAGGCCATCTTCAAAGATTGCGCCTCACACTATTACCGTGTTCATGTAAAGTGTTATTGTTGCACTGTTGTTACTGTCATGACTGTGGTGTTACTGTAGTGTTAGTGTTTTGTTAGTGTTATAAAAATAACTGTTATTTTGGTTACAGTCAGTACAGTAGTGCACATGGTGTAGTGTACTGTACGTGTAGTTAATTAGTTTACTGACTTACTACACTTATACTTCTATACTACGTCACATGTTTTTAGCCTGTGTTCTGACCTAACTGTAGTTTGTGAATGAATGTGATATTTACAAAGAATTACAATGTAGCTAGTGATGAACTTTATCCATCATCATTGTTACAAATACAATTTAATTAAAGCATCACCCGCTATTCTCTGTAGCCACAGAGTTTAGGAAAATGTCAAGGTTTCTGACAAAGTGATTTTCAACCAGATTGTCAAAACCATGTCACAGTGACTAGTGCCCCTTACCATAACAATTTTTGGAAGACATCATTCATAATTGTAACAAAATTATTTTCCCTTAATGCAGACCCAATGCAAGAGACTGTATGAAGTGTGGGGAGAAGGCTGTGGTCATTGCACGCATCAAAGATGCTTTCTGCAGGTACAGAGTCAGATCTTATTCCCTTGCTCCTTCCTAAGTGCTTAATCCCAAAAGTTTCCTGCACGTGTCCATCTAGACATGCGTAAAACTTGAATTATTAGCACTAGCTCTATAGGGCTTGAAATTCTCACTGGACCACAGGCCAGAGGCCAGTAATGGTATTACTTGGCTTGTAACCCCACAACCATACAAGATCTACAGGAGTCTAGTGTTTTTTCCAAATAATGCTTTAAAGCTTTTCAATTCCAATCCTCCAAAGTAAAAGTTCAGCAAATTATAAAAAAAAGTTGTTGGTCCAGTGAAAGTTCTGAGTTACAATATCTGAGACCTGAGGTCAAGTGGAGATTTATTGAAATTTCAGCCCTGTACAAGTTGGTGCAATCCTGAGAATAGCTTGTGGGCCTGGGTTCCCCCTTTAGACCCAGAATCTCCCAGATGTGACATGTCAGGAGGTTTACAGACTCTGTGCATGACCAGAAATACACTAAACTACTGGTTGGGAAACAATGTGCTCTAATTTAAAGGATCGAGGAGGTTTTGAGAAAATTTCGGAAACCAGAAAAATTCCTGAGAAATTACATTATTCACCTCTTTCGTTATCCTCAAAGTTTTAGCCAAGGCAGCCATGATCTTGTTAAATGTCCTCACTTCAATCATAGAAAAAGAATCAAATCAACAATGATTACACAATTTAATGTTGTGTTTTTATTTTGTGTCTTCAGGTCCTGCTTCCTGACTTATTTCACTCACAGGTTCAGAGCAACATTTGGCAAGGCGAAGTTGGTACGGGATGGAGAAAAGGTACACATGTACTGCTAGTCAAATTGTAGCGAAGAGAGACATCATACCATGGCTAGTGCCACCCTAGTACAGTAGTTGGTTTTAAGTCTCAAAATATATTAAGTCCTAATGTTAAATCTTTGAAACTAACCTTTGAACATACAAACAGGAGAAAAAAGTGGTGCTCCAATAACTGCCTGTCCAAATTGAATTTAACCTGAAGTACAGGGCCAGATTTCATGGCTTTCACTCACTCACTCTACTGTATAGACAGCTGGGGTCCGTCGTGCTAATCTCCTATGTCCGCGGTTAGTTGCTAGGTTCCGGAGTCTTCATGGCTTTGCTTACTGCGGAATTGTGCACTTACGGAGGCCTGTAAAGCACATAACTCTATTGGATGTAAGTGCAAAATTCCTCCGTAAGCAGAGCCATGGAATTGGGCTCAGGTGGCTACAAGATGAGACTGTGTCGCAATGAGTTCTCAATCTAAAAAAAACCATGTTCTTTCTGTGGTCTTCTTTCCTCTAGGTATTGTTTGCTTTTTCTGGTGGACAATGTTCAAGTGCAATGGTGAACCTTGTGAAACGGGTAAGCTCAAGACTCATCACATCACCCATCACATTGATCACAGATATCAAACATCCAGGTTTTTTGTGTGTGTGATTGTCAAGTCTTATTACATTAAAATTTAAGGTTATCTATATACACTTTTAATGTTTCAAGCCATTAAGATTTATTTAGAAAACCAGATTTTTGATCTCAGTGATCAATGTAGTGTAAGTTACTTTGGAACTTCTCGTGATTATTGAAGTAACAAAAAAGAAAGGCAAAGTGATAAACCACAAGAAAAACTGACTGGGTAAGTTTTAATTGATGTCGAGTCGAACAAAGAGCGGCAGTTAAAGGTTGAATTGCTTCTGACTGCTCCCCCCCCCCTGGAACATAGATATTAGGTAGACCGCCAATATTTAGTTTTCAAGTAACATGTCTAAAAACTAACCAGTGATTGTAGCCTTCGAACTGGCTTATCACCACCGAGCACGCTTGGTGGTCCCATGGTTAAAATATCTGCTCCGGCAAAACCCAAATAATTATTCTTGAACCTGACGCAAATGATTACATCTATCTAGCATTTGTTGTACATTTGGCTTTTTTGCAGGGTCTCGATCAAAGCACCCACAAGAAGCTCAGGTTTATCCCAGGACTAATCTATATCGATGGTGAGTGGGAATTCACTACATTTTATTAATACAAATATTAAAAAATAGAGAGATGTAAAAAAATCAACCCAGTGACTTTCTAGGGTGAAAACAAATGGCAATTGAAAGCTGCAGTTCAGTACAAAATTGACAACGAGTAACTCCATTATTTGAGAAAGCTGTAGTTCCCTCTACTCAGGAGTAATGAAATTGAGCAAATTATGTTAAATTATAGCTATCATAGAAGAGAACATCCATTCCCATCCTTGACTTTTCTAAACACACACACACACAGAGTAAACCAACCCTTAAAAAATTCATCAAATTGGGTGGGCGGTCATATTTTTGTATACCAAGGGCAAGCTCCAACAGGTCCAAGTGTTCCCGACATAAGAAATTAATTAATTACAGAAATGGTTTGTTGAATTGTCCTATTTGTAGAGGGCGTGGTGACAGGACAGTGTAAGGAAGACCGTAGCACTATCTGCCGAAGAGTTTCCGACATGATGAAAGAGACTGGTTTCCCATGGTGCATTGCTGCCTTGGAAGAGGTACTTCAGCGTTTTCCTTCAAATTTTGTTTTGCAAAGTTTCATTTTCCAAAACCATGAACTCACATTTTGTTTTATCTGTGTATGTGTTTATGATAAACACAGTTCATGGTTTCTCAGAGTAGACCATCTCTGGGTAGCCATATTGGTCATATACTCCCTGTGTGCTGTAGCCGTCTATGATTTCTATCAAAGAAATTAGGGGCCAGATTATTTTTGCCTTCCAACTTTGGTTTGACTACATTGTCTGCATCATGATAAAGGTCATTAGCATGTGGGTTCGAATCCTGTTCATGACATTGTGTTCTTGGGCCACACACTAATACATGACTATCATTTCCTCTCATCACCCAGGAGTAAAAACATGCAAGGGTTGGGATTGTTGATGTTTGAATAGTAACCTGTGCGCCACTTTGGCTGCCGGAGCTGCATACTCCAAAGGATTTTTTCAGGAATGCTTAAGACCAACTGAACAGGGGTAGTAATAGTGTAAGGCATTTTGATAGGATGGGTTTAAAAATGCATAATAAATATATTATAATTAACCAGTTATCATGTCTTTACGCAGTCACTAGACATTCCTGCCAAGACCCCACTGATGACTCATCCTGAGGGCAGTAACGCCTGCCAGGAAGGTGAGAGTTTCCATGGTAACCAAGCGCTGACATCAGATGAGCTTTCAGGAAAGCTAGATGAGATGAGCCTGGATACCAGACGGACACAGGAGTGTAAAGACTTGCTGGAATCTGTGACCTCTCTCACAGCCAAGGAAGACCTCATCAGGAACATGAGGTGGGTTAAGATTCACAAAAAGGGCATCACATCACAGGTTGATAAAAGGGTAGTTATTCCTCTCTTCCTACCCCCACAGTTTTTACCCCGCGGCAGGGCCCAAATGACCCAATGCAAGGCCCGACCTTGACCCAATGCAGGGTCCCAACCTTGACCCAAATGTAGGGCCCCGACCTTGACCCAATGCAGGGCCCGACCTTGACGCAAGCCCCTGACTACAAGACATCAAGCAGATAACACTTTGCAAACACTTTTTAACTGAAGTAATTATTGCATCAGGAATAAAGAACGATATGATTTGGGTTTACCCTTCCCCAATAAGCTCTGTATACTTTGAGCTCTCTGTGTTCCACTGAAAACAAAATTCATAGGCATCTCTTGACCCCAAGACCATTGAGCAAGAGGCCAAACACCTTACATCTTTAATACTAACCCTCCTAACCCAAAGTTGGTTCGGTGGTTGCCAATCAGCAATATCAGATGAAGTTAGTTTCTCTTTCGAATGATATCTCACATCTATGTTGTATCATGCGGAACACTGAGGAACCAATTGATAAGCCAGATTACAGATTGACATCGGCATTTTTCTATTGCTATCTAGGAACCGTCTGCTGGTGCACAAGGCTCATCAGATGGGGTATCATAAGATAGCTGTGGGGGACAGCGGGACCAGGCTATCGTCAGGTATTCTTACCGACCTCGCTAAGGGAAGAGGGGCAGCTATACCCCTCGGTATGGCCTTCGCTGATGACCGATGTGGGGATGTCACATTGGTCAGACCCATGAGGTGAGTCAAAATTAGTTTCATCAATATAATATTTGAAATACAGAAACTGATTATTTTTCGTTAATGAAAAAATAATCAAACTGTGGTGCATAAAAAAAACCACCTCAAAATCATGTCATAAAAGTAACGTTTCCCATTTAGCAGTCCACATCTCTTCACTTCATCTTTGTATAATACTAGGGAGTTCACAACCAAGGAGATCGTCATGCACAATTCACTCTTCAATATAGACTCTTTATTTCTGCCAACTCTTTCAACCAAGGCCGGGGAGTATGCCAGCATCGACACACTGACCGAGGCATTCGTCAACAATCTACAGACAAATTTTCCTTCAACTGTTAGTACTGTATTCAGGTTGGTCAAGTTTATGAAATCTAAAACTCAAAACCCATTTTTAAAAGATAATAATACCGTGGTATCTTGGACTTAACTTTATGTTAATCCTTTCAGTTCGTTTCAAAGATATTTATCCATAAAGTATAAGAAGTTTGTCAATCACAATTTTTAAAACAATATTTGAGCATTTGTTTGTTTATTTTTTGGGGAGAAGGAGGGGAGGATCCAAAGGGGTGTCAACTGATTGTACTTCTTTCCTTTTGTGACACAGAACTGGGGAGAAAATGTGTGCTGCTGACACGAGAGACTCTGAGCCAGCCCAACGCTGTAGCATGTGTATGGTATGTTGGTTGTTTGCTCTATCAATTGAATAAGTATTACATTCACTCCTTCAAAGATGACAACAAACTCATTGCCGGAGGTTTTTCTTGTTAGGTATATTACATTTTTTAATGCAATGTTTTTGTATTTTCTGTATGTGAAAGTGTCACAAAACCCACAGATTTCTCACATTTCAATAGAAGTATTTCTTGTAAATGTACCTGCACCAACTTCATGCCAAGTGAGCTTTGAATCTGTAATATTTACTGGAATTTGATGTTTTGTTTGCAGTCGGCATTAGACACAGACGTGGGCAAGTCCTCGGCGCTCAGTGCAACAAGATTTTCCTTGAGGATGTCAAGGGAAGGATCAGTGGGCAAGAGTCAATGTGGAACAGACAAGAGAGATGACGCAGCCTGCAGTGATTCATCGTCAAGCCAGTGTTGTGGACAGGGGGATGGAAGTTGTCACAGCAACCCCCAAAAAGGGTATTGTTAAAGTTTTCTTGACTCCTAACTGTTCAAGTCTGATACTTCCCAGAGGTCTTGCTTAAATCTAATCTGAAATAGTTATGTTAAGTATTGGTCTAAGCATTTTTGCAAATCTGAATTTCTAAGGACATCCTATACTTCAATGCATGATGACGAAGTGATTCAGCCATAGCCCTAGCCCCCAATTCAAACACAGCTTTAGTCTGTTAGTACTGCCATAATCAAAGCAAAAGGGGATCTAGGGGTGATAGGTGGCAGCAGACTATTATTTGTACAATATTTATGCAGACCTATGTTTGAATTATGATACCTGTTTATAATATAGCACCTTGTAATGATTTACAAGGTGATGAGGCACAATCAAACCAGAAACCAATCAAACCAGTCAAACCAGAAACACTGGGGCGAGCACTTTCTCATAAAGACAAAGTGTACTAGGTTTTTTTACGTGCATTAACACAACACACAGGCAGGACCTACTTTTACAGCTATATGTCCCTTCTGAAGGACGAAACAATTAAAGTTAAGTGTTTTGCTCAAGGACACAAGTGTCGTGACCAAGACCCGAACCCATACTCTAACAACACCAGAACTTGAGCCCAGCGCAGTAGATCGCTCGGCCGCGATACCCCGCTAGAAAGCCTTAGATATCAGGGTCTAGCTATAATTGCTGAGAATATTAATGTCCTGTGAATGGTTTTGATTTCAGTGTGTCTGTTGAGAGCCTCAGTAGAACCTTATGCTATGGATGCCAAGTCACACTTAGGGACATGGTAAGTGAAACACTTCCTAATATTGTGAACTTTAACTCTGTAACCCTATCCCTAAACAAAATGTGCCAAATGATAAAAGTTATTGTATTTTGTTGCATCTAGCAGACAAAGATCAAATCCCACACTCTGTTGCACTGTGCTGCATTGAGCAGGATTCTACATGGCCTGGACACATCCAAGTGCGATCCCAGACCCCAGCAAACTTCAATGCATATTGGTGCATTCAGCTGGGTTAAATGCCACATGCAAAGGCTGGTGTAAACCAGTTTTTTGCTTCGCTCATTCCTGTCCTCTATTTAACAAATACATCATACAACAACCTTGGGGTTTTTATTTAAATGTGTCAGGGTTTCTTTATAGCTTGCCAAATACCCCTAGATTATACTGGACTGAGATGAGGTAATCTTTTTAACAGTCAATGACGATGAAATTACTTTTGTGGATTTGTCTTCTTCTGCCAACAGAACGATGTTAACTTACTCCCCGGTCATATTATAGACGAAGCAGCAAAGCTTGATAGAAGGTAATCAGTGTAACATTTCTCAAAGGGCAAGGTACAACAGGGGTAAAGTCAAAATTTCACGAAAAGAAATCGGTAAAATGTTATTTGATGCCATAATGGTTTGGAAAATTTGTGAATTTTAGTGATAACATGTAAATATTTACTTGTACGATTTAAAAAGCTTCAAACTGTTCAACAATATTGACTCTTTTGGCACGTAAAAGATTACTTAAAAAAAAAATATATTGTACCCTTTGCGTTACAGAGTATGAAGGTCCTGATCACATGCGCCACGGGTTCAAATCTCACCCGAGAATTAGTGGTTTTCTAATTATTGCATCAGTGAAATCTTATTGGCCATAATTTGTTTGTTTTTTCAGATCCAAAATGCGTGATGAAATCAGTGACTTCTTGCTGGGTGAAGAGAGTTGATAAATGTATTCCAGCCAACCATCTCAGTGGACCTTGGAAGATTTGACAACTGCAAAAATGTTGATATCAATCGAACCCTTTAAATTTGCAATGCCAAGTTTTCTTATGGTCACCATTTCTTCTTCTGAATGTTTGTGCCAACTGGGTGAAGTTTAAATAAAATTGGATTGGAAAGTGAACCCCAGCAAAAGTTCTTAGCTAACCCAAGACCTGTGCCATGTTTGATTCATCTGTTCAAACACGAGGTAAACATTTCCAGAAAATTGGTCTAAAGGAAAAGTTGGATAAATTTGTCTGCTCAGTGCTGTAAGGTCCTTAGTTGCAATTTAATTTAGTTTGTTTGTAATGACTGAAAGGGCCTCGCATCTGAAATGGCTATAACTTTAAAGAAAATAAACAAACACCATGAATGAATGTTTATCCTAACAAAATCTATGTTTAACTTTGAAGAAAAAAAAACACCAAACAAAAAACAAAAAACAAAAAACAAAATGGAGAAGACATCACCAGTTAACTAGATTTACCAAGAGCTTTAAAATATCCTAGACCAGTTGTTTTTTACTTTCCAAGCTGTGCTGAGGACACTGAGCTGACAAATTGTTTTTTTTTTCAAAAGTATACTGCTAGAAATTCAAAACAAAAACATCAGTAGACATTTGCTAGCAGAACTTATTTTGTGCATACCCTAGCGTTTTAAAAATAGTAACGGACTTTATGTGTATTTTTCATTAATCTTGAATGGGTTAAAATAAAAATTCCTGATGTACTGAAAGTGACATCTGTTGAATGGTGTGCTGTTTCAATTATTAGTCAGACTGTTATTTCTCACTTGCAACAGGTTAGATTACAATGATTTTATTATCTTGCTATAAGCATACCAACGATTTTTAACTGACTGGTAGTGAACTTTTGTTATTAAAAGAAGGAATATAATCAGGCCTGGTACTTATTTAGGGCAAGGCAATCTTTCCTCGTTGGAGGGCACCTCTATTACAAGATTATTTAAAGGGGCATCCAGTGGCATATGTGGGTGGGTTGTCTCTGTTGGCTGTGTGAAGTATCAGGCCTGATAATGTTCGGAAAGTACAAAGCCATGGCGTATTAAATACATCAAAAACGTTACTGGTTTCTCATAATTTTCTCAGAATTTCAATGATACTCAAGATTGTACTCCCTGCCCTTCCTCTTTCCAGAGAGAGGATCATTTGACAAGAGACTTTCCCTTATTGCAACAAAAGGACAACATTTATATGCTACAGTACTGAAATTGTCTTCCCTTGAGCCTACAGGTTGGCTATTAGAAAACAAAACTATTGTTTTACTTGACTATAGACTTCACAAGGACACTGTTGTCTTTATGTATAGGGGACCATTGTTATTATTGGACGTGCCCATGCAACAGAGGGCGCTATTGCAATTAAGTTCTCCGTGACCTTATCGTGACCTCACCAGCTGTCATCACAAAAGGCATGAGACTGGGGGAGGCCGGTTCGGGGGGAAACCAGGCAGTACGCACATTCAGTCAAACATTAATTTATTCACTCACATCTGAGTCTGTGCGGTTTTTGCTGAAACTAGCTTACTGATTTAGTGATTAACTATTTATGAACGATACCGGCTGTTTGTTGAATCATGGAGGTAGAATGTTGGTCTTCATCATAGCTAGTACTACTAGACTACTTACTAACTTAGTTATTTAGCCGAGCGCCTAAACATCGCACCAGCACCAGCCACAGTCACAGACAGAGAGAGGCATGAGACTGAGAGACTGAGACTGGGGACTTGGGAATCAAAGGGCTGAAATCCCGGAAGTAACCGAAAGTCTGGACATGTTCAGGTATGATCACCACTGTTCACTACTTACTAGTCCAAGAACTGAGACCTTACATCGCTCTGTTACTTCTTAATCTTAGCTTAGCATTATTTGTTCATCATCTTGCGAATGGTAATAACCAAATGTTTAAAAAAGTGAAGGGTCCCGTCCAGTTAAAACTTCGAGGTTTTTTCTCAAACTTCAAAGTATAAGTACAAATGTATGTATGTAGGATTACTATATTTATTCCAAAGTCAACTCAAAGACAACCATAGCGTTAAAATATGTAAATGAGCCATGGTTTGATGAGCCTGTGTATGGTTCATTTTTTCTTTTCTAAATTTCTTGTGAATATAATTTTAAAGTTTCGCTTTGCTAGCGTTGCATAAAAAGCTTTATAGCAATACGTATGCCAATATTTTTGTGTCAGTAATATCTCATAATTTCATCATATTTCATGTTCATATTATGTTAACATAAAACTTTAAATAATGATATTGATAGTGTGAGTTAATTTTCCAAGCAGTCCCATGGCTATTTACTAATTTTAAATACCTGGTACGGTAGGGTTAAATTACCGAGCATATTCGTCAACTCGGCTTAAAGCCTTAACCTCTGACTTTACATATACGTTTTGGCTTTTTTTAAAAACCTACATTTATGATTGTTTTAATGCTTCCTTTGTTTGCAAACTTTTTCACATGTACTTCATAGCTACAAATATGTAATTAAAATCTGCCTGGGCCCACATCATGTACAGTATATGTGTTGTAGAAAAGCCCACTTTCGTGAAGTAAACAAAAATAAAAAAATAGAATTGAAACAAGAATTGTTTGTATTCAATAATGTCACAAAAATATCAACCTCACAACACATTTACTTTACTTGGGCAAGGTCATGGCTTATAAGTGGTCTACCACAGCTTCTTAGAACATATTTGGATGACAATTTTATGATTGTTTTTGTATGTCTCTTTGAAATTTACAGTAACCCTTAACATTCAAGAAAATCATGGAGTCCAACAATAGATCAACTGACAGCTTGGAACATCAAAACCAGACACTTTTCCAGGACACCAATCAACCCACCGGTATCCTGATCAACCTAAACAACATGAGAAAGAAGGGTCAGCTGACGGATACTACAGTTCACGTTGGTCACTGCAGGTTTCCCTGCCATCGTGCAATATTAGCTTGCTGCAGCGAGTACTTCCTTGCTATGTTCTCCAGTAACTTACGTGAGAGCGGGGAGGGCGAGGTGTACATCAAGAACATCAACCCCAAAGTTCTGGAGATGTTAATTGAATATGCATACACCTCTACGATTGTCATCAATGCAGCTAATGCTCAGGAGCTGTTGGAGGTCGCGCATCGCCTGCAGTTTGAAAGGATTGTCAAAGCATGCTGTGACTTCATTGAGAGCAATCTTGATCTGTCCAATTGCCTTGGGGTGCTACGATTCGCCGACAAGCATTCCTGCAGTTCACTCTATCAGGCTGCCCTGAACTTCAGCCTGGACAGGTTTGAGGAGGTTTGCCAACAGGAGGAGTTTCGACAGCTGTCATCCACTCAGCTTGCAGAGTACCTCTCCCGCGATGCGTTACATGTCAGAGATGAAGAGGCAGTTTATCACAGTCTCATGCTGTGGATGGACTCTAATAAGGATTTCAATTCCTCAAGTCTGCATCTTCTGTTGAGATGCGTACGCCTTCAGTATCTAAACCCAAAACTTCTTCAGTCTCTTGTGGACACCCCAGAAGTCTCTCAATGTCAAGGTAACCTGGATTTAATCCGTGAAGCTATAGACACTCAAAAGAAATTACAAAATAGTGTGGATGATGCACAGTGCTTGAGGTGTGCAAGGCCAAGGCTTTCCACCATGGAGGAGGTGATGGTGGTCGTGGGGGGTTACGGAGCAAACCACAGCTGTATCACCGACGTAAGATTCCTCAACCCTGTTGCCAAAAAGTGGGAGACCCTCACAAGGATCCCAGAACCCCTGAGTGGCTTTTCAGTCACAAACCTTGATAACTCCATTTATGTTATCGGCGGCAAACTGAAAACCACATTTTCCAGCTCTGTGTACAGATATGATTATGAGAATGACAAGTGGCACACAATGGCAGACATGAGTTTTTCAAGGCAGTACCACAGCTCAGCTGTGATCGGGAAGTCGATCTATGTCGCTGGAGGAGAGCAAAAGTTCGAGTTTGTCGCTGAGGTGGAGAGCTTCAATGCCGGCACTAACGAATGGGCAACAGTCACTAACCTACCGCAGCCTGTTAGTGGTCCTGCTGTGGCATCACACCGTCAAAAGTTGTACGTCATCGGAGGCCAAGAAAGCCAGTCCACCACCTACGGTCATATCCAATGTTTTGACACTGAGAAAGTACGGTGGTCAATCATTAAAACGGTCCCCATTACGAGTCGCCACTTTCCTGCCCTGACGCTTAACGGATACATCTATATCCTAGGAGGGTGCGGTCGCAACGGGATTCAAGTCTACGATCCCGACACAGACTCCTGCCTCCCGCCGATGAACATGAGCAGCACGGAGAGGCATCTGTTTGCAGCTGTTGCCATCCAGAGCCGAAATTTGATTCTTGTGGCCGGGGGGATGTGCAACTACCAGGCTCTGACCACTGCAGAGGCATTCCATCCCCTCAGTAACTCCTGGTCCAGTGTGACTGAAATGCCCCGTGCTCTCAGGGTGCATGGTTGTGGTGTGTCTATCCGCAAATACTTAGGGCCACCTTTTTACTGAAGGCATTGCGACTAGGAACTGAAATCCTTCGGTGAGCTGGCTGGAATCCTTCAAGGTACAGAGTGTGTACATTAAGTAGGCAGGTCAGAATATTCTGTTCATATCTACACAGGCCTCGAAATAACCCACGGCACCCACAGCAATTGCCGTGGTGCCCTGTGCTTTTGCTGTGGTGCCCTTGGCAAAGGTTCAATACAAATTTACATATACCTCATAGAGTGCCCCTTACCGGAGGAAAAATGCCGTGCCCTTTCAAGAGCGAAGTTCAAGGCCTGTCTACAGTTTCACAATTCCCACGGCATTGAGCACATACATCAGCAACCACACGCTTTAGTGTGAGGCCAGTCAAACCAAACCAAACCAATCTTAGCTAAGTCTAAAACATTTTAGTATTAAGTTACAGCTCAGCGTGCTTCCTTTAAACACTAACAGTGTTCTGCTGGCCAAACGCCAGTTAAAACACATGAGGACCAGTCAAAGTTCACTCTTCTAAGCGGTCTGGCTAGTTCAGTGTTGAAAAGCATTCCTATTTCATTAGAAATATGGACTTGTTACAAACCTGACAGACAAGTGAAATGACAAGCTAACCTGTCCTGCTGGCCAGTCACTAAAAAAGTAAAAGGCAAACCCTATACAGTGGAGTCTAGGCTTTAGAACAGCTTCTTGCCACAACATCTAGTGAGTTACAGATGTTTGGTTAATGTACCTGGCATAATTGAAGGAAAAAAACCCACAATTATCCAACACTGTTATTGATTCAAGGGAATTGTACATACATTGCAAGTGCATGTGTAAAGGACTTTTATCTTATTATGATCTGAAAGGTTAGAAAATTAATAGTGGTGCTACTATTGCAGTTATATTCACACTTAAAAGTGAAAAATTGTAATTCATGTTCACATAAAATGTTCAAAAAGAGCTTATTCCACTAAAGACAAACATACAGTAATATTGAAACAATCGATGTAGTTTAAATAAATTGAATCTTATTCTAGACCACTTCAAGGATCCCTAATGCAGCACTCCGAACTGATCCTTGTGTTGGGACAGACATCATGTAAGCATACACAGTTCATCAGTGTGTTGGCTGATGAGCTGTTCCTGATTTGTAACTTTGTAGCACATTGTATTGTAGATGGCATAGTGTACGTGTATGGATACACATGTAACATGCCATTATATTACAGGGATGTGATGGGACGTTGAAAAAAACCCAACCTGAACTGTGAGTGCAAAGCGCGAAAGCTTGCGAGCACAAAGCCGACTTATATACATTTATCTTTGGTTTTAAAAGCCCTACTGTGCAATATGGGGCATCCTATATGGTTTTATCTTCATGTTTTTATGAATTTGATCTTAATTGAGAATGTGTTGTTGTTGTTGTTGTTTTTTTGTGGTTTTTTTTTTTTGGGGGTGGGGTTAAAATTAATCTGGATTCCCAGAAAAAACGGGGAAATCGCATCCCTGTAATTAGCAGCTGTACCTTGTATGTCAAAAAGGAAATTCATTCCAAAACCATGTAATAATTTGGCTGCCTTGCATATATATACATAAGGCAGTTAAATAAAAATGTATTTCAAAACATCATTTGAAATGAAAGATGTATTGAATTCTCCTTATAGTTTATTGTAGCTGATACAAAAGGGGACTACAGCACACACTATTTCCATTTGCAGTTTTAAGAAAACTTAAAAATTCAGTATGAGTTTTATAAACCCGCTGAGGCAATAGAGTTTAAAGGCGAGTTAGCTTTTGCTACGTGTATGAGCCGTTTATATGGCACAAGGACTCCAATCATGTATCTGAGTAAATACAGTTAAATGATTTAATGAGATATTTGATACATTTTTCAAAATATTTATTTCTAATCAATTATTGAAAAATGAGGTTCTGAGAACCAATTTCATTATATGACAACCCCTTTCCTTTTATTAAACTGAAATACATTTTATTTTTATGTAAGGAGCTTACATATACATTGAAAAAATGGTTCTGCGATCCAAAATTATTTATTAAAATAAAACACCTTTTCTTCAGTTGATGTAATACATAAATTGCTTTGGGGTAAACAAAAAATTTGGTTTTAACTTTTTGTCATTGTGTGATGAAGAAGCCCCTCCCCGCATTCTTAACCAGATTTTGTAACCAATGGACTGCCAAGCATGCTGGTTTCAAGAGGCCAGTTTGATTCCTGTAATTAGCAGCAGGTACTGCAAACAACTTATTATTATTTTTTACAACTTCTTGTGGGGTGTAGATTTTGATTCATCTGAAATAAAAGTTAAAACTACTGGTCTTTCACAATCCAAAAGAGCGGGACATTTAAAGGCATTATGCCAACCTAGCCCAATTTCATAGCTCTGCTCAATACCCAAAATATATACTCTACAGTCAGCATACTTGACCAAGTTATTTTAGCGAGGAAATACTTGTGTGCGTTACTAAAGAGAGCATTGCTTACACAGCTTGCGCAGAAATGAAAATTGGCACTGACCTTGCCAGCTCAGAAATTCGCTGTAAAGCAGAGTGATACAATTGGGACCTGTCACAACTCGTAGCTGCAATGTGTTTTACAATAGTTTTTTTAATTATGCAAAAGGCACAGCTGTAAAAGAAAGGTATTTTCTATGGGTGCTGTTCCTGGGGGGTCAATTTTATGTCTGCATCCTTACCTAGACAGATTTGCTTTATCTACAACTTAGCCGATAATTTTTCTCAAAGAGACAAGACAATTGGATTTGAAATCACTTGCAGACCAGTAAGTTGACATTATTATGTACATATTGACTAGACTAGAGTGCTAACTTGCCTTGCATAGTGAAGCTACATGGGTGAATTCATGTTTAAAAGTGTGTAATATTATCGTGTGGCTGTTTTTCTTGGGCAATGCGGTGTCATTTCAAGTAATTAAGGTCAATTTACAATTAGTTAATTCTGGAGTGCAAAATACTGTTCCTGACAGCACATGGATGTACATAGATTTCCATTAATGATAAAGTGTAAAAATGAAGAGATAAGTGCAAAATATTGAAAAAAGGATGCATCATTAAATTATCATGGTTTTAAAATGGATTATGCAAATTATGTAAGATAATTTCTTCAAATTGGAATGAAAAAACTTTTACTGATTGTGTGTGTGTGTTTTTAAAATTGTACAATAGCAACATTTCCAATCAGCATTAAACTACTTTATAAACCTGTATTCAAGAAATGTTATTTCTTGATAAGTGTCAAGTGAGTGCCTGTTACTTAATTATAAAAAATAATAATATCGTCTAACTTAATATGATAAAAAGTTGTATGTAATTGTTTTTTTTAAATGAATCTAATTCTACGCAAATAAAATCTGCAGTACTAAGCATGTAATTTCAAAATGTATATACATGAATATCACTTAAGTTATCATTACATCATTAGTTTTGGGATGATTAAATTTTAACTCGTCCCCTACACAATGTACATGTAGCTTTCAATACGCACACCATACTTGTATATGGAATTATGAAAATTGCACTGATTAGTGTAAAGTGAGCCTTTTTAAGTGTAAGCATTGAAAATCACTTCTTGTTTTGCTTTTTGTTTCTTTTAATTGATTAGTTAATTTATTTACTACATTTATTTATTTATTTATTTATGTTTATTTATTTATTTATTTATTTTTTTTTCTTTTTCTGAGGGTTTGTGCACCTTTTAATAAGGTTTATTTAAAATATTTCAATTTCAAAAACTAAGGAATGGTATTTCTGGGGGGTCTTCAATTGTTATTCCATGAGGTTGAGAGTATTTTATATGGAATATTTCCTTTGAGGATTTGATACCGATATGAGCTTCGTAATCGATGAGCTTTCAGATTAAAATTGAGTAATTATTCGTTTAAAAAATTCATTTACCAATCCTATACTTTGCTGTTAATTTATTTCTTCTTTTAATGAAAATGTATAATAATTGGTTTATTCATATAAAATGTGATGTTCCATTGTTTTGAGTGTCGTGGCCGAGCAGTCTGGAGCATCAAACTCAACTGAGTTCTGATGGCTGAGTCATCAGAGTGTGAGTTCGAATCTCGGTCGTGACAGCTATGTTCTTGGGCAAAAAGACTCTAAAATAAACTTGCTTCTCGTCACCCAGGAGTAAATGGGTACCTACGAGGCTAGAGATTGTTGGTGTGAATGATAAGCAACCTGTGCACCAATTGGGCTGCTGGTGCTGCATAAACCAAAGAGGACTCAAGATGTTTTTAAGGAATGCTCAAGCCCAATTAATAGGGGTAGTAATAGTGTAAGGCACTACGAAGTTTATAGAATGTTAAAAAGTGCCTAATAAATTCCTAGGTTATTATTGAGAGGTCACTCTGTTCAAAGTGTTTGTTTTCATTCTCTAAAGATGACCATGAAAAATAAGACATTGGTTATCTCACCCTTCGAACTATAACAACTTACGCAACTCAAATTATATACATTTTTAAATTGCATAAGTTTGTTTTCATCTCCTGATAAAAACTTGTCAGAAAAGCTGTGAAAAAGAATCTGCAAAGGTCCAAACGCCAGTCCATTAAAAACAAATTGCAATGATGTAAAACCATACTTGTTTGAACAAAATGTAATGTGCAGCAATAGCATACACAAGTGGCCATCCACAAAGTGTTGATATTCCAAGAGCCATTTGTACATAAACGTTGTGAAATTTAGTGTACATGAATATTGAACTTTGCTTCTTTACCAATGAAATCGATGGTCACCAGATTTTGTTAAAAAGGGCAATTATATAATTGTTAATTTTATAATTCATAATAATTTTAGATGAATTAAGGTACTTTTAATATGCAATTTAAGAAAGTTTGTTAATTTGTTTATTGTCTGTCAATGTGCATTAAATCTGAAAAGGTAGAGGAGTAGTGTTTCATGAATTTCTTCTTGATGTCAGTTGAGTTTAACTGGTTAAAAAATAATAAACACACCAATGTTTCCTTGTTGGAAAAGGGCCCACTTTAGGGTCTTTTTTACAGAGTGATTTTACAAAATTGTATGTTCAAAAGAACAGACTGTATCATAAACACAAGAGCAGAGTTCAGTTTTGTCAAAACAGGTTGGATCAGCTCTCAATCTGTGTAAACAGGCATTGAGAGGGGCTATTTTTATCCAATAGGCACAGTAGGAACTGTACCCAAGGCCTACGAAACAATTGGTTAAAACCTGAAGATACAAGAATAGAGTCTGTTTGGACTTTGGGAAGGCTTTAGACTACAGTACAAGTACAAAGATTACCACAAAGTTCAAACATTGGCCATGGAGCCTAGTGCCTAGGGAACATTGGTGCCTAGGCCCTACATAACACCTACATAACACTGATGCCAAGGACCTTTAGAACACTGCTACCTACGGACTACATCACACGGGACACTGGTGCCTAGGAAGGCTTGTGCCTAAGACCCACAGAACCCTGGCACCAGGGCCTACAGAGCACTGGTTTCTAGGGTTTATGGAACACTGGTGCCTAGGACCGACTATGGTGCCTAGGACCTACGGAACACAGGTGTTTAGGGCTTATGGAACGTAGAAAATTTGTGCCTAGGGCATACAGAGCACAGGTGTCTAGGTCCTACAGAACAATGGTGCCTAGGACAAAAAGAACACTGGTGTCTAGGTCCTACAGAACACTGTTGCATAAGGCCTATGAAACACGGAAGACTTGTGCGTAAGACCTATGGAACACTGGTGCCAATTGGGGCCTATAGAGCACTGAGCCTGGGACTTATGGGACACTAGTGCCTAGGACCTATGAAACACTGGTGCCTAGGGCCTATGAAACATTGGTCAGCCGACGGAACACTGGTGCCTAGAACCTATGGAATACAGGTTCCTTGGGTCTATGGAACGCAGGACATTTGCACCTAGGACTTACAGAGCACTGGTACCTACAGCCAACAGATCAATTGTGCCTGCCTAGGGCCTACGGAACACTGACACTTAGGAAATATGGAACACTGTTGCCTTGGGCCTACGGAATACTGGTACCTAGGGCCTATGGAACACTGATGCTTAGGAACTATGGACCACTTTAACCTAAGGCCTATTGAACACTGTTGCCTAGGACACTTGATACACCCCTGGTACTGCCAGTATGATTTTAACTTTACTTACTCCTTATCAATATTGGATAGCATTGACATTATTTGTACAAATATCTAGCCTGCAGTATGATCATAGTCTACTCTGGTTATCTTTTAACTACAGCCAACATAATTATAATTTTCTCTAAATTTGCACATTGTCTGGTGCACATTGAACTCTTTGATTTTACGATACGCCATGTTTGTTTTGGTGCCCTTTGGAGGAAAACCTCAGACTTCCATTAATATTTGATTGTGTTTTTTTCTTATAACTTCAAGTGATATATAAATACACAAATGGGGAGTAACATGTAGTCACCCAGTTTTAGGAGAACCATAATATTCTGAAGTTCTTGCCACATAAACATTTTTTAGGGTGAATGCTAGTAAACCCAGAAATTTACACTAAAACAATTATTTCAATTGTTTTTATATTTTTAAAAAATAGATTTAGGTGATGCGTTAACTTAAATCCCATCATTAAGTCATAAAAATGCAGCACAAAAATACTTGCTGACCGGTAGGTACTTACTGAAATAATTGTGAAAATACTTGGTACATGTTTTGACTCTTGCTCTTTCACATAATTATTTTTACACTTGTTTGTCACCAATCATATACCATTCCAACAAGGAGAAGGCTTGGCTGCAATAGTCATTGATTAAACAGAGATTAGATATTATGGCTCAATCCAGGCTAGACATTGAACCTTTTTTTCTCTGATTACACGCCTCTTCTCTTTGGCTTCTCATTTTCATTTTGCCATATGGACATCTGTTCTAACCACTCATCACCATTACCATCTAGCATCTTGTTATTACCATCTAGCATCTTGTTACAACAACATTCAGCTGGCCATATTAAAGGGATGACATGACATTTGTTGAAGAGAACACATACATTTACATACACTCTAGTTTTCACCAGGTATCTGCACACTTCAAAAAGTCAAATTTAAGACTTTTTAAGACTCTTTTAGTGCCACTCTTAACAAAATTTCAGACCAAAAATAAGTGAATAAAGAAGGGGAGAAACAGCTATAACTGCTCATATTTTGTTACTTTTTTTTTTACACCCAGTGTTATTTGTCTCTCTTCGAGCTAATAGGTAATTCAATAACAGGCTTCATCAAAATTTGTAAGACCTAAAATAACTGAATTAAATTTAGTATGCTTGTTAAGGTCTTAGATTTGGATAGTTCAATTTAAGGCTTTTTAAATACTTTTTAAGGATCCTGTTTCAAGGAAATTTCTGTAAAACTAATGTTTTAAATGGTTGCCTGTTAGAACTAAGCAAAATTATTACATCTTTATGTTTGTCTCATAAAAGCTTGGGTTTTTAGAATTAAGCAAATTCTTTTTTAGAGCTAAACAAATGATAAATTTATTTCTGTCTTTCTTCAAGGAACTTGCTTTATACCTTTTAACAAAATGGGTGCTTGCATTTTAAGGTCTAAGCAAAATGGTTACACCTTTGTGTTTGTGGAACTAAGCAAATTGATATTTTTGTTTGCTTTCAAGGAAGTTGCTTTAAAACTTGTAACAAAATGAGTGCTTGAATTTTTGGACTAAGCAAAGTGGTTAGGCCTACAATGTATCTTTGTATTTGTCAAATAAATGCAAATTCTGTTTTTAGAACTAAACAAAGTGGTTAAAATATTTTTTTTCATTTTCAAGGAACTTGCTTTAAAATTTATTGGGAACAAATATATATAACAATGGGTGCTTGCATTTTAATTTCAACTTTTCAAAGTCGAGGAAAATTAATTTAAGACCCCACAAATAATCTTTGCTTGTTTAGACTGAGACAACCCAAATAAGCCTGATATGAGAGTGCGCAACATTCCTGACAGGTTGGTTGGATGTGTCTATTGAAAACTAAACTATGGAAATGAATTAAATCTTCCAAAAATCCAATGATGCAAATTACACCTTAGAGTCAGAATCACAGAATAAATATGACAAATGCTTTGATTTCTCAAACCTGGGCCCAATTTCATAGAGCTGCTTGAGCACAAAAATACCTAACCATGCTTACCAGAATAAGGTTACCAGCCAAAATATAATTCCACATGTATCGTCTGTGACTGGTATCCTGCTCATTTATGCTAAACAGAAATTTTTTAAGCACCATTTGCTGCTATATGAAATTTGGCCCTGGTTTAATATCAGCCATGTAGCCCACCCAGTGGACTCCTCAACCAGTGCAGTGCAATGGAGACTGGTATCCATCCAGGGCTATCAATAAGCCATCTTGCTGTTGTTAAGCGATAACAAATAATCAGAGGCATGATAGGATATCCTTGTCACTATATCCTTTTCCCCCAAAAATACCATTCTACTATGACAAAACAGGAAAAAACTTCTTTAAATACCAAAGTATTTAACAGTCTAATATGTTAAAGGAAACACTTAACAAATGGAGGCTGATCATAATACTAACTTCTTATACAGCACTTTATCACACTCAATGGGCATATAAAATTGCTCAGTATTTTTTTTCCCTGCAAGGTATGTGGAGCTACATTTTGAAGTATGAGACCTATTCCTTTATAGCACCATGTAATGGTTTACAAGGTGCTCTGGCGCAATATGCTGACAATCAAACCAGGAACACCAGGGCCAACCCCTTCTCTTTATGATAAGTGCACTGGGTTCTTTTATGTGCATTATACAACACACAGGACCTACGGCTTTACGTTCCATCCGAAAGATGTAGCAATGATGGTTAAGTGTCTTGCTTTAAGGAAACAAGTGTCAGGACCTGCACTCCAATCCACACTCTGCTGATCAAAAAAAACCCAGAGCTGGAGTCTGGTGCTCTTATCCACTTGGTCACAACACACCATGTATGACTCTTTCAACATGGTTCATAATGCATTACCAATAAGATGTACATGAGTGGACTGTCCAAGTACTGTATTGACCCAATTCACTATAATAGATCTCGGTTGCGCCATTTTGAGAGTGGGTTTCCCTTTGTGTTATGCTATGTACTGTGCGTATTTGGCTTACAAGCTCATCCTACCCTTACATACAAAAGTGCAAGGGATCTATAGACGAGACTTAATATTCGTCTTGAAAAATGTGATGGTTGGGGATGATTTGACAACCAGAGGGAGTTGGTTCCAGACTCAGGCTGATGCTGCAGTGAATGATCTGTTGCCTCATATATAGATGAATTATACTCGAACATACTGACAACATGGCAAAAGCAATTACATTTCTGTCACAGCTTTCACAGCTGGATTTATTCACACTCACAAAAATGTCAAAGACTCCTCTAGCAGATTTAGTACTCAAGGCAAGGAGCTGGATGCAGAAGAGAGGGCAAACTGGTTAAAGCAGACAAGGGGGAAGTGATGCAGCGGGGAGGAGTGTGCAACAAGAAAGAGTACATGGGCAAACTTGCTTGTTTGACTAGTCATGGCCGAGTGGTCGAGTGCATCGGACTCAAGTTCTGATGGCTGAATCATCAGAGTGTGGGTTCGAATCCCAGTCGTGACATTTATGTCCTTGAGAAAGGCACTTACAATTGCCTCTCTTTACCCAGGTGTATAAATAGGAACCCCTAGAGGGCTGAGACAGTATCGTGTTGGATTAACCCCTTAGTGCCAATTTAAGCAGCTTTTGGTTGTGTGCTCCCCTAGAAGTTTAGCAAGTTAAGTATGCCTGATGAACAGGATAGCAATGTTGTAAAAAGGCTGCTGGGATATGTACGCAATCCAAGAACCAAGTGGTATTATTATTTAACTGAAGAAGAACATGGCCCTCTGGATACACCAGGGTGCTAGCTTACAGGACACATTCTGATATTACAATCACTTGGTTTAATGGTCTACCTTCAGCTGCTCATCTACCAAAAATAAATTTCTGAAACTATGAGTCAGACCCATTACAAAATAAAAACAACAAACATAACTACATTTTTGTACGTAATATTGTATTTCTCAAATGCATCTGGGCAAGTGGCACTTAATTGTAACAGCAAAAGCAAAATTTTGCAAACTGTGCATTACAAATATAACAACTTTTTACATTTTTGAAATTCTTGTGTATCAGAGACACACAGACTTTTCTGATAGGATAATTTACATATATACACAAGTACTGACTCGATTGTTTATAAAATCATAAGAACTTAGCATGCACCATCCAATGTAGCAAAAGTTTTATAAATGCTAAACTCTTATTTTGTTATTTTGAGAAAATAGAATTAGCAGTTGCAAACTGATAACCAACCAAAAGGACCTATGTTATAGATGTGAAAGATAGTTAATGGCCTGATGTTTTGTATCTAACGGAGTCTTTCTCGAAGGCTTAAGATTTAGTCTTCGAGAAAGACTCTGCTAAAGGTCGAAACATCACGTCATTAACTATTTATTTCCTCAAAGTCATAAACTTTGCTGTATGTTGAAATATTTTTAATCTGTAATGAGATTTTAGCTTGTCAGACTTTTGGGCATGTGCTTTGCGGTTGTGATTGGTCAATGCATGAAGGGGGCGGAGCTTCATGCCACTTGGTCCCCATGGTACAATCGTTACAAATCCAACTCATTTTCCGATAGTGTCCTTATGAACAGGGAATACAAAAAATTCAAGTTTCTTACCTCACATCAAAATGGTGGAAAATGACAGTGTATTACAACCCTTTACAAAACCCTTTAAAACTTGTTAACATCTAAAACATCCATTGAGGTCATACTTTAAATAATGTAGGTCTGTACTTTTTTTACATGCCAGGGTATTTTCATTGCGTTCCATGATATTTGATAAAAAACGGCGTTGAAATTGAACTTTTGACTATTGAAAAATTGCTGTATGAAATGCACAGACCCATTTAATTGTTGTTGACATCCGATGACGTCATGTTTAAAAGTTGGCTCTGAAAGAGTAGCAAATACATTGGCATTTTTAAAGTGAGGTTAGATACTTGTAATTTTGTCTCCCGCTTTCATATGGACTCTATTGGGAAAAAAGGAATGCATCACTAGATATTTTTGGATTAATAGTGCAGGTTGAAGTTGCATAGAAAGTTTGAAGTATCACCAAGACTTCACTCCATCAAGGATCCTTACTGCCAGGTCTCAAGCTAGAGGTGCCAGACTGCCCTTTAGATGACAGACTCGAGACGCTTGTCAGAGAACTTCCGGAGGCACCTGATGATTCAGGAAAGCATCAAATTTATTTATGTCTGAGTCATCATGAACAACGTTAACTAAAATTACTTGATAGCATAAACCCTCACTAACTAATCAATTCATTTTGTAAAGGGCTGAGGACAGGGGCGCGGGGCAACAGAGCTGGCTGGGCAAAGCCTGCCACGTACAGGGTACAAAGGGGTGGAGGGGTGATGAAATTAATCAAACGTTAACATACACAAATGTGGCACAACAGATATAGCTTTTAATATCAATTAACAAGAAAATTACAACAGAGGGGCCAAGAACAGAGGGGCCAACACAATTCGCACTTACATGAGAGATGGAGGGTGGTGCAGGGAGCTCAGGCCGGAGTGTCGAACGAACATTAAACCGACAGAAAAAAAAGGGCTTCGGATCGAAAATGAAATTGTGGCTAAAGCACCACTCTCTGTACCGAGGTTTTAAACGCATAATCCATAATTAGGTAGAGTGGGTAAAACAACACAAAGCAATTAACAAATGAGCCACCCGTGGGGGAGTATGTCAAACGTGTACATGCAAAAGAACTGGCTTGGTTAAATTTGTTTAAGTCAGTGTGTGTGTTACTACGACCTAAAACTGCTTTTTAGACTACATTACTTCTCAAAGTCTCAAACCGGAAGTCAATTAATACTGAAACTAAATTACTCATGAAAGTCCGAGTGGCAGAGATAATAGCAATTTTACATTAAACATCCTATGCACGGGTACCAGACTGCCACAAAGTATCTTCTAAGCTAGCATTGGGCACATGGCTTTCTTCTGTTTGTACATAATGTGAAAGCCCCATGGCTTATGTGTTGTGGACCTGGTCTCCGCAGACTCCCCTGGTACTTTGTGGAAAGAGCCACTTGGCCAGTTACGTCATTGTTTTATGAAAAATTAATTCACTTACATCTTCTGATTTTCAACAACCACATCATCCAACCAACCTGAGGACATTTCCTCAAAATTGATGGTCAAAGCAACAAAAAATGGATCATATTTGCCAGGCTTTTTGTGCACTTTCTTACCGGGGTTATTTTCATTGTGGCAATCGCGATAATCAATCAGTGATTAGGTGGGTTCTTTAAATGCTACTTTCTTGACTTCAATATTTCAGATTTCAATAAATTTCCTTGGAGGGTTTGATTCCTGTATGAACCTTGTTATCATTGAGTTCCTAGATAGACACTTACAGACAGAGGGTGGCAGTGAAAACTCAGGATCTTTGTTATATTTATTTGTTTTTACAACAGTGATTAGGAGGGCTCTTCAATTGCAAATTTATTGACTTTGTCAGTAATTCAGATTAAAATATTTCCCCGGTGGGTTTGGTATAGGTATGAACCTTGTTATCATTGTGTTCCTAGATAGACACGTATCAACAGAGGGTGGCAAAGAAAACTCAGGATATCTTTGTTTATATTGAATGTTTGTAATACAGAGACAGAAAACGACCCTCTTACTGTTTGATCAGGATAGATTCTTTTATTTCAAAGTATATTTGCTGAACTAACATTATCCATGTGACAAGCTTGGAGTTTTAGTGGCATAAAGACATCTGCTCAAGGATAGCGTGGGTCGTCGGTTCAAATCCCACCCGAATAGTACGCCTGAGAATTTGTTTTTCCTCAGGACACAGGAAAGCAACTGAGAATACACGGACAGTGCTTATCAAACACCGCTGTAAAGGTAACACTCAAAATAAGACTCTCAACATTCTACATTCTTCAGGTTTAAGGAAGAGTTTCTGAGTTCTTTGTAACTAACCTTGGTCCTGCTCTTCCAGCTCTCGGCTCCGTCTCTCAGCGGCGAGTTTCTCCAACCCCTCCGTGTAGAACCCATTGAAGTCCAGCCTGTGTATGATGTTGGTCATATTGTGCTCGCAGTCCGTCGTGCTGAACAAGCTCAGCTGGTCCAACAGGCTCACCAGGAGGGTTGAGAAGTTACTGTCAAAGTTGCCGATGGTGCTGGCGAATTCCTCGCTGCCGATTAATTGGTCCACATGCTCTGAAGCAACCTGGTGTGGATGGACAGACAGGAGGTTGACAGAAGGTTACAAAATATTTTTAACACCAGTTGCTCAGATTTCACTCAATGAAAATGTTTTATCTAACCCTCCTACTGTCTAACCTTTCCATATCTTCCACTATGACAGCAGACTAGGCCAGTCTGAAATGACAGTCAACCCTCCTACTGTCTGATCATTCAATATCGTCCACTATGGTTTTGAATGATAGTTAAACTATGCCAGTATTTAATGACAGTCAACCCTCCTACTGTCTGACCATTCAATATCACCACAATGCTTTCGAATGATAGATAAACTAACACAGCAGGCAATGTCATTACATGTGTTGAATGCATCTCCACAGCACAAGCATGTGCACTGTTAGTTCTGTGGGCAGTTGCGCCACCAAACAAAACCCGTGCAGTTGAATGATTTCAAATGGTTGGTCAACTCACTGGAGAACATTAACACAAGAGTTAAGAAGGTTAACGTACGGCCCAGCGTACAACACAACATCTTAACAATCTGAGCTTCCTTAGAATTGTACCCAGCCATACCATACCCGTTATTCTCTCCCAAAATCAATAGTTACACTACCTTGGTTGCAGCTTTCCATTTCTTAGACTCCGTCTTATCCTTGTCCTTGCCTTTAGGGTCTGTGGTATCCACCAGGAAGCTGGCCTCTCCCTCTACATTCATCGTCTCCGTCATTCTCTGAACACAGAGAAAAAGAGACAAATTTGGGGATTGTTAGACAAATAAAACAATGAGGTGTAATACGAAAGACTTTACTTTGTATTTCCATTCAATCATCCCCTTTATTTTGATTGTATTGAATGACTTCACCGTACAAAAAGTCAGGTACTCAAAAATATTAAACATCAATGAAATACCAATAGTAAAGGCATATTTTAATTACTACTGGCTGATACAGTTTATGTTATATCATTTCTCTAAAATATTCCGATATGTTTTGCTTAACTTATTTCTGTACTATTGATAATTGCAGATGTGTTATATAGTATTCTTTGTCATATCATTGACCAAGTTGCAGGTTTTAAACTAAGATAAATATTTATAAACGCATAAATTTGGTTCAAATGCAAACAAAACAATTACACGAATTCAATCACAGAAAAAGTGCACAAATTGTTTAAAAACCAAAGTGATTGAAATGACCCAGAGAAAAATGTTCAATGATAAATGCTACACAACCACTGAGTAGGATATGATAAAACAGATCAAATATCCGTTCCTTGCAATATTCAATTCATAACAAAAGTAATTAACTGTTACACACTGTTTTCTTTACCGCACAAGCTACCCTCTCAAGGACATATTCACAAATTATACTTTGACCAAAATATAAATGATAACACAAATGAAAGAAGGGGCATACAATTACAATTAAATACATGGAAATTAATACGCTTATAAATCAAGTAACAGTAAAAGAATAAACAGTTTAAATATCATCCACTGCGGTTTTGAACGACAGATAAATTATGCCAGTCTGCCATATGATACCACGTGGTGAATGCATCTACACAGTACACACATGGGCTTACGGAAGTGGCTTTGTGGGGTCTTTTACACAATGGAACTATGGACCCCACAAGGGAATTCTTTGTTCAACCTGAACCCTACAAGAGAATTCTTTAGAAAAGGGAATAATAGAAGAACAATAGCAGGACCCCACAAACCCGATCTGGAAGGTTGTGGGTAGGTATGCACATTCAAACCGGGGACCTATAACAAGAGAGACAATAGGTCCACGGTTGCTATCACAAAGGAAAACATTGTGGTCCATGGTTGCTGTCACAAAGGGTTGAACAAAGGAGGGTCCACGATTGCCGGTGTTTACACACGTGTGTGTGTGTGTACATCTGGGTTAACGAAGGGAGCCTTGTGAGGACTTTTACACAATTAAACAGTAGGGCCCACAAAGTTTGTCTTTGTTCAACTTTGAAAACGGAAAAAAAAAACCAAACAATTGCAGGAGCCCACAAACCCGACCCTTAAGTTTGTCTGTGCACAGCTGTGGCACCATACACTTGAATGGTTTTAAATGGTTGGTCAACTCCCTGGAAAATTTTACCAACAGTAAGAGGGTTACACAAAAAATATCACAAAAATGTATCACAAGCCAGTCCATTCTAAGATAGAAAAGGCAGAATTTCATAAAAGACAACAAACACACATATGAATGGGGAAATTTTGGGACGCTAGGTGGCAGCAGACTTACCAGGTAAATTCATTGTTTTCGGTAATGTGCACATGCTCAGAGCTGCATAAACAATGGAAGTTTACCTGGTAAGTCTGCTGCCACCTAGTGTTCCAAAGTCTCCCACTGTTTATCAAAGCACAGACGTACAATGAACAAAATATTTAGCCTTTAGTGATTTCATAAGGTATACTTTACCTGAATGCAATTGGCAAATGTGACACACACGAGCATGAGCTTACTGACGATCTTCAATAACTCTGGGTTGGTGAGCATGCAGTCTTTTAGACACTT
Organism: Pisaster brevispinus; assembly: GCA_023634235.1. NCBI lineage: Eukaryota > Metazoa > Echinodermata > Asteroidea > Forcipulatida > Asteriidae > Pisaster > Pisaster brevispinus. The sequence goes on along the minus strand of JAMKCF010000008.1, from coordinate 7,764,133 downwards.
GTCTAGAAAGTCGGTGTGAATGTCCAACACATCATCAATGTTGGATATCTGGAATATAGAGACCAACAAAACAGAGAGTAATTAAGAGGATTACAAACTGTGCATGGTTAATGGTTTTAAAAAGACCGGATGGAAACTGTACAACGAAATATTAAACTGGTAAGAGGGATAAAAGAATGCGTAGGATAGTCAAGGTAGTCTTGTCATTTAGCCTTCGAGAAAGACTCTGCTAGGGTCAAAACGTCAGGCCACTAACTATTTTTTTGCAGGATAAAAAAACAAAACTTTCTCAATAGTTTGTTCAGTTGAATTACTAACTCTTTAAATCATGCACAGAGATCTATGATTTATGGAAACATAATCAGTGATGCCAAGTGCACTTGTTGTCCTCTCCCAGTCTGCGCTCCTCATAAGGATAATGTTGCATCTATGGTTATAAGACAGTGTTGGGAGGGGGGGGGTGGATGGGCACAAAGTGGAGGGAAAGGGACCATCGTGAGGCTGGCCATGAAGGTGTAAGGACAACATCAAGGATTAGACTGGACTCAAGTCTAGCTGGGTGTACGACCCTGGCTTAGATGCAGATTGTTAGAGGTCCATTGCTGGCCATGAAGGTGTAAGGACAACATCAAGAATTAGACTGGACTCAAGTCTAGCTGGGTGTACGACCCTGGCTCAGACGCAGATTGTTAGAGGTCCATTGCAGACTAACTCTGCAATGGAGATGGCCGCTGTGAATGAGTATATCTGTCTAAAGTTTCCAACTTGTTGCTCATGCTTTGCAAAGATGTTTTGCAAATGTTTTATTAAAAGTGTTTGACGCATGAATCACTTTATATTAAACAGTAGAACAAGGGAATTTGTGTTTACCCGGAAGTAGCAAAAAGCCCAAGCATGCTAACAGAGTGTGTGAGTTTGATATACTGGCTTAATACCCACAGAATAGTCAGTAAACACCTAAATGTATGGACTCTTGACAAAATCCATGTTTAGACGTACAATCAATACACAGATCTGGGCCCAATTTCATAGAGCTGCTTAAGCAGAAAATATTGCTTGACATTTTTCTGCTCAGCAGAAATGAACAGGATACCAGTCACAAAATACCAGTCACAATACACAAAATACTTGTGACATGGTAGTTTGACTGGTAACCTTACTCTGGTAAGCATAATTTTTTTGTGCTTAGCTATTTTTTTGTGCTTAAGCAGCTCTATGAAATCGAGTCCTGAATGACTGCCATGACCTTCTAAAGGTACAGCGAGTAGGTACCTGTCTGAGCTTGGACTCCATGACTTGCCAGTTGGGCTCTACCACCTCAAACATCATATAGTACTGGAGGTTCTGCACCAGGTGGAGCATGCGTTGGCGGAGGGCAAAGGCTGCTGCGTACCACTTGGAAGAGTGTAGTGTGTACTTCTTAGCAGCCTTGTTCAGGACCCAGAGACTGTGGGAGGGGAAGCGACAATCATCTGTGTGTAATAGTCTCTTACAATGACATTACCTCCTCTCAACATTATCAGTTTCTGTCATAGGAAATGCCTTTGAACAAAGAAACGGCCCAATTTCATGGCTCTGCTTACCGTAAACAAAAAATCAGCATTTACGGAAGCAGGGAATTATGCACTTATGTCAAGCATATTTCACAGGTTAGCAGGGAATTTCTGCTTGCGCGTGTGTGTAGTTCACATTACCAGGCATTCTTCACTTACACAGCTTGCTTGCCCTCTAAACGAAGAATGGTGATTGCAAGCGCAGAATTGGGCGGTAAGCAGAGCCATGAACTTGGGCCCAGGTGTCTCTGTGTAAAATTACAAACAAATGCTACGGAGCCAGAAGTAGCCTTGGGATACAGCAGATGCACATTTGAGTAAAGAAATAGCCAACAGGATTGTGGGAAAACTTAAATGTCCTTCACATTTACAAGTAAACCACAATAAAAATGACTGATCAAAAGCTTTTATAGAAAAGCAAGAGAAGGAAGGTGTAGAATGAAACTAACTACAATGTATACATACTCACTTGCATAGTATTCTCTCAACGTGCTTGCAGTAAAACAAATGTCGGAACAGCATTTGGTATCGTGTCAACGCCTAAAACAGACGAAAATGTCAAGATTCTTTCGATTGGTTATAATTCATTCACTCCTTATGGTAATTTCAATAACAAAACTTCTCTATATCTAACCAAAGGTTGAAGTGTGGAAACAGCCAACAGTTAAAAATACACCTGATTTTATGACTAAAGAACAGCCATTGTAACCAATCTCAACATTGCTTTACTTATAAGATAGTTCCTGATGAACGCAATCTTTACAGCTAACTTGGATTGGGACTTTGAGCTGCGCCAAGCGTAGCTTTTTTCTATGCAGACATTGGCTCACAGACCAATTGTGCTTGCAATTAAATCAAACTCTTGTGTGCCCCAAAGGGGTAGTAACATGTAGCACATAGTTGTGCATTAAAAGATAATGTCTCAGTGCTTGAAAACATGGATGAAATATGACAAGCATGTAAATGCTGCTTCGCCTTAAATACACACTTCACCGTATAACATTGACTCCTAAAATGGTGCCCCCCAAAGTGATGCTGACATCAGGTAAATTTGGTCACTACAAAACATTCTACAAAACATACTTGAGATAAAAGCATAGACTCCTGGAATCTCAACAATTTCAATAAATGTGCTCTCCCCAAAAAAGGTTTTGAGCCATTAAAAACATATCAATTCAATATCCCAATAGTTTTCAATAATCACGCTTTGTACATTTGACTTGAAATCTGTGTAATATTAAAAACGCATGCCTCAGAACTTCCATTTGCCGATCAACAAGTTAACGGGCCAATTTCATAGACCAGTTTAAGAACACAAATTGCCAACATTTGCTCAGCAAAAACAGGTTACCAGCCAAACTACAATGTCACATGCATTGTTTGTGACTGGTATCCTGCACATTTTTGCTTAGCGTTGTTGTACTGCTGGTAAGCTCTGACAGGATCCTACCTTTCTGCTGAGAATGAGAGATTCAGGCCATCTGACAACATAGTCAAAAGAAAATGCCTCCAAGCATGAAATGTGGATCTCCGTTGGGTCAATCTCCTGAATGATAGCTGCGTAAACGAAAAAACACAAACTTAGTATGTACTACATGTATCACGATTGTCTTAAGGACAAAATTTCATAAACCTGCTAAGCAAATTTCTTTGATAAGCAAAAATAAATAGCAGAGCACCAGTGGCAATAAATTAAACTCAATAGCATTTTGGCCGGTAATCTGTTTTGCTAAGCAAAATTTGTCTGCACTTAGCATTTAGCATTTGTTTTCATTCCAATGTCTGGTTTTCAAGAAATATGGTAAAAATGAAACTGGATGCTTGTGTGTTTCTTATACAGTTAAAACAGAAACCACCATAGAAGGTCGACATGTTTTATATTTTTACAATTGTAGGCTCTGGGCAGTTTGGTTAATTTGGATAAAGAATAGGGAGACTACCAACATAAGGGCATGATAGCTCAGTTGGTAGAGTGCCTACATGTAATTCTAGAGGTCACAAGTTCAAATCCTGCCCTCTAGTCAATTTTTCTTTGTTCAACCCAAAATTTATTAATGTTTACCAGGTCAGTTGCCCTGGGGGTTTATTACTTGATAAAACTAAACCTACTTACATTTCTCAATTCTTGATTCAATGGAGAGAATTCTGAGGAGCTGTGTGATGAGATCGTAAGGGAGCAGCTCCACCCTGCAAAGACACATTGCACAAATATATCCTTATTAATAGACCTTCATTTTTGATCAGATTCCAACAATAGTTTGCTGGGCCTCACAGCAGGAGGTAAAAACCTTGTTTTTACGAGGTCGTAACGAGTTTTACGAGACCTCGAGGTCGTAAAACCTGGGCTAAACTGCTCTAGTCCACCCTTTTTTCCGGCTTAGAATAGCCCACTTCTGTGGGTCAAGTTGACCCTCGTGGACTGTTTTTGTTGTTGTTCCAACGGAGGGGTATTCTAACACTTTTGGATTAAGGGTTAGTTTAACTCCACGTCTGAACGTACCCATAAACCTTCCAGATCACTCCACAAGTTTGTTTATACAACATTTAATCAGCCAGTCAAACTGCAGAGTCCAGCAACAGGGTGCATTGCCCTGGGGCATATTATGTCTTTAATGCATCGGAGAACTGTGTGCCTGTCAGCGAGTCAAATTATGTCTGTCACAGAAATACAGTGCCATGGAAATCCCCCCAAAAATCGACATCGGAGAATTGTTATCCGACTACCTGTCCTGGATTAATTTTAACATAACCCCTTAAACAATATGATTTGTACTAATCGTCAGGAATTTTAAGAGGCATTACATCATGGTATGGTCCTAAATCACATCTAACCTTCAGATTATTCATACCTTAAGTCATCCTTGAAGGCATCAGAGTTGGCCTGGCTGGTGCGGACAGCGAGCTCCAGGAGTGATTCCAGCCGGCTGGGGATGATCTCATCCACTTGTTTCTTCAACTCCTCAGTCGTTATGTCCATCAGATGGACGAAGAAGTCTCCTTGCTCTAGCAGGAAATATCTCTTGATGGACCTAGACAGATTAAAAAATGTTTAGCCCTTTAGGGGGGATCTGGTTGGCTCGTTGGTTTATCCATAGAGCAAGGAATCTATCGTTTGTCTCTGCTTTTCATCTCAGTGGACTGGAGTCTTGCATGTGGATTGGGTTTCAACCCCAAACCTGAATATTTCTGAAAGCTGAATATTTCGTCATCTCCTTTAAACAGGAGTCTTCACTCCTACGAGTTAAAATGCTTGTCCCTTTTGGGGTATCCCTTAGTTTCATTACCAGAAAGATTTGCAAATGAGAAATAAAAATAAACGTTTTACACAATCCCCCCATTCTCTGCTCCCAGGTTGGTCGAGACCTACTCTGGGCAAGTTGGACAGATCAGCGTAACACACTAAATGCTTGGAGGAGACTATGATGTTGAATCAGTGATACAAAACTTCGAATCTTCAATTCAAGTCAACATTTATTTCATACTACTCTTTTCAAAATATAAAATACTACAGAATACTACATAGATAAGCAAAGTAATAAGCATACAAAAATTGGAAGAAAAAGAGGCAATCTATGTATACCAAAATAAAAGAGAGTATGAGGCTGTCAGATTAAGCCAGGGCTTGTAGAAGACAGCCTGGACAGACAGACTACAAACGTGGAGACAAGACAAACAGGTAACGCAAAACACACACAAAAACAGATTGTGGATGCAATAAGAGAAATATTTGCATACCTGAGCCTTGGCATGAGTTCTCTGTCCTCCATGATGTGATTCAGTAATACCTTACTAGCATACTGATAGGCATGGTCAATGTGATCGACATACTGACGCTCCTTCAATGTGTAAAGGATCTCTTCAGCGTGGGGACACTTGGGATCACGACCTGGTCAGGAAAGAAACAAAATCTTCAAAATAATACACACTATGAATATCTCAAACACCTCCAGCCATGATGAGCCATTTACAAGTAAAATTTGAATGAAGTCTGGTACATTTATTTCCTTAAGACTAAAATTTTCTGCATCACATTGCTTGGGGCAAGCTTTTGCAGAGCAACGTCCAGATTGGCAAAGGCAGTTCTCTTTATGCCACACATTTCATCGAAAATAACGCATGGGTGTTTGTCGTCTCTTAAACTTACAAAAGCTTGCCCTGAGCCCCAAGAAAGGTGTCTTTTTCTACGAGAAAGAGGGCAGACTATTTACCTTAAAACCAGTTCGACTGCATTGGTTTGAAATGGGGGAAAAACGTAATGTTGCACCAGGACAAAGTTCTACACAAAGAACAAATTAGAGTGAAAGATTTGCAAAGATAACACTAATCTCTTTTGGAGAGTGAAAGATTTGCAAAGATAACACTAATCTCTTTTGGAAAGTGAAAGATTTGCAAAGATAACACTAATCTCTTTTGAAGAGTGAAAGATTTGCAAACATAACACTAATCTCTTTCAGAGAGTGAAAGATTTGCAAACATAACACTAATCTCTTTTGGAGAGTGAAAGATTTGCAAACATAACACTAATCTCTTTTGGAGAGTGAAAGATTTGCAAACATAACACTAATCTCTTTTGGAGAGTAAAAGATTTGCAAACATAACACTAATCTCTTTTGGAGAGTGAAAGATTTGCAAACATAACACTTATCTCTTTTGGAGAGTGAAAGATTTGCAAACATAAGTTTGAATAGCGGAGGCTTGTTCTCACCACACTCCCTGATGACGTTGAGGTATTTCCCTGTCCGTAGTATTTTATCAGCGACCGTCTCCAGGAAGACTGGTATCCTGTCCCGGCAGACAGTGTAGTGTTGTTCCCAGTAGGCGTCATTGTATTCCTGTTGTAGTTTCTCCTTGCGGTATGCTTCGTGCTCCTCTATCATGAACTGAAAACAATGCAGAGATAAATAAATTTTGACACCTAGTTGGTTTTTCAGATTTTCCCCCAACCCATCAAAATCCAACTGCATGTTTTGTTTGATTATGTTCGACTTAGAACTGCACTGGTAAACTGATCATACTTAAAATGGGATCAGGCATACCACTATACTCAGAGTCCAACATAAGGTTTTGGGCTTGTTCAAGTGAAGAAGGATCGTAATATAAAGTTGGGGTTAATTTTGTAACACCCCACTTTAACATTAAATCACATAAAAAAATATAGCAGTAGTTTGGACATACTTTTTTTCATCACAGAAAATTGGGAAATCTGTTTCCTAATTCTGGCCGAAATGCACCTCCCGAAAAAAATGGGTTGCCATAATAGACAGATCCGTTCAGCTCCACCCCTTAATAAATGGACCAATCACAACTGCGAACATATCACAACTGTGAACATGTGTCCAGAAGTATGACAAGTTAAATTCCGGTTGCAAAATGTTAACAAGTTTCCACTATTTGGATGGCTGCGTTGTGTACTTTGTGTGTTGATCAGGGCATAGCAATTTACATAATAATAATAATATAATATTACGTTCTTATAGAGCGCATTTTCAGTTCTGAGAGAACTCTCAATGCGCTTATTATTACCCCTGGTCACTGGGCCTTAATTCATTCCTTAAACCATCTCAGCTCCCTGGGGAGTATACAGCTGCCTGTGCAACAATTAATAATGCGCTACTCAGCTAAATCAATCACAAGAACCATCTCTGCCCTCACAGGTACCCATTTACCCCTGGGTGGAGAGAAGCAATTATAGTTAAGTGTCTTGCTCAGGGACACAAGTGTCACGACCGGGATTCGAACCCACACTCTGCTGAACAGAAGCACCAGAGCTTGAGTTCGGTGCTCTTATCCGCTAGGCCACGACACCCTACATGTGTAATACGAGTTACCAACATGGGTGTTGTTGATAGACAGTTGCTATGGTGAGTGGGTGTTGTTGTTTTTCAACTGTAAAGGTGAAAGGGTTCTGGGTGTAGAGATTGGCAAGTATTGGGGTGGAGGTAGGAGTAAACATACTTCGCAGTACGGGTCTTTGATAATTCCTTTGTAGATCCACTTCTCTAAGACCTCAAAGTAGGGTGCACAGGCGGACTGTGTGAGGAACAGGCAGAGGTTCTGCGCCCTGGTGTCTCTATACAAGAGAACAATAAAGACAAGAAGTGACAGTCAAAATAACGCAGAAAGGACCCCTCAAAACGGCGGAATATGGTGGACGCGCACCCTGTGGAGATGTGTTCCACATCGCGCAAGGGGTCAATAAGTTGCACATAAAAAAGAATCAAGAATTAGATAATTGTTGAATTTTATTTCAAACAGAGTTAATGAATATTTTGTTAGTTAGGGCAAGACTTCTTAGGGCCAGGGATCTTCCATTTTTTTCATTCCACCCTGGTGGGATTAATTTCTCGAAATTGCTGAAATCAGTTTCTTTGAGATTACCACTAGCACAAAGAAACCTTGACTTTAAAAAGCAAAAAGAACAAAGAATCTCTTTGAAGCACTAGGATTTGAGTAGGATTTGTTGTGTCTCTATTGAGAAATACCATATTCCCCCGCCGTCAATTCACCATGGCCGCCAATTGGATCTATAGTCAGAACTAAGGCTGGACTCTCTATTGAGCCACAATACAATTAAATACAACAGTAGAAGTCTCTGGATGCTAAGCAATTCTCTTCTCGCAACAATGGCCTGGAATTGTGGATAAGACAATGACCTCACAAAAAGGGAGAAGTCAGCGTTACTTCTGACCACCATCTGCCCTCTTTGTGGATAAAGTGAAGCGTTGCACGGAGAGTGACTGCTGTGTGCCCACTCCATGGTGGAAAGTAGGAGGCCTTTGTTTGGTCATCCAATGTGATATGAAAATACAAAGGTCTCGTCTCTCGGTATACATCCGGGGGAAAATAAGCGTGTAAACATGTCATCCAGCGTTAACTGGTTTACCAATGATGTCCTGTAGCAAAAGTTAATGTGGATTTTTCCTGATGGCAGTGCTTTGAGAATTGTAAGAATGAATCTTAGACTGCATCTTAACATGGGCCAAGTTCGCACAAGGACCATTTGTCAACTGACAGCTGATATTGCCTGGTACCCAACACAAGTTTTTCAACATGATTACCCGTTAATATCAGCCGCTAGTCGACGAGTGGTCATTGTTGCGACCTTGACCCTGGATGTCTCCTCCCTAGTTCAATAGTGAGCAGGGTAAAACTCTCACCCAATCATGGTGACTGTCCTCTCGTGCAGTAAGCTGAGAACAGCGCCCCCTGTTGATGCCCCTCGGTCTATGGATAGCGCTATGGAGGATAGGATCTCCATAGTCTGCTTGCAGGGCTGGATGTAGAACCAGAATCGCTGCAGCGGGAGTTGGCCTTGTCGAAACTGGTGCTCAAGCTGTGCTGTGAGGATGGAGTACTCCTGCAATGAAGAACATTGTCACATTTGTTTACAACGATGAGTGGAAAATTGGCAAGAGTCAGACACTTGACTTTGTGATTGCGAGGAAAAGTGAAAACTGCCAATCATTTGAAAGCCCCCAAAATCGTCATGGATCATTTTGGTTTTCACAAAATCCCTGACAAAACATAAAACCTGTGCTGTTGTTTTCAGTAGAACAGGGCCAACAAGAAATGTTCACAGGTAGGTGTGCTTATGGAATACTAGAGAATAGGGATTTATTCACTTTTCCAAAAATCATTGATATTCTTTCCCGTTAAGACAGAACTTAATACCTTTATAAGGGTCTTCATAGCTCCACACAAGGCATGGTTAACCACACCATACTCAAACGAAGACTTGTCCTCAATGAATCGTACCACTGAAGAGTACATAGTACACACAGGTAAAATGCGATTGGCTACTTCCCGCAGAGAGATGTCCAGTGATTGGTCAACGATGAAGGTGCGGCCTGACGACTGGTCAGTGGGTGGGCGAAGCAGAATATACTTTCCCTCTGTCCCCTGAAACAGATACAATATCAGGAATGAATTTTAACTTCAACAGAGGAAAAAGACATCTGTAAATGCAACATTTGAGAACTGACTCGGAGAAAACAGTCATTGTGATAGGCTGTACATGTGTACACAAATGCTACAACTACGATCAGTCAAACACTTGAATACCAGGGCTCACCCTTAACACTAGCCTGGCGTACATCGTCTAGTAACAACCTCCGAACAATGTGCGTCTACCATGTCCATCATTTTGGGAGTCAAATCTTTTGTGCATGTTTGTGCACGATTTTGACTCCCAAAATGGCGGACAGGATAGGCGCGTGTGAGTGCGCTGCGCGTTGTGCAAGGGGTCTACAGTCAATGCTTTAAGGGGCCGAGCTTAATGGATCAGTTTATTTTGACTTTTGGCAGGAACTTATGCAAATTAACTAAAGGCACTAGTCCCTTTGTAAAAAGGGCTATACATAAGCTGTTTCAGTTGTCAAAACTTTCACACACAATCATCTGTTAATGACTATCAGTGTTGCTGACTCGAGTCAGTGACTTGGACTCGAGTCGGACTCTAGTCGCCAATTACATCGACTTGCGACTTGACTTGACTTGGGGAAAATTTACTAGTGACTTGACTTGACTTGAGGGAAAATGACTTGAGACTTGACTTGACTTGACTTGCGCAAAAATTACTTGAGAGTTGAGAATTGACTTGAGAAAAAATGACTTGGTTACAACACTACTGACTATACGGTACGGCGTGCAATATAAAAGGATTCTAAACACTAGCAAGTTCAACATTCACAATCTTAAGAATTTGAATAGCCAACCCTATACGCCACAAGGAATTAGGAACGCATCAACTCACCGTCATGACCATGAGGAGGTCCTGCACAATAGCCAGTTCCTGCACACCCAGAGGAAGAGTCCCCAGGGCCACACCCGGCTCCGAGGTCCCAGGACTCGTCACAAAGTCTCCGGATAGGTTTGGCCTCTCAAACACCCAGGCAGACAGCTCCGGCAACTTGAGAGATACTGTGAAAACGTAAAATGCAAAATTTGAAGTTGCAGATACAGCATTGGTTTCTTTTGAGCCTTAAAATTACAGAGATCATTATAAACCCAATGCAAAACCTACTTTGCATTATTGACCATCTGAATATGGTGTCCTACCTAGTCACAAGCTCAAATAACGCCCTCACTGAGGTCAAAGGAAGACAATTTTTTATTAGGAGTTGCCATTGTTTGACTTCAGCGATGGGCGGGCCATTCAAGAGTTCTACAGGTTTACAGTTATATGTAGCAGGCAGTATAAAAGTCTAAATCAGTACACATAGTGTCAAGCTGCAAAGACCAGCTTCAGCTATCTTTCACTCACTTCTCTTTTTGTAGAAACTACACAATTGTTCTCATTGCTCTAGTTATAAGGTATTCAAAATTAACACATATGGCTTTTTATTGGTTGGAACTTTTGATTGTACAAATGAGAATACAGATGCCGATCTTTTATCACTCTTAGTACTACCACGTCCTAGACGTACTGCTTACAGTTTTTCCTGGATTGTTTTTCCCTCATCATTTTCTTGAAGACTTCGGATGCTTGACTGGTGGTGGCCCCACTGCTCGCTAAGGTTAACAGCTGGTTCCGAAGCTACAACGATATAAAACAGGTTTTGGTTTTGTTTTCGAAACTCTGTGGGAAGCTTGCAGCATCAGCACTGAGCAAGTTTGGGTGCTAACCTTTGGTAAATTTGGTTAAATCACGCATGCATGGTCTGTGTTTCACTTGAATGCGTTCGGTCGATTGATTCGTCAAAATATGGCAACCAACATGGCGACGACATATCAAAGAGAACAAAAATTATTGGCCATAAAAGAAATTTTACTTACATAATATAGTGCAATAATAATTATTATCTTAATAACTGACATATTTCATTGGCAAAAACTTACCAATTATCTTTAAACCAATTTTTGGTGTGATTAGAAAGGTTTACAAAACATTCTTGATCACGCTATTAAACCAAAACGCCATCTTGACAAAGTAACGTAACTTTGTTAGTTGACTAGAGACACATTGCTCCAGAGCTAGGTTGATCCAGTTGGACTACCTAGTTTAACCATGCAGTGTTTGAGTGACATCTAGATTTACTATATTGATTAACATCTCCAAAGGAGTGAACAAACAAAAATATGCAAAGAAGTTTTCATCCATCCTAAATGAAAAAAAAAAAGCATTACCTCTGAAACTTCTTGTTCAGACATTTTGGAGCCAGATGCAGGCAATACAGCCCTGTCCATTGCCATCTGCAAAGCCTGGGCATTCTGTTGTAGTACGGCTACTGTGTCTTTGTCCTCAGACAACTTGGACAAAAGGTAGACAAAGGCATCCAAGTCTCTGACACTGTTGGTTAAAGCATACTTATATTTTGACTTTAGACAAATCACATCCATCAAAATCCTTCTAAAAATGGGGAAAAAAACACATCGAGACAATTGCACCTCACTAACATTTTTATGACACACATCACATCAAGAATGGTTAGCTTAATATAGTTCTGTTGAATCAACTAAACTCTGACAAAATGAGGGTAATAACTTGAGGGAGGATTTGTGCTTATACAACTAATGAAAAGTTGGTCCAACTGCCACTTATCCTGAGAGATAGTTCCTCTTCCTTGCCAGGTAACTTTGCAGGAAATTTATCCGCCAGACAAAACTGCATGCTAGATCTATCTTGCACACATGGGGGACAACTTACTTTTTTGACTTCAGCTCATCATATTTCTGGAGGAAATCCACCGGGGTCTGAGAGAACTCGGCAATCTTGCGCTTAGCGCTATGTGCAGACACCTGTGTGGTCACATATGGTGTGCGATTCTTTACCAGTAGGTCTACATACAGCTCGGGTCCATCCACACCATGCAGACTACATCGGATGGAAAGTGAACAGAATGCAGCATTTAGCAAAATATTTAGATGCATCAACAGAAGCGAGTTTACCATTATTATTGTCATAAACAATAATGAAAAGCAAAAGTTATTTTGAATAACCCAGAACCACTACTCTCTCATAAGAACATAATATTTTGTGCACAAATATTTATGACAAAAGGTGGATGATTTCCATTTACTATTTCAAAAGACATCTGTGGTAACTGACAAACTAAAATTCAGGTACCTGACCAAACCGATAGCGGGACTACAAACAATAATAATGCCCAAATAGAAAGCAAAAAGAAGTTTAAAATAAACACAAATTTTTTACATGTTAAACAAATGAAACAAATTGTAAATTCTAGACAAAATATGGTTAAACAATTTGGCTTCAAAGTGTATATTTAACATGTAAAACAAATGAAGCAAATTTTAAATACTACACAAAATATGGTTAAACAATTTGGCTTCAAAGTGTATAATAAATATAGGCCTACACATTGACTACAAGTATGGAATGATGACTGTGTGCATAATGTAAGGAAATAAACCTTCAGGGAATCAGTAATAAAGCAGAGCCACAATTACTCTAATTTTCAGTATTACTCTGTTGTTTATAATGCTGTCTTTGTAAGAAAAAGTGTTCCCATGATTTTGACTGTGCACTTCACAACTCACTCACCTGTACCTCTAGAAATGGAACAGTCCATGTTTTAAAAAGAAGCATTAATTCATCCCTTCCACAGACTAAGGCACACTTTGTTTCTGACTTATATGAATCAATGAAAAGGTCACAGCGAAGGGGGTGTTACTGTTAGAATTTGATCAGTGCCGGGCAGGGTGTTTTCTTACAATGAACAAGTGTTAGAATTAAACAGTAAACAACAATGGAAAAAGGCATACCCCAGAATCTTGATGAGTTCACTGACTTGATGATGTACACGGAACTCACTCATGTTGATGTCTTTTCATAGAAACACCCGAAAAATGAAAAGTAACGAACCTGTATGGATTGACAAAAACTAAATTAAACATTTGGTAAATTGTCATACTAGTTCGTGGTTACGACTTTATGTGTTGAGTAGATGGAAGACCTGTCAATCAACTCACAGTCAGAAATCTTCGTTAATCTTCGGAAACTACCTGGGAAAAAATGAAGTTGGTTTTTATGCTTAGAATGGATTTCACTGGAGGAAATGAGAAAATTTGAATGTCAAGATGCAGTCAGAAGCATATTCTGTAAAATTTGTGTTTTCATTTTTTGTTTTCAATTATTTCGAAGTTTTCTTAGTAACACTTTGCCATGAAAATTGAAACAATATACATGTATATATCAAGAACTTATTAGCAAGAAAGCTTACATATCAAAGTTATATTTGTGACATTTTGGGGCAGTTTAATTGAAAATCCTTCAGAATAGAAGACTCCACAGTGACATTAACCATCGTGAACATACTTTGTACTGAGCAATTTAGAGCACTATTCTTAGTTCAAGACATTCCCTCAGACACCGTACGCTTTCACTCTTGAACTGCTGTCGATAGAGAACTAGGCGCTCTCTCAAGACAAACCACGAAGGTCTTTGAACTAAGACTAATAATGTGCAATGTGCACCCTCTCGTGTCAAAGAGTTGTCATCCCAATGAGAACATCCCAATGAAAACAACAAAAACCCATTTCACAACTTAAGACTATTATTTTTCTTCCATGTTTAGACTAAATTAAGGACGAAAGTCTGACTTTGGTCAAGGTTAGTGTTTTCTGTGTGCACGTTTCATTTTTCAGTTTTCACATTGGTTGTATGTTGAAGCTCCGCCGCTGATAAAATAAGGAATACTATAATTTAAAAATCAAACAAAAACATTACTCTGAGTTTTTGAGTGACCCTACGTACATGTGTAGCTCTTATATTAAAAAAACAGTATATCTTTGCAACCAAACATCCGATTTTCAAATTTAAACGCCAGATCACTTCTTAAGTTAAGAAGTTAAGGTACCGTACTGGTATATATTATACATGTTATAATTATCAATATCACTATATCAGACTGCAAAGGAAAGTATCAGAAATATAACCGTGTTACTGTTAAACTTGTGTACTTATTTCTTACTAGAGAACAGCCTATTCTTTCTTACTCTTCTTAGTTTCTTTTCCATAAACTCAGGGCCCAATCATAAATAAAGCTGCTTGAGCACAAAAACTAACTAAGCACAAAAACTTATGCTAACCAGAAAAAAAGTTACCAGCCAATTTATGTAAGGTCTGGCTTAGTCTGTGCATGGTTTCCTGTTCCTTTCATGAATGTTTGCTTTAGCTTACCACTTTACCAGGAAAATCCGAGAGAGGGGGTAAATCCCCCAACAACGATGCAGTTTTTTCTTTTTATCTTTTATGCTGGCTTCAGTTTTGACAAAAGCGGCATTATAATATTAATAATATTACTCACTATATACCAAAAACAGAGCTGCTCCACAAACCCTTTAGTGTAATTTACAGCAGACCGCTCATATTTCTGTCAGTGTCAGGCAGCCAGTCGAAGAGCGCGCCATATTTTTTATATGAACTGCCCAGAAAAAAATAATGTACGCATGCGTATAAAGAATACTCTTTCAATGTGTACACATTTTGTATTAGTAAAAACTACGCTTATTTTAAACTTATGCACAATTTTTAAGGCACGAAAACATATTACCACTCAAATTATTTTTTAGGAAAATTCTTTACAACTAAAAAATTAAAATTTGTTTTTAAATGTGTACGTGTATTTAGTGAGAATACGGATGAACCAAGCTTTCACTGTCGCCATTTTTGCAGAAAATTGTTTGTGAAGTTGCTGAGGTAAAGGAAGGTAAGCATACGATAAACAGCCATCAAGAACACCGTGAACATCTACTTTCATCTGTTACACACAATTAAGAGATTATAGCACACATTAATCAAACTCAAAGAGCTTAAAAACGATTCGTTTTTTATAAAAATGGGTTTGAAAATATGGATGTGTCGGAGATTTTATGGTCGGGCTTTCACCACCAGCAAGTGCTCGGGAGAATTGTGCACAAACAAATGGGGACGTGACTCGATTGGCCGTGTAAGGTGGGGACGCGCACGTGCTTTCCGTCCAACGGATGACAAAAGTTTAGGACTGTTTTGAGTGGTTAATTCGCTGGAGTTGAAAATAGGTTGCCTTGTGATTGGTAGTATGTCCCAGTCATTTTAGAAATTCTGCTCATTTTTTTGGAAGCCAGCAAGCACCAGTTGCTGCATGCAGTTCATTCCAAATCAAAATTCTATTTCTAGCTATCATTTTTCATCAAGTTCTGCCGTTAGAGGGCGCTCTCCAATTTGTGAATTGTTTTAGGTTTTATAATTTCAGCTTAAGATAAACCTTAAAATAATGTCGGAAACATGACACTTCGCTAGCTGTGACCACATTTGACTTAAATTGGTTTTGGAGATTCTTGGCATAAGAAGTTGTAACAAACAAACGAGTAATTCACAAAAAGTTACACTACAGCCTGTGTTAAACCAATTCTAATTCATAATTGTAAAAAAAAAACCTAGCAAAGCTATGCATGCTCTTGGATTCTGTAGAGAAGATACTTTTTTTAGAAGTTATTAATATTTTGAATTGACAATCCCTTCAACTAACGGAGTAGTTCTCAATGGATAAATTGCTGAAGCTAAGCTGTATTACTATCACTAGTTTGGTTTTCAAAATTTTTTCAGAAACTTTTTACAGAATTAAGTTACCACTTTTTACTCCTGGAAGTAAAATTATCTCATCTGATCAGACAGAGTGTCGTTTTATAGTAATGAGTGGAGAAAGTGGGTGTCGGATACTGCCCTCTTTCCAAGGCCTGATTCAAAGAGAGCGGATGTTTCGTTTACAGAAGTTTTGCCATTACCAACACTGTACATGTTTCTTGCCTCGACCATCTCGCATCTCTCGCAGGCATACAGCCAGTTCTTGATGCAGAGAATCATAAAAGTTTTGCTGACTATTATGCCTGTTGGATGAAACAAGATCAATAGCTTGCTTGAACAAAGCCTCTTTTGTTCTCTGCCAAGGGTAACAAAATCCAAAAATATTTTGTAGTTGTTGGATTCTGTTTTTTATTTTGACCATTCATGAAAATTAAAATGAGACAAGTTCAAAAGATTGTAATCTTTTGAACTTGTCTAATTTTATAAAATGTTCACAAATTAACAATTTAATGGCTCACTACATTTGCTTGTATGCTTGTTGTAACTTAATTGCTGGAACATCTTAATACATAAATCAAGCAAAGGGGAAAGAGAAATCATTTCAAGTTGAAAATACACAACTGTGGTAAAACTTCAAGGCAAAGACACAGGGGCAGTTAGGAAACTGCCTCCATTGTCCCTGTAAACTTCAAGGCCTACAGACTTACGGATCATAGGAACTGCAATAACAGCCTTCTGCAAGCTGGTAGACATTAACACTGCGTACATGAACAGTTACTCTGGACGTCTATCAGGAAATAGTCATGCAGATCTTTCGAGGAATTTAAAAAATAACTATCAAAACAAGTTACATCCATCGCCGTGTCGAATTATAAGTAAAACTACAGTACACTCATGTACAATGAACAAAGCATTAACCAAATCCATCATATACAAAGTTTTGAAAATAACATTGCAATTTAAAAAAACAAAACTTCAGTTATGGCTGCAAAAGCCCGTCATAAACTCCTGAGCTGTAATGATTTAAACACCTTTTAATTGCTGTAAAGCTTTAATAGCATTTAGCTCATGTTTGAACTGATCTATTAAGCTTGAACTCGACCACAATTGCATACAGTTTTTCATGAACCTCCACCACTGATAGAATAAGGAATGCCACGTGGAAAGTTGCTAGAATGCTAGCATTTAAAAAAAGCAATAACTTTTTCATAAAAGGAAAATCAACTTGCAAGTGAATGGATAAGAATAAATTTTAGCTATCTGCGTTTTTAATTTTTTTAAATACACGATTATGTACTGAAGATTAGAAGCATAAATGCGTAAACACAGCTGATAAGAGAATCATTCCCAGTTCCAGCAGACCTACGAAGAGATGTAACAGCTTCCATTAAGGTCTTGTTTATCTTGTAAACTCTCATCAGTTTTAGTGCTGCAAATGTTTTGAAAAAAGCTCTTTGATGTTTCATTTAATTTGGGGGGGGGGGTTGAGTGTGTTTTTTTTCTGGAGTTTTTTTCTGGAGTTTTTTCTTTAATCATACAAATAATTTTGCGCAAGAGTTGTGATGGCCTTAAGAAAATTAATTCATGAACTGAACTGCAATTTTCTTGGACCTGTAGTGTCCTGTAATCATTGCAATATATTGAAGCAACTTCATTCTATATTCTGGAGGAAGACAGAGTTGTAGCCAACAAACTAGCAAATATATATTTTGCAATGTTAAGCAACAATATGATGCTATTGCTGACACATTGGCACCATTGAAAGAATTGTATTTGACCAAAGAAGAGGAAAGAGTTGAAAGTATCTGACAATGACAACAGACATTTCTCCAATGGCAATGTTAAAATACAGTTCAGTGGAAATGCAGTAAAATTCCAGCTTGTGATCGCTATCCCCCAACGAGTGTCCTTGCCGATATCCCAAATGCCGTTTGTCAAGATCTAGAATCATTTATGAGAGAGAACTTCAAGAGGGTGAGTAGTGACATGTATAGACCAATTTTCTGTTGTTGATCGAACTCGCCATTTTGAGTTCTGGGTTAACCCTAACTATCCTGTTGGTAGGTGTGACCATCCCTTTACCGCTTCATGCAGACTGGCTCCAACGAGGCCCGTATACAAAGAAACAAGAAATCTCCAAGGTCGACTCCCACACTAGAATTTAGATCGCTGTCTTGACAGCTGTCTTTAAATGATAGAATAGAGGCAAAGTGACACATGCAAGCGTACATTCACCAGCCATTTGAGACGGCAGAAGTTTTCCATGTGCAACCAGCGGGCCTGTATGATGCAGTAATTGTACAAAGTTACCAACAGGATAGATGGTGGAACACTTGACATCATAAATGTACAAAAAGAGCCTACAAGGTCAACGTTTGTCTGTAGCAGGTAGTACGTGTGCACAGATATTTGGGAGAAACAGTAATACCCAGTCAAGCAGGGCAAAGACATTATTTGAGGGCTTTTTAATGGCTCGGTTGCGCCACTGGCCAAAAGAATCCTTTCATTCACCATTTGAAGTAGTAACTTGGTCATCCACACTGAATGCACTCGACTTTACATTATTCTGAAAACTGTACAGGTTCATAATGGAATTTTTTGTCAATTAAATGGCTATACTGAAAGTTTATTTTGCCACTTTTGTACATGTACACATGTGCATGTACATACTGTATTTATGAGGTTGTGCCTCATTGTAAATAGAAGAATGGCAGGTGCCAAATGAGTTAATTACACCTCGAACTGGAATATTTGCCACCTATTTTCCAGTCGGCAACATGAGCTGATTCAGTGTTCCTAAACATGCAAGAAAATCTACTGAAGCCTGTCACTTAACTTCAAAGTCTGTAAACTTCAACTGTCACTTCAAAGATCGGTAAATGCAGGAAGAAGCCAGGCATACTAATGTGGCAAGAGTCAACAGGTTTCGTTTTAGATGAAGTAGCCTTACAAATAAGACTCTAATTTGGCTCTCTTCATCACTGTGTCTTATGTAAGAGAGAGCCAAGTAAAAGCCTATTTGTTGGACAAGAGTGAAGATGCTGAGCCTTTTCAAAATTCTGGAATGTTTCTGAAAACAAGGGTTGAAAGGAGTTTGTGTTAAGTTGAATTATAGTTTATCTCGTGAATACTATACCCATTCGCAACACCATAATTTAAGCAATGTAAATACTTGACGTGAAGGTGAAGGAAAGAAGACATCTTAGTTTGCTGTGGAGGTCAATGTTTGCTTGGTTCAACTGAACTCACTGTTTTGAATGTTTGCCATGCTGCCACGGCATGGTTCTACACTGTGGATCTCTGTAATGCTATCCCAATTCACTTCACATAAAACTACAGTGTACAAATTGAAATCTTCCTTTTTTTGTAGAATAGAAACTCAATTTCAATTCAACATTTTTGTAAAGATCTACCCAAGAGAAGAAAGAAAATGTTTAGTTATTTTTACCATCTAAAGAGAGAAGCAGAGGATATTAACACCCTGTTGGAGGGAGGTAACTGGGCTAACATGTTAGCTCAATGTTTTTTCACAAATCATATGATGGCTGAAGATGTGCTTTCGCTGTGACCTGAAAATGACTTATGTGATGAAAATCTCCTATCAGATTTTCATATTGTAGTGTTTCAGTGAGATGCAATCTGGCAGCTTTCAAATCAGTAACACTCAATAATACAGAGTAACGACAGTCGCTGAGCTAGAGCAACTATAAATCAACAAACACTCGGAGACAAACATTTTGTTTACCACATATTTTGTCTTGGCTTCCCCCATATACAAAAATGAGCATGTTTTGCAATCTCGTATGCACTAATTACGTAATCAAACTATGTATTATTATTTACACTAGCCACTAGCCAACCAATAACAAGAATACTCAATTCAACTGTGACCAAATAACAATAGTTACAATACTAAGATCAAGTCCATGATGACATTAAGTCTGGATACCAATTCAGTTATATTGAAATTTGATGCTGATACTGTGTGATATGTATCTAAAGCTTGTAGGGTTTGGATGGGGTTCCAGATCACCACAGCACCGTAATAGTGACCAACAGTCGAAGTAGATAGAGACATCAACAAGCTGCTCATTGTTTCTCCGATTTTCCTTTTGCTTTTTAAGTCAATTGACGAAGATACTATCTGATAATATTTGTAATGGGCTGATCTTAAAACTTAACTTGAGCGAAAAAGAGAATCTTGATCTTTGCAGAGAACTTTTGAAGAAGTGTCAATATTTAAACAATACTTTTAAAGTGATTAAATACATATACAATTTAAACACAACTTCATTTGTCGTCAATGGAAAGGCAAATTTTGATGAAAAACTCACAAACTCTTGAGCGATCTGACAATTGAACACTAGCACAAGTATGCATAGTACGTAAACAATTCCTACAGCTAACAAGCAAATCATCACACCTTACTTTCTTCAAATACAAATGAATGTTTGTTGATATAAGTTTCATACTGCAAACAGGCTACAAGTTGACATGCTGTACATAATTATCTGAAACTCGAACGTAAACAGGATTTCAAACTGCAGTGCTCTCTCCTGTAACCAAGTATTGCACGCCATGTGCATGGTCATCGACTAGGCCAATGCAATTCTATTCACTGCAGATGATGTCGATGAAGGTGTGAAGGTCTTAAAGCTTTCTGGACATTGAGCAAAACAATGCGTTTGTTCGCCCCTTCCTTCTCCTTGGTCATTCTAGACTAAAAAATCACAACTACATTTCTCAGAATCTTGTCAGAATGTAATAAGCAACGCTCGTCTTCTCGGTCAAATGAGTCTTCTCAAGAAGTCTTCTCATCTCGTGAATTTACACAAAAATTGACTCACAGTTACTCTGCAAAGGGCCTAATGGGACAGCTGTTTAAAGCATGCATCTCTGTTGCATGGGTTTGGAGTAGGAGCATTCTGTCTGGAGTATCAACTTCCCCTGTCCAATCTGAACTGAACTGTCATGTAGCTAAAGAGAAAACAAATGTCCGGGTGGCAAGACTAATCTCTTCTCTTGAAAGTAGCTTGATTTAAAAGAAGACCCACAGCTTGTAGATCTTGTGTGTTAGTGCAATGTTTTTTCAACTTGGGTAGTATTCGCGTGGTATGGTGACGCGAGTAGTCAAACAAACATAATGGCATACATTCTTTAGGGAATAACAGTGTGGGAGCCGGTCTTCACTGCGTGGTAATGTCCATTAACAGCGGCCAGCCACCAACCAAGGTCATTACCACGCAGTGAAGACCGGCTCCCCACACTGTTATTGCCAATAATAAATACCTTTAACGAAGAAAAGCGGTAATAATCATCAGAATTTGTGATTTTTCTTTTGCCGTTAATTTTAGAAATGTTCCATTATGTTCAAGGGCCATTACTTAGGCTGTTCAACTTGTGCGTGGCACCTAGTCTCTTACACATAATTCGCTATTTGTGCATATTTTGAAGAACCAGACTATGCGCTTTAATAGTAACAGCACTATAAATAGAAACACTTTGGTTGGTGTTCAGCTTTATGCTTTGCACTCCCTTGGTTTCATATGCACGTACCAGCTACCTTTAATTGATACACTGTCCACGCGTTTACGCATACGCGTGGTATGCGCCTGCACGCAGCACAATCTGGTCCTCGTCAAAATAACAACCAAAAAATACGCGCAAAGAAAACAGATTTGATAGTTTCCGCACAACAAGTACCGTGCAACCATAACTTTTACACGACAATGTGCTTGTTTAGGGGCCATTTATTCGCTAGTTTACAGAGCTGGTCTTTAAATCACATGTTAATACACCCCAACGTGACCAGTCTTCGACCAATCAGAATGCGTAAACTCTCCGAGGTATTTATTGATTAATGTTAAATCCAATCCCCCCCCCCCACAAAGCTTCAATATTCTGTTTTATTGTCCAACACTTCATACCTGCCTATACACTCTAAAAACTCCCACGTTAGAATTGACCCAGATCTAGTTCCCATGGGGCCTGACCCATTTCTGGGTCAGTATGACCCAGAATCTGTGTCAAACTGACCCAGAAATGAGCCAAAGTGATGCAGAATCCAAGTGAAAATACCCTATTAAAATATATATAAACTACTTTCCAGGTCACTGACCGGCAGGGCTCGAAATTAACACTGGACCACAGGCCCGAGGCCAGTGATTTTAGAATTGGGCCAGTAAACTCGCAGCCGGACAAGTCCGGCGGTCTTGCGTTTTTCAATTGAATAATAATAGGTTACCTCATGGTGTAATATTTATGTGAACAAATGTTGACTAGGAATCTGATAAATATCTTTAAATTCTTTTGATTATCGAAGACAAATGAGATTGACATTCTCTTAGTGCTTGTGCAACTCATTTTGCTGCTGCCAGCTGGTCTTGTAAAATAAATTCTGGTCCAGTAAAAATTTTGAGCTGCAAGCCCTGCAGTCTTCTTGATATTTCCCCCCAATTTAAGCCCTGGGGTCAGCCAGACCCGGCAATGGGTCAAGGACCCTGGGACCCGAATCTGGGTTAATTCTGACCCAGGAGTTAGTAGAGTGTATAGTGTTATGAATATTTCAATTCATTATTGTTGAAATTGCACCAGTATTGTGAGTAAATAGTACTATGCATAGTTAATAAGAATGTAGTTTTTCCGACAGAAAAAACTTGAACAGTTTGCATTTTGTTTCTGATAAAAAAAGAAAGAAACGATGGGCTGAAGCTTTCACAGCCATTATAACAATGTCCACAGATAAGAATCTATTTAGTTAACAAGGCCTTGTTCAATAATACAATTTTTAAAAAGACATGGCTAGAAGTAATCTCGCCAATTTTGACTTATTTTATGGAATAAGTCAAATTGCTGTGATCTCACCAAGACAACTGTAACTAAGAAGTGGACTTTTACATCTTTATAAAATATAGTATCAATAAGATGAACTCAAGGTCTCAACAACTCGACTTGTAAAGTAAATCTTGGCGAAATAGTTATTTTATGGATCTGAAGTTCCCTGAAGTTGGAATTTAAAGTGGCTTTGTCACAAAACATAAATGTGCACTTGGATCAAGATATTAAAGAAACATGTCTATTTAAAAGAAAATGGATACTTCAACAATTTTATCAATATAACTTCCGGATTTCAAACACGGACATCTCCAAGATGTTTTCTTTAAAAGTTGTACATGTATACCTATATATATACTTTTTA
Organism: Pisaster brevispinus; assembly: GCA_023634235.1. NCBI lineage: Eukaryota > Metazoa > Echinodermata > Asteroidea > Forcipulatida > Asteriidae > Pisaster > Pisaster brevispinus. The sequence goes on along the minus strand of JAMKCF010000008.1, from coordinate 7,740,855 downwards.
AAAATATATTATTTATCATTAAGAAAGCTTGAGAAGAGAAATGGGAGGTTGGGGTTGGATTCGGGGTTGGCGTTGATTTTCTGTTGATTTTGTATTTAATGTTTCATTTCTTTACGAATCGTCGTGATCGGTTCGTCAAGACATCTGAATTTGGATGAAGACCTCGGTAACGACGGTACCACACGCTCACTTAAATATCTTTTTCAAACTTGATGTTGAAATGATATAAAGTTATGGCCGCAAGATTTAGGCTAGTCAACGTGGCTGCCGGTTTTAAAGTGATAGTCGCGATAAAAGATTTGAGCAATACAAGCATTTTTTCCATCAATTTGCTATATAAAAAACATTACTACATCAGGTCCACCAGCCGGTGAATACTTCATTAAATTTAGGTCAAGTTTTCAATGAAAGGGTTGATGATATTTTTCCAGGAATCATTAATTGTCTGCAATGTACTTATTTCTTATTTAGCGGAAATAACTGAAATTTGAGCTGAGTTATTGCACGTGGCAGTTTCAGACGGAAATCTTTCTTGAGACAAATGACTTGCTGACTGTGCTCTATCGGCGGCAATATCCATCATTGTGATAAATGATGTACCTCTCTTTGTGCTTTTCAAACGTCACGATGAGTGCAAAAAGGCTTATAATAACAGACTGTTTTATCCGAATTTAAACCTCACAATTTGAAATATACTTCAAATGCAAGTGTTAAGTACAGTTAAACTTAAGTCCTCGATTGCCAATCTTCCACCTATTGACCCCTTGCACAACGCGCAGCGCCCTTAGACGCACCTATGCTGTCCGCCATTTTGGGAGTCAAAATGCACACAAAGGAATTGACAATTGATCTCAATGGAATTGACCTATTGCATGACGCGGAACGCACCTCCGCACAATGCGCGTCCACCATTTTGGGAGTCGCTTCTTTCCCCCCCCCCTTTTTCACCACATGTTGACTCCCAAAAAAGGGCGGACAGGATAGGTGCGTTTAAGTGCGCTGCGGGTCGTGCAAGGGGTAAGTAGTTAGTTGTTTCTGTAGGGCCCTATAATGACCAAACGTGGATGTAGGCATAATGTGTTCTTATACTGTTCAAAATTGGTATTGTCTGTTTTATATTCTTTTGGTTGCCAAACAAATTTGTCTTTAAGCTTCGAGGTATACGAGTTGCATCCGGACGTTATTTTGTATACTTCGCCTTGACTTTGGACGCCATCTTGATAATCACCAATCAAATCTGCGCGCTTAAAATGTTAAGATATCGCGCCCGTCATGATAATGAGTAATTTCACGAGGTCGAGACACAGTGTTGACAATTGTTCTCACATTAAAGCACATTGTTCAATTATTTCTTCAGGACACTGAATTTGTGTCGGTGTTATGTGAACATTATTTGAAGTCGCGTTTTGAGAACGAAAACATGAATAGACCTAACGTATCATTTTGAGGTCATGTTGACACCGTGTACTTAATTCAAAATTTAAACAAATTTTGTTGTTTTTTACACTAACAAAAAACAAGTGAACTCACTTAAAGTAACAACCACAAGAAACCAAATACATGTACGCAGAAATTAAAAACGTTGAAGTGGTCATTGTTCAAATATAGCGGAAATTGTGTGACTAATAAAAGACAAATGGACGGACCTAAACATCGACATTCGTTTCAGGGTCACTTGCGCTTTATTCACATTATTTCAAAATTTTAGTCTTCCAACTTTCTGCTGTATTTGATATAAATGCCATGATTTATTTATAATGAGCTGTAACAATACTATTGATTGATATGCCTCAAAGCAAAAGTTAATTACTTCATATCGATGTGACCTTATCTCGAATATAGGCATATATATATATACACAGTGTATAGTACTATTTTTTAGCGGATTAAGGCCTATATCCCTGCTGCAAGCTAAATAGTATCGCCCGTTCCTTTAAAAAAAAGGGTAATGGAGCTATTTTTGTGACGTACGTCACTTGAAGGAAAATCACCCAGGAAAATCACTGCCGATCGAGCTCTCAAATTTCTCATTAAAATGTAATACGAAATTGTAAGTTTCCTGATTAAACTCCTACTCGTCTTTGCCGGTCCCAAAAGCTAGTAGCCACTGGTTTGCTCTCGACACTTTGGTTATCCAAAAGAAGCGAAACAACTTCAGAAGAAGTTTGCTGGTGAGCCTGCAATACAGGCTTACCTTCTGAAAGGACTGCTTTGCAGGCGTACCCGAAAAATAACTGATTTGTGATCTCATGATGCCGTTTCCACACATACAGACCTCTTGACGTTTGCAACTCAAGGGAGACCTACCATTGACCTAGAGTTATGCGTGATGTGTACACACGTGCGCGTTTCCATTGTTCTACCTCCATAGTTGCGGCCAATCAAGGAGTCTGTACGCAAATTTCAGCTCCTCCCGGCTTTATTCAATAATAGACCTATCACTAAAAAATGGACATGGGAGGAAACGAGTCCAAAAATCTATGCTTATTCCGACCTTTTTGTTGTCGGATGTTTTTGTAGACATTTAAACTTTCCCGTTGCCGTCGCTCCAAGCTTTCAAAATTATGTTTGTGGGTCATCTTTAATGTTAGTATTTCGATAAATGTTACGAAGAAGAGTTGTTTCATGATCGCCTAGTTTGCAAGCTGACAAACACGTTTTACGAAACACCTATGTTGGATTAGATTGGAAGATCCAACCTCGCTTTGTGATGTAAACTTTGTCACGTCTAGCTCCGTGCGCTTGCCTTTGAATCGTAGCAGCCTTAACCCAGTTTTTTTAAATGGCTGCTCCCCTTCGACATCCTTCCACACTGAGCCCACAAAATATGCTCAATCTATGGCATTTGGAACGGAAGCAACTGCAAACTAATGTAATTGTGGACCACCTTAAATGCAACAAACACATTTTATTGAGGATCACTTCACTTCAAATTTATTTGAGTGTGAATTCTTATGTTGAAAAGATTGGATAGCTTTTTACAAAGTATTTTGAGATTCCATAAAGAAGTTATTTGTCAAGTGAACTGCTTAACTTTGAGAGATCCGAGCATAAAATGCCATATATTATAATTCTTGTTCCTTAAAAGAACATCGACGTTTGTGTGCATATTTCAACAGATTTCCTGAACCTCATTTCCAGTCAACTACCATCATGACAATTATTCTCCGGATGCAACAACTGCCGTGGTCGGCAACGTCCATGGATATCCGACGATATTTCACTGGATTGAGTATCCCTGATGGTGGCGTTCATATAGTCGGTGGAGAGGCAGGCGATGTCTTCATCGCCTTCTCATCAGATGAAGATGCCCGCAGAGCCATGCAGATACAGAACCGACCTCTTTGCGGAAACAAGATCGCCTTGATGCTGAGCAGTAAGAATGAGATGCAGGAGATTATTGCCCACAATAGAGCCGTAGCCCAAGTTAAGTCAGATCCGTTTCAGCATGGCAGCCTAAGTCAAAGCCCTGCCCCTCCTAATCAGCCCGCGATGCCATCTGTTGGAGACTCCCTTAATCCAACCAGAGACCTTGCAGGTTTTAAAGACCCATTGGTGAGTCAATATTCTAAACTAACCCTCCCAAACGAGCTTGGTCTCGCGCTTGGTCAAACTTCCCAAATTGGAGAACTTCCCCCTGGAGGTTCACCAGGAAAAATCTCTGATCTCTTATCTGGTTACGGCAGGAAAAGGGATGATGTTCCCCAAAGTGAACAAAGGGAGCCAGAAGGTATTCAACGCGGGACACCAATGCGCCGAGGGGCACCAAGTGATGCCGGCCCATTTGTTGGAGATAAGGATATGCAATTTACAGACCAGCCGAGAGGAAATGCATTTCGAAACCCTGAAGACTTTCAAAGGAATATGGAGGGCTCTGGTGACATGGATTCACGTATTCCGTCTGAGAGAAGGCCACCCCTTCTTCATGAACCTGGCAGGCCATCAAGATTTCAACAAGGCCCTGATGATCAGTCAAAAACATCTAGGCCACCATATGGACTATATGATAGAGAAGAGGATGAGCGTCATAACAAACGATTCAAATCAGGAGCAGAGCATAGTCCATCAACGCGTTCTTTTGATCTAGGTCTTCCACATCTAAAAGAAGGAATATTGGGTAACCCAAACCAACCACAGGAAAGATTTGGTGACAAAAATTGGGACAGACCATTTGATAGACCTGAACCAGGGTTTCAAGATAATTTCCAAGAAAATGAATACCCAGGAAATTCTGGGCCAAGTGATCACAGAAGTCGCTTCGGTCCAGGTGACCAAGGAAACCAGAGAAGTCGTATGTTTGAGGATGACAGTTTCTATGGGCCAGAGGGTCGACGAAACCACAAGGACCTAGGTGTTGAAGGGGGACGATATCCTGGAGATCCATTTGGCCTTAATGATCCTTTTAGTGTTGATGATTCCAGAGGAAGTAGTAGTGTTAGAGAAAAGGGTGGACTAGAGGATTACAAGAGGGACAGTGGACCTTTTGATGGTAATGATAGGGATCGGAAATCAGCAGAAGGTCAAAGGGATCACAGACATCCAGCCAACATGGGTACGGGAGGTATGGTGGGCCCTGAAAACCGAATGAGTTCAAGAGATTATTCGAGGGAAAGCAGCAGTGCATCTTTAGTTGAACCTCGAGGCTCATCAGGGCGTATGGGTACAGATGACCGCAAGTATCCTTCAGATCATATGGGTTTAGGGAGTCTAATGGGACCTGGTGATAGGAGGGCTCCTGATGATCGCATGGGTCCCGGTGATAGATGGGGTCCAGGTGATCACATGGATGATGATGGTCGCATGAGCCCAAATGGCCGCATGAGTCGAGGTGGTCGCATGGGAGTGGATGGCAATGGGCCAGGTAGACGCATGGGTTCTGATGGTGTTCATGGTTTTGTTGATCAAAGAGGTCACAATGACCGTAAAGGTCTTGAAAGTCTCATGAGTATGGGTGATCGCATGGGTGACCGCATGGGTCCAGGAGACCGCATGGGTACAGGAGACCGCATGGGTCCAGGAGACCGCATGGATCCAGATGGTTCAATGGGCCCTGGTGGTCCTATGGGTCCAGGAAGTCACAGAGGTCCTGATGAGCATATGAGTTTTGATGACCGCATGGGTCCTGTTGGTGATATAGGTACTCGAGGTCTCATGGGTCCTGGTGATTACTCGGGTCAAGATGGTCAGATAGGCCATGATGATCGCAGGGGTCTTCGTGGTCGCATGGGCCCAGATGAATTTAGAGATCTTGGAGATCGCATGGGAGCAAAAGGGCCATCAGATTTCATGCGATCTCCAGAGTATGGGGATCAAGTTGGTCATAGAGGACCAAATGATCGTAACGACCAGAGGAGGAAGCCAGGGCCTGACGGTCAGTGGGAACCAGTTAGAAATGTTGGTCCAGGCCGGTTAGGACCTGATGGACGCTTCGAGCCAGAAGAACGCTTTGGTCCAAGAGTTCCCTTTGGTTCAAGGGAATATCAGGAATTTGGTTCAAGAGATTACATGGAGCCTGGAAAGAGACGAATGGATTTGGAGAAAAGAGAAGCTAATGAAAGACCCTTTGACGAACGTCCTGGACCACGTGAAAGGATGGGAAAAGATGAGTTTATGAGATCAAGAGAAGGTGCAGGACCAGACAATCGCTTTCAACGACAGAGTCGTTTTTCACCTGCAGAGGGCCCAATACGCCAAGGGATTCTTGGACCAGGAGGACCATCAGCATTTAGAGAAATCGATGACCAAGCCAGAAGAGGTGATGATATGAGAAGAGGTGAGCGGGGCACACCAGGGCCATATTCAGATGCACCAAAACTTCCTTCTTTGCTTGGTGAAAAATTACCTCTGTCCAAACACAGTGAGGAAAGAGATCCGCTTCATGATAGAAGATCAAGTGATGACTGTTGTGTCCGCATACTTGGTATGCCTTTTAATGTCACAGTAGCTGATGTTGTCAACTTTTTCAGTGGTATTCGTATTGCAGATAATGGCATACGGTTTAATGTAGATAGCTTAACCAACAAGCCAAATGGTAATGCTTTCGTTAAGTTTGCCAGTGGAGAAGATGCAACAAAAGCATGCAGACTCAATCGCAAATATATGGGAAGCAGATATGTTGAAGTTAGCCGTTGCAAAGAGTATGACTGGAGCAATGCTAAGGGTTACAGAGTTCCACCTGAGGCTCTCCCTTCAAAGATAGAAAAACAAGGAATCCATAGATCCCGTTCTCGCTCACCAATTTGTTCTGCCTGTGTTGAAGTAAAGGGGATACCACATCATACTGAAGCCCATCACATCAAAGACCTTTTTTATGGCATGGGTTTGTTGAATGACAAAATTGTCATTTTGTCCAGTAATGATAATACATCTGCAGGAAATGCATTTGTTGAATTCCCGGATCAACAATCATTTGAAAAGGCATTGCGTAAACGTGATTTGTATATTGGTAGACATTCAGTGGACATTAGACCAATTCCTAAAGAAGTGATGAATGCACGTATTGTTGAACACAAGAAACGAAACACAGACAAACCGTCAAGTAACAGATTATCTTCCAGTACAAGAGACTCAAAAGACAGTAGCTCTAGAAGTAGGAGTTCATCATCCAGAGACACAAGGAATTCTGGAGCAAGAGACCGTGACTCAAGGGAACCCAGTTCAAGAGATAAAAGTTCACGGGATCAAGATTCAAGACAGTCATCCTCTAAGCATGGCAGAGACAGTCAAAGGAGCAGTGATAAGGAGTCAAAATCAAGAGACCAGGATTCTCGGCAGTCTACACCCAGAAGCAAAGACAATAAAGAAACTGGATCAAGAGTCTCAACTTCAAGAAGTCGTTATTCAGGAGATTCAAGCTCACAGAAGCCTGATAGTGATTCAAAGGATCAGGATTCAAGAAAGTCAGGATCAAGCTTAAAACCAAGTCAAAGAGACTCTGACCAAAAGGACCTGGAAAGTTCCTCAAAAATCACAGTTTCTCAAAAAGACATGAAATCCCAACCAGACCAGTCAGGACACATCTTAAAGAATGTGACCCCAAACAAAGAACCTCCTAAACCTGATCGCATTACCCCTGCTGAGAATCCCATTCCAGCCAATGAAAGGAAAGAATTGAGTCCAGATGAGAAATGTTGCATCCACATGCGTAACATGCCGTACAATACATCAGAAGATGAAATACACCGTTTTTTCGATGAGATGAAGCTCAGGCCCAGAATGGTGCATTTCTTGATCACACCAGACGGACGACCAAATGGACAAGCCTATGTAGAGTTTGCAAATGCTGCTGATGCCCACAAAGCTGTCGCAAAAACAGAAGCTCGCATCCAGGACCGTAGTATTCTGATGGGCATTTTAACAAGAGGTCACCTGGAGGAATGCCTTGCACAGGGTAGACCTCCACAACCCACTCAAGGGCCATCTGGTATACCTAGAGGACCACCATTTCACCACCGTCCTCCAGTGGATTACAGACCACCCCTCCTTAACACCCCAGATGTTCGAAGGGAAGGACCACCATTTGGAATGAGAGGACCTATGAGAGGCCCCCGACCACCTCTACCCCCTGTTGAGGTCCTCATAGGACGGAGATGTGTTGTTGGGGCCAGTAACCTGCCGTTCGATTTCCCAATACCAGCCATCATTGATTTCTTCAGCAACCATAATGTTGTGCCCGAGTCTGTGAGACTGAAGACCACTGAACGAGGAAGGACGACTGGGGAAGCCATGGTTGCCTTCAGGACTGCAGGGGATGCTGGTCGGGCCATAGCAGATCTGAACGGCAGTATTATTGGAGGCAGAACACTTCGCTTGCATTTGATGTAAGTAATATACCTATTCTTCAATTGCTTTGATTTAATATCATCGTGGTAGTGCAAAAACAGCATTGTTTTTGTTTTTAGCACCTTATGTCACACAGTAGAGGCTCCATATGGTGCATGTATTCCTGCCATTGGGTTTGAGTGTACATCCATGATAGTTTTGTAAAGATATGTCTTTAATAGAAGATATGACATTGGTGCAGTTTGACACACAGGTCCCGTGTTTAAAGGTGGGGGAGTGGTGTTTCTTTTTTACAACTTTCTTGAGCTGAAGTAATGAAAATGTTCAGTCCTTTATCTTAAATTAAATATCAAGTAATAAACCACAAGGGAAACTGACTGGGTAACTAGAAAAAAAAAAGACTTGTGTTTAAACAAAGCAAAATTGACTGGAGCAGGACTTGAACCCACGACCTCCAGATTAATGTACCGGCACTCTACCAACTGAGCTATCCAGCCCTATGTTGGCGGTCTCCCAACATAGGTCTGGATAGCTCAGTTGGTAGAGCGCCGGTTCCAGTCAAGTTGTCTTTGTTCGGACCCAAATTATCTTAAATTAAGAATAAGCCCAATTTGTTTTCTGTACCCTCATTAAAATACACAGCAAAATAATTAAATAAACACCAACTTTAAAAGGAAGCTCATTAAATTCAGATGTCAGAAAAGTCAGGACGAAATGTTTACCCTATATTTTGATTACTAAGAACCTTTGGGATGTTGATCAAAAAGTATACCTTGACATTGACTGAAGATATAAAACATACCAAGTGAGAATCTGTCATCCGTGTCTTTGCCTGGCCTTTTATTTGTCTTTTTCTGGTCTTTTTTCATATGAAGAACAAAGTTTTTTTTTGTATGTATTCAAGTGTTATTTTCACATTCCACAGGAAGCCAATATGATCTTCATGCAGCTACTACCAGTCTGTTTCAGCGATGGTGGAGAGTTGTAAAATGGAGGACGATCAAGTAAAAACGCCACTCTTTCCAGTAAAGTTGTCTTAAAAAAAAACTTTTAAAATGTTTATTTTATTAAATTTTTTTTACAGGATTTGATTTCGGGTTGAAAACTTTATCCATATTTTTGGGGGGAAATACAAGATGGGGGCAGACTGTAACCCCTTGCTCTCCGACGTTGTTAAGCTAAACCATTGCCAAACGCTTCATTGAAAAAAATTGTTGGCAATATCAATGGTCAAATCGTTTTCTTTGAAAGTCTGTTTCCCATGTTTTCAGCTGGAACAAGATTTTTAGTTGATGTTTTAGAGCATACATGTTCATTCTTAGAAACATGTGGGTGCTTCAACTTATTGTTCACTCAAAGTGTACAAATACCTTTTGTAAAGTGAAACAAGTTTTCAATTACTTTCATTGCAGTAGTGTTTAAGGTTGTGAGATTTAGTAGTTCAGCTCACTTGTACATTCTAGCATTGCATTCTTTGTATGGTTCTTGTGTCTTATCTGTATGGAGTAGTTTAAAAAAAAACCTGTTTGAATGGAGTAGGATACAGCTGGCAAAAGCATGAAAACTACTTCTACAAAATGATATGCAGTTAAAGTTGATGTTAGTCGTTTATTCCCTTGATGCGAGTCAATTTGGTATTCTAACAGAGGCAAACATTCAGGTTTTCAGGTAGAATACTACACATTGATGAACCAAGTTGCATTATTTGTTACTACTTGTGGGGTTTTTTGAGGTTTTTTGTACAGATACTTAGTAAGTGTAAATAACATTCTTTGTTTAAAGAGTTTGAGGCAGTTTGGTTTTTTAATTTGTTTTTCTTTGAATTTAGAGGGAAAAAAACTTCAGTTGCATCATGTTCTCAGCTTAAAAAAACAATAATAGGTTTACTAGTTTCTTTACTATTTGAGGGTAAGATTCGCCAATGAGAAACTAAAGGCTATTTGAGTTATTACATTTTGAAACAGAAAAATTACTGTAGAGAAGTTGATCTCTTTTTTTACTCGTATAATAATTTAATGATCAAGTCCGAGGTACACATTTCTGTATTTATGTACATTTCACTAAGATATGATGAATAACTTTTACTCTACATTTTCATTAGTGGGAAGGTAAATTGTTGGTTTTCGTGGTATCCAAGAAATATATCATAACGTTGTATCATATTTTAAAATGTTTTTGTTATGTTACTCACGTTAGTGTTTATCCATTGAAAAGTTGTTCAGCGTACAACTTTCAATCACCAGTCAATATTTCCTCAAAGAGAGGACCTCAGACATACAAGAGACCTTCACAATGGTGTCATCGTCACTGTATATCTCCAATTCAAATTGTTAAAACCATATTGAGGCCGTGTCCAATTTGGCAGCTAAGGCTATGGCTTTTTGCGTCATCATGTGTTGAAGTGTAGAACATCCTAAGCAATAGTCGTAGCCGTAGCTGTAGCTGCCAATATGGATATGGCTTTAGGCTTGAAAGGCAGAATAGCCAGGACCCTTTTGATGTAGAGACACTTTATATCATGTTTGCTACTACTGCCTACAGGTATCATAACCATTATTAAGGTACTTCTTGAAGATTCACAAAGAAAGGAGTTTTATTTAGGTTATTTTGTAGTCACAAAACAACATGAAAACAAACCAATTAAGCCTGTTTAACTTTACATGAACCATTTGCTCGGCATCATTTATCAGTACATGTATACATTCTTAAGTTCAGCCTTCAACAAGTCTTGCAGAGGTTGACAAACACTGACCTGTTCAGTTTCTTGTACTAAATAGAAAATCATTTCCTACCGTGAAGTTTTTGCAATACCTCTAGCCCATTCAAAATACAATCTGTTACCTTTACAAAAAACTCCCCTTCCGTAGTGATTGAACTGATGGAAACATTGATGACAGTACAGCCTCTTGGTTTTAGTCAGTACAAACTACAGAAACCAAAGCCAGGTGGGCAAATTGCCTGTTCTCTTTTTCTAATAATGAACACCAGAATTCTTTATTACAGTGTACTGGGTGCAAAGAACAACATAGAGATAATGGAAATTTAGTAATGGACATTTTTCTTACGTTTTTTCATCAATGCATATCTTTGTGCACTGTATTGTGCACAGCATTCAGTCAGGCAAAAATCACCCAAAGGAAGTGTTATGACATTGTGTAGAAATTGGTAGAAGTTTTAAGGTTAAAGTTAAATACATGTGTTAGTTTATTTCTTGACCATAACTCAGAAATGGCAAGTTATGTTTTATTTTGCATGGTAACGTGGTTACTTTTATTTGCTGCTTTGTTGATAGTTTCTGTTGTGGCATCTGGTACCACTATTTACTTTTACAAATATATCGTTCTGAAACACACGAATTTGCAGCTAGCGCTCAAAATATTAAAAGCATTTTGTGAGAATCTTTGAATACTTAATTGTGAAATCACTAGATTAAAATCACTAGATTAATGACTTTTGATGTTAAAAATGTGCAGGGCCAAATTTCATACAGGTATTTAGCCAAGAAACATGCTTTGTAAATTCAGTTGCGAAGAAAGGATTTTGTTCGAAACCGTCATTCTGTTTGGCTTGCGACTAAATTTGGGAGCTCAAAAGATTGATGAAATTTGGACCTGTTGATATTTAGTTGATAAGTAAAGCAGTTAGTTTGATGCTACTTTTATCTAAATTGTTTAAGGTAACAGTTTGTATCGTTAAAGTTTAGATGTTAGCAATAAAATCTTAATTTGTCTTGCTGAAAATAAGAAGTTGTTGTTTTGATTTCCTATTCAACGACGAATCTATGGCCGTTAAGATTTCATCCTCTTCACAGACTAACCTGGCCACAGCATCAGATTGGGTTTAAATCTCTGTTTATTGCTTCTTCTGCATTACTAAAGACAGGGGACAGAATCGCCGCTCGACACACTTGCTATGTCCTCTCTTTATTGTATTTCATTTCAAATGCTTGCCCCTCAAATGCTTTTTTTGTATACAGTTGACTCTTGTTATAACAAGATCGCTGTGACTGACCAAATAAGCTTTGTATAACGAACGTTGTTATAAGAGGACAGAAAAAAAAAAAGGCACAAAGCAGAAATGAGATTCAGGACTTCAGAATGTACTCTTTATAAGCAGAAACTCTTTGCAACGAGGGTTGACAGTACATGTACACGTATTTTAAAGACAGGATTTTGAACAACATGCTTATTAAAATTCCATTCTTCTTTTGAAGGCTACTGTTTCAGGATTCTTTACATTCTTCTCTGCAAATGCACTAAATCCTGGAGAAAGAAAAGTATAATTCAATTATGTGTACATTTATGAAGGTGTTCATTTCAAACGAGGCAAGGGGCTAGGCAAGGCATTGTAGTCTTCTTGCGCGTAGACCTGTAAAAAAAAATTACAAACTAACCAGCCTAGTCAATTTTCTGAAAAAAAATACCACTTTGTTACTGGGAATTTGTGTTTGGTTTAATTCATTAACAAATTCCACATACACAGAAGTCACACATACACTATAGCTTTATTAAAGGCACTTCAGTTGTTTTGACAATTAACACTAGGTATTTGAAACAATAAGTACATTCTGAGAGCAATATGGACGGTTTCAGCATGTCATACAATGTACATCAAAGCCATGAGTCAAAATACAGGCCTAAACATTTTAAGTACTGTGTAAGATAAGACACTTATGAAAAAACATGCAGTTGTGAAGATTTTACAGTATTTTTTTGGAATTTGCTGATTGAATTTTAAAATATATCAAGGCATATCTCTTAACGAGGCAATTTGAGCATATAATGAAAGCTTGTGAATTTGAATAATTGAAATCCAATTAACAGATGGCTTTTGTTTGAACGCTCTTGAATACTCCATAATAGTAACTCTACATTCGGAATACATTGGTTAAAATGTTTGTGCAGCAACCTGTGCAAACTATTATTCTACGCAAACTACCGTACGTGAAAGCGTTTTATGTTTAAGGTAAATGTTCCCGACAAAAAAATGCTCAAGACAGCATGCCACAACGTACCATGCAGTGAACATTTCAAAGGATGAATACAATTTTCAAAATAAACAGCGTTCTTTATATGATTTGGTGTCTATCATAAATTAGAATTAATTGGACCATAAAGGCATTGGTTTATGTAATCTTTCTCATCCCTTGCGAAAATAGTTGTGGCAGAAATATAAAATTTATGTACAGTTTTTAAAACAGTTAAAAATAAATAACAAAAATGAAAGGGATAAATATATTGGGGTTTTTTTTTAAGAAAGAAGGTACAACATCAATTATTTCTAATTTTATATTTTAGAAGCTTCATGAATCAGGCCTAGAGAAATTTATCAAAAAGAGTGTTTGTGTTCTTTGGGAAAAAAATGTTTAGTGGTTTGAAATTTGTCTCAAGTAAAGCCAAGAAACACCAGCAAACTTGCACAGAAGAGCAAAGCATATGACCATCACATACAATGGCTCCACATATTCCAAGACGGAAGGCCAGAGTCCAGTAATCTCAGCACTGAGCCAGTAACCTCAAAACTGAGCAAGTCCAGTGGTTTTCCCCAAACTCACTTTAAAGATTTACTTGATTAAAACTTTTCACGCCATAAACCTCTCCATAAACCTCTCCAAACAGATGGCCATATATATCAGGAAAGAAAATTAACTCAGTCTTGTAAACTCTTTTCAGATCAGTTAAAATTAAACTTGAAATTTGACCCCTGTGTGCTGATTTTTCGAAAATAAAATTCTGCCTTCTTAGCTTGAGACATGTTTCTCGAAAACTTCATCTGGCATGATATTTGTGTGGCCAATGTGGAAAAAAAAAGTAGCAACAACGTCTAACCTACATTTGGTATATGATTTAGAGAGTTTTCATTAATTATTTACTTAATAATCTTACTGACTTTTCTGAGGGAAAAATCAGAAATCAGATTAAAGTGAGAAGAATATCATGCCTACTACATGCAGATGATTTGAATAGACGAACTCTTCCACAACCGACACACATCAACATTTAAAAAATAAAGGTTGCCCTAGCATGTGAACAAAAAAATCATGGTTGCCAAAATGAGTTTTGTACACTATTAAAACCTTTGTATTCGGGGAACAAGACATAAAATGGCCGACTTGTGAATGAGGCGGCTGCACCGGGCCTGGAATTCAATTTTTGAGAGGGCACTTCCCATTGGAAAATCAAAAAGTCTATGGGGCAACTTTTGTAGGGGCCCCAAGGCCAAGAACAAGGCAACAGGGGCATGGCCTCCGAAGTGCCATATAATACACCAGGCCTGGAAATGCATTGAGGCCATAGAGGCCATCTGGTCTTGGCCTTGGTGCCCCTTCAAAAGTTTCCCATAGACTTTAAGATTTTCCAGTGGAAAGTGCCCTTTGCAAAATGAAACTGGCCTTGCCCTTCTCAAAGATGAAATTGTATTATGACATGATTAAAATCATTCATATTCATCTTCATCCTCATACTCATCGTCGTCACCTTCTTCATCATCCTCATCATCATCATCATCATCTTCGTCATCCTCCACGTCCTGAATGCGACTGGTATCTTGTCGTCCTCGGCCAGGCTTATGCTTGGAGGATGACGATGACGAGGCAGGTTTGCTGCTCCTGCCAGTGGAGTTGAGAGACGTCCTAGAGTTGGCCAGGACAGAGTTACTGCTGCCCAGGGTGGCGTTGAAGGGGCGGAGGCTGTTGCGGAACTCCTGATGGACCACAAATATTAAATTCATATGAATTAATCATTCATTCACCATAATTAATTCACTACTGATAGTTATACAAATTGTCAAATTGAATTGCATTTTAAAAGACACATCTTAAACTGCCAAGTACAACGTTGATTTAATCATCAAAACTACTTCTTAAAACTAGCTACTACTATCTTTGTAATCATTACTAATACTATTGACTATTTATTGACCTCATTTTGGCAGTTACGTGTAAGAGAAGAATTAGAATCAAAATTACAGGTACTGGGATAAATTAACAAACTATAAATAACTATATTTACATGATAACTAGGTAAAAATAATACAAATTACCTACCTCCTAAACAAACAGACATCAAGTGCATATAAAATTGCAAGTTTAAAAATGTCTTTAAAAGAGACAACATGAATTTAATAAGCATTGATTAATGGAAACATGCACTGGAAGCAGACAAATTCATAATAAAACACCAGGCTATCAAAGGAGGTGAAGAACATGGGAGAAAAGAAAAGAAAAAAAAATGCTGGAAAACATTTGGTGCTTGATATGTGGCATGGTGTACCCCCTCCTATTGTGTCCTCATTATCTGTCTTCTTTGGGGGGGGGGGGGGGGCACCCTCTGCCTCTAACATATCGGGCATGGCATACTGAGGAAGCAAAAGCACAAAGATCAAAATGAAGACAAAAGGCCACACTGAGCCCAACCAATCAAAAACAGAAACTGAGCTGGGAATGTTGTCAAACAATACAACCTAAGAAAGCAATCAACAGCATAAAAATGGTTTGACAAGAATGCAAATAATATGTCCACAATTCTTTTACAGGATACAGATGTGAAAAAAAAATAGCAACCTGTGGGAGTCAAATTGGTGTCTGGGGGTTATTCCGTTAGAGCTTATAACAATTAACTCTCAATATCTCTGAAATAACTCCTTCAACAATGGCAGATTACTGCATCAACATGATCACTGCAGCTGACAATAATAATAACAGGCATTCATGGAGCGCTATTACACTGGATACCACAGCACTTTACAAGAAACAGTCACAGCTAAAGCACATGTGGCTTTCAAAGAATACATTCACTGTTGAAACTAGTAGTATTTGTTTTACGTGTCTACAGCTACTGACAATGGCTTACCTCGAGATCGTCTTCATCACTAATAGCATGAAGGTGTTGCCAGGCCTCTGTGTGCACCTCCAGGGCTTTAGCATGAAATAGCATCTCAATCTTGACAAATTCGGACAGCATATTCTGTGAGGGTTAGAAAGAGCACAAGCGTTTCATTTCATTTCATTTATTTCATTTCATTTTGGTCTTATTAAAAAATTAACAAACAACAAGTCCGGGGACTACTAAAAAATATTCAGTGCGTGACATCAAAAATAAGTGATGTAAGTTTAAATAAATTAGACATAAAACATGAGGCACTTACAATTAAAAATTCAAGAAAAAGCGGCAGACAGGAATTTAAAAGGGACGAACTAACACAGAATTCTGCACAAATAGTGGGGACTGCATTTAAAAGGCTAGTTTGTACAGAGGCAATCAAATACTTTGTTGTTACATGTAAGTGAATGCAAGTTAATCTTTCAATCCAATGTTGTATAGTTCAGGAATGTTTAAGGCCTGTTGAACAGGGATAAAACTAGTAGAACTAGAACTAGTAGAACTAGAACTAGTATAACTGAACTAGTGTTAACCTAGAACTAGTGTTAAACTAGAACTAGTATAACTAGAACAAGATAGAACTAGAACAAGTAGAACAAGAACTACTAGAACTAGAACTAGTACAACTAGAACCAGCACAACTACAACTAGTACAACTAGAACTAGAATTAGATGCTTTGATACTTTAATAGATGCCTGAAAAGAAAAATGAACAGGAAATCTGCTGATCAGCTGTAAAGTTGCATGAATAGTTGATAAACTTATCAAGCATTATACTTGAAAAATAAGTTTAAATAGTTCATTCTGACTGGCAAAATTCACACACACAATCACAACCCTTCATTCTGAGGATCATCAACAAAATCATGGAAATTAACAACATACTACCATTTTAACGTCAGGTTAGAGACTTGTAATTTTTTTCCCATTTCCACAAGGACTCTATCTATTGGAAAATGAGTGGATCACAAAACTGAATTGTACCCAAATGTCAAATTGATTTAATTTTTTTTGCACAAGATATTGAAGTGATGATCTTCCCAGCCCAGTGTCATCTTACCTTGAGGTCTAGGAGTCTCTTCCTCTCAAAGGAGTCCATCTGGTCCTCTAGGTTCTTATTGGAGCGTGATGCATCTGCATTGGCTCTATGCAGTTTAGATTCTGCTTGGGCCTTCAAGATGATACCATCGGTCAAGGATATCAAACAGCACATGTACGTACTTATAATTGTAATCTTTCCACTCTGACTGCTTCTGTTACACCAGTTATACTTATTTATGTAAGTTGTGTCGTCGCTTAGCCTTCGAGAAAGATTCTGCTAGGATCGAAACGTCAGGCCATTAACTATTTTTGCATTATAGGTCCTTTTGGTTGGTAAGCAATTTGCAGCAGCTAATTTTACTTTCTCATTTATCAACTTAAATCATAACATTTTCTTTTTGGTAAATATTACAAGACTCCCATCTGCTGCACACATAAGACTTTCAGCTACCGCTGGATCCAAACCTGGTAAACTGTTTGCGTGTAATTTCACCAAAGATCATTCAATTCATCGTTCAAAGGCATTTCTTACGACAGAAACTGGTAATTCTGACCAGGCTTTGATTCTTTGCAAAACATATGTAAAAGGCAAGACCAAGGATCATTATTTTTGTACGAAAATCTTCAGAGAAAAAACGAGCTCAATGCATTTCTTATGGGCTTCTGGTAGTTATTGGAGCTAGTTTGTGTGAAGTTGGTGTAGCTTACAGTGGAATTATATAGTCATACACGCACAGTATACTCATGGCAACAGGTATACAAGATTCTGGCACATTGAGTAAGGTTGTGGCAAACCAATGTACCAACCCTATATACAGTATCCCTAAATATTGTACGCTGGGGGAACCCCTCCCCAATCCCACCAATCCAGCCCCTATTAGTTAATGCAAGGATACAATCTGTTGCCTGTTGTTAGGATTCTTCTTTTTAATGTTCTCTAATCTCTTCTGCTGGTTGATCTCTTTGGTTCTGGCTGCGAAAGTGGCCTTCATGTCTTCCTGGCAAGCAAAAGCAACACAGAAATTGTTAAAGCCATGCTAGGGGGTTGTGTAAAGTTGTCAACATTCTTTTAAGGTCAGAAGGACCACCCCAAAAAATTGATGATAAACGTTTGGCAGGTTTTTTTTCAACATGGTAAAACACCATCAAAATTCGATGAAAGGTTTTGTTTTAATTCTTGCTGGACCAAGTATTACACTTTGAAGCAAACAAATGAACTGATCCATTGAGCATTGCCTTCCCGTATCAACTGTTTATGAGGATTTGTTAACATGTCAGACTATTTAAGACTTTGGGGGAGGCAGTTACAGTTGAGGGGCAGAGCTTAATGGATGATTCGAAATATGGGGTGAAAATAAAGTCTGGACAATAAAAACTCACCCGTGTATGTTTGAAGTTCTGACCATACAGTGTAAGCGGATGGACAACCCTTTGGGAAAGTCGGTCAACCTGTTGGGATATATAAGGGGAAAATAATTACTAAATAAAACAGAATGAAGAATGGCTGAACAATTCACAATTCACATACATTATAGAAATGTAGGCAGAATGTAGCTGGCTGAATCATTCACAATTCGCATACATTATAGAAATGTAGGCCTAATCATATCATTTCTTAGTGCCTTGTAAAAATTCATAAACAATAAAATACAGTAATCCAAAATATAGAAAATTAACCCTCTACTTTCTGACCACTCAATATCATCCGCTGGCATTTTGAATGATAGATACACTATGCCAGCCTACACTGTGCAATAAATTATGATAACATGTGGTGAACTACTCTGTACACAGTCAACCCTCCTACTCTCTGACCGTTCAATATCATCCACTGTATTTTAGAGTGATTGATAAACTATGCCAGCTTGCAATATGATATAATATTGATATCGTGCAGTGAATACACCTCCACAGAATACAGATGTTTACAGCTAGCTCTACCACATATACAACCTGTGCACTTGAACTTGGTTTTAAAAGGTTGGTCAACTTGCTGAGCCTGAATGCCTTTATCACTGAGTAAAATGTAAGATATAGACCTATTTGTTACAACACTGATCTAAGAGAGGCTTCAGGGTGTAAAACCATATCTAGAGATCAGATTTTAAAAAAATAAATTAGGCCTATCTCACCATTGCTTGTCTGTAATCCTGCACAGATGACAGCCTCTCAGCAAATCCAGTCAGACCTGATTTTGTAGACGACGCTTCACTCTCGGCGTACGCTAGGACTCCCTTGGCCAGCTGGTCCCCCTTGTCTCGTAACCTAGCAAGCTTGCGTGAGTAGGCCCCAAACAGTTGGCACAGATCGGAAAAATGCCTCTCAACATTGTTAATTCTCTGCTGGATGAATTTGGCTTGATTTTCTCTGCAAATATAATTTACAATGTATATTACTCCTAGAACTATTCGGTTCGTTCCGCTATAGACGATAGCGGAACGAACCGAATAGTTCTAGGAGTAAATGTATATTATATTTTACACCACTTGTAAGTTATTGTAGTACTACTACTACTAGTACTAGTAGGTTACTTGTGATACAGCATGTTTAGTTTTGATTATCAGAACATGTCAAAGATATGTGCCTGACTGTGAGTCCACATAAAAAGAACTTTCAGTCTTGTTGGTTAATTTGTGTTCCTCCGACCAAGTGTTGTGAAATTTAAACTACGCTGTGGCATTAAATAATGTACAATTAACTTATAAGCCCACAATCACTGCACCTGAATTGCTGTTTACCTAGCTTCATAGTTTAACCATGATCTGTAATTAACCTTACACTACATCACAAAACAAATTTCACATGAATCAGAATTATAAAATTATAAATGATTTTGATTGTTCAATTGTTGTTGTAAATTAAACCCAATTCGTTCGTTGGGAAACAGTTCAGAATTTCATTTACCTTGCTCGGGCGT
Organism: Pisaster brevispinus; assembly: GCA_023634235.1. Taxonomy (NCBI): domain Eukaryota; kingdom Metazoa; phylum Echinodermata; class Asteroidea; order Forcipulatida; family Asteriidae; genus Pisaster; species Pisaster brevispinus. The sequence goes on along the minus strand of JAMKCF010000008.1, from coordinate 7,721,235 downwards.
CTGCATTCCTAAGACTCATGACGGTTGGCTGTGAGGGCAACACGACACACTTTCAATTATCTGAATGGTTAAAAACATCAACCTCCAAAACATAAAATGTGAAATAAAACGCTTTTGAACGTTATCGTGGGTTATCGTTCGGCAAGAAAAACGATTGACGGTGTTTACTGAAAAAATGGACGGTGACAGGAATAGCGCCCTCTGGACTGACCAGCGGAAGGGAAAAAAGTTTAGACCCCCCCCCCCCCCCACACGCAAAGGGTTTATTTTTATCGACCCCATAGTATTCGCTCTCGCCTGATGCAGGATGCATGAACACTTTGTAAACGTGGGGACGAATCGTGTCGTAGCAACATTCAGCATCAAAGATGGCGGCGTACACATTTGACATTGCTAATCCAAGTAAACTGTGTTAGAGAGGGGGTTCATGAAGTTCATTTTTTCAGCAGCATTTCTACCTACAATTTAAGAATACATCAAAGGGTAAAAAGTGTTTTAAAATTTCAATTAATGAGTATGTTTTATTGTGGAAAAAAAGGTTATTTATACTTTATTTTTAACGGCAACGCTGTTTTCCGGTCAGCCGGCCTACGTTCAGTCGGGTACCGGTCACTTCGGCACCTCGCAAACTCGGCACCCACAAACTCGGCACCTTGGAAACTCGGCACCCACAAACTCGGCACCCACAAACTCGGCACCTAGCAAACTCGGCACCCACAAACTCGGCACATGCACAAATACAAACTCGGCACCCACCACGAGCCCTCTGGCTTCTAGTTTGAGGCCTGCATTCTTATTTTATTTTCTGTTTTGTAAAACTGGATTCAAGAATACTTCTTCAAACAAATCGCTCTCTTTTGTTATGGATGGTTTAAAATATTTCATGAATGATGTAAATAAATGTGACTTTTTAATTGAATTGGAATGAGGAAGTTTTTAACTGTCAGGTAAAGTTGTCCGGCATTGTGTCCGGGGGGACAGATTCACCCACATGGTCAAAAAAGGTCACACTATCTCGGTTAAACTATTTTCCCACCACTTCCCAGTTATTTAACACAAGTGGATATAGTCCAGCACAGTTACCACATTTGGAATTGTATTATCACAAATACATTTTTCAAATTACAACAATTCAACAGATACAGCGTCACTGGATGGGATAGCACCAACATAGTTTACTATCCATATCCTTCAAGAAACTTCAGAATGGTGCAAAGTTCTGCATTAAACTCCAAGAGTGATTTTAGGTTTCGGCTTAGGCAAAAGTCTCGTGCAGAATCATAAATTAAAATATTTGTGGGACATTTTGTGATAGCGGTCAATTATGCCAGACGTAAACTTAACAAAAAAGGTAAAACATATTTTAAAATACATTAAATACGTTAATACACATTAAGCGTTCTTAACTTTCTTTTGTTTAATTTAACATCTCCATGTGGGGTTTACAGAACAGGTGCCGAGATTGCTAGGTGCCGAGTTTGTTAGGAAAAAAAGGCCGGTGCCGAGTTTGTATGGTGCCGACATTCTTGGTGCCGAGTGGGTGCCGAGTTTGCAAGGTGCCGAGTTTGCAAGGTGCCGAGTTTGTGGGTGCCGAGTTTGCGAGGTGCCGAAGTGTCCGGTATTCTGAATCAGCAGGCCAAGAGGCAGAGCAGAGGCTGAGAGGGTTAACTTGAATTAGGTAGTTTGCTCCGTTTGACGTATGTGGTCATGGATGGATTAATGGATATGGAATGATCAGAACTTCCAGAAGACTTGTGGGTTGTGCATGGGTCAAGATATTCATTCGTTGATGGACAATTGTCAATTGACTATTGAATAGTATTAATTTGAGTGGAGTCAAATCAAAGTAAAGTAGTAAAACTAAAAATGTCTGTCATTAACTAAGTTAAAAAACTGGTTGTGTGAATACTGTGATGATCATCTTCATTATCATATGTTTGATAAATGATAGATTGGGTGTTTTTTGAATGATTAGCTATCCATATACAATATTTGCCATCAATTCAAAACGACTTTTGAAATAGCATGTAGATTTATCATTACAACATGTGTACAACGCTGTTTCAACAGATGATAAACATTAACAAATTGTATTTTATTTTAGATGTACAAAAACTAATTCTTTGTTAACCCGCAGTGGTTCACAATAAGTTAAGTAGATTTCAACAGCTTTTCTATTAATACTTTACCATTTTCCAGATAATGTATGTGAGTGTTGACAATATACTACAAATAATAATAATGTTACTTGATTTTTATGACTCTGGTCAGGTATGGCTAACCCGGGTGTAAGACCATCAGATCTGCAGAGACCTTTGGCAAATATTCACCTCACCCCAACAGACTACAAACAGTGGGAACGCACAGGGAGCTCAAGGCGTGTTCCTCAGAACTCTTCTCCATCCAAGCAGAAAGATGGAGCCAGTGTTAACAATGACACAACAGCTAGACGTGAATCATGTAAGGAAGACATTATTCAGCCTGCTTAGACCTAGCACTGTATTGCTAATTGTTTCGAACGATGAATATAGAACCTGTTCTTCTTCATTTTGATATAGCACCGACCATTGGACCACGTCCACGAGAGTCGTCAGCGAGGCAGTTCCACCACCATGCAGGCCCTGCCTGTCCCCATCACCACAAATCCAGGGCGAGGGCAACCCCAGCTGAGGATGCAGACGAGAGCATCAAGGCGAAACTGAGGGAAAACAAGGTGTTAGAGCTCCTCATCAAATCCAGGAGGAAAGCTCTGGCCAACTATAAAAGCAGACAGGAAACACTGTATCCTTTGTAGAAGTCTTTTGTTTTTCAGTAGTTGGTTATTTTGAGAGGTTTGTTTTATCAAAGTGGGAAATAACAATAGTGTAAGATTTCTTGTAAAGAAACAGAGGAGTCCTCAAAAGTGCATTACACTTTAGTCTTCAGCCCAAGGATGTGTCTGAAGAGAGGGCAGACATTTTGGTTTTGTAGTTGGAGAAAACCCATTTAATATTACTGAAAAGATTTCCTTACACAAATGTTTTCAGTCTTGAAGAGAATACCAAACTGAGAGGGGAAATTGAGGGCAAGGAGAAAGAAGTGGTAAGTTTTTGGTGGTGTCTCATGGCTGAGCGATCTGGCAGAGTCATCAGAGTGTAACTTTTTGAGAAAATAATGTTTGTATTTTGCCAGTCAACTAAACTAAGCAAATACATGTACAAAAATATCACATGGGTTTTTTTTTTAAGTGACCATATTTTTTACTGAGTGTATATCTTTGATACTTTCTTGAAAACTAGATGATAAAATAGAGTACGGCCTCAGGTTTTACAAAGAACAGGACCGGTTTATTACCCCTTCCCCACCCCCCACACACACACAAAATCAATCTGAAAGCTCACTTATTATGAAGGTGCACACCAGTTCTTCAGAGAAAACGCCATCTGAAACACTGTCAAGGTGGAGGCAATAGCATTTGTAGATCCCACAAATCACCATTGCTATTTTTGATTGCTGCAATCAAAACAACCCTGAGATGAGCTTGACAAAATATGTGACAAAAAATTGAACTGTTTTTTATTATTTTGTCTACAATGAACCAGGGAAGATGATGGAATTTTCACAGGGTGTTGGTATGTTGTGTTTATTGAAAACTAGTTGATGGGGGATCAATTTTACTCTTCCAAAACACAATGACTAATACTTTTCATTTTGTTGACTTATGATTTGTTGTGATTTTATCTTTAACTCCTTAGCATGATGAGGTGAAGTCACTATTACAGAAATATGAGAGATTCCGGGTAAGTTAAAGAAGGTTAATTCCAGTAAAGTTTTATGTCGGATGTTTGTTCCAGGACACCGTCACTATAACTAGGATGACAAATCTTCAAACTATTTCATTTAATTCAGGGAAATCCTAATCATGTAATCAGCCAGAGATTCTAGCCAATTGCAGCTGTGGTACAAAGATTCTTCCTGAGACGATCATTTTGATTGGCTTGTGAGAGAGTACTCTTATCTCAGCTTGTTTTGAATAGACACCAACCCTTTTATTGCTCAACCAAGTTTTCTGTAACATTGAAATTACAAGGGGAACATAGTTTCGTTACATTTTTGCTGTGTACCTGTTTGTGCTTTTTAGCTTTATCAAAATTGCCCCCCGAAGTGATCCCCTTATTACTCTCGGCTTTCTCCTGAAGACCATGAAGACAATCAGAGCATACTGATTGAAACATCAAGTTATTCAAACCATCGGTTCTTCCCAGAACCACAACTACGTTAAACCTTACTAGATTTATCAGTAGTGCGGCCTCAGCTAGGGGTCAAAAGAAAATAGCACATTGGCTGATCCTGTGCACTGCGCAAACATAGCTGTACGTTTTCCATTGTTTCATCGTCATTTTATCTCCAAGATGATGGTGTGATGATGTCAATGTACAAGGCTCTTAGGAGAGTGGTGTGATTGATGGACCATAATTGAATAGGTGCTTTTATTGTTTTATTGTTTGTTTGTTTGTTTTTTCAGGGGGCTGTGTCTACTTTGAGTGCAAAGTTTGAAACGGAGAAAACACTCGCCAAGAAAGCCTATGATCAGGCCAAGGCACTGAAGGCTAAGGAAGTGGCAGGTAAAATGGTAGTGTTGAGAGCAGTTTTGGTGGATCTTTTACTGTCACCTAAAAGTTTAAAATTAACACCTGTTTTATTGCATTAAGCAATGTGACCACCCATTCACATGGTTAGAGACTGGAATGACTACTGTAGACGCTTAGTCAAAAACAGTTCAACTTGAAAAGTAAAGACGCGCCAAACCTGCATTAATACCTGTAAACCACGCTAAGTATAAACCAGGGGTCACAAAAGTGAAAGATATTTTAGGCTTAAATACTTTATACTGTGTGATTTCGCAGGATTTGTCATTATTTCAGGATTTTCTCAAAATCTCATTGAGTCTACAGATGTTCTTGAAAGAAGAAAATTAGTCACCAAAGGGAGAAGGAAACAGTCCACATTGTGTCCAAACCTGTAGTTTTTTTATTTCTGGTGATGCACAGAATCTTTCAATATTCTGAATCATAACATCTGGGAAGTTTGAAGTCAGAATAAAAGGAGGAAGCAAACCATTTTTTTTCAGGAACTTTCACATTCATCAAATCTGATCCCTATGTGTAAATTTATAATTTTGTCAACAGTTCTTGAGAAGCAAGTTGAAGCTTTAGATGAGAGATTGAAAGAAAGACAGACGGAGCTTTCTGTACTGATGAGCTATAAGGACAAAGAGTATCCAGTCAGGGCCATGAAGATTGCTGAACTCCAGAAACAAATTCAGTATCTTACCGCTGAGTATGAGGTAAGAGTCTGTCAGGATAGAGAAACATGTACATTTATATATTGTTAATCTGAGTGGTAGTGAAACCAAGGAATGATCAAAAGTGCATTCCATTGTAACCCACGGGCCTGTGTTAAAAAGAGATAGAAACTGTATTTGGGAAAACCATGGGTTCAGGCCCAATAACCCAATCCACATGCTGATCCGAGGAGGAATTGGAACCTGGATGCATGGAGGTGAAAGACAGAGAAAAGATCCAGTCTACTTTTCAGCACATCAGGAACATGATCATTTTAACCTCATCACCTCAGTAGCATTTTGTGCTCAATGTGGGGCATAGTGGTACCCCCCTCCTATATTGTGTTTTCATTGTGTGCTTTGAATCTCAGGAATTCTTTTGGGGATTGTGTTGGGGGGTACTTCTGTACAAGAGAAATATAGTGTGTTATGTTCAAGTATGAGAAGATTAGGGGGTGCCCTTTGGTGCCATATCGGGCACAGTATACAGTGAAGAAAGCACTAGGATAGACTACAGGTCTGGAGTTTCATCTTTGAGAGGGCAAGGCCATTTTCATTTTGCAAAGGGCACTTCCATTGCAAAGTCTATGGGAAACTTTTGATTGGGCACCAAGGCCAAGACCAGGGGCAACAGAGGCCATGGCCTCCTTGGCCTCCGTTTAATTCCAGGCTTGAGACTGGCACCTCTTTCAGATTTCTAACCTAGGAACCTGTTCATCCAAGACGAACAAGAAGGCAGCCAATTGAAAATTATATCTGATTTTGCTTTGCAGGATGAAATTACTGAGCTTGTGAGTATAACAGCAATAGAGAAGGAGAAGTATCAGGAGGATAATGCAGAGAGACTTCATAACATCAAAGCAACAGTTACAGATAACGCCATCGACTCTATGCACGGCAGCCTGAAGGAAATGGCCATGCAGAACATTGTCATGAGAAAGGTAAGGCCGTATTCAAACTGGTGGCTGCAGCTAACGGATACAACTGTTGGTAAGGGTGTTGCTAAGGACGTTCTATAATTCAATGCATTATGATGTGGAAATCTAGCCGTAGCCGTAGCTCTAGCCATAGCTGTAGCCGCCAATTCAGACATAGCCTAAATGGTTTGTGTGGTAACTTTCATGGTGGTTCAGTCTTTGTTGTTGTTTTCCCCTGCATGGGACAATACACTGGTACGGGTGTTCAAATGTTTGGACCTGTTAAAGCTCACAGTTTTGTTTGCTTTGTACATAAAAGCAATGTATGTTGAAATCTAAGGTTCCCAAAAATGCTGGAATGGGTACTAGACTTGCACTGTCTGCTGACTATTCGCCTTCCAAGTAGGCTTATGTTTTGAAATGGGAGGACAGATGGCTAATATAACGATGAAGGTTTGGAGTGGCGTAACTGAGGGCCCTCTTCTAAAGTAGAACTACGAATCAATCCAATCTGAAACCTTTCTTCAATTTGCAGGAGATTGAAGAACACGAACGCCTTCTTGAGGAACTAGTTCTGACCAATAAAGAGCTGACAGTCGAGGTGAAGGACATGCAGCATGATCCAAAGTCCAACCCTCGCCACGTTATGTTCCCACATTTATTCAAGGAAACAACCAAGTAAGTACCAAGTGTTTTATTCTAAATGAAAAAAGAAATATCTTAATCATATTGTATTTCAAAAGATGTTAAATCTGCATTGGGGATAAGGAATAATGTTTTGTTCTACTCCTACATATAAAGCACTTTATAATTGTACTCTCCCAAGCCTTTGAAAAAAAATCCACAGGTATATTTCTTGGGTGTGATTCAAACTCACGACCTTTGCCATTCTAGATCTGATGTCTTGCCACTAGACCACCGAGCTATGATTGGTGAAACTAAATTCAAGAACTTTCAATAGGATGAACTATCTTGTGTTTTCTTATAAACATGACTGTTGTATTTCAAGCAATTTGACCAGCTGGTTGAATGGAATGTTTATTGAAAACAAGACACTTGGAACCAACTGGAAAAACCAATGATGTATCAAAGCTAGTATTTTAACAAAACCTGAAGCAAACGCTTTATTTTACTCATTGTAGATGCACACCAGACATGGACGTAGTTCTTGATATTCCAACACAAGAGTGGCTCCCAATATAAATGCATGGCGGACACAACCAGGATTTGAACCTTTTACCTCCAGCTTGACATCTTTGTCTTGTGAACGCAAAGCTCCCTGCAGTATTCCAGCAGCTAGAGATTTGTGCTTAAGTGCTACCTTCTTTTGACCTCTATGGGAGGGTGCCCTAGTCTGGCGACATTATATGCATAAAGTCTATTGGACAGATCATACAGTGTCATGGAACAAGTTTTGTAAACAGATGATGAAATTTGTTGATATAAGATTACTTAATTCTCAAATGGATCGGAGGATGCAGGCAAAAAATTATCACTTTAGATGGAAGCTATTGAGAGGCTTCCTTCTTTTACATTCTTTACAGAACTCTGTAGGCAATAAAATATATACAAAAATGTACATAGTATGTTTCATTACTGACATTTTACACTGTTGAATGTGTGTAAATAAAAAGAGGTTGATTGATTTTTTTTACCAGAAAAACTGTCCAAATTAATGGCTTTGGGAGTGGGTTTGGCTGGAACTCCAAAAAGGCAATATTATTCAATGTTGTCGTTGCAGCCAATGGCCGTAACCGTAGCTGAAGTCGCTTGATTCAGTACTGCATATTTGTGGACCTCTTTCACTTTTCAGTAATGCAAAATGATATAGTGGCTTGATTGAAGCAGCTGCCCATTCATCACTTGATCTCGGTAATTTATCAAAGAATTGTCCCATTATCTTTACATGCAGCTTGACTCCCAAAATGGCAGACAGTGGGTAGACTGTAGCCTCGTACGATGTCGGTGCAAGGGGCCTATAATGCCATTAATTTCACCCAAAATTATGTGTAAGACTTTTGAACGGTAGATGGCAGCAGACATACCATTTCAGTTATCTGTATAGTTCTGATCATGCGCACATTTACACATTTAGGTCTCAAAAGTCGGGCAAGTTCTAGGGGCGAAGAATGTTCCTCAAAACATATGCTCGCAATCAAGTGGACACCCAGATCGCTCTGCACGATTGCAACATTGTGCTGAACTACTGGAACATTTCAGCACAAGAGAATATGCATGTTGGCATTTTGAAACAAGAACTTTCCGGCAGTTCAACGGAGCACTTTAATACTTGATGGATCCAATTAAAACGTTCCCACCATTCTGATTTTGTTTGAGACACTTCCTCAGAACAATGGAGTTCCCTGGTGAGTCTGCTGCCACCTAGTGTCCCCAAACGTCTCCCAGTCCAAGTGATCTTTGTAGACTCTATAATGTACATAACTATCAAATGTAATTGTAAGAATAAAAGTAATCTATTAATCATGAATTGTTTCTGTTTGCTTTTGTTGGTCAGTCTGATATGGAATAAATTAATTTTACACGTATATCACTTTAGGTACATCAGTGGAATAGTATTTCTTTTTTTTTAGCCATAATGACATGAACATTTGACCTGGGGGTGGGGGTTCCATTAACATCAAACATCATCAAATATTTATTTCATTGCATAAAGAACAGGCTTCTTGGGTTTCCTAAGACCCATCCAAACACCAAGTTTGGATTTGGTATGCCAAAATCGTTAGTTAACGCTCAATGATTGCACACATGGTGCAGACACACCAAACAAAGCAAACACTATTATTATGCCCCTTTGGCTTTGCTGGCGTGGCACAATAAGAACTTGACCCCAAGGGAAGATTCAACATTAGACTGGTCCCCTGTCTTTTTATCCGCAAGGATAAAGACAGGCACTGGTCTTAAAGACCCAATTAATTCATTGGATACAATGATATCATTGGATAAACGTGCAGTGACGAAAGCCTTCCATATCTGTGTTATGATTGGTCTGCTCCGAAGTGACGTGTTTGTCAGCTACACCATCAGCAGGAACTTTTCGATCACCTGCTTCTGCTCGCGTGTACAAGTTTGTATGAAATGTTGTTTTATTCACAATGTAATCTGTGTACCATGTGTGTAGACTACGAATCTCCACCGAGTGAATGGATGCGAAGCAACTGGCAAGATCCTGCCATTTGCTCAAGGCCGGTATCTGACGTTATTCACAAGCCTCGACATGTGACGTCAGATGTTTGGGCCGAGTCAACGTCTACTAAAAAAACAACCCAATGCAGACAAGAACAAGTTAAACCCTAATAAACTTTCAATCTTTTATTGAACACTGCATACGTACATAAATACCTTCATTTGATTCGTAGAACCATTTCAGTATTAGATCAACCACTGGTTACATTGTAGTAGAGTGTAATGCTACAATCACGAGGATTCTTGGTACCACATCAATTTGAATCTAAGGTCCCCCTAGAGTGGGATCAAATTTTCGTGCTGTGTTTAGAACTCAATATATTATTGTTGCGTGGACTACAGAGTGTGCGCTCATTGAAAGCGAGTTATCACAACCAAAATGTATACAAGACTTAAATATTACAACTTGATTTGTCTATCAGTGTTATTCCTCTACTTTTAAAAAACAAAGAAATTAACATAAATTTATCAGTTAGTTTTGTGATCATGAAGAACCTTCAAGTTTCCAATTAGAATGTATCAACATAACAAGTTTTAAAACCAGATTTTCAAAATGTTTTCCCTCCATTGTAGTACATGTATTTACATTATAACGGCCTGTTTATAAACATGCGACAATTTGTCAACAATGCTCCAGCCCGATGAACTTCTCCCATAATGCTGCCGTTCACCTTTGTACATGTTTGTGAAAACTTTTTGCTTGACTCTGTCGAGTAACATAAATCAAGAATCAACAGAGAAAAAATTTTTGCAACAAAGTGACCTATATTTATACCAATTACATCGATACCGAGAGATTCTACACATTGCCCTCAAACCCACAACTCCATTTACAATTCCACATTCTGTATTCAATTCTTTCATTTTTCCCCCATTTGCAAAAATAACAACCGAGTAGTAATAATACTTCATGCTTCACACTTGTAGGACCTAAAACAGAAAACTTAATAACTTGACGGACAGAGCAGAAGTCCCATCATCACTTCTTCCAGTCGTTCTTTTCGTAGTCGAACTGGGAGGCGATGCCGGTGACTGGGTTATTGCGGATAGCGATGTTGTATTTCACAGCCGCCTCTTGCCATTCCTTGGTCATGGTTTCGGGGAGTGGAGGGGCTACTACATGGGGGGAAACACACCCAAAAAAAATTTTTGAAATGGATTTAGAAAACTTCTATTAACCCTGAACAACAACTACATGGGTGCGTTTCATTAACCCGAATGTCTGCGCTACTACTAATAAAAAGTAGCTCACACTAACAGTTTTGACTGGAACACCATACTCAAAAGCTGAATGCATGTTCGCTTCAATCTGTCGGACAAATCATTTGACAGTTTACATAATAATTGTTCTGTGTGTAAGGCAATGTTTTGTCTTCTGCTCTTTAAAATAAAATGAACAATTCTCCTCGATAACCTACATTGAATACATTTGAAGACACGTACAATTGAACATCACAAATCAAAAAACTTTACTACAAACAATAGATTAGTCATCAGGGTTCTCTCCATGTACAAGCTAGCGTATTGGGCCGACACGCGCGATTTACGTGCACATTTTAGCCAATAAGGGAAATTGTTATTATTTATTTCATTTTATTCTCAAAAAAATCGAGAGAAAACTATAAAGAATGCTCCAGATTGCACAGTGGAGCTTTTAAAACAATCCAAAGATGTACAAAACATTCCAAAGATGTTGTTTCAATTTAGCATGCTTTGGCCAAACATAAAAAAATGTTGGTCCATAATGCCCCACAGCTTTGAAAAAAAAACCTGGGGAGACCCCTGGTCATACTAGTCTAATTCCATGGACTTATTACAGCTGTCGTCCATTCTTTTTAGTTGGTCAATACATGCAAACACCTCCTCTACACCAATTTGCTGAATTTCACATATGTTTGCAAACGTTGTTCCAATTTGAAAACAAGTGCGTGAGTTGTTCGCCCAGGCTGAACGCACCCCTTGCATGTCTTTGTGCAAACATGGCACAAATTCAATATGATTAAAAAAGCGCAATTTCGATGACCACATCATCATATGAATAGCAAACGAGTACATACAATTCATAGAATTGGCAAATTTTGGGACTGTTTTGTGCCGACCTTGAACTGCTCTCTTGAAGTCAGAGGCACTTCTATGAGGAAAATGTCAATTTGTATTGGAACCTTGCACAGGGCACCATGGCATTTGCTGTGTTGGTGCCATGGGTTATTTCGAGGCCTGTTTGTGTATTATCTATTCCATCTATGAAAAAGGTACTTTAAAATGGAGAACAGGTTAAGCATACTGGCATTAACATAGTCACATTTTTTTAGTTTAATTTAATTGTACATGTTCACTAACAGAGCCTCAAAGTAGTTATTTTCTGACTGTACATATCATTAGCATATATCAGAGGCAGTCATACTTACTAAATTTCTTTTGGAGGCCATAGAAGAAAATTGCAACAGCACAGGCGCCAAAAACTCCCCCAACGATATACTTCCATTCCCCGGTAGGTGCCCTCATCTCCGAGTAACTCTTGTCGAAGCTCAGTCTGTACACTGATTTAAAGAAAATAATAATAAACTGAATTAGGTTGGAAAAAATCCATCATACACTGAACACAGTTACTCCGTTGTGTGAGCTCTGCGTTGTTTGCCATTTTGCCGGCTACATTGAAACAAATGACTCACACAATCTACATGTACAGCAAATAAGAATGAACACTTAACATCTTGATAATAATACAGTTACTCATATGGCGCATTTTCCAAACTAAAAATTATAAAATGCACCTTACAATTAAACTAAAATATTTAAAGAATAGAGATACAAACAAGAAAAGAACAATAGCAATACCAAACAGAGGCAAATAATAAAACCATAATCTTTCAGTTAAATTAACAACATTATAGGGGCCCAACAAAAACTCATACTTGTCACATTCTTCAAACCCTATGGTTTAATAATAATAATAATAATATATTGTATTTGTATAGCGCCTACTGTAGGCCAGCCTCTAAGCGCTTAACATTCATGTTTCCTGCAAGGTATTTGGAGCTACGTTTGAAGTATGAGACCTACTCCTTTACATAGCACCTTGTAATGGTTTACAAGGTGCTGTGGCGCAATATGCAACCGATCAAACCAGGAACACCGGGGCGGACCCCTTCTCTTTTCGATAAGTGCACTGGGTTCTTTTTCGTGCGTTACACAACACACGGGACCAACGGCTTTACGTCCCATCCGAAGGACGAAGCAATCATGGTTAAGTGTCTTGCTTAAGGACACAAGTGTCACGACCGGGGCTCGAACCCACACTCTGCTGATCAGAAACACCAGAGCTTGAGTCCAGTGATCTTATCCACTCGGCCACGACACGTTTGGTTTAAACAATAAGTCATTGTTCATAATCAGTCACAATCAGTCATACGTAATAATAAGTAGCGATTCACTATTAAACAGCATTAACAACATTTGTCAGAAGACAAACCAGGTCAATATAACACAGGAAGCACTGCACATGGTCTACAAAAACACATTTAAAAGTCACACTCTGGGACTAATCAATACAGTTTTTGAACAGGAAGCAAACGTGACGGTACAAAAATGTGTGTAAGCAAAACGGTGTTTCATAAACAGTCAGGAAGATCCGACAGCGTGAGCTATGCATATTACAAATTTTGATTTGCATTGAACTGCGTCACTCATCTGCTTCCAAGAACTGCTGGCAAGCTGGTGTGCCGTTTGCTTTGCTTATGGTTTGTAGTGGTTGTGAAATAGAAACTGTGCTCAGGGCCACTCAGTAAGCTAAAAAATGTCTCCCTACGGGCTAGAACTGCTTAAGCACAACATTAAGCTAAGCACAAAACAATTTTGTGTACATAATACAACTAAAAAGGTTACCAGCCAAAACACTATGTCATACTTCGTGACTGGTTTCCTGCTGATTTAAGCAATATTTTCTATTTAGCCGCTCTATGAAATAAGGCCCCAGTGGTCCCCAATTTCATAAAGCTGTTTGCAGAGAAAATTGTGCTCAGCAATTTAGAAATTTGCATGGAGCCAGTCACAAACAATACGCATCACATTGTATTTTGGCTGGTAACCTGTTTCCGCCAAGCAAGATTATTCTGTGCCAAGCATTTTTGTAGTGCTTAATCAATTTTATGAGATTGGGCCTCGGTCTGAAGTCTCTGCAACAACCTGGGAAATATTGTAAAGGTTCTGGGGTAGTCGGAGGTAAATACTTACATGCTACTTTTTCTTCTAACGTAAGTTCCTTCCAGTCACCCTCCTCCTTGGCTTTCAGAGACTGCATATCTGAGGTCAGGTCAGCCTCGGTGACAAACCGACATGGTGGAGCTGGATAGTCCAGTCGGTCAGCGTAAACCGTTATACCCGATGATCGCTGACATGAAGTGGAAATCAACCGCCTCCCTGTGATCCTCAGCATATTGACAGCCATGGTTTTTGTAAACACACTGTAGAAATAAGATTCAAGAAACAACAATTTATTATTGAGATCTCATTCAACACATTGAAGTTGAATAAACAGGCATTAAAAGACTCACCGGCAACACTAGTCATGATAATCATTGCCCTCTACTCTCCTGATGGTCATAGACCAGAGGGTTACAAACTTACTTTTGTTAGAAGGATCGAGGGTACGATTATGGTAACTAACTAGGGTAACACAAGTGACGCCTAATGCACAGTTAACACCAATGTCCTTGCTCCATGTAGCCCTAAAAAAAAATAGTGCCAATCCACTTCGTATCCTTGGCCCTAACGTTAGCACCAATGCAATCCAATCTAAGTTTGTGGGTTTCCCCCCCCCCCCAACAAATTCAGCAGTAGGGCCATCAGCTCCGTTGTTAAGTTTTTTGAGCAGGGTAGGTTGAAAACCCGTGGGCACAGAGATTGGATTGGTGGTAACATTAGGTAACTTTATTTATTTAGGACCAAGACCAAGGCTTGCCCAGGATACAAAGTAGATTGAATTTTGTTTATTGGGCTATGCTCCATGTTCAATGTTGGCAGTCGACTAGACCTGTAACCTAGCCCCATCGTGGCCTACTCTTAGAACTATTCGGTTCGTTCCGCTATCGTCTCCCCGACCCTCATAGGTCATCATGTACAAAATCCTATTCGAAACTTTTTCCCCTTCACGTTTATGCACCTGGACTTCTCTTTTAAAAACGGAGCTCGCCAAAATTAGGCTCTATCTATTCATTGTTTTCAAAGTGAGCTCGTGGTGGGTCCAGAAAATCCACTCCGCAAAAAAAAGGTGCAAAAAATGATAAATTCCCATCGTTTATTCAGAATCGTCGCCTTCTGATAACAAAATGGCCGCCGTCGCTTTTATCACTGGTATGCTGCGTGCAACGCTGGTCCACGACATGCCTTCGCATAGTATTCTGTGTGCAACACTGGTCCACAATAATCAATGGCTTATCTTTTATCCGTAAACCGTTGGTTATTGTGAACCAGCGTTGCGCGCAGCATACCATTGATACAAGCGACGGCGGCCATTTTTGTTATCGGAAGGCGACGATTCCGAATAAAGATGAGAATTTATCATTTTTTGCACCTTTTTTTTTGCGGAGTGGATTTTCTGGACCCACCCCGAGCTCACTTTGAAAACAATGAATAGATAGAGCCTAATTTTGGCGAGCTCCGTTTTCAAAAGAGAAGTCCAAGTGCATAAACGTGAAGGGGAAAAAGTTTCGAATAGGATTTTGTACATGATGATGACCTATGAGGGTCGGGGAGACGATAGCGGAACGAACCGAATAGTTCTAGGAGTAATCGTGGCCCATCCATCCCAGTGTTCCATCCATGCAGTTATTGCACAGCAAAGAAAAAAAAATGGTTTAGTTATGACTTATGACTATCCTATGAGTCTTGAGTAATGTAATGTCCGTGAATTGAAATAAGTGAAGCCGGTTGGGTCAACGTCAAGGCCATGATGAATGATTAAAAACTAAGTAATTTCCTTCACTGTTCACTTTCGTTTTCGACCTGCCCTAAAAACCACTTGATGCCATATTCATTGCCATAACAATGACATCTATACTCTACCCGCCGTGTTGTCTCATCGAAAAAGTCAACTTGAACTTGAACTTTTCTTAAGGTTGGCCCCGAACAGACAAGCCGTCGAGTTGTCCTACCGGTCGAGTTGTCTAACATACGAAAAAGCACTAAGCAACGGCCTTGTCCTTGTCTCCCTGTTTCTCAAATTAACCTTTGCTGAAGTAAATTGCTTCCTTGCCTAGCTCAAGCAATCAAAAATAGTTCAATCCGATACATATACAATCATTACTGTAATTAATAATCTATAAAGACAACCGTTTAGTTCACAAATATGTTTTAAATTCACAATCCTTTAAGAAACTTACAAAGTGAACCCGGTGGACTTTTCCTTGCGTGTTCCCAGCAAAAGATGGCGTACGTGCTCCTGATGACCGGACCGGCGGAACCTGCAACCGTCGAAAGAGGGCGCCCTATCAGTTTAACGGTTGATTACTCCCAGTACCCGTGTGTGTACTGTAGTGTAGCAACAAAGTCGAGTCAAGGGCCGGGAAAGTTGTCGAGTTTGGCTTTAGTTTGAGAGCTTCCTTCACAATGAATAAGGGTGGAAGGGCAAGTATAAATATTGATATATTGGTTTTTAATAATAAAATGACTTTTGCCTGAAATACAATTACAAGATATTGCACTTAATTTGATGAAATATTGATTTGAGCATGTCGGATGATGTCAGAGAGGAGTTTTTATTTTTGACCACTATATCTGTATATAAAGTAATCTATGCACAGCGCAGTGTCAGTTCTCATTGCAGTCTGTTGTGCAGTCACAAAACTTGGAATGCACTATTTATTTGTCATAATATTAATAATGTGTAAAGACCTGTTTCATTTCCTAACTGGAAAACTCTCTTTTTATTACTGTAGGCAAATCTTCAGAGTTACCGAATAAATACACGCAAAGGAATTGGGTAAGAAACTATTTAGATTTCTGTGGATTAATGTTTCAGCTCGCATTATTTAGAATCGTCCAATTTTGAGTGCTACAACTGGGATAACCCAGCGGATTTGGCCTAATTATAGCTTGGATTCAGACTCATCAGAGATCTTTCACTGTGCAGGAATGGATTCTTCTCAAGTTTGGCCATGATTATTACCGTCTATATCACACATTTCCCATAGACCCTAAGATTTTACAATTGAATTGCCCTTTGCAACATGAAAAGGGCCTTGCCCTCTCAAAGATGAAATTCAAGGCCTGATATAGGGCAATCCAAGTTATATAGTTGGGCGATCCCAACTGTACCACTTATGCTATGACTGGTCCCAACTGTAGTTCAACTATAGTTTGGGATCAGTCCCAAACTAATTACTAGCTGGGACAATTCTTAAGTTGGGACAGAAATTCATGACTATCCTTTCGTTAAAAGTTATGCTCTGGTCTACCTGACAACAAGGATGATTTTCTACTTGAGGCCCTGTCATGCATTTTTAAAACATTGGTTTAACAATTATTGTTGATTATCAGCTTACCTTTTTGATTATCTTATTACAGAGATCGCCCGATTCGATTTAAATGCTCCTTACAAAACACCATTTTGGATGTACTGCGATCCAAAAACTGGGTTGAAGTTAAAGAGTAAGTATGTACCACTCTGCAAACAAGCAGCTTGATTAGCTTTATATGGGGGGGGGGTCATGTGGGGTCATCTCAGGTCAAATTTTAGTGGGTAAGGTTTTAAAAATGTTGTAGCCCTGGAACAGAAACTTGCTCTTTTGTAAGGAAATGTTGTCCACCAAAGAAACAAAACCAACATTTACCTTAAAGACATTTCTTTTGGTACCACTCTTGTTTTTTATTGTTTTGTTTTTTTCTATGCACTTCAACCTTTGCTTGAAATAGACTCGGGCAGACTTTGAAGATGTAAACATCTTGGGGGAAAACAACCATCACAAATGCTGTACTTTTAGCTTGTCTGTTGCTCTACAAACTACACACTTTAATTTACGGGAAAATTTCCACAGCTGTGACTAACTGCACAAATTATTCCAGTCGCACATACTTATTTTTGCCATTGTGTTGTAATTTTGTCTTGCTTTTGTAGTCATACTCTTTGTTCTTACTGTGTTCGTGGTCTTTCATGCCTTTACTAATCAAATAGATTAAGAATGGTTACATAACACGTGGGCTTGATTTCACAATGAGCTAAGATAAGTCCAGTAAAAGATGTGGGTCAATCTTAACTGCTAAGCCATGTCTGATGTCACAATGCAAATCACTATGGTGACACTGACAACTCTTAACCTTGCACACCTCACATACTCTATGGTTCCGCAAAAGCTTTCTCACACTTTTCACTCAAGATTTCACTTGTGATTTCACTTACATTTTCATTCATACAGTCCCCCTTTTCCCCTACCCTAATAACGCTAACAAACACGTTTCAATCATTCTTATTCTTTTCAACTATCCCCCACCCCAATCCCATCCCTTCCTACTAACCTTGTTTCCACAAACACTTTTCACTCATGGTGTTATAATTTCACTTATTCCAGTCAACAATTTCCTACCCCTCCCCTACCGATGCCATTTTCACAAACATTTTCCACTTATGGTGTTATAACTTCACTAATTGTTTTCAACAATCTCCACCCCCCCCCTCTCCCCTACTAACGTTGTTTTCACAAACATTTCCCACTCATGGTGTTTTAACTTCCTACTAACGTTGTTTTCACAAACATTTTTTCACTCATGGTGATGTGCTATCTGTGTGTACCCGTACGCTGCAGGGAAGGGGACTTTGATTTCAATTGGGCCGACGTCGGCTGGATGAAGGAATTCTTTGATCACTTCTACATGCAGGAGCATGTCAGGATTAATCACTTTAGAAACCACTACGAGGTTAGCCCAAGTTAGAATAGACACTCCCCCACGCATGACGACATTTTTAAATGGGTAGTCAGCTATCTTGGTTTGTTTATAAAGGTTCTGTGGAAATGTAAAAAGTGTGCGGTATAACCCTCCTACTCTTGGTGCGATTCTTCAGTGAGTTGACTAACCACTTGAAACCATTCTACTGCACGGGTGGTGTAACGTTGGCACAACTGTGAACAAAACTAAACTGTGTACATGCTGTGTAGATGCATTCATACTGCACACTGACAGTTTATCTATCATTACAAACCAGTGTATGATATTGTTAGGAGGGTTTTCAAACTGAGGTCTGTTGACACTAAATGCAGCTTCAGCATTGAATCCAGAATGGCTGTTTACCTATTCAAACTGTCTGTGTGGGGTTTAATGAGGAACAGAGAAAGGCAGACTGATTGAACATTCGGAGGTTGAAATTCTTTCAGGCTCCCTTTTGTGTCTGACTTTATGGTTTAGAAGCCTTGGATGTCCATTTTAGACTGACTTTTAGCTGTTTCTCAGTGGTCTGAAAGTAATTGACAATACTAACTTTGGATTTTGACATTTGGAAAAGTGTGTTCTCAATTTTCTGTCCAAATAGTTTTAGTTGTAAATTTAAACATATTTAAATTGTTTATTTATTTATACATTTTTTCTCAACTTTGTATGATTAAAACTGTCAGACACTTTTTAGATTAACTTTGTTGAACCAAAATTGAGTCTGAAGTGAATCAAACCAAAAGCCAATCTGTGATATTTGAACAAACACTCTTCCAAATTGCAGAGACTTTAAACCAGTATTGTCATCGACTTTCTTTCCAAATTGTTCCATGTTTGAGCTCTCGTTTTTTCATTTCAATAATTTTTTCCCTCCGTGTCTGCCGCAACCTTCCCCTCAACCACCATTGTAGGGATGATTTTGATTTTGACTTTTTCTGGGCGGACCGGGTTTGGATGAGAGAATACTTTGATCAATGCTACATGGAGGATCATGTCCGCCTCAACCACTTTCGTAATCACTATGAGGTAAGGTCAAAGGTCAGAAGGTCAAAAGGTCTCCAGAAGTTTGCAGTTAATTTAAAGAAGGCACAAATTATAAATGAACACAATACACTTCTGAATGCAAAGTGCAGCAGATGAAAAAGTCAATTCCAATTGCTGTACCAAGTCTATCTTTAGTGAATTGGAAAAGAAACAAACTATGATACAAAAGTATCATCGTCAAGTTTTGTATGCTTATTTGAATGCTCATTTGAATGTATCAGCTTTGACTTGGTGAGTCACCTTGGGTTTTTTGTTGGGTCCAATAAGTACTGTGAACAGAAGGTAGTACTTTCAATGATCAACAGTAACTTGATTAATAAAAATTGATTCAATAGTCTGCGGTTTGCAGATTGTCAGGGCTGAGCGGTCTAGTGCACTGAGCTCAAGTTCTGGTGTTGCTAGAGTGTGGGTTCGAGTCCTGGCCATAGCACTTGTGTGTCCTTGAGCAAGACACTTGGTTCGTCCTTCGGGTGGGATGTAAAACCATAGGTCCCAGTTTTGTGTAATGCCCGTTAAAGAACCCAGTGTACTTATTGTTACAAGAAGGAGTTTGCTCCAGTGTTTCTGACCAGATGGCAGCAGATTTTGTCACATCACCAATAAAGCCCCTAACGAGGTGCTATACAAATGGGTCTCATAACTAAAAAAAAGCTCTGCATACCTGACATTAAAAAAAAATCAAGCCCTTTGAGATGCCTGTCCGTTGTGATAAAGCACTATACAGATAAGAAATACATTTTATTATTGTTGTTGTTTACCTATTTTAGTTGACCCGCAAGAACTTGATGGTAAAGAATCTGAAACGTTATCGGAAGTTCCTGGAGAGAGAAGTCGGCAAGATGGAAGCGTCACATTGTGACTTCTTCCCAACAACATTCGAACTGCCGGTAAATTAGTGGTCGGAATTTATTGTTAAATTGAAGAAAATCTGTACATATACATGCTGGTGATAAGCTGAGAAGCCTTGTCTGTAGTGTTTTAGAAAGACTTCTCCATCAGCTCTCTGCCGCTGTGGAATACACACCCTGTGCAGGCTATCACAGTGTTTTGTCACCATACTATAGCACAGTTTCCTTGTTGAGTCAAAACTACTGCATCTGCCATTTTAATGTGTGAATGTGTACAAAGGTTGTTTCAATTAGGATGAGTGCATGCAACTTAAAAATCGAACTGGCTAACCCTTTAAAATAGCTTGAAGCCATAATTTAACCTTCAGTAATGAAGCTCTTGCTAGAAATTTTATGATGAGAGTCATCTAATAGATGTTAAATTTGAATCAGGGAAAAAGAACTCTATTTGGTTTTACCCATACACTTATGTGTGTAAAGCACTGTATACTCAGTACTTTCCCAAGTTCTGTGAAAAATCCACGGGCATATTACTTGGGCGGGATTCGAACCCACAACTTTTGACATTCTAGAGCAGATGTCTTACCACGAGACCATCGAGATTACCCAGTAGCTAGAGGCAGTTCGAAATCCTATAAGGTCTATGAGTCGTCTACTTTTACATGTTCATTTTGTTTTGCAGTCCGAGTACCACATGTTTGTGGACGAGTTCAAGAGGAACCCAGGGTCCATCTGGATCATGAAACCCGTTGCTAAGTCACAAGGAAAAGGAATCTTCCTCTTCAAGAAACTCAAAGATATTACGGATTGGAAGAAGGTGGGTCAAGTGCGTTTTGACAAAGTTGAAAGTGCAAGGTGGTAAAGGAAAAATCTGCCGAGGTTTGAATTGACATCAGGGAAATCGCACAAAAGTTGTGGTGATTCAAATGTTGACGTTGAATTCTTACACCACAATCAAAAAATAAAAACAGATTACGCCCATGGTGGTATGGAAAAACATGAAATATAAGGTTGTGTATTTTTTGGTTTTTTTAATCATGGTAGAGTGATAGCTACCGGCCCAGAGATAACAAAGATGAAGATAAGGAGCAGCCAGAGACGTACATAGTGTCTCGATATGTGGAGCGACCTTACCTCATCGGTGGTCGCAAGTTTGACCTAAGGGTCTACGTCTTGGTCACATCAGTAAGTTGACAATAGTTTTGACGAATTTAAATCAATATGACTTGGTAAACTTTTAGGCCTGGAATTATACGGAGACCACAGAGGCCATGGTCTCTGTTGCCCAGGTCTTGGCCTTGGTGCCCCTTTAAAAGCTTTCCATAGACTTTAAGACTTTCCATAGGAAGTGCCCCTCGCATGATGAAAATGGCCTTGCCCTCTCAAAGATGAAATTCCAGGCCTGTGCTTTGTCCCAACTGTGGTGTTGATTCACAATGAGGGTCCACCGAACTCTCGCCACAATTCTACTGCAGTCTTTTTCCGACGCTGTCTTCATCTGTCCCGAGTCTCTTTTCAAGAAGTTCATATTGACAGTTTGTTGTTTGTAATGGGCATCGTGGTCACTGAAGATAAACTCCCTTATGTCTTCACAAGATTAATTCCCTTACGTCTTCACAAGATGAATTCTCGCCAGAAATGTTCCTGAACTAGATCTGCAATAACTTTGTGGTTTCACAAAACACAGCTTTTTATTTCAAACGAACAGCTCCTCTTTTCATGGGTTGTGGGTAAGGCCATCTTTCTTGAAATTCTGGCCCACATTTTTACCTCCAATTCAGGCAATGCCAGACACTTTGAATCACAATGCTCTCCACACTGGGTTGCAAGATTGGTTGCAAGGCCTGAAGCGATACCTTGCGGGTGGGGCAAGAGACTAGACAATGGTATTGTACGTCTGATGAATGTAACGTTTCTCTTGCAGTACATTCCGTTGAAGGCGTGGCTGTACAGGAGTGGCTTTGCCAGGTTCTCCAACTCCAGATTCTCTCTAGAATCAATTGACGACACTTGTATCCTTTGGTAACAAAACTAGACAGGCTCAAACCATTAATGGAAAATCACATCTATTCCCCTCGGAAATGGGAACTGTAACACAAGATCTGTTTATAAACTTACTTAAGTTTTCGCTTCGTTTTTCACAGAACTCTTTCCTACTCTAATGGGACTTTGTTTGATTATTTGCACACAAAACTGGTACTTGCATCTACCCTTATTTTGATGAAGACTGTTGTGATATTTATGTTGTAACATGGGAACTGATATTCTGTGTTCATACGGAGTGTCCATATTGATTGTACACAGTCTGAATCATCACTTTAGAAAATAACTTCTTTTTTACACAGGTGGGGAACAAATTTGATGAATAAATAATTTCAATAAAGAGGTGAATTTATTGTGAAATCGTTTAGCTTTTAAGAAGTGTTTCTCTTAACGAGCACATGACAGTTGTGCATCTAACCAATGTGGCGGTGCAGAAGACGGCACCAGACTACGACCCAGAGAAAGGCTGCAAGTGGTCAATGCAACAGCTCAGACAATTCATGATGGCCAAGCATGACATTGTGGAAGTAAGTACATTAGTATACTAGTCAATAAAAATAAACAAACATGCTTATGGAAAAAAACACTAGACTGCAGGATTGGCCCAAGGTTATTGGCCCAAGGTTTTTGGCCCAGTGCTAAGACTGCTTGACTTGTTCAGTTGTTAGGTTACTGGCCCAGTGCTAAGACTGCTTGACTTGTTCAGTTGTTAGGTGACTGGCCCAGTGCTAAGACTGCTTGACTTGTTCAGTTGTTAGGTTACTGGCCCAGTGCTAAGACTGCTTGACTTGTTCAGTTGTTAGGTGACTGGCCCAGTGCTAAGACTGCTTGATTTGTTCAGTTGTTAGGTGACTGGCCCAGTGCTAAGACTGCTTGACTTGTTCAGTTGTTAGGTTACTGGCCCAGTGCTAAAACTGCTTGACTTGTTCAGTTGTTAGGTTACTGGCCCAGTGCTAAGACTGCTTGACTTGTTCAGTTGTTAGGTTACTGGCCCAGTGCTAAGACTGCTTGACTTGTTCAGTTGTTAGGTGGTTACTGGCTCAGTGCTAAGACTGCTTGACTTGTTCAGTTGTTAGGTTACTGGCCCAGTGTTAAGACTGCAGGACTTGTTCAGTTGTTGGGTTACTGGCCCAGTGTTAAGACTGCAGGACTTGTTCAGTTGTTAGGTTACTGGCCCAGTGCTAAGACTGCTTGACTTGTTCAGTTGTTAGGTGGTTACTGGCTCAGTGCTAAGACTGCTTGACTTGTTCAGTTGTTAGGTGGTTACTGGCTCAGTGCTAAGACTGCTTGACTTGTTCAGTTGTTAGGTTACTGGCCCAGTGTTAAGACTGCAGGACTTGTTCAGTTGTTGGGTTACTGGCCCAGTGTTAAGACTGCTTGACTTGTTCAGTTGTTAGGTTACTGGCCCAGTGCTAAGACTGCTTGACTTGTTCAGTTGTTAGGTGGTTACTGGCTCAGTGCTAAGACTGCTTGACTTGTTCTGTTGTTAGGTTACTGGCCCAGTGTTAAGACTGCAGGACTTGTTCAGTTGTTGGGTTACTGGCCCAGTGTTAAGACTGCAGGACTTGTTCAGTTGTTAGGTTACTGGCCCAGTGTTAAGACTGCAGGACTTGTTCAGTTGTTGGGTTACTGGCCCAGTGTTAAGACTGCTTGACTTGTTCAGTTGTTAGGTTACTGGCCCAGTGCTAAGACTGCTTGACTTGTTCAGTTGTTAGGTGGTTACTGGCTCAGTGCTAAGACTGCTTGACTTGTTCAGTTGTTAGGTTACTGGCCCAGTGTTAAGACTGCAGGACTTGTTCAGTTGTTGGGTTACTGGCCCAGTGTTAAGACTGCAGGACTTGTTCAGTTGTTAGGTTACTGGCCCAGTGCTAAGACTGCTTGACTTGTTCAGTTGTTAGGTGGTTACTGGCTCAGTGCTAAGACTGCTTGACTTGTTCAGTTGTTAGGTGGTTACTGGCTCAGTGCTAAGACTGCTTGACTTGTTCAGTTGTTAGGTTACTGGCCCAGTGCTAAGATCACTGGACAGGGCCAGTGGTCCTGTTGGTATTTCAAGCCCTGCTTTGTAGTCACGAGGTACAACGTATTGTTGCCTGGCACTTTTATTAAAAGGCTGGCTATTTTCCTACTTGTAGGTGGAGGAAATGTTCCGAGCCATGAATGACATCTTCATCAAGAGCCTTCACAGCGTACAGAAGATCATGATCAATGATAAACACTGCTTTGAGCTGTACGGTTACGACATCCTGATCGGTGAAGACCTCAAACCGTACGTACAAACTCATTAATCTTTACCAAAACGTAACATTGTAACCGCAAAACAAAATAGGAAATGGCCGACTTTGTAGTGAATTAAAAAGTTTTCTATCGCACTATTTAAAAGAAAGAGGAAACCAGCTGATCAGCTGAAAAGTTGCACGCCTGTTTAGCTACTTGTTCAGAAATTTTACGGTACAGTACTTTTTGACCTGTGACTTAACACACACCGAGTGTGGTACCACTGTGGTACCAGCATCTACACAATAAAAGGTCAACCCTCCTACTATCAGACCATTCAATCTCATTCCCTACAGCTTGAATTTCAGATGCACTATGCCAGCCTGCAATATGATATAATGTGATGAATGCATTTACACAGTACGCATATGTTCACACAAGTTCTGTGCACAGTTGTGCCACCATACACAACCCATGCAGTTGAATGGTTCCGATCAGGTGGTCAACTTCTATTAAGATGTTACCAAGAGTAGGAGGTTAAGAAACACACCTATTTTTGTTTATTGTTTGGTTTTAGATGGCTGATCGAGGTGAACGCATCTCCTTCACTCACAGCTAGTAGCCAGGACGACTACATCCTCAAGTTTGGTCTTCTTGAAGACATGTTACATATCATCGACATGGAGAACAAGTACAGTATTTCATATAATCATTGGAAATCATTCTTGCATATTTGCAATTAGTGAACAATTAGTTCAAGCTATGGCCTTTGCTGATAGTTTGTTCTTGTAAGGGCAGGGCAGATTCTCCTTACTGAAACAGCTATTTTTACCATAGCATTTCAAAGGGCACCAAGGCATTGACTATGGGGCATGGGGGGGGCAATTGCATCCGCTGCTTTCATGAAGTATCAGGCCTTTAAACTATTAGCCCGTTAATTGCTGCTTTATTTATGTTACTTGGACTTTCAATTTTTGCTTTTTAAATCCATTAATTAATTTCAGTCTGTACATTTACATTTATAAACTAGACATCCTGTAACCTATTCTATTCTATATTGTATTATCCGTACACTCTCATGAATGTTAGTTTGATTGTTGCATATTTTGGCCGAATAAATAATAATAATGATAATAAAGGCCTGTGAATATATTTATAAAGCGCTGTGTAATACCTGGTGCCAATTTCACAAAGCTGCTTAACGTTAAGCACATTTTTTCTGCTTGCTTTAGCAGAAAAATTTGCAATAAGAGCTAAAGCACAATCATTCTTCAAAGGTTAGCAAGAGACTTAGGCGACCAGGTTGCATGTTAACCATGATTGTTGCATCAGATACTGCTTACAGTAAGCGCTGGAAGGTTAGCAGCATACCTTTTTGAAATGCTTACGTTAAGCAGCGCTATGTAAAGGAAATTGCTCAGTGTGGGAAGTGAATCCTGAACTTATACTAATAAAACAGATTCTTACTTTCTAAACCACCGAGCTTGCCTGTGAAGTTAGACTAGCTGAATTCAAGTGGTTTAATAGATGACATCCCCCGTACCTTTGTTTTCAATCAAGTTGTTATTTGTATTTTTGGATTCAGACTGACAGGCAAGGAGAAGAGAGTTGGCGGGTTTGACTTGATGTGGGATGATGGACCAGTCATGGCAGAGGAGGGAGGAGTTGACTGCATCAGCCCCCCATCCTACTCAACAAATACATTCCTAGGTAAATAAGATGACCATAGTTAGTTCTCCCAATAGTGTTTTTGCAATGACTTTATGAATGCAATTAGTTAAGAATCAAATAAGCTGCAAGGTATTTTGTGCAGAGTGTGAAGAACACGGCAACAGAAAAAAGTTAACGTCCACCCAAACTTACTTCATAGGTTTGTTTGCATTTACTTCACCAACAATTTCCCAATCCACAACTGCAAACATATTTGAAATCGGAAATAAAGCAGAGGACAATGATCAGGAGTACCGAAAAATACACTCCCGGCAGAGAGGCTTGGAGTTAAGCCTATCAGTGGCAAACTTCACCGAGTCTCCAAGTACACTATTTTGATGAGCCCTGGAAAAGTATTGCTTACTGAGTGAAAAAGTCTTGCTTACTGGCAAGGTCTTCCTTACTGGAAAAGTTTTGCTTACTGCAATTTACAAGTCTTGCTTACTGGGAAAGTCTTGTTTTGGAAAGGTCTTGCTTACTGGCAAGGTCTTGCTTACTGGAAAAGTTTTGCTTACTGCAATTTACAAGTCTTGCTTACTGGGAGAGTCTTGTTTTGGAAAGGTTTTGCTTACTGGCAAGGTCTTGCTTACTGGGAAAGTATTGCTTATTTGGCAAGGTCCCCCTGACTGACAAGCTCTTCCTACTGGCAAGCTCTTCCTTATCAGAAAAAATTGGCATACTCGAGTTAATCAGCTTGAAATACCACTCGGTGCAAGAACTGTCTGATACTGGTTAATAGCTAATTACGTCACATGATGACTTCATCACATTATAAATTGAACTGTCCATAATTCAAGTTTGTGCTTCTTGTCCTTTGCAGGATGTCACAATGACCGGAAGAGACAACTACGCCAGCTGTTCAAGCATCTAACAGCAACCAGAAAGACCTGAATCCCTCCAAAGCAGTCAATTCATTGATACAAATGATGCACGGCTGAGGTGTCTTAACAAACACTACCACAGCTTGAAAACCAAAGTAACAGGAGAATAACATCCGTTTCTCTGCAGGCTCTGTGAACTTTGTGTCAAATTAAGAGTGACCTTTTGTTTGTCACAGCCCAAGTACTTAACTCCTTTGTACTGTTAAATTGAAATGTTGTGCTATTCTTTGAACATTAAACTGTGGCAAGTTGTCTACATATTACTCAGTAAAAACCAGTGAGTTTAACGAGACCACATTAGCTGTTCAATTTACAAGTAGTTAGCTCGCAAATGTTTGAGGAAATGGAGGCACACAAAATGGAGTCACGCACTAGATCAAAATTGGGCAGTAAGACATAAATAATGAAAAGAAGTTTGTGTATCAACCCTCCTACTGTTGGATCATTTAATATCAACCATTGTGGTTTTGAATGATAGATATACTATGCCAGCCTGCATTTATGATATCATGTTATGATATCATGTTGCGTCTACACAGTGCACATATGTACACAGTGAGTTCTTTGCACAATTGTGCCACCATACACAATCCGTGTAGTTGGATGGTTTCAAATGGTTGGTTATTCCACTAAAATGGCACTAAGAGTAGGGGGGTTAACCGTTCAGTCCAGCCTGTAATTCAGATCTCGAAGGCCCAAGAAAACAATTGGTTTCGGATAAAGCATGCTTCCAATGAAACCAGACTATAGAATAAAGGGTAACATTTCCATGACACAGTTACCCAGGCCTCTGTGACCTCTGCAGTGACCTCTGCATTATAAACATCTGTTGCCCTCCATCATTCAAGTTCACCTTATCAATCCTAAATAGTATAAAATCTTTCCATTCACACCCTTCCGTCCAATAACAGTTCATTTTGTAAAAACTCCTATAAATTGTTGTAAATTTTGTTTCATAGATTTTTGTGTAAATACACATGAATAAAAATTGTACATGATATCAATATATTGACTTGCACTCTGTGGTTTATTTACAAAAGATTCACATTGCAGAACACTGAAGAGACGCACACTGGAAGTAAACACATTAAAAAAAATTCACATTGCAGAACACTTAAGAGACTCACACTGAAGTAAACACATTAAAAAAATAACTTTTCTTAATGGTTGACGGAGTCCAATACAATGTACTCGTAAATAATTAGTATCAATAATAAAGCTGGATCGTGTCTTCACTACTAATTTGGCTGCGACACAAAAATACTGAAATGTGTACGCAACCAGCCACAGGATTCCAACAATACCATAACTCGAGCCTGGTGTACAAGACTGCTTGGCTACTCTCCACTCCACCGAACTTCAACCCCATGAACTTCAACCTCATATGTTAACACAGTAGCATCGATTGTCATCTTGTGTCAACGGCTTTTAGTTCATCTTTTGACAGTGCTGTCAAATCAAAGCCCTTGGCTTCCTTCTGGCCTGTAGATTGAAAAAAAAGGCACTAAGAGTTGGTGAAAAAGAAACACGTTTTTGGGAAAATTTATTAATTATCACATGAATGTGAAGCTCAACTTGCTGATCAATCTCCTATAGGATTGCCTACATTGTTACCAATTATTAGACTCTACAATTGCACAGGATTAAAAGTATGTGATTTGAGGCATTGAATGGGGGAGTATCAATTATGGATTCAGTTTGTGTAAACACCATGATATAGACCATGTGACCTTGTACATTCCAAGGCATTTCCTGGCAGGCGAGACTTCTTCCATTGGGCTGTGTACAAATCGTGCCTGCAGGAAGTCCAGGGGTGGATTTCACAAAGAGTTAAGACTAGTCTTATACCGAGTTAGGAAGAGTTACTCTTCCTAACTTAGGACTAGCCTTAAGTTTTTAATAACTCCTAGGACTAGTCCTAAGTTAGGACTATCTTTGTGAAATCGACCCCAGGTCTCGATTTCACAAAGCACTAAGACTCGTCTTAAGATGAGTTGTCAGTATCACCACCGCGGTTTGTATTGTGACATCACACTTTGCTTAGCAATTAAAATTGATTCGCAGTTAAGATCACTCTTGACTCTTTGTAAAATCGAGCCCTGGCTTTGTGTTTCTTTTGGTAAACATGTGATGTCACTGGTCACATGGTTTATATCAATTTTTGCAGAGTAAAATTTATTTCTTATGAGAACTTGTTCAGCTTAGTTCTTAAAGAACTTATCCTGCTGTTTCATACTACTGCTGCATAGTAGAGTGGGAAACCAGGCCAAACAAGACCAAACTTATCTCACCCAGGGTTAGTGAAAATAATTATGAAGAGGAATTACTAAGAGAAGCCCACGGTTCCCCAATCAACTATGCAGATAAAATAGCAAGACAAGTTCTTCCAGAACTAAGCAGGATGAGTTTTTAAAAGAACTACATTCTACTGAGCAAAACTGGATAATATCACACAGAGTTCCTACAAACCCAAACCAAATGGATTTAAACTGTTATAATACAATCAGGAATTTGTAGTATGGATGCTAATGATTTTTAACAAGAGTTGAGCCTTTTTGTCACAGTGGGATAGTTCATAATCTCACCTTCCATGTCTCTCAGCTTGGCCACCTTGGGTTTCAGGTCTTCGCGCAATCTGTCAATTTCCGTGTTTAGTTTGAACTGATCTGTGATTGAAACAGGGCAAAGACAGTGAACACAACTTTTGAGCGAGACAAAAAACAACTGAAAATGCTCACTGGCATAATATCATGGTTTATAGACACCGTCCGGTACAACGTAGAAAGTACAATAAGTAATATTCCCCAAAAGCTCATGCTATTATATTCACCTTGTTGGAGAATGGATTTTGCACTTTCCACAGGAAGTTTGACAAATGTCTCACCAAAGCACACCCAAGACTTGCCTGAAATCCAATCAAATTGACAAAGGTAACTCATTACAATAACACAATTGTGTTTTTTTTTTTTATATTGATACAATTCACAGTTCAAATGAATTACATGCAGGAAGTTTGACAAAAAACAAATGTCTTGACAAAATTTTTATCAAAGCAGCAAACTCTAATTGGCTCTGCTAAATCAGTGTCTATTTTCAATTGGCTACCTTTGGATTTATTCCCATGTTTTTTTGTTTGCCTATTTTCCTAAATGGATGTGTTTTAATGTTTGTATTTTGTCTACACCTCTTATGAAGGTCTGGTTTGGATGGAAAGCTATGGCCACCCTCCCAAATTAATTTACAGATAATTCACGGTGTGTTTTATTTTGTGTTTTGCTTCTTTGTTACCTAACAAAGCAGTCCTATTTTAAATAAATGATAAATTATACCATACTTTTACCGTGTCTTGACAAAGTTTGAATCAAACAACAAAATTAATAATAATAATAGTAATAACTGCATTTATAAAGCACCATATTATATCCTAGAAATTGCTCAGTTAAACACCAAACATTTATATAAGCAAAACAAGCGTTAACAAGTTACGAAATTTTACAAAAACGAAACAAGCCAAACTTTTTAAAACGTACAAAAGCTACAAAAGTGGGCTCAATGCATGACAGAAATGCATGGATAAATGTTTAAAAACATTCACAAAATCTAGACAGTCTGCATTAAAAAGAGATGTATTATGACATAATTAAATAACAGCTAGGGACTTCAAATTTCTTAAGTCTGCAGGAAGTCTGTTCCATAGTTTTGGCGCCAACCCGCAGAATATTTAAATTATTTCAACCCCAATTAAAAATAAAAATCTGTGAGTGCAAATTAGGAACTTACTTTGACTGGTTCCCTTTTGTTGTTCTTTGTTCAGAAGCGATCTGATGGCTTCACGGTTCCCATTTCGTGTCCGGTCTAAGTCAACAATCTAAATGTAAAGCAAGGCAAAAGTTTACAATTTGGTGAACTGGAACGACTTGGGACTCGGATTTCAGAAAGAACTGAGAGTCAACCTAGCCTTGGGTCTTTGTCACCTAGGATTAGTCTACAAGTTCAAAGTTTTAAATTGTCATCAAATAAATTTTGTATTGAGAACGCTCAGAAGCCAAGCCCCGAAAATGATGATTCTTAATTGTTTTAAATAATTGAAAAGTGTTTCTCAGTGGCTCAAAACAGATAATGACTATGAAAAACACTTATCCTGCAAAATAAATTTACTTACAGCTTAAAAAAAAAAATAAGGGGGGGGGGGAAAGATGCAAAGTCCGACCGTTGTTGCAATAATCATAACCTTCGGTCGTAATTCAAATGTCAATTCATAACCTTCTGTTTGTTTAGGACTTGGTCCAACAAATCCGACTGCCAATTTTTAACTCTTAAGGCCTATAACCAACCAAACATCTTATCTTGTTTTTAATTCTTACTTCCTGAAAAAAAAAAAATTCTTCCAAGACAAAGAAAGCAAGTGTGACCTTGTGTCCGACTGTTATTTAATTTTTAGCAGTAGTGAAAGATAAAAGTAGCATTAAAACTACACTGTGTGTCAGACAATCAGGCCTGGAATTTCATCTTTGACAGGGCAAGGGCATTTTTCATTTTGCAAAGAGCACTTCCATTGGACAACCTGAAAGTCTATGGGGAACTTTTGAAGGGTCACCGAGGGCCAAGACCGGGGGCAACTGAGACCATGGTGTCCGTGGCATACTGGTGATTAGCTGAGTAGCGATCAGCTGGCAACGGTTTGCAATAGTTCTTAACCATACTAATCTCCGTGCCTCTGGCCATTTTTGCGTGTCCCCGCCCCAGCCCCCCGGCACGCGAATTTGTATGCATGCCGCTATCTTTGTGTTTGTCTCCCAGCCCTGGGGGATGCCCGTGCCCAGTCACAGTACACTTGTCCCCTGTGCCGAACAGCCCAGTGTGCAGTCAGCTACACGACGGTGTCACACAAATCTGTTGCCATATGATTATGAGGATTTGAACTCCATCTGTCAAGTTGTCTGATCAAAAGTCAACTTGTCTTACGGTTGAATGTAAGAGCCGTTGAGTTGTCTTGCCCGTCGAGTTGTCTGACTGTCGAGTTGTCAGATGGACAAGTTGTCTGACACTGACAGGGACATCCGTTACGATTGTCGCAATAACCATGGAGGTAGAAATAGAGGGGGCAAAAAGCCAGTCAATAAAATGCCAACATTTTTCACTCAATTATGGTGTTCTAAATATGACAAATGTGCCTCGTGTCGTGCAACCTGCCGCCCCCCGTTGCGGCGCATGTCGCATCGTGCCGTTAATTAATTATCATAGACTGATTTGGGCTCCGTCGTCCATCGCGTCTTACCATTGTCAGTCGCGTCATGTCGTCGTGGCGTCCATCGCCTCACCTGTCGCGTCGCCTGTTGCGTCAGTCTTGGTGTCATCCGTTGCATCATTCTCTGCGTCATCCGTCGCATCGTCCCTCGTCTGTCGCTGATGTCTGTCGTGCGTCGTGCCGTCGCTCGTGGCGTTGCCCGTTTCATCGCTCGTGGTGTTGCCCGTTTCATCGCTCGTGTTGTTGCCCGTTTCATCGCTCGTGGCATTGCCCGTTTCATCGCTCGTGGCATTGCCCGTTTCGTCGCCCGTCGCGTTGCCCATTTTCTAATCAGTTTTAAAACTTGTTTTATACTTAAGTAACATACCTGCTGCTTATCAGACAAAACTTGTCGTGCGTCATGCCGTCGCTCGTGGCGTTGCCCGTTTCATCGCTCGTGGCGTTGCCGGTTTCATCGTTCGTGGCATTGCCCGTTTCGTCGCCCGTCGCGTTGCCCATTTTCTAATCAGTTTTAACACTTGTTTTATATTTATTAAGTAACATACCTGCTGCTTATCAGACAAAACTTGTCGTGCGTCATGCCGTCGCTCGTGGCGTTGCCCGTTTCATCGCTCGTGGCGTTGCCTGTTTCATCGCTCGTGGCATTGCCCGTTTCGTCGCCCGTCGCGTTGCCCATTTTCTAATCAGTTTTAACACTTGTTTTATACTTAAGTAACATACCTGCTGCTTATCAGACAAAACTTGTCGTGCGTCATGCCGTCGCTCGTGGCGTTGCCCGTTTCATCGCTCGTGGCGTTGCCTGTTTCATCGCTCGTGGCATTGCCCGTTTCGTCGCCCGTCGCGTTGCCCATTTTCTAATCAGTTTTAACACTTGTTTTATACTTAAGTAACATACCTGCTGCTTATCAGACAAAACTTCTTCAGCAAGCGCTTCCAGCTCTCCTAAGTGCCTAACGACAAGTTCTGTGTCCTTTTCCATTTCCTTGGTGCAGAAAAGGGGGGTTTCTGCTCAGACTCAAAGTAAACTTTTGATCCTACCCAAGCATGCAGCGAGTCTCCATGCAGCATGGGTTTTTAAAAAAGTTTTTGTCAACATTAGTCTGATACCGATATGAGTCAAAAATTCGCTAATGAGATCTAATTCGAACAGGGGGAACCAGACTTTGTTTTTTTATTCTATCAACGCTGGAGGGCGCTCTTAATGTCTCCCACAAAATTTTATCTCCCGCCATTTTGCGCACTTCATAAATTGGTCGTGACGACAGGTGACCGCGACGACACGGCTCAAAATAGTGTGTTTTTCTGGCTGAGAATATTATCTTCATACCTAATTGGTAATTAATTTAGGCAATCGAAGAATGTCCGGAATCGTTGTGGACAAGGACGCCTTTTTTAGGCGAATGAAAACACTGTATGATGCCTGGAAAGTAAGTGGATTTTCTTGTTTCCTTTAATATTTGCACTTGCTTTGTACACAGGCGGCTGACAGAGTGTCACGCAACACATGTGCACCACTTTATTGTTGGCAAGCATTCACTCATTAGAACCCAGTGTCAGAACACTGGATAGCATAACGATTAGTTATAAGAAAAGAAAACAAGTTGATAAGTCATTGCTTATTGCTATGTTTCAGCCTCCATACTCTAAACTATAAATTAGAACTTATAATTAATATATTATTGATATGAATTGCCTTTTTAATTTATATAAATTTACATAATAAAGCTCCATTTGGCCTTTGTATATATTTTTTTTAAACAGGTCAGTTCCGTAAATTTTTTTTTTCTCAATTTGATCTTGAAAAATAAATGTAACTTGATTTATTATTATTAATGCTGTTGGAGTTAAATAGTGCAGATCAAATCCTCTTTATTGATTACGAAAACATGATTTTATGCGTGGATATTAATATTTATTAAATTAATGTTATTTTTTATTAAAGGTCAGCATTTTTTGGTCATCAGCATTAAAACAGTTGTGGTTGAATACCAGGCCTGGAATTATGCGGAGGCCATGGCCTCTGTTATTGCCCCTGGTCTTGGCCTTGGTGCCCCTTCAAAATTTTCCCATAGACCTTATTTTCCCGTGGAAGTGCCCTTTGCAAAAGGAAAATGGCCTTGCTCTCTCAAAAGGTGAAATTCCAGGAAATCTTTCCAGAGCTCTGGAAAAGTTTGTATAAAGAAATCAAATCTCTAGACCTCATTGTTTCTGACTCTTTGACTTGAGGGAAATATCTTGTCTCATTCAAATTGGAACATTTTTTTCACATGTTTCATCAGGGGGCAGGCCAAATATAAAGCAGATTTCTCCATTGCCTCTGCACTCTGTGAAGCATCAGGCTTGTGAAAAAGCTTGATGTTGATGAATACAAAATAAATAAATAAATAAATAAAATCACCCACCAGAACTGATCAATCATTGAGACCCCTTTGTTTTCTTTTCTTTTGTTTTCTTTTGTCAATGTTTGTATGCTATGCCTATGGTGAGATAAAGCAAGAAGCTTATTACTAAAAAACTTCATTTGAGTAAACAAATCAGTTCATATAGTATTGTATGTTTGCATGGATGCCACTGTCTCTTTTTCCCAGGTCTTGGCTTTGGTACCTCTGACAAATAATCAAATTCCAGTACTTTCAATGGTAATTTCATATTCGTACCCTTTCCTAATTCCCATTCTTTGATTTGTCAACACTTCAATTCTCTCCTGCAGAATCCGTCTGATAATAATGGGCTGAGCAAAGTGGATGCCATTTACACAGCGGTTGGATTGGATGAGGATGTGGTGTATGCAAAGTCAACAGCTCTTCAGGTATTAGGTGTACCCTCACCTATCTCTCCCTCTCCAAGCCTCCCCAAACTCCCAACCCTGGAAATTCAGATTCATTTCCTACTTTTATCAATTTCCCTGTCCATGGGAAATTATTTTTGCATAATTTTCTTCCATTATGACGAGGAAATATTGACTAGGTTCAGGTTATGGTAATTATTGAGAACAAATATTTCAATTGTTATCTATTGTGGATTTGTACTGGCCAAGCTGCCAACTTTTTCCTGATTCTGCAGAAAGTTACCTGAAAATAAAGCAATCTTTCCATGTTCTGGTGAACAAATTAAAAAATCTCTTTGATTAAGGAAACTTTTTTTCCATTATGTTGAGTGTAATTCTAAACATCTCCCTGATTGTTGCGCAAAATCTTCCTGATTGCAAGATGCAAATGTTAACAAGAAAATGTAGCACCCTCCCTCCAAGCAAAGAATAAATGATATTATTGATCTTTGATTATCTTTGTAGACCTGGTTGTTCGGCTACGAGCTGACGGACACAGTCACTGTTCTCTGCGAGAGCCAAATATATTTCCTGGCGAGCAAGAAAAAGGTTGACTTCCTTCGACAGATTGCAGACTCCGAGAAAGAGAACCAGAACGGAGTACCAGCCATTACCCTGCTCACAAGGGATAAGAGTGATGGGAACCAGGCCAATTTCAAGAGCCTTATTAGTGCCATCAAAAATAGCAAGGAGGTAAGTTGCTGTCGATACAACACTTTGTTCGTTCTTCTTTTGTAAAGGGCACCTCTAAATGTATATATGGGGAATATATATATTATTAACACTAATCACCCGTAACCCATCAAACTCCAACAGCATGTTTTGTTTGATTTTGTTGGACTGAGGACTGCACTAGTAAACAGATAGTGTCCTGCGTGGGATCAGGCATACCACTGTTATCAGGGTCCAAAAGTTTGGGTGTTGAGTTAAACTTATGGTGTTTGGTTTTCTTGGAGTGGAGAAGGATCCCAGTAAATCACCCCCCCCCAGGGAACATTTCAAGGCTCACTGAGGGCCATGACAAGGGGGCATAGACGCTGTTGCTAGCCTCTGATGCCGGCGTCAAACTACAGACCTGTTACTGTCTCAGCTCAATTTTTCTTCTTAATGTACATAGACTACTTCGCAAATCCTCAGTGCGCATGCATTAGCCGTGGAATGAGGTGCATGCTGGTCTAGTTGGCGACAATATTTGTCACTGTCTAGACCAGCGTGCACTTCATTCCAGGGTTGACGCGCACGTACTCAGCAAAGTATTTACAACTTAGTCTGTGTTCAAACCGTCAACTGTCAATACAGTGTATACTACCTACAATCAATCCTCACCTACCCCTGATCCATCATAATCCTTTGCATGGTTTGAATTGAATTTGATGGATTTACTACCACTTGACAAAGCATCCAAGACACACTAGTCAAACAATGTTTTCAAAGACTTAAGGCTTTAGTTAATCGGCTGCCATTGAAAGTTGAGAACGCTCGTAAAGATCTCTGATGGAATCGGTGTTTATACTCAACCGAGACATGTTATTTGTGAGCCTTTTATACCAATTGCTTGATTTGTTGAACTTTTAGGGGAAGCGTGTGGGGACATTCCTGAAGGATAAGTTTCCGGGCGACTTCATGAATGGGTGGCGGGAAGCCGTGGGTGCTACAGATTCTGAACAGGTAAGAGACTAAGACATCCTTGAATCAAGGCTACTATACGAAATGTTACCATTGTTAGAATTAAGTGATAACGTAGTGCTTACGTAAACAATTCTCACTGACTTCTTAAAAAAAGAGAAAGGTCAAAATAAGTGCTGTTACATTTGCTTTATCAATATTGTAGTTTCTTGTAAACCCAGTGCATCCTGGTCTTGCAGCAACCTACTTTGTGTTAGTCCTGCTGCTAATTCGCTATATTCATATATCTGCAGCAGTGAGTTTTCTCCAAAAGATAGTTAAAAATGTGCAGCGTCGTGGCCAAGCAGTTTAGTGCACCTTATCAAGTTCTGTCATTCAGAGAATGTGGGTTCGAATCCCGGCCTGGCTGGTTACGATGCTTGTGCTCTTGAACAAGATGCTTCACGATAATTGCTGTGCCCTTTGGATGGGATGTAAAACCGAAGGTCCTGTCTACAAAGAAAAGGTTGTACACATAAAAGAACCCAGAACACTTACTGTGGAAGAGTAGTGGTTTACCCTGGTGTTTTCTGATTTACACCAAGCAAGCGCCCTTGCTTACAGGTTTCCTCACACTTTCGAGTTACAGCAATTTAGTTCACTTTTGAGGCATCCTTGGTTTCATTACCAGAAAAATAATAATAGTAAATAGCAATAATAATAAGAAATCTTTATTGATGAAATTCCTGCATTCCAGGTGGATATCAGCAGCGCCGTCGCCCAGCTGATGGCAGTCAAGGAGGAGAAGGAGATCTCCTTGATGAAGCGAGCCGCACAAATCACGTGCGATGTCTTCAATAAGAAAGTCAAGGAGGACATCATGGAGATTGTAGATGCAGACAAGGTAAGACCTTAAAGAGGAGGACTTCTTCTTTTAAGAACTGTCTGTGGAAGCCCTTTGGGATGTTGCAAGCTGGGCTGTTTGTATAATAATAATAATAATAATATAATGTAGGTATTTATAAAGCGCTTTTAACAAGGATCAAAGCACTGTACAATAACAGGGCACTACAACATACAGTATTTTTCCTGCAAGGTATTTGGGGCAACGTTTCTGAAGTATGAGACCTACTCCTTTACATAGCACCATGTAATGGTTTACAAGGTGACTGTATGACTTGCAACTTATTCTCACAGACCAAAATGGCTGCCAAGATCCATGTTCTCCCAACTCAGGTGCAGAGAGACTCTTGTAATAGACACTTCATCAGAAGTGTTTGTTATTATTATTGTATTATTTGATAAATATTGAAGGATTAAGACCCTTAATCCGGCTTGCAGCTGGCTTGGGTCTGAAATTAGGATAAATAGAAAGGTAAATCATCATGCAAAGATGAATATTTATGTTACTTTTGTTGTTATTAACTTCTTGTATTGAAACCAAGGATGCCGCTACTTGTCCATGAGAAGTGTTCTGGGTTCTTTTACGTGCACAGCCCACACACAAGCCCCATCCCAAGGACAAAGCAATCTTACTAAAAGGGACACAAGCATCGTGACCGGCCAGGCTGGGATTCGAACCCACACTCTGAGAATGACAGAACTTGAATCCGGTACACACTAGCCTGCTCGGTCACAGTGCTCACAAAATCTTACTCTCTCTAGTTGTTAAAAACACCTGGTCTGAAATGCAGGGGTCGTGGGTTCAAATCCTGAGCAGGTTGTGGGTTTGTTCCCACTGAGTACACACTGCTTATCACACACCAATGTAAGGATAACAAATTACATAGCATTAATTATTCTCAATGCAATTATGGCATCTATCTAATCTCTCGGAATGTGTTTAGAAAGCTATGAGAAAATTTTCCCCACTTTGCAGAAAGTTCGCCACAACAAGCTGGCTGACAGCATAGAGGCCGCACTGGAAGACAAGAAGATGTTGGGCAATACAGACCCGTCCCTGGTAGAGGGCTGCTATCCACCCATCATACAGAGCGGCGGCAACTATAACCTCAAATTCAGCGTCGTCAGGTAGGGGGGGGGGGTTTCATTGGAACTGGTACAAGTATTTAGATTGCTATGCAGCGTTCTCCCTTAACAGTGATTCGCTGGACAACTGCTAGTTATAATATCCAAGGACCAATCAATATTCTCTCCTAACGGCTGGTTCCTTGGGAGTATGCAGCACCGGCAGCCAAATGGGCATACACATTATGTCTAACACTCTGGGAGTTCTGGGGTTTCAACAGGAGACAGCTACCCGCCTATCAAGGCTTGTCTCCTTTTGTTTCTGATCACAACCCGTTGATGTTTGTTTTCCATGATCACAGCGACGAGAACAAGCTTCATTTCGGCTCCATCACCTGCTCCCTCGGTGTGCGTTACAAATCCTACTGCTCTAACGTGGTGCGGACCCTCCTCGTGGACCCCACCAAGGAACAACAGGAGAACTACAACTTCCTGCTCGGTGTAGAGGAAACGGTCATCAGTCACCTCAAGCATGGTAAGATCAAGGGTCAAAGGTTAAAGGTTTATTATTTACTCGCTCTCGTATTAAAAAACTAAAGTCAATACTGGGCCCCATTTCCTTAAGCAAGAAATGCTGCTTAGAATATGCTTTTTGCTAAGCAAAAAATAAGCGGGGCACCAGTTGCAACAACCTAAACTTTATGACAGTCTGGCTGGTAGCCTATTTCTGCTAGCAATACTTTCCTATGCTAAGCACATTTTTCTCATTCTTAACTTCATTGATTGGGCTCTGGTTTTGTTTTTGAACAACAGGTACGAAACTGTGTGATGTGTTCAACGCAGCCGTGTCATTGGTCAAGAAAGATAAACCAAACCTCTTTTCGCATATGACCAAAAATGCTGGGTAAGTAAAACCAAATTGGACAGCATTCACAAGTAAAAAACTCGTATCAGTAAGTCAAGTAACCCATTTCTGCTAAGGCAAGAATTTCTTTGGGTGCTGAGCTTGATATCTTGTTTTTATATTTTTATAATTTTTTAACGTGCAGGTTTTTGATGGGGATTGAATTTCGCGAGGGCAGTATGCTGCTGAATAGTAAGACGGAATGCGAGGCCAAGAAGGGAATGGTCTTCAACGTCAATGTCGGCTTCTCCAACCTAGAAAACAAAGACGCCAAGGACAACCCCGGCAAGAAATACGCATTATTTATCGGGGACACTGTTCTTGTTAACGAGGTACAAAAATAGGACGGGAAATTAAGCTGCTCAGAACTAACCTTGTACAAGTGTGTACTACATTGACGCATTCACCACATGATATCACATATTGCAGGCTGTGATAGTGTGTTTATCCTTCAAAAACCTGCAGTGGTTGATATTAAATGGTCAGACAGTAGGAGTGTTGACTGTGTATTGTGTTGACGCATTTACTACATCATATCGTACAGCAGGCTGGCAGAGTGAGTTTATCATTCAAAAACCCACAGTGGATGATATTGAATGGCCAGACAGTAGGAGGGTTGACTATTGTGCAGACTCATTGACCATATGATATCAAACTGCAGTGTATTTATCATTCAAAACCACAGTGGATGATATTGAATCGTTAGACAGTAGGAGTGTTAAATGGTGTAATAATTCAGAGTGAATGTTTGACCTGTGTTTTTATTTTCTAGGATGGTCCAGCGACACTCTTGACCCCAATGAAGAAGAGAATAAAGCATATTGGTATCTTTCTCAGGGTAAGAATCATCAGATTTTCTTTTGACCCTGTTCCTAAGTGTGATGTAATTCCACTGTAATCTACACCCACTTCAAACAAACTTGTTCAAACAGTTGCCAAAAGCAGATCCTAAACGCAGGTAGCTAGTTTTTCTTTGAGGACTTATGTATGGAGGAAAAAACACAAATTATTACATGGTTTACAAAGACTCAGGGTCTTGTCTGAATTATTGGTGGCTGACAACCAGGAACTAAACGAAAGCACAAGTAAGTGAGAACAAACATGCACTTTCTGAAAAGGGATCGTCAATTCATAGATTCGTTCTTTAAGATGATTCCAAACTGACAGGACGGTATTTCTTGTTCATTGTAGGGTGAGGACGAGGAGGAAGAGGTTGACGAAGACGCCAAGAAAAAACAAGAAGAGCTCCTTGGGAGGGGCATGAGGAGGGCGGTGCTCGACAGTAAACTCAGGGTAAGTAAGCTCATGCGTATCAAAATGAGAAGAGGAGAAACAGCTGCTGCAAACTGCTTTACCAACCCAAATGACCTGTGGTATAAACGTGAAAAAAGTGGTAATGGCCTCGGTTTTTCTCAAAGGCTTAACCCTAACCATGCTAAATGCAACAATATAGACCAAATGGTAATAGTTGTTGTAACCTGTTGCATTTGGCAGTCAACGCAGATGTCATTCTTGCCTAGCCTCCAACACGTAGTGGATGAATTGGGTTGTTGATATTTCTGAACTATTTGAATTTTGTTGTCTTCAGACGGACATGACAGCGGAGGAGAAGAGGAAGGAGAGACAACGAGAGTTGAGAGAAGAAATGAACAGAGAAGCCCTGGAGCGGTTAAAACAAGCCAAGGAGAAGACGTCCAAAACAAAGTCAGTTCACTTCAAAAATTTTGTCCGTCAAAATGCTTGACATAGAGCAAAGTAGATTTTCTAGGCACTTTTTAGCTGAGTATCAGAGCGCTGTACACTATTACTACCCTTGTTTTTCAGCCTTGAAACATTCCTAAAACCATTTCAACTCCTTAGGAGTATGCAGCACCGGCAACAAAACAGGTGCACAGGTTGCTAATCATTCACTTCCACAATCTCTACCCTCACAGATATCCATTTACTAATCAAAGTTGAGTGCTGTACTTTAAGTTTGTTTATTGTTGTTTTGTAATGTTGCATTATTGAAGAAAACAGTGAAATAAAGCAAAATTTAAACCAAAATTGTCACTTTTTCCCTTCGCAGAACAAGGAAATCAAATGCATCTTACAAACATGTATCCCAGATGCCCCGGGATCCAGATGTTCAACGGTTGCGCCTCTTCGTCGACAAGAAATACGAAACAGTCATCCTACCAGTGTTTGGGCACGCCACACCATTCCATATATCCACTATTAAGGTAGGACGCTTGAGAATCTCAAAATGCATTACTTAAATAAAGTGCCACTTTCCAATAGGGCTAGGATTATAATTGGTCACGTTATAAAACCAAGTATTT
This sequence comes from Pisaster brevispinus, assembly GCA_023634235.1. NCBI lineage: Eukaryota > Metazoa > Echinodermata > Asteroidea > Forcipulatida > Asteriidae > Pisaster > Pisaster brevispinus. Next base: position 7,679,259 of record JAMKCF010000008.1, on the reverse strand, counting down.
GTACTCCAAATTACTGATTGTTTTTAGCGATTTGAGAAACTTTTTGAAGGGAAAGTACATTGTTTTTTTGGAAGGGAACAGTTGTTTTCATCCTTTAGTTTTTGAAATAAATGCACCATACAACCAACCTGTGAAAAATTCATTACATTGGAAGGAAAATCACTCAATGTTTTCAGGGATTTTGGGCATGTTCATATTGGGCTCATTTCGATTGCAGCAATCAAAACCAGCATTAATGTATTAATGGTATAGTGCTCAAAACCAGTTTTATTGGGCAAATGAAATAACATGCACTCGCTTAAAAAATATATTAAAACATTGAAAACATTTATTATTCACATTTGAAAAGGAGGAAAAATTACCATTATAAACAAGTAGGTTGCGCTGTTGTTTGTAGCCCACAGGGCAAGTTGAGAAATGGAGTTTACTAGCCCATTACTGTTTTCGCTAGACAATGTACACCAGGCTAGGTGTTAAGGACAAGCCCTGTGATTCTCCATTGACCATAGTTACAGTTTGCACTGAAATTTCAACGGCTCAAGTTTACTTGGTAAATAATTGTGCTCTGACGGAGTCTTGTGGTGGTTTCTTTTTTTGTTTTTCTGCAGAACATCAGTCAGAGCGTTGAGGGTGACTACACCTACTTGAGAATAAACTTCTTCCATCCCGGTAGTGCTTTAGGAAAGTCCGATGGGAACATGTTCACCAACCCAGAAGCTAACTACCTGAAAGAGCTGTAAGTCGAGCAGTCCGATGTTGTCCTAAGAAATATTAATGGTCTGAAATTTTGCAATGTGTGAGAAATACTGCTCCCAAAGACTAGATTCTGATTTGGTGCCGCAAGAACGGGCCCAAAATCCTGTTAAAATACAACCCCGCAAAGGATATTTTGGTTGAATTATCGCCACTTGACTTTGTGCTTTATAGGACGTACCGAAGTTCAAACAACAAAGGACAAGGGGAGAGCTCCGCCCCCTCCAGTAACCTCAACACGGCCTTCAGACTGATCAAAGATGTCCAGAAGAAATTCAAGACGCGAGAGGCGGAGGAGAGAGAGAAAGAGGTGGGTTGGAGGCACGGATAAAAAGGAGACGTTCCTAAGACATTTATAGAGAGGTGGCCAATCCAACAAGATGTTTCTGGAAATAGTTTGAATCGGTGTATTAACAATCACTGTAATTGTGTTTAAGCGTTGTTTGTTTATTTAACTGCATTGCTCGTTAAAAGAGAAAAATCCAAATCCAGTACCACACAGATCCTTGGTCTTTGGAACTCGGGAAACACCGGTAAACTTACTCCTCTCCAAAGTTGTCTGCACACCTCTTCCTAATCATCAGTCAGTCACTTTTTAATGGATGTAATAACTGCATCGGAGATAAAGAATGTTATTTTCATTTTACCCTTACACCATTGTATGATAATCATTGGTGCTTTCCAAATCCTGCCCGGAGGAAAAAAACCAATCCACTTGAGTGGGATTCGAACCCATGACCCCAACATTCTAGAACAGGTGTCTCTCCCACTTTTTGTTCCGAAGCAAGAATAATATCAAGTTGATTAAATGAAGTTGTAATTGTTTCAATCTGTGCATTAATTAATTGTCAGGGTATCGTGAAGCAAGACAAGTTGGTGATCAACCCGACCAGAGGAAACCCCAAGCTCAAGGACCTCTACATCAGACCAAACATTGTGCAGAAGAGAATACAGGGTTCTCTTGAAGCCCATACAAATGGTAAAGCTAATTTCTCTTTGCAGATCTCTCCCTTCCACCCCAACCAGACGGGCATAGTTTATCCACCACTCAAAATAACAGAGGATGGTGTTGAATGATCAGACAGTAGGAGGGTTAAGAAAAGTTATTTGCACTTGATGACTAAAGACAAACTGACTCTCTGATGATGTCTGTACTTTTACGTTTTGGGTTAAACAAAGACAAAAAATTGACTAGAGCGAGACTTGAACCTGCGCCCTCCGCATTAACGTGCCTGTGCTCTTCCAACTGGGCTATCTAGGCCTAATGTTGGCGGTCTCCCTATTTCATCAATGTCTTTGTTTGGGTGGGGGGGGGGGCCAGTCAGAAAGCCATTCAACCTGCAACTGCCATACAGCCAGGAATCACACACAAGTTTACGACACAACCTGGGAAGCGGCAGCAGAGGGATTACTCTAAGGGGATGTGACTTTTTGTTTCAAAATATCAAGTAATAACACCACCAGGGAAACTGACTGGGAAAATATTTTAAAATTTACCCAGTCAGTTTCCCCGGTAGTTTATTACTTGATGCTTTCATGTTTGTGTAGGTTTTTGAGTGCACCTCTGTACAGAGAGAACCTCAAACATTAAGCACTTCCCTGATGTTCGTATTTTGATGTTGGTATTTTGTGTGTGTGTAGGTTTCCGGTATACCTCTGTACGTGGAGATAAAGTCGACATCCTGTATAATAATATCAAGCATGCTATTTTCCAACCGTGTGATGGAGAGATGGTAATCGTTCTGCACTTCCACCTTAAGGTATGAACCTTCCGACTGTAAGAACTAATAATAACAATAATAATTATAATAATAATAATAATAATAATAATAGTAATAATAACGGCTTCTTATATAGCGCTCATATCCGTCACTCAGTGACGCTCAAGGAGTTTCAACATTAAGTGTTTTCCTGCAAGGTATGTGGGGGTTCGTTTGAAGTATGAGACCTACTCTTTTACATAGCAACATGTAATGGTTTACAAGGTGCTATGGTGCAATATGCAGCCAATCAAACCAGGAACACCGGGGCAAACCCCTTCTCTTTTCGATAAGTGTACTGGGTTCTTATACGTGCGTTACACAACACACGGGACCAACGGCTTTATGTCCCATCCGAAGGACGAAGCAATAATGGTTAAGTGTCTTGCTTAAGGACACAAGTGTCACGACCGGGACTCGAACCCACACTCTGCTGAGTCGGAAACACCAGAGCTTGAGTCCGGTGCTCTTATCCGCTCGGCCATGACACGCCACGTTGAAAAAAAAAAACCTGCTAAAACCAGAACATTTTAAAAATGTGTAGGTGCAGGGCCTGATGCTTGATGGAGGCAACAGAGGAAATTGCTTTTTGAACTGTTCCAGTAGCCATTCAAATTTCCATCATAGAGATTCCTTTTACTAAGGAAATACTGTCTTACCCTTCCAAGATCAAAGAGTCAGGCCTGATGATGTAACACATCATTGTTTTTTTGATGGATAACATTCGTTAAAGAACAACTTTGAGAACATCCATTCAACTCTTTTCAGACTCGACCCTTAAATACAAAAGAGGTTTTTTTACTTTTGACGAATACCCAATTCTACCATGCAAATTCTCAGATTCTACATCAATGACTTTGCAAACAAAGTGACATTGTCAGTTAGCCAATGTTTTGTCGTTTGTTTTTTTTGTGTTTCAGAATGCCATCCTCTTCTCTAATAAGAGGCACATTGATATTCAATTCTACACCGAGGTGGGAGAGATCACGACGGATCTCCTGAAACATCATAATATTCACGACAGAGATGACATCGCCAGTGAACAGGTAAATGCAACAGTAAGGCCTCGTTACTTAAGGCCATTTTGTAATAGATGTTTTTAAAAAAATCCGCAGGCTTCTGTGGCGGGACTTGAACAGCTTTCAGTTTGTTGACCAGTGACTGTTCCAGGTGCTTCAAAGTTTGTTGATTCTAATCTCTTTCCTTGGCCCAGTTTCATAGGGCTGCTGAAGCAGAAAATAAGTGCTTTAAAAAACTTCTGCTAAAGCAAAAATAAGCAGGATACCAGTCACATATTGTACATGTGACATGCTATTTTGGCTGGTAACCTTATTCTGGGAGGAATAATTTTGTTGGTGCTTAGTTAATGTTTGTGCTTGAGCAGAGATGCATAGATGGCGTGTTGATAACCAGTTCTCAACAGCTATCTGCCTCCGAATCATACTCGTCACTGGATATTCGGCTTTCTTCGTTAGAGGTTCAGAGACTAGCGTAAAACAGAACAGGACAGGGAAAGCTTGTGTCCGCCAGCTGTGCAGTCAACCGATGATAATGAGTTGGCCCTGTCTTTAACTTCTTGATTTGTTTTTTCCTCTGACAGGCTGAGCGTGAATTGAGACACAAACTCAAAGCGGCCTTCAAGAGTTTCATTGAGAAGGTGGAGAGCATGACGAAGGGGGACATTGAGTTTGAAGTACCGTTCCGTGATCTTGGTTTCCCCGGTGTCCCGCATCGTAGCACTGTCCAGCTCCTTCCAACCAGTAGCTGCCTCGTCACAGTCACAGAATGGGTAAAGAATCATAATAATAAAAGTAGTTTAGGCATTTTTTTTAGCCATGTAGGTCTCTAAAAGTGCATTACATTATTATTACCCATGCTCATCTGGCTCTAAGCATCCTTGAAACCAACTCGAATCATTTGGAGTATGTAGCACCGGCAGCCAAATTAGTGGCTAATCATTCACATCAACAATCTCTACCATCGCAGTTACCCATAAAATCCTGGGTGATGAGAATCGATTATAGAAAAGTGCCTTGCTCAAGGACACAAGTGTGACGACCCGGATTCAAACCCACACTCCAATGCCTTTGTCACCAGAACTTGAGTTTGATGTACAAGACAGCTCGGGCATGACGCGCTATCATGACTCGCTATCTTGAGAATCCTCTCACTCTGCCATTCGTGCCAATCTCACGAGTTCTCCTCTAACCTCGGAGTTCCCCTCTAGGTCTGTGAAGTGTCAGGTTTTGTCAATTGATCTTGCTTCACATTAAGATTTTCTTGAAAGAGGTGAAGATATGTTCAAAGGAAAGAAAGGCAATGCTCATTTTATGACCAAACCTTGAGACTTTTATTTGTAGCGATGGAGACCTATAAACCTCTTAGATGTAGCATCTTGTGTACTCTTCCAGGATTTTTCACTTGTATATTAATGATTACACTCCTGAATTTTGATGAACAAATTTACTCGCAAGTTGACTATACACCAATTCTGTAGCTCATACATCAGTTTTGTTTTGTTTCCCTTCTTTTTGTTTAGCCTCCTTTCGTGATCTCGCTGGAGGAGGTTCAGCTGGTTCACTTTGAGCGTGTTCAGTTCCACATCAAGAACTTTGACATGGTCTTCATCTTCAAGGACTACACACGCAAAGTGGCGATGGTCAACGCCGTTCCCATGAACCTACTGGACAACGTTAAAGACTGGCTGAAGTAAGTCCTTGCACTCAAAGGGCACAGTTTCTTCGTCAATTGTTTTGGTTTTGAAGACCCAGTGCTCACAGGGATATTTCGTTTAACCGTCACTCCAAACACCGTGTACTCGGTGCTTTTGAGTCTGTCAGGCAAAACTACACAGACTACTCGGGTGGGATTCAAAACCAAAGACCCTCACACATTACAGAAGATGTTTTAACTAGTGTGCCTGGTGAAGACAGACTAGTACAAATCATGCAGGTAGGAGCCAGTATCACTTTCATCTACGATATTGATCTTGGTGTCACATTTTTAGGAACAGTGATTAATAGAAACTCAAAAGTTTTTTTCACCGACACTGCCAAGGTTCATGTTGGTTTTGAATTAAAAATAATGTTGTGTATGTTTGTATCCCCCCCCCCCTCAGCTCTTGTGATATCAAATACACAGAAGGAGTTCAGTCACTGAATTGGAGTAAGATCATGAAGACCATCCTTGACGACCCCGAAGGATTCTTTGAGAACGGTGGCTGGAACTTTCTGGAACCCGACAGCGAGGTAAACCCCTTTTAAAGATCAGTTCTTGCTTTGGGTCCTTTCTATAGGACGGGGAAAGATTTACAGAGTACTCTTTAACTGAACAATTCGTCAATTATTACATAAGCAGTGTCAAAAGGTGAACTAAACAAACTTGCTGGTGGTTATTTTTTAGCCATGAACGATGCAACTTTACAAATCCATTGCAATATTATTAACTTTTGTCGGTAATTTGTTCATGAAACAGACATATGAACAATGTACAGACATTCTAACAGAACTTCACATGCTCTTCTCCTTCGGAGGTTTATTTACATCTTATCTTTCTGGTCATGAAACCAAGGGACCCTCATAAGCGACTAGCGCTGTGACCCGTTGACCTGGAGATACCTGTGTAGAGAAGGTGATAAATTGCTCAGTTTTAGATGCGGGAGGAAAACCCTGAAAAAGGGAAAAACCCAATCCACACAGAGGTGGAAAGCAGGGAAGAACTCATGAGCCAACCTGAATGCCATATTGATAAGGCCTTTGTTTTGCTTAATAGCACATGGAAACATTTTGTTGTCTCAACTGTTTCTTTTTTGTGTGTTTTTTTTTTTTCTTCTTTTTTCATCAAAGCTTTAACATTGACTTTGCCGTGCAGAATAAACGTAAATGTTGTCTTGACATTTAGAATGTACAATTTGCCCTCAGGGTGAGAACGAGGATGAAGACTCGTCGGACGAGGAAGCTTACGAGCCCTCCGGCTCGGAGGAAGAAGTGGGCAGCAACGACTCGGACAGCGACGACTATTCAGAAGAGTCCGAAGAGTCTGAGAGCGACTTCTCAGGTACTCGCAAAACTCACACCCCACCTTAAAAAATATATATATTCACCCCCAAAAGCTATGGTGTGTGGGTTTTTTGTTGGCAATATATGTGAGGCTGGGGATACGATATGAATGCAACAGGGAATCCAATTGGGATGTAAGAAATAAAGAACTGTCCAAGTGATACACTGAAATTGAGAAATGAGTTGTGCCACAAGGTTACACAACCGGTAACAGTTGAAATGTTTCACATGGTTGGTTAACAATAAGTAGTTCTTATATAGCGCATTTTACAATAACGTATCAATGCGCTTTACATTAGTGCCCTGGTCATTTGGCCAATAAAATTCCTGTAATGTTTCTCAGCTCCCTGGGGAGTATACAGCCCCAGGCTGCCATGGTGCTCCGAAGGCTTTTTCAAACACGATATCAACCTCTACCCCCGCAGGTACCCAGTTACATCCCTGGGTGAACTCACTGGAAAATGTTACCGGGAGTAGGAGGGTTAGTCAACTTACAGACTTCTAGATCTGGATGTATAACTGATTGTGATCTTTGTATTTGATTGTCTTACAGAAGAGGATCTTGGGAGCAGTGAGGAGAGTGGGAAGGATTGGGATGAGCTGGAGAAGGAAGCCGAGAGTGGTAAGAGATAGGGGCAGAGGTTACACTAGTCCCTCTGAGCTCAAAGAGGCCACAAATGAGGGCTAATAACAATGGCCAGTATATGCCATGCTGGATGACGATGACTAGAGCAAGCTGGTCGAAACGTTGAGACCAATTAAGAGCTTGCTCCGCGGCAGTGAAGTTAATAACGAGAAGTCCCCTCGATCCACTCAGCGAAAGTAGTTTTCCTACCTTCAAAATCCTTCCACCCAGTTAGTAGTTAAGAGAACTAAGTAGTCTCCAGATTTTCCAAAATCTACTCCGCGGCATTTGAATAAAGCAAGACATAGTTCCCAAAGAACAAATCTACACAGCAAAGTAGATATACACATGGTGTTACCCCAAACCGAAAATACACTGATACCTCGCCATGCAATGCCTCAAAAATTGTCCACGTTGGATGCCTATGTAATATGAACAATATTACCGCATCGGTACCCTGGGGAGTACCCAGCCGGTGCTGCCAAGGATGCAGGGCATCAAGCTAAAATCAATCACAAGAACGGGTATCCGTTTACACCTGGGTGAAGAGAAGCAATAAAGGTTATGTGTCTTGCTCAGTGACCCAAATGTCATGACGAGTTCAAACCGACACTCTGATGACTTAAGCCACCTGCTTAAGCACAAAGAGTAGCTAAGCACAACAAAATAATGTTAATCAGAATAAGGTTACCAGCCAAACTACCATGTCACATGCACAATTTACGACTGGTGCCCTGCTCATCTCTGCTTAGCAGAGAATTGTTAAGCAACATTTTAGCAGCTATATGATATTGGGCCCTGAACTCGAGGTCTGTAAAATGAAAGCTTGGTCGCAACACTCCGATTACTAGCACTACAACTGGCTGCCAAAAAACGGCCACCACTACCAGCCGTATATTTTGGTGTAGTCCCGTTCAGCCAAAGAAGAGGAACAGTTTGAATAAGTCTATTTAAGTTGTATTTTAATTCTCCTTTTGTTTTGTTTTTACCAATCACAGCTGACAAGAGGAGGGATTGGAATGAAGAAGTTGAAGAAGAGACGCTCAGCCGAAAGAGGAAACGTAATGAGCCCCCCAGCTCAGCGAACAGGAAGAGAAGACGCTGAGACAAAAGAGACCACAGATAAAACAGTTTCATTTCAAAAACGGACACTGCCGAAAATGGTTTTCACATGGGAGAAAGGAATTATATAAAAAGACGTGGTAGAGTTTTGAACGATTGGGAATTTATCGGACATAAAGCTAGCGTCATTGAATAGTTTAAAATGCTGTTATGAAGAGATCAAATGTAATAATTATTAATATTACATAGCATTTATAGAGGACATTCTATGACCATTTCAAGGCACTCGTGTTATTTGTCAACATGTCAGAGCCGTTTGAATGTGACCCATTTATGTCCTGTTTGTAGTGTGACGTCATTCCACTGTAAACAATGCTCACTTCACACAAACTTGCTCTGACGTTTTACCTGAAGCCCGTTGGGGGGTAGTTTTTCAATGAGGGCTTCTGTATAAAAACAATAACTTTTGGTTCTCTCAGAACTATCAGTTTCTGCCATCACAGGTCAGGTCGCCTTTGAGCTATGCAGTCTTTGACGTCATTTCTCAACCGAATTTACGGAAAACATGATTCTTGCCTACACTGGCAGGCAGATTCCAATAGAGGGCAGTTGAGATGTAAACGAAGAGCGCATGGTCTTTACTCGAACAACTTTCGAGAAAATCATTTTTGGCAGTGTGGTATGCCGAACTCAAAGAGTGAAATCAACAAAGGGTGGTTTATTTTGATCAAACATCGGAATAACAAGACGGTTACATCAACTGAAAACTTCTCTTCAGAGAAAGTCATAAGGTTCCCACTCAGTGGGTCAGATCTTCATACTTATTATACCAGACACTTTGATTTTTACCTTAACAGACATGACAGTATTTTATACCTAGAACCAGTAAACATGTTAACAATTACACATTTTGTAAGTCGGTGCAACAAGGCTGTATGAGTTATGACCTTTTTGCATATGCAAATTTTGTCTTAGTGCAACAAGGTCGTGTCTTTGTCAAAAGCTCCTGGATGTTGCGTGGTGCAAATTGTGTTTTTTTTTACAATTGTGCAAGATACGACCTTGTTGCACTAATGCGGTTATTTCTTTTGAACATGGAAGAAGAATCTATAAACTAATTTTTTAAAGCTGTAGCCATGTGTTTCATTTTCAGAGTTTTGTTGTCGGGTTTGCACCAAATGTGCTTGTACTCGAGAGATTTTACGAACACTTGAATACAACTGTTTGTTGCTCAACCATGGGGTATGTGTCGTTAACAAAAATTCCTAATCTAAGACAACGAAAAAAAAAGCACAGCAGACACGGTCAACACTTGAGCTCTGCATTCTCTGTGTTCTATTTCTGTAGCCATGGTACATCAAAACCATCTTGGTCTGATACCCTGTACCCTAAGTTACAATCGTAGCACTGTTAAGTGTGTACATATTTGGGTCCAGTCTTTATTCCGTGTCTTAACTCGGACCCTGCATATTTGTTGGGGGGTTTTGGGGAGGGATATGTGAAGAGCAAAACATCATGGCTGCATTATTGTATTTTACAGCATGTTGTGCTGAGGGAGGGTTATTGGTGCATTTGTAAATTTTTGTAAAAATTACAAAAAAAAATTAAAAATACTGTGTACAGATTTTTATACAGTTGTTAAAAATCTTCAATTCAGTTACCCTTACATTTAATGAATTTCAAATAGTCCAACTCCACGTGATGGAGTGATTTTTTGACCCATTTACTTGTGTCGTGAATGTATGACAGTTGATTTGATTTGTTGCTGTTCGCTGTTGTGGCCAAAAGGGGTTATGCTTGACGGTGTGGAAAAGTGTGAAGTGCATCCTCACATCTGTATTAAATTGACTATCAAAAATGCAACGAAGGCAAAGTGTGGGTCTAAAATGTACTTCAGGACTTAAGACACCCGGCAGGACGCCTCGCGCTGCTACGGGCGCCGGCCATTTCAGGGTTTATATTACACGAAAGGGAAGAATTTGCTTAAGTGATTCCGTCACAGTCGCATCTAAGCACAGTAATTCAATTCTGAAAATGGCCCAGCTGATGACGCCATGTTTAGAAGATCGAAATGAATAAAAATCTATTTACATGGCTGTTATACATAAACCTAACTCGGTTCTTGCTTCCCACGCAAAGCATAAAATCTCACAAGCTGGAGTGCGTTTTACTGGGCATTCTTAGTTTTCTGTGACGATTGTTAAGTGTTTTGTTCTAGTAAATGGCATCTGGGTTTCATTACAACATTTGTGTAAATGTTGACCCCCCTTGCGCCAACGCCACATGCGGCCACTGCTGCCTTGCTCCATCTCCTCTGTGGGAGTCAACTTGTAAATACCGCACCGCCTAAAATTAGTGTGCATTTTAGGCGAGGCAGAATTTAGATGTGTTTAACATCAAATAACACATAGGGACATGGACTCCCAAAATGGTGCAACCATGACTATTGTGATGATTTCGTTGGGTGAATTTAGTCAAATTTTTTCCAGCTGCCTTGCCTGCCATTTCAGAATTCCATTGCACAAAAAAGTGTTCAACAACAACAGCGGACGTGGGTATTTGTTTTTAGTCTGTGCACGGGTCTGTTGTTGCTTGCTACGTTTGTGCTCAGCAACAACCCAATAAAGTTTTACCCACCCCCCCCCCCCAGAGGTGGACAAGAGAGCGTGTCATTGTGTATATATACAGTAATACAGTAGAATTTAAAATGTTAAAGTCAGTAGTGTATGCGTGGTCTTGTCTTTTGGTTACTTTTTCTCGTAGGGTCACCTACGATTGAATTGTTTGCTCTTGTTCGTGATTTAAATAGTGTAAAGAGTTCGTGAGAAGCGAAGTTCTCTGGGATGGTACGGCATTTTTATTTTAAATAAGTCGGTTCAATTGTCCTGTAGTTAGTCTTACAAAACATTCAACCTTTTGGTTCTTAACAACTGATGGTGGCTACTTTCAGAAACAACTTGCCATCTTTTAACAAGTGTGATATTCATCCTACTTAAAAAATATCCCCCCCTCAGAAAAATCAGCAAAACTTACTAATTAGCCTGAAAAAAGGTAGAGAAAAAGCCTTTACATGTATTATATAGGAATATGTTGGTCAGCCCTTGCACTCAACAGAATTTTCCTACTTTTTTTCCAAGGGCTATCATGCCTGTTTAAACACATCTTACAAAAGATTTTTTGTAAAGTCTAGTCCTTGTCACCCACACTTTGTTTCTAAAATTAAAAAAGAATTTGTATTTTTTTTTCTTTTTTCAAAAGCTAACATGTGAGACGGTCAAGTTTTTTTTTATAGTTTCTAAAACAATGTTTGTATCATTCGTGTCAATTAAAAATATAATTTTTTGTATACTCCTTTACAAAGTCGTATTTAAATTGTTCTCAGAATATTGTCAATGCTTTAACATCTCATTTGGTGGGTAAGTTATTGAGTTCCTAACTTCATAGTGTAATTAAGGACAGGTTATTGTGATAATTTACATTTTGATGCGGTTTTAATTGTCTGCCGATTGTAAAACAATAAGAGTGCCGATGATTTCTATAACTCTGTCTCATTGTTTCATTTTTGTGTTCTATCTCTTCTCCCAAATAATATTAATAATAGTAGTGAAGGCGTTTATGTATTGCTCTTGCAAAAGGCATCACAGGAGCAGTACAGCAAACTTACTCACTAAAACCGAAACGAAAACAGAAAAAGCAAAACAAATATTAAGTGTAGATTAAGAGCAGTAATTTGAATTGGTTAAGCGATACAGCATGGGGAATTATGTATAATAAACAATTCCAAAGGCGGTGCTGTGGCATAAGCATTCAAATATAGACTGCTTCGAGTGGTGGAGTATCTCTCTGGTCACCACCCCCCCCCCAAAAAAAGTTATTCTTGACAATTATATATATATATATTTTAAGGCCTGACGTTTCGCCATCCTTGCAGAGTGTTTCCCGAAGGCAATCAATGCGGCCAACGCACCAACCAATGCACCCCCCTCCTCTGGGTGCCCCCCCCCCCCCCGGGTGCCCCCCCCCATTTGAGTTCTGGACTTTTGAGATTGGAAATTTCCAGAGTTTTAATGTGAAAATTTGGATGTTTTAAAAACTAATTTTCCCTTTACATGCTGACAATGTATTTGTTTTTACACTGATGCCAGATCATCTTATAAAAAAATTGGAAATTTCATAAAAAAGCAAATGGTAATTTGGCCAGAAGTGACCCCCCCCCCCCAGAAAAAAATGCTGCACTCCTTTGTGCGCCCCAAAAGTTTTAACCCAGTTAGACGCTGGTAGGCACCGAGGAGGGGAGGGGGTGGTGGTGCAGACATCAATAAGTGGAGGGGATGTTCCTCCAATGCCCCACTTAGTTACGTCACAGGGGAAATATTTGGGGAAGTTGTGCCTTTAATCATATTGCTTCTTACTTCCAATAATAAAACATTTTGAAAGAAAGACAGTGGTGGATTTAGGGGTAGCCGCAGTTGGCGTACACACACCCCCTTCTTTGAAAGTCCAATTAAATGAACAGCAAAAGAATTAAATCCCCAATATTAAAAATGAGTAAATAAAAATGCTTCTGAGAGACCATCTTCTGTTTACAAATTTTCATGGGGCCCTAAAACAGGCCCGGAACCCATGATCAAACTCACTTAAAATAATAATAGGATAACTGAAATTTAACTTTGATAATAACCCTCAAAATTTTCCAGCTCCACTTTCTGAAAAATATGTTTGTTGCACTCATACTGTGCACAAAGCAATGGGCACAGGAATTTTGCCATATCCCGGATCCACAGCACCGCGCTGTAGCGGTCTGCATCTCCGTACACCGTGCACAACCAAAGGGCACAGGAATATTGCCATATACGGTGTCCACACGGCCCATACACTGTGCACAACCGATGGGCACAGGAATATTGCCATATACGGGGTCCACACGGCCCATACACTGTGCACAACCAATGAGCACAGGAATATCGCCATATACGGGGTCCACACGGCCCATACACTGTGCACAACCAATGGGCACAGGAATATCGCCATATACAGGGTCCACACGGCCCCATACACTGTGCACAACCAATGAGCACAGGAATATTGCCATATACGGGGTCCACAGCACCGCAAAGTAGCGGTCTGCGTCCCCGTACACTGTGCACAAGCAACGGGCACAGGAATACTGCCATATACGGGGTCCACACGGCCCCATACACTGTGCACAAGTGACGGGCATAGGAATATCGCCATATACAAGGTTCAACCTGTTCCGTAGACTGTGTACATATCACGAACAGCTGGCTGGTTGTGCACAGCTCGGTTGAGACAAAATGGTTGGTATCAAAACGTCACTGTGCCTTATTCTTTAACAAATTCAAGTTCCAAGGACACAAATTACCCCCCAAAACATGATGGTGAGTTCCTAACTTGATTGTGATATTGATGATTGTGCAGGGGGCGTCCAATTGCTTCTGAAAAGTGAGGGGGGGGGGCATCGATCTACTCTAGTGCACTGCAAGCTTAGGAAAATCGGTTTGTTTTTTTCCTGCACTCACAACCATTCTTCTGTGTTTAATATATTGTTAATGTCGTTCATGATTATTTAGGGGATCCTCCATCCTTGTGCCAGGTTCGGTCTTCTATTGGACCTGTTAATTTGGTCTTCTATTGGACCAGGAGGTGATTTTACAGGGGTTGGGATTAAAATGCAATTCTTAAACTGGTTTCATCCTGGGTTCCCCTTACTCCTAGAACTATTCGGTTCGTTCCGCTATCGTCTCCCCGACCCTCATGTATAGGTCATCATGTACAAAATCCTATTCGAAACTTTTTCCCCTTCACGTTTATGCACCTGGACTTCTCTTTTGAAAACGGAGCTCGCCAAAATTAGGCTCTATCTATTCATTGTTTTCAAAGTGAGCTCGGGGTGGGTCCAGAAAATCCACTCCGCAAAAAAAAGGTGCAAAAAATGATAAATTCCCATCGTTTATTCAGAATCGTCGCCTTCCGATAACAAAATGGCCGCCGTCGCTTGTATCACTGGTATGCTGCGTGCAACGCTGGTCCACGACATGCCTTCGCATAGTATTCTGTGTGCAACACTTGTCCACAATAATCAATGGCTTATCTTTTATACGTAAACCGTTGGTTATTGTGAACCAGCGTTGCGCGCAGCATACCATTGATACAAGCGACGGCGGCCATTTTTGTTATCGGAAGGCGACGATTCTGAATAAACGATGGGAATTTATCATTTTTTGCACCTTTTTTTTGCGGAGTGGATTTTCTGGACCCACCCCGAGCTCACTTTGAAAACAATGAATAGATAGAGCCTAATTTTGGCGAGCTCCGTTTTCAAAAGAGAAGTCCAGGTGCATAAACGTGAAGGGGAAAAAGTTTCGAATAGGATTTTGTACATGATGACCTATGAGGGTCGGGGAGACGATAGCGGAACGAACCGAATAGTTCTAGGAGTAGGTTCCCCTTATGTCATATTCTCTTCAAAGCCCAGATTCCCAGAACCTTCCAACCAGGAATCCGAACATATTCCCACTTAATGACAAGTTTTGACGTATTTTTTCTTTTAAACTTTGAGGGTGTTTTTAAACCAAAGTTTCTTGCCTTTGAAAAATTACAAATTATGTCAAATGAACGAAAGGGATTCTGCACCTAAATGAAGAAAGTAAAGGAATTTTGTCCCCCAATTAAACTCACTTAAAACAATGAACAAATGTTTCTTAGGTCCTGAAACATGAATGAAGGTAAAGGGATTCTGTCTCCCAGTTAATGAATATTTCTTATTGGTCCTAAACTGTTCAAAGGCATGTGTGCAATTATATTTACAACTTATTTTCTGCTCCGTTTGACTTTGTTTTGCTTAGTTTTTTAGAGGTATCAAAGATCTATGTTAAAATGCTCGCTTGCAGATTCATATATTGACTTTAGTCGACATAATGCTGGTTTAAGACTAAATTATAACGAAAAACCAATAAAAGTCACATGTGAAAGGTTCAGCTGAAAACAGTGTCAACTTGATGAGAAAACAGCAAAAAACTGTCATCATGGTATTTTCACAAGAACGTCAAATCCATCACCATTAGCGAGGTGACAGCGGGTACCAACCGCATCTCTTGCCGCAGCATTCGGTTATGGACACCGACCCTCAGAAATCTGAGAACGATACATGCATTTCTCAAATTGAAAGTGTTTTGGAGTGAAAAACTATTCCAACCATATGACTTCGAAGGGAATCTTTTCTTAAAAATAGTTTATACTATCAACAGCTGCAGTGCTTCTCACAAAGTAAGTTTTTATTATCATAAATATTTTGGCAGTATTTACCTATCTATGACTCTATATATACCTTTAAAACATAAAAGTACATTGGTTGCTATGGGTATAGTACATTGGTTGTTATGGGTATAGTGTGCCCTGTTCTTGCTGCTTTCTTTGGAATATGACGCTTAAGGCGTCTTACACTAGAAGATGGTCTAATTACAATGTTACCTGATGATGGAGATGCTGGAGGTTGCGAGTTGGCAGCAACATGAAAATATGTTTTGACATGGAGGAGCAACATACTATTGGACATCTGGAGTGCTTGATTACAGAAATACAATTAGAACAGATGGAAACAGTTCAATCAGTCTCGCTAGGTTGGCGAGGATTGACACAAACGAACAACCAGGTGTTCATCAGCATAACAATTTTATTTAAATGAATACCGTTTGATTTCATTGATTAATTCTGGGTTGTGAAGCCAAGGACTCTCAGAAAAGCGAACTCAATCATCATACTAGCCAAGAACCCCATGGGGAGAAGACAAGGAAGGAAGTTTCAGTTTTAGATGTGGGAGGAAAACCCCAGAGAATTATTCCAGGGACAACCCACGCAATCAGGCAGGGACTGAAAAACCCAATCCACACAGTGCCCATCACAGCAGGTTTGGAACCGGGGTCCTACAGGTATAGCTGAGGAAAGATGCCAACTCTACACCAACCTGACATATGATGACATTGGAAACATTGTATCAAAGCACCTTTCACCCTTGGGCCATAAGCATCCCTGAACCCATCTCAACTTTTAATGAAAACATTTTGAGGGACTTTATACTTTACCAACTAATTATAGCGTACATTAGCTGGTGTACTGAACTAAACATTTATGCATTACAGAGCTTGTAGTCGGGATTAAAATGCGTCACTTTTGTGAGTATACGCCGCCTAAACACAGCACTCCGCAAATACAGGATATACTGAAAATTCTTTATACGTTGCGGAGAAGGATGATGATGTTTTGTGCTCACTGACTCACTACCAGAAATGTTTTTTAACTCGGTACCAGTAATTAAAATTTTAAAAACGAGACTTTACAATCACACCTGTACAACAACTTCACTTTGATCTTTATTTATTTTAACTTAAAACTCTCCCAAACTCAAAAATGGTGAGGGGAAAAAAAAAACAACAACTCAATTTCAACGGTGAGTACACGTTAAGTACAATATTCTGACAATAAATTAAATCCATGTCTTTATTACAGAATCAAAGAAGAATAATAATAGCACAACACCGGAACATGGGTTATGCAATTTAAATAGTTATCAATGCAAAAGAGAAAACAAAATCAAATATCACAGAGGTTCCGAAAAAACTTTGCTGAACTCTTTCTTATCCTTCAAATAATTGTGTACAGTATCTTAAAAAAACAAAATTTCTACTTTCTATCAAAATCTACACAAAATAAATAGAAAACACAAAACAGTTTCATTAACAAAGTCATGATCATAGATGTACATCTTCTTCTTTTTTAAATCATAAAATAATACAACGTAGTCAACAATTACAGTTTTTTGTTGTTCAATAAAAAAAGTTATTAACTTGGGTTGTCAATTACATTGATTATAATTCCTCGTGCACAACTAGAAGTTAAACACATCCCTGTACCAAAAACTACATGAGAACAAATTCAGAAGAAAGAAGAAAAAAAAACACCCTGAACAATAAACCCACGGTTTTCTGTAATTGTTGAAAGTTGTTTGGCCATTGATGTCATATTCTATAAGGTTTCTTTCCCCCTCTGTAAAAGTGTGTCCCTCAGACTCTATTTTGTGCCACATCTAGGCTTTTTGCAATTCAGAATGGTTTTTAAGGTCTTGGTGAACATATCCACTGTGTAATAGAATCAAAACACGGCCAAAATAGTCCCCATTGGTTAATTACCATTGGTATAGGTCAAATTCAGCCCTTTTCACACTGGATTTATCTCCAGGTAAATTCCTGGGGAAAGTAGCTATTTCCAAAGAGATAACTACCCTTGCAAGGGAACAGGACCAAGCTGGACAACAAACCCTGGGGTTAACATAAATAAGTCGGCATCTTGCCTGTGGAAGTTGCAGCCATTAAATGGAATTCCACTGGAAGAATAAAAAAGGGGCTGTAAGTTTATTTATCACCAGACGTGGATAGATGGAAGTAGGGAAGAGGTAAATCGGTAAGTTGAAGTGTCCCTTAGTGCTTGCTTAACACCCTGAGTATACCCAATATGTCGCCCTCCACCCGCACTTCCTATGATTTCTCCTACCCTCTTTATGTGCCCAATACCCGCCCCTTTCAAGCTATTTGGTTCTAACCCTTACCCACAACTAGTACATGGTTATTGCACAGAGGAACAACAAAGTTCCAAACTCAGATTTTGTGGGGATAGCTTTGCATACAATTATTGGCCCTTTCGTACACATCAAGTCCCATGACTATACATATTTTTTTAGTAACGCCATGCTGTTAAATCTTTATACTTGAGAGGGCGCTATACAAGTCTGTATAGACACGATTCGATCACACCATCATCTATACATGCACAGGATCTTAATGTCTATTTTGTTTCCCAGTATTTGGAGTATAAAGTTAATTAAGGGGAATTATGCAGCAATTATTGCAATTCAAATAATTTTAAAACATTTCATTTGCTACACACTTTTCAATGTAATTGTTTCTTATTAACATATTGCAATATTGAATACACTTCTAAGAAACAGTACAGCTGTTTAAAAAAGAAACCCCACCCAAACACTCGTGTCAATTCTTTTGGGGGGGAGGGTTTTTATTTTTTTCTGTTAAGAAAACAAAACCCAAACCCCCAACGAAGAAAAGATGGTAAAACAACAAAACAAAACCACAAAAGTAACAGCGTTGTCATTACCCATTTCACGTTTATGACAGAAAGACCCAGTTTAACTGTTCCGGCAGAGTCAACTTTTCCTAAAGTGATCACCAAATGAGATCTTACAGACAATAGACTTTTGAGGAATTTATCTTCGATGCCATCTTTTAATCTAGCCCCTGAGAAATACCACAGCACACAATTTAGATAAACCTATTTCACCTGAATAAATCCTACCACAGGAGGGGTTTCAAAAGACTACAGAAATTGCCCAAGGGATAGTTAGAGAAACAAAACCAACCAATAAAGAGTCTACCTTTGGATAAGAAATGTGACAGATGTAGAATTTAGGCCTAAAGGGAATCTAAAATAATTTTAAAGTTTAAATTCCTTTTTGTTTCATATTAAAGGTCATATCTGTCTGACAGTACCTATTTGTTAAAATCAATGGGCAGCCATCTTTCTTGTGACCAAAAGTAAAGATGGAATCATTAAAAAAATAGTCTGGCCTCTTTACATCTATTAACTCTATAACGTGTACTCTGTGGAGGGAACCAGACAAAGATGGCTGCCTTATGAATACAGAATGCGTGTCTTATGGGTTCCGCCATACATAGCAAAAATTGTTAGAAGGTTTTTATTTGTTTTTTCTTCTTCATCCAAATAAAAAAAAAGAAGAGGGTGACCCATCTCAGTCTTGGGTTAAAAATTTAAAAGGAAAAATCCACAAAAACCCAGAGTTAGTATAGAATATTACGAACAGTCAAAACGAACTTATATCAAACTTTAAATCACAAGCAACATTGTTAAGGAATAATTGCCCCAAAATACAAAACAACATCATTGGACTAAACTCAACTCCTAATTTCTATGAACTTTTAAGAACTAAGAAATAATAATAATAATAATAAACCCAACTGTCAAAATAATTGCCCAGCTCTTCAGCTGGGTGTATATTAACCACACATTTATAGACCCGCCACAAGAAAGAAAAACAATGCACTATTCACTTTGAAAAGAAAGAGACATTTCACCTCAAATTGGAATGTTTACGAATGTTTTAACTACCTGCGTACATAATATCTTGTCTTAAAAATGCATACACTTGATGTAATTTACTTTTCCACTGGCAAGGGGACATGCGTCACTTTAGAATGAGATCATTCGTCAGTCAGAAAACCATTGTTTTGATGGTCCTAACTCTACCTACCTAAGTCTTCCAATTTATGCATTCAGTTCACACTTATTTCTTACTCATATATATTATTCAATTATTTTGTGAATCATTTTTTGCAATTGATTTTTTACATTTTAAAAAACCCTCCACCCATGGAAATAATTTAATAGACTTCAAAGATGATTTTGTTAATTATTTTTTGTTGAAAAAGCAATGACTCGTGTAACATATAAATTTTAACCCTGCAATGAAGAAGTTTGCAAAAGTTAAACAGTTTTGGTGAAATGCCTGTTAATATTATTGATAACGACTACAGACACCTTGCGTATGATGTCGCAAGCCCAAAACTGTCCCCTCGCTCGGGTCAAGGAAGAGCTTTCATTGGCTGAGAGTGGAGTGCAGTGCACACCTGTGTGCACGTTTCCATTGTTTCACATCAAAGATGGCGGCCAGAACTGCTAACACTGGAACAGACTTGTCACTAAGGGTCATGAGTATACTCCGCAATGAGTAAGGGGAAGACAATGAGGATGTTTTTTTTATTTGATATTTGTAGAAACAATTTCTAAGAAAACTGTGTGTGTGTGTGTGTGTTTTCTTGCTTTCTTAGTGCATTGACAAAAGTTTGAAAAATCTCTCAAGTTTGCACTTGTAATGAACTTCATTCCATAACGTGACATTTTGGGAAATTCATGGCTTCCTTGATATTCCAAATGCGATTGGAAATATGTTAAATATATTGGTAAAAACATTTACTTTCCAGACATTTCACCAAAAGTGTTTATGCCATAAAAAAAAAACCTGGTAAAATTTGCTTTATTATGCACATTTGTGCATGAAGACTAAAACACTGGATCAATCCTATGTACTCTAGTTTATGAGGCTATTGCATTGGTCTGGCAATTGTGAAAAAAAAAAAAAGGATCCGCCAAATTTCTTCTTTAAGAAGTTGGCAGTTTTCTATTGTCATAGGAACAAACAACAAAATGCTCAATGAGCCAATTGGGACTTTGAATAAAGTCTGGTACAATGACTTGATTGGTCACTAAGTGAACGCTCAAAGTGGATTCCCCAGACTAAAGTCATTGTTGCTATGTCACATGGTTCGGGGGAAGCTTTTGTACAGAAACCTCCAGATGGGCAAAGCCTGGTACTACTGCGCCACACGTGTGCAAAAGCTTGCCCTGAAACCATGTGACATAGCAACTGACTCTAGTCTGAGGAATTCAAATTTAAGCGGCCACTTGTGACTAAGCAAGTCAATGTACCAGACACTATTCAAATCTAACTCTCAGGTGGCTAATTCTTAAACATTCAATATATATACATAAATAACAGGGAACCAAAACTTCATTTGAAAAAAAACCAAACCCAACATCCTTAACATAACGTGTCCAAAACTGAACTGCATTTCATTGTCTTCGTAAATGAAACAGCTGCAAGGTTTGCAAAAAACAGCAGCAGGATTTGCGAAACAGAAACGAAAATAGGTTCAAAAAAGCAATTAGGCATCTACTTACAGCTTCATTTCCTTGTAGCAAAAATAGAACAGAAAAAAAATACTGTGTACAACCCCTATTCATCTGAAAATATATATACAGTTCATCGACAAACCAAGCCAATCATTTTTGTCCAAAGCAATTCGGCTTTCCCTCCGTGAGAAATCACCACCTTGCAGATACAAACAGCAAGAATTGTCAGACTGTTATGTCTGAAAAATTCTTTACAAATCCTCTTTCTTACAGTTCTTTACAACAGGTGTCTAATGCCTATACACAAATATGGTGTCCAAACATCTTTGCTTTTTTTTTTTCATCAGCTGCCAAACACTTAAAATCATGTTACCCGGCAACAGACTTTACCGCCCACCTCTCAAACTATGTGATCGACCATCTATCCTCTTCAATTCATTTGCATTATCTTTACACTTACAAAAATGTACATGTGCCTATCTACACTTCACCTCTCATCCCAATCCTTTCTCAATCATCCGACGTCCCAAAACCTATCCTCCTGAAACGTCCCCCATATTTTAAGCTTCTCAAACTTCAGCACCAAAAGAACTTCTTCAAGACCCTAAATAAAGTTCAAATTTATTTCAGCTTCAAAATTTCACCGCCATCACCCCCCTCGCTACATTTTTCTTGTGACATTTTCGCTTTGAATCCCGGTCAAGTTATTCATCAGATCTGACAGAAGACCTGTTGTCAAGACAATGAAGGAGAGACGCTAGATGCAAACTTGGAACTGTTTTCACCAGCACGGATCATCTTACCACATACCGATAACTACGGCAACCATTACAAACACACCACCAGGAACCAACTGGTATGTCCACAGCCAGAGACACATTTTCCATTATTGCAACTTCCTGCAGTTCCTATGAACACTGTGTTTGCACAATTTTGTATTGTACACATTACTTTATCCTTCATATTTTTGTCCTTCTAAACTACTAAAACAAAGAAGTTTTTGCAGAACATTTCGTTGCAGACGTAGAGAACAGGGCCCCAACTTGAGAGAGCTGAACGGCAGAAATTAATTTATCAGTTGGGAACCAGTCAAAAACATTCACACAACATTTTGACTGGGTACCAACTTCCTCTACTACACAGATCCTCGAAAATGTCATAAAATGTCATTAATGTCATAAAAAACCAAACCCAAAACCAAATAAGTTTACCATTCTGTTAGTGCTGCATACTAGAACAAGAAAACACAAAATCCTTCAATGGTTATGTACTGTGATACTTTGGCATTTGACTGCTCACACAAACTATTCAAGTGAACCAAGTTTAAAAGATAGTTTTTTACTGCATTGTAAAAGCTAGAGCTTATCTACCTTCCTATTAACTGAAGGGCGTTTAAAACACTATTATTCATCCACACCAGTAGGAAAAAATATTGTGGACTGAGGTTGGATGAGTCATTAGATTCACATTACTCTTTATACAAAATAGTCGGCAGCATTGTGTTGTACTGTTTTTTTTAAGTTCACAAACAATTTCTTACTGGTACAAAAATTAATCTTCTAACAGTAATATTTCTTGTTGACAATAAACACATTGTTGAGGTATTGTTTGAACATGGAGGGTACACAAAGAACATGTCATACTACGTTCATGTACAAATCAATATTAAATTTCCACACTCAACCTCCAGATGTCTGCAATAAGCCATTAGCGAGTTAGGTTTTGAAGTGATGTCTGGTACAAATGACTTGATTGGTCACAAGATTAAGACCAAAGAAAGGGTTGCTACGTCGCACAGTTTTTTGCTCCATGGTCGCACGGATTGGGGCAAACTTCATATAGCAACCACCAGATGGGTATAGTACAGCCTTATAGTGTTGACTCCATTGTACCAGACTTTATGCAAATCTTTATGCAAATATGGCTCATTGCAGGAACCCCTTTGGGAACAGTGATTAGGCCGTGTTCTAATAGTGCCAAGTTCACACAAGGACCATTTGTCAACTTGTGGCCAAATTGTCTGGTACCCAACACATGTTTTTGAGCATGAGTACCAGTTTATGTCGGCCACAAGTCGACAAATGGTCATTGTGCAACCTTGGCCAAGACTGATCCATTAAGCCCAGCCCAATATCGCAAATGCCTAGCAAAAGCAGCCACTTGGATAGACATGTGTCTTTGAGATAGTCATTCCAGCACAATGCACCATACACAAACTGGGCAATGCGGCTTAACTCTGAAGTGGCAACTGGAACACATATTGTGATGGGACTTTTGTCCGACATGTGTCAGACTTTTGTTTTACTCGTTAAGACTTTAATTGTCATTGTAACTGGGTCTAAGCAGCGGAGCCTAACGGATTGGTCTATTTAACATCTGAGGTCGAGGAAGCTAGCCTGAATAACCAGGCCGTGTCCGAATCAACGTCTACGGCTACGGCTTGATCGCTGCGTCTTTATGAGTTGAAGTATTGTATGTTCTTAGCAGCACCCTTAGCAACAGTCGTAGCTGTAGCCGCCAATTCCAATGTGGCCTCATTCAAGTATAAAAGCAGTGGCATAAATCAAACCATTACAGCCACAGATGTTTATTTTGAACACCAGGGCCCCATTCCATAAAGCTGCATGCTGAAGCAGAACATAATATAACTCTCATAATATTACTCTAATAATTTCTGCTCATTCAGGAAAACTAAGCAGGGACCAGGCTACAAACAGTACAAATGGCATGGTAGTTTGGCTAGTAACCCTTCATGCCAAGAAAAATTACTTTGTTGTGCTTAGCAAATGTTTGCATCTGGGCAGCTGTATGAAGTTGGGCTCCATGGAATACCTATTTGGCCATGTCCGAACTGATGACTTCGGCTACGGCTGGAGCGCTGGAAAGGCCTTTTCTTCAATGATGCCGCTGCAGCCAATGCCCATAGCCGTAGCTGAAGCAGCTTGATTCGTACGCCGTCTTAGTCTACTGGTTTACATAGGTTTGGAATTGTTTAAGTACAGTGTTTGCTCAATAAGCATTTACACGAGACAATGTTTCTAGATACTTCTTTAAGATTGCATGAAAGTAACACAGGAAAGTTTACTTAATCACCTTGACACACGATAGTTTGCATAGTTTCTGTTGGTGACATTTGGGCAAATCCACTGGGAAAGGGTTCCGTCAAATTGTGAAAATTTCAATTGAGTATTTAACTCAGAATAGCCTTGACATTGTGCTTTCGAAAATATTCAATACCGAGGTAGGTTTGTCATTCATAGACTATAGTCGTATGTGAAAGGGTCCACAAATAAAATGCTGTAAGTAATTCTGCGTCCCTTTAAACATATGCTGCATTGATGCATGTAAAGAGTGTCTTGTATTGACTGGAATTGTGCCAAAGCAAATTTCAAATCCAAAAGAAATTGGACTTTGGTCTTCAAAATTGGGAGCCCAGTGGACTACTTATTCTGATTTTCAGAAAGTATTATAGATTCCTAACGAACTTGTCAGCGATACCAGAATAGGACTAGTACATGATTCTCAGAAGCAAGGCTTCTTGTACAAAGCTCACCGAATTGTGTGCTTTGGAAGTGTATCAGATGGGGAACTTGGAGGGTCCCACTGAGGTCCAAATAAAAAGCTTGTTTGGGTATAAGACTAGACTCACAAATTGGGGAATCCTTTTGCCAGATAGAATCTGCCCAAAGTTAAAGACTGATCAAAGTACAACTAAGGACCAGTGTTTAAAATGAATAGCATACATACACCTATGGTCTGTGAGTCTACACAAATGAATCCCGGACCTGCACCCACACTAATGCCCTTTTCACACAACAGAGTCACAACAAAGACAAAAACCCCAGGAGTTTCCTGGGAATTTTAACCCCACCACCACCCGACGTTCATTTCACACTCAATGTTATTTTCCTGTGAAGAATGAACAGTCAGTATACCAACCCCACGGTTATCTCGCTTAATTAACTCCACTCCAAAGCAGGAGTAGCTATTTCCCAAGGGTGAGGCCAACCAAATATCCCTAGAATTCCATCTGGTGTGAAAGGGGCCAAGGGCGGAAATCCATGTATCTGACATGCATTGAATGTACACGCCAAGCAATGCACATGTATCCATATTGTGTACTGCACTATCCATAAAAACCATGTGCATTGTTCAGCGAGTATTTTTATTTTAATGGATTGAGTGCAATGCATTACGCACATCGTATGCTTTCTCTATGGTATGATGGACACATGGATTCCGTTCTTATAAGCATCAAGAAGAAAAATGCTGCTGTGCCATGTATTTGGGCACCAAGGTGTTTTAGATCTTAGTATCCCATACTTAAAACACACGCAAAGTTTCTCCGTGTCTTTTGGGTAAAATTTTGCTAAGTTTGTGGGAGCAGGTGACACATTTTGATTCGTTGTAAGGAAACACATCAACTTCACAAATAAGTACACTTTGCTAAATTGCATGATAGGACTAGACTACAATGAGGAGTTTCCCTAAATCAATAACATAGAATCATGATTTCAGATTGCAGCACAGATTGCAGCCTTCAAGCAGTGGGAACCAGTAGGAGTGGGAACCAGCCTGAGTAGTAGCAAACTGAAGCTGAATGAAGTAAAGTCTGACCACTTTCGGTGAATCAATGCAATGATCCTTCCTGCAAACAGGAACCCAGACAAAGACATGATGTCCACAGCAGACACTGCTAATTACTTGTGACCTAACTGGTCCCCGTGCACGTTTACCATCTCCAACTGGGGCCCATTTCAAAGAGCTTTTAATAGACGCCAAGTCTTTGCCAAATGAAATGAAATGTCCTCTTTACTTGGAACTTTGTCACTGCTTTGTAAGATATTTTGTAATTTATTAAATTGGCCCCCCTGTGTGGTGACTGGTTTCCCTACTCCAAAACTAAATCTATCCACTTGCTTTGCAGGAATAACACAAAGAACTTTTCCCTAAAGACAAGCCGCTCTTGGGCCGAGTTGTGTAAAAAATAAACTCAGTGTACAGGTTTGGAAGAGTGGAAGAATGTTAAATACATTTATAACACACGGTACTGTACATTTCTGCAGCATATCGTTTACTCTCACTGAGAGCTCAGAAACAAGTTCTTATTTCTCGTAAAGTTTTCATAGAAAATATCATATTTCTGTAGTTAAGGCTAGCAGTCTAATGCTTTTTGGTCCCTTCAGTTTTAAATGCATAATAATGTATATATTCTACGATTAGGATTTATGTTAATTTTCATATTTACGTGGAATACAAAACTATTGGTTCACTAGTTAAAAAAATACCTGTCGTAAGAATTCTTCACTGGGAGTTTTGGTAGAGGTTTTCAACTTTAGTAGCAGGAAGAATAAATCTTGTGATCACCCAATGAACCAATTCCCTTTTACAGCATGTTTATTCACTCAAAATAGTTCTACTCGGATGTGGTCTAAAAAGAGCATTTTCTCAAAATAAAGCAGGAAGAGTCATTCCACGAGCAAAGTACATATATTTTTAAGTTGGAGAAACTAACTTTGGAGACTCAATAGCTTGTGCATATGCACCTCACTCCTGCTTTGGTGATCACCCTGAAATAACCACGGTGACATAGGGGTGGGGGAGGGAGGGATCTTGTGGTTCATACACACAATCCACGGCCCATCAAAGATATTCCCCGATAAAGAGGTTTCTTTAGAAGTTGCTACTGAGGATTCTCTCGATGGAATATCACTGATGTCCCCTTCAGGAGAAAAGGTGTCACATGTAAGTCAGGGTAAAAGAAACCACAAATGGAGGTTGTTGATGGTTTCATTGTCACAAAAGTCACTTGATTGACACCAATGACTATCCCAATTGAGAGAAGAGAGTTCCAATAGGGTAAAAATATACCCCAAATGGAGGTTATCAATGGTGAAGGTGTCACTGTCTCTCAGAATCTCTTGATTGGGAACCTATGACTATCCAAATTAGGGTAAAAATATACCCCAAGTGAAGGTTATCAATGGTGAAGTTGTGACTGTCTCTCAGAAGTCTCTTGATTGAGAGTCTATGACTATCCCAATTGAGAGAAGAGGGTTCCAATTGGGGATGTTTGGGAGACAAGGATCCTCCAATCTACTGTGCTGTTTCAATTTCCACAAGTACACTGCTGGGAGATGATAACAGGCTTCCTATGTGTGGCTACTGTGAACTAGCCTTCGTCACAGCATCTTGTAAATATGTTAGTGACTGTTTTCCTGAAGTAAGAACAATGAAATCAAGTGTCCAGCACCTTGAGCGAAGACTATTCCACACATCCCTGTTCATTTCAAACAATGACTGAAGATAACGCATAACACACATTTTTGGATTACGTTTGTACCCGAGTCGAGTACGTCTAGTGAGGATTACTTATGGCCTTTTTAAAAAAAAAGAATCGTGGAAGATTGGTACGATTTCAGTACATATGGCAGTTTGACTCAATGCCTTAAGAATGATTTTCTTCTACCTCTACTAAAGATCTGGGAATACTTTGCATAAAGGACAAGTAGGTTTCAGGGAAGGGGTGATATTTTGTCTTTGGATTGTAATACAAATTGACTGTGATTCATGCTGTATGGTCAACAGAAGACATTTGTCACTCAGTGAAGGCTTCAGAGCTTCACTGGCCACAATTCAAACTACATTGCAATAAAAATTACCCAGTGCTGTCTGTACTTTTTTTTATGAGATTAAATCAAAGTTTTGCACAAAATAAGTTAAATTTTAAATATAGTCAGTACTCTTTGTCTTGCATAATTTGTGTACAATCGTTTTTTCCATGTGGAATCATACAGAATCAAGCTGAACTGTACATCGCAAGCCTAAATAGTTTAAAAGCCGATGGTTAGAGCTAAAAAAGAAGCTGTTTTTTTAATGACGTGAAAAGAAGCTGGCAGACAAAGTTAGCACTGTGTTACATTGACTCCAGATGTGACACCCCACACCAAAATCAAGCACGTCTCGGAAATAGTCAAACAGCATTTAGTTGAAGACAAACCATAGTCAGCCTTGATATCAATGTAATGTGATGTCTTTTAAATACTCTGTATGTTGAGAAATACTTACAATATGGGCTCTAAATGAATGTTGAGTGAAAACTTTTATTCTCGTCTGTATGTTGAGTTTGGGCAGGAAGTGCCTGGTTTGGGCATGGAGTGTCACAA
Source organism: Pisaster brevispinus (assembly GCA_023634235.1). Classification (NCBI taxonomy): domain Eukaryota; kingdom Metazoa; phylum Echinodermata; class Asteroidea; order Forcipulatida; family Asteriidae; genus Pisaster; species Pisaster brevispinus. Next base: position 7,651,040 of record JAMKCF010000008.1, on the reverse strand, counting down.
AATGCTTCTACTTTTGAAGATCTATAAAATATGTGCAGCATGTATCGAAATGTCCACATGGAAAAGAATATGTTTCTTTTTTTTTCTTTTTCTTTTTTGTTAACTATGACAAGAACAATACAAAAATGCAGCAATGAGGTTATAAAAAAAATCAGGAAATATCGTCACATATTATTTCAGTGCTTTGACGGTTCCCTGGTGTTGACCCCAACTCAGTTGGTATCCAGTAGTTGTTAGCTGGGTGAGTTTCTCGGTCTGGCGACCTGCAGCTGATTGAGCAGAGATTTACAGGCACCCCACTTGTTGGGAGTTTCCTGACTGATTGGAGACTGCAGCGTGTGTAGCACACGGTGTTACTGGAGACGTGGTGTGGCTTACCTGGTTTCTTTTTTTACTGCTGCTTTTATTATTCGTTTGCCGTGTTTTGGAGACCGGCTGCCGTAAACAAACTCGGTAGATGTTGTTTCTTGTCAACTTGACTACTTGCTGATGTTAAGTAAAAAGCTCCAGTTTGCAAAGATGTAAAAACAACCTTGACTGTGCTGCTGCAATTTTAACTGCCGCAGTTTCCAAGCCTGCTGTGGTAGCCTTTCCTTGTTTTTGTTTTTACTTGTTGGTGCTTTGCTGCAGTTCCAAAATGCTAAGCCATATTTGTAGGCCTGTACCAGCATGATGATCTCCGCTTACCTAGTGTTCCTGTGGTTGCTGCTACGGTGTATCTGTTGTCGCCTGCAGTTCCGGTGTGAGAGTTGGTTTTATTGCAGTGTACTTGATGATCGCGCGCCGCTTGCATGAAAGGTTGGGATGGCGATGGGGTCACCTGCAGTCATCTGGTGTCCCTGCCACCGTTGCTGCTGCTGCTGCTGGTGTCTTGTTTTCTGAGGAAACTGCGGCGACTTGGGGAGGACCTCTTGTTTGGCGATTGCTTCTCATTGAGAGACTGTAGATCACACACAAGGCTGTCAAGTTGACTCTAAACAAATAAAGCAAAAACATCCATCTTTATTCCTGTCCGTCTGCAAATATAATCACACCAACTAAAACAATTCTTAAGAAGGGGCTCTACAAAGGTCAAAATCAGTTTTGTGATTCTGTCAGTTTCCAATAGATAGAGTCCTTATGAGAGTGGAAAACAAAGTTTACGTCTCCAACCAACCTCAAAGTAAAATGATGTAAAACTGTATTTTATCATTTTATTTTATACTCTATTAGAGCAAAATGAAATTAAAACATGACGTCATTGGATGTCAAGAATAAAATGGGTCTGTTCATTCTACAAAGGATTTTGTTCGTTAGTCAAAAGGTCACATTCAAAGTTGTTTCTGGTTGAATATCATGGAAAATCAGGAATTAACTAAAAACAAACTCCCTGTACAAAAAAAGTGTACAGAACCGCTTATTTAAAATGTGAGGCCGTTGGGTGTTTTGGGATGCTAATAGATATGGCACTGGGAGGATATCGAACACAATAGCAGTTGACACCATTTTTAGTGAAGTTAGAGACTTAAAATTTTGTCCAGTTTCAGGTTAAAGACTCTAGCTATCGGGAAATGAGTGCATCACAAAACTGAACTTGATCTCAGAGCCCCTCGTTAAGTCCTCTTTTGCCTTTGAGTCACACAGAGAGCATGCGTGTCCTACCTCATCATATCTGTACATCAGCTTGTAGTTCCGGTTCAGCTTCCCCCTCTGAGCTACCTCTAGGGCGTGGTTCAAGCAGTACACCTTCCCCTCCTTCTCATGAAGTACCTACCCAAAAAAATATCAACACATCCCCCATTAGTATTAGAGTAATTGTGGGCTCCAACAAAAAAACTAACCAAGCTTTAATTTGGTAACTAACTCACTTATGGGTAGCTCTAACTTAAATTAGATAGTTAATTCACTACTGGTAGCTCTAAAGTATCCTATTATAATTGTTACCAGACTAAACAGTAACACACAATCAAGACAAAGTTTGCGAGTTTAACATTCAAGTTTAACATACAGGTACAATTGTAAAAAGTTTAAACGTTTAAAGACGATGTCACCTTGTTTACAAAAAAAGAGTGACAATGTGAATTCCAGGGCATTTACTAGCAGGCAAGATACTACACTATATTATTGGGTAATTACCACATAAAAATTAAAGAACTATAAAACAAAATAACCGCTGAACAAGTTTTAAGATGTATTCCTATTCTTTACAGTGAAAAATTGATAAAAATCAAACAATGCAATCTACATAAAATGTTAAATTTTATGTTTTACTCCATTAAGCCTGGTAGAAAAATTTGCCTGCAAGATTACGAAGTCCAGGCTCTGTAAAAAGAAATGTCATGGGTTATATTGTTTATACAAAAACAATCAGAAAAAGGGGTTAACATTTTATACAAAGCTACAATCAATGGAAATGAATAACAATTCAAACGGTTAAAGCAAACTATACAAATACTGTATGTAAATACACCAGCACATTAAAATGCATGGTAAAAATGGCACTCAAAAGCCAATCAACTAACAAAGAAAGACAATGAGGCAAAAACAAAGAAAGACATAAACATGGCCACCTACTGAGAAAACCAAAAATCAATGAATAAGTTTGAGGCAGAAGATGTCAGCGTGGATAAAATCTTTCACAAACATTGGACAAGTTTACTGCCACACACAGTAGTGTCCAAATGGTCTACAACTGTAATGCAACGGATCTACTGTGACGTCTTTCTCTGGCTGTCTGCGTGTACCAGTGTTTCTCCTGCCCGTTCAAACAAGGATTACAAAAGAGAAGATGATGTTGTTGATGTGTATTCAGTAGTATTAGTCAAGCAGAGATAAGAAAACATCTGTAAACATACCAATTTTGCTTATAACATCTTTAGACTACCATGTTTTGAAAACAAAATAAATGGTTTCTTAGATTTCTAATGAACAACAGTCACCACTTTCATAAAATACCAAAATAATTGAAAAAGTTTATAAGTAAGTAGGTGAAAATGGCTTTCAAAAAGTGGGTACACTTCTTTTTGAACCATCCTTCCCTACTGACCTCCTCTTTCCCCCCTACCCCACAGGCCCCTAACTCACCATGGACATGTAGCACATCTGCTGGCAAATGCAACAGCGTTTTTCCTCGCTGTTCTGCATGGGTGTCTTACCGCGCCTCTCTCTACCCCTAGAAGGGCTCTCCGGTTCAGCAAATCGGATGGAAGAATTGAGACCGACCTCGGCCAGGCACCTCCTACCTTCAAGCTCTTGATCCCTGAGTACAATGAGGAGACAGATGGCACGTTAAAATAATAACATCTAACAATTTGCAGTTCTTATATAGCGCTTTATCACATCTGCTGGGTGTCTCAAAGCACTCATTATTTTTCCTGCAAGGTATGCGGAGTGTTGAAGTATGAGACCTATTCCTTTACATAGCACCATGTAATGGTTTACAAAGTGCTGTGGCACAATATGCAGCCAATCAAACCAGGACGCCGGGGCAAACCCCCCTTCTCTTAGCGATAAGTGCACTGGGTTCTTTTACGTGGCACAACACACGGGACCAATGGCTTTACGTCCCATTCGAAGGACGAAGCAATGATGGTTAAGTGTCTTGCATTAAGGACACAAGTGTCACGACCGGAACTCGAACCTACACTCTGCTGATCAGAAACACCAGAACTTGATTCTGGTGTTCTTATCCGCTTGGCCATGACACGCCATGAAGTCTATTGTATCAACCACTTGCATAGGCACCCATCCCTGAGATCAAACACTATAACAATCAAAACGTTCATCGTGTACGCCCTACCCACAACTGTAAGCCAGAGAATTGTTTTCCTTTGAACTCAGTGAGGGCACTGTTTCAACTTATGACCGCATACGCAAGGGGTCTTTTCTCATAAATAGACCATGTGTGTTTAATCACACCAAACTAAAGCGCCCTCTCTTACAGGTCAAAAGAAGGTAGCTTCAACCTTGTTCGCTGCTTTGCATGTCCATTGTGTCACCATAGTCCTTACCCCAAAGATAGCAGCAGATTGACATCAACGCATCAGGTCTCTTGAACCCAAGTCCCATGGTATTTCGGCCAGGGGGGCTTTCCCCCTATCCATCCATGTTTAGATTCCAATAAGATTAGTACGCCAGCTCTTATGATATAGAGCAGAGCCTGATTCCAAAAGAATTTGCAAAGCTCCAGAAAGGTCTAGCTTAGCAGAAATGGGTTGCCAGCCAAAATACATTGCAATGTACACTACTTGTGACTGTTTTTTCGCTGCTACACTTTTGTTTAGCAATTCATTTTTTTCCCAGCAATATTTTCTGTAAAACTTCTTTATGAAATTCGGTCTAGGTAATTTGGGAATATAAAAGTAATACATCCCTCAAATTAAAGCAGGACCATCAGAAGAAGTTTAGAGGATTAGGGGTCGCTAGACTGTTTATCTGTTTTACAAAATCTTCCTTGAAAATGTTTAAACTGTTTGATACTGTTAGAACCCACAAACAAGTAAGATTAACAAATACTGAAATCACCCCAGAAGCAAAATTGATTATCATTTAACAAATAGAAGTAGAATACATATTTTGAAGTCACTATTTAAAACAAATATTATAATAAGTTATATTAAAAGAAATTGAAAAATCCACAGTTTACAAATGTCATGTTTGTGGAAAGACCCAGGCTGCACAATTTTTTTTTTAGACTAGCAATTTATCTCCAATGGGGACTGTTATGAGAGGCAACTACGGATGCAAATTGTTTAACTTCCGTCAGTCTGAGGACTAATTGAATTTTAATCCCTGGTGAACAAAGCCAGATTGAACCAGGGGAGTACATACAATGGTCAAAGGAGACTGTGTCAAGTCCACTTTTAAACAACTTTTTACAAGCAATGTTTAAAGAGGCTACATGGTCACTTGGGCAGCCTCAACTTCCTGCCCCTGGGGTTTGTTCGTGGAATGAAGCCATTAACCATTGTCATGGTAACAATGGTGGCAGGTGAGACTTTTCAATTCAACATCAATGTAATTTTGGCTCAATTTCTCCACTCGGTTATATTCCCAAAACTTTATTTATATTTTGGGGGGAAAAGTAATTTTGTTCTTATTTCACACAAAATTCCTTAGCACAGAAAGTTATTGCTTTATTGCAAAAATTGGTTACCAGCTCAAATGCCATGTGATGCACATTGTCACAACTGGTGCCCTGCTGATGTTTGTTTTCTTTTTCTGAGCAAATAATTTTGCTGGGTAACATTTCTATTGCTTAACAGTTTTCTGTAAATGGGTCCATGTGAAATAATATTAATAATAATAACACGCATTTCCTATACAGGACTTTGCACAACTGACTGGCGTCTCAAAGTGCTCATTATTTTCACGACAGGTATGTAGAGCTATAACCATTCCAGAAATAAACCCCTCCTCTTATCGTCAAAGTGTGTACTGGGTTCTTGTACGTAAGTAACACAATACACAACTTTACATCCCATAAAAAGGACGAAGCAGTTACGGTTAAGTGCCTCGCCACCCCATAATAACGTATGAAAAAAACGACAAATTAGAGACGGGTGCCCCTGACTCACTTGATGGCTCTCAGTTCTGGCTGTAGTACTTTTGGTAGCTTCTTGCAATTGAGGCTGTTACCAGACTTGGATCTGAGGAGACTCAGGAGTTGCTCAATGGAGAACTCAGAGGCTTGATGCAGCTCCTTAGCAATCTGAAACAAACACACCCAGAGAGGTTTTTAAAAGTTAGAATAAAATGAATAGTTTTGCCTTCTTTCAATTTCATAAAAGTAGCACAAAATATTCCTTAAACTCTTTGACCTATGGGAGATAGCTTAAAGCCATCCATAAAGTGTACATCAGACAAATAGAGAAAAAGGGTTAATGGACATGTATAATCAGTAATAGCTTAAACTTTTTCAGGGAAATTACTTTTTGTATAACTTGATAGCACAATATTCACTCACAAAGTACTGGTGGTAAGAAAAGGATTTCTCAATAGCCAACACCCTCATTGTGAGCACGAGAAAATCCTGAACAAAAGATCAACCTGAACTGTCTTTCAAGTTTCACCGACTTTTTGCACAAGAGGACATGACCCCCCCCCCAAAAAAAAATTTAAACAGTGTTACAGACTTGATGCTCGGTGTAACTGAAAAAACCCAGGTGGAAAATTTGCTGTGGAGTGAAAGACAAAGAGCAGGTGGAGATAGAGAGGGTGAACAAAGAACAGTAGAATGAAAGAAGACCCCAAAAAGTGGAAAATGTGTGAGACAAACATGACAAGTAAATCACTATTCCAAAAAATATATTCACTCTAATTACCCTCAAAACTTACAAACGTGAGTGGATTGTTGTTGAGTGGATTGTTGTGTAAGGATGGCTGGATTCGCAGACAGAGTGTACACCTCCCCAGAGTGCACTCCGTCCACGTATACTTACTTTGAAAGCTTGAATGCCCGCAGGTATCCAACTGGGTGTTGCATAGTGGATACTCTCGGCTACGTTGTAACCACAGGAGATTGATGATGTACAGGCCCCCGGTAGCGTCACTAAAAACTCCCCGCATCTCTGCTCCAATCTGTACACTGGAACACTCAGCTCGGCCAGGCTTTGGGGTGGTACCTGCTCAAACAGAAACAAAACCCCCAATGAACTGAGAAAAATAAGCTTTGGGTGATGACTCCACTATCGCTTCACTCTATACTCTCCCTTCACTATAGCCACATCTCTTTCTAGCTGTTATGCCTCTCTCTTTTATGCCGGCCTCCCCGAGTTGGATGTCTGGTGTGTTGTTGAACAACGTGTAGCCCTACATCTAGTCACAGCCTTCGTGCGACTTTTGAGTTGGGAATGGTTGGTCTAGCTTGTCTTGTCTACATCAGATTAGCCTAAATCCAATCTGGATTTGGTGTCTGACGAGGGTCCACACAGGACAGTTCCGAGGGGTCCACATAGGACAGAGTCCACACAGAACAAGCTCTGGGAAGTTTGTTTTCCCAATAGTAAACTTCTAAAATAAATAAGCCCAAACAGGACTTGAATTTTGATGAACCTTTAATCAGAATATTATTAAGACGGACTGCTCTCATCCAACTACAACCCAAGACTGACTGGTACCTCTTAAAACCACTGTACACCCAACCAGAAAAAAATGGAACACTAAAGGAACCCATTCCTTAGGACAATAAAAGTAAATACCAACATTCCTTAAAAGCCCCACCCTAAATAATGCCCTCTCTGGAGTCTCATTTTAACATATCTGTCGCCCTCTTGAGACACTCTAGTCTGCCACAAAACTTCTAGCAAACTTAAAGGAGCTAAATTAAAGAGGCAAACTTGCACATGTAAAATACAGCAAAAAAAAATAAATATTTGGAAATACTCTTGAGATAAGCAACTAGGGTTTGCATAAAATACTCAAGGCACTTGTGACAAATGAGTAGAGACTCGGTAACAGGCACCTCTATTTCAAAAGGTTGCAAAACCTTGCAAGGAATCTCGATGACTTACCATGCATAGGAAGGATTTATCATGAAGGCAATTTGGTTTCTTAGCACACAGGTGAGGCACTAGGGTCTGCATAGCTTGTAGCACCTTGTCTTGATGTACTCGCGGAATACAATAACTGCAAATCAATCCAATCCAAAAAAATAGTATACATAACTGTCATGTCAGTGCAAGGAACTTTCAACTCATTTTTTTTAGGGAAAAGCAAAACTTTGAGCTCTTGCAAACACACACAGCTCTGTGTTGCACTTGGGTCTCCCGGGTTGTTTGAGTGACTCATGACATCACTCTAGGGGTTGACCCAAGCCGGCCACCAGCAAGGAAACCTGCTTGTGAAGTGGGGTAGTGGAAGTACACCTGAGTTAGTGATGTCACAAAAGATGGTAACGTGCAGCTGGAAGTATTCATTGGAATATAATTGTTGTACATCTTTAGAGAGTTGTACTCTAACAATGGTAGGTAGTCAGAGCCACACAGATCCAGAACAAAATTAATGGGTGCCTTAAACAAAGACCCTCCCCCACCCCCCCCCCAAAAAAAAACCTTGTTAAACAGTATTTTTGTTAACATTTATGGTTGAAATTGAATGCCTGGTGAACAATGTCCTTTGAAATGGTTACTGTTCCACACGATTCACACGACTAAGGGTGTGACTTAACTTGGGTGAAGTCATGGACGCTGCAACACCAGTGCTTGAGTCAGAATAAGGTTACCAGCCAAAATACAACACAACATATACAAGATGTGACTGGTACTCTGCTTAAGTTTTGCGGAGCAGAAAGTTGTTATGCATAGTTTTCTGCTTAAGTAGCTTTAAGAAATTGGGCCCAGATGAATGATGCAACACATGTTCAAATCTTCTCGATTGTTTATGAAATATTCTTTTGCTTACCCATGTTTTTTTTTCTGTTACAGTAAGCAAAACAATCTGCATACGGGTAAACAGCTTTATGACATTGGGCCTTGATAACTTGGGTCAGCCAAAACAAACGATTTTGATTTGATTTGATTTGACATGAACTTGTTTATTGAAACAAAGACCATTGCAGCCAAAGGCTGAATTGCAGTATAAAAAAAAACCGACAAACTACAAAGAGTTAAAAAAACTACCAAACAATGCCCCCATTCCCTTTGTAGTCTCCAGTCTCCACCACACTTACTGTATTCTAGGGGCTCCGGTATGAAGGTACTCGATCCTGGGCAGTGCGTGTCTGTCACAATTCCAGGTCTCGGAGCTGTAGAGCATGCCAACCTTCATCTCGGGGAGGTTGATACAACGCTTGCTGGGCAACAGGTGGAGCAGGTTGCCATGGTTATTGCCAACATTATTAAGATTCCAGTTGTGTCTACAGCGACAGCATGTAACGGATGAAAAACAGTTATCAGCATCTGATTCTATCTCATTCGTAACCCCTTAATATTCTTTCAAAGTGTTATACAGGATTGGTAGAGCTGACAAAATAGTAGCAGTGTTCCATGTTTTGTGTTATCAACCATATACATGAAACAACAAACCTGTGAAAATGTTGGCTTAATCTGTTGTGTGACCCAGGAGAAAATAGTGAAAAACTATTTGGGTTGTAACATCTGAAATCAGCTGATGTTTTTTGTTACAATTTCAGATACAGTTTTTTTTTAATATTACTTCATTTCAGAGGGAAATATTTCACATAAAAAATGGTTCCAATATGAACTTCATAACCAGAAAGCTTTCAGACTAAAATTCAGCAGTTGTATTTATCCAAACCAATCATGTGTAATACCTTTACGCTTTAACTTGTGTAAGACAACTTTCCAATAATTTCACATCTAGACATCGTTTTCTTTTTCATGAATATGAGTTAAGGAAGCAGAAGAATGTTATCTTTTCTTTCTGATATGTAGAAAAAAATGTAACAAATTTAGATAAATAAAACATCAGTAGAAACAATAACCTAGCACAACAATGTGTTTCATTTTCCTTTGTGTTTGGCATAGGATCTTGATGTTTGTATGTTGTTATTGTAAAATACTGCAGCTATGTCCACAGACATTATGTGCTGACTGATAACATAACACAAACATTATTTTGTTCTTCTGATGGTCATATAAACAATGTTGATGACAAAATGCTGTAATCAATATCAGTGCATCTTTTCGTTCTCTCTCTCTCTCTCTCTCTCTCTCTCTGACAAACAAATAACAAAGATGCAGTTTATTTTTATCTCAAAGGAAAAAAAAACACAAAGTAAAACTCATTCTCCCTAAGGTGCCAATGCCACAAGCTGCGGTGTCTTCAACGAGAAACAGAGTCAAAATCAAAAAGCAAACCAAACAAAAAATATTGTGAAAATGCATAAATTAGGTGAAGACATAAAATTGATCGGAGAGAAAACAAATATCTTAGTATGTAAAAAGAAATATAGTAAGTCAATAACAAATGGAGTAGTGAAACATAATTATAAACTATTATCAACAAATAAAAAATGTTAAACAAAATGTTATTCTCAACAAATAACTATAGAAGTTACTCATGATCATCGGCAAACAAAACAACATACACAAAACGCAAACACACAAAAAAGAACTAAGTGTAGCATGCAGAGGTTGTTATGCATGCAGATAAGAGGGTTCATACACTGTATACAAAAAATTAACAATTTCCAGAAACCACCCTCAGAAAACTTGAGCAAATTGCCATCTGTAAAATGCCTTCAGTAGTATTTTGTGAGGTCGGAGACCAAAGTTGCACTTTGAAAAGATCTGAAACCTCTCCTCTCCTCCACATTCCACATAAATGAATTATATTTTTGAGTGCGATACGACCAAAAGAGGGCTTTGCCATCTGTTTCCCCCCTCCAGTTTTCTGTGTTAACTCTTTAGAGACCACTCATTTCTGGATAATCATCACCATTTGGTCCGACACCTTTTCTTTCACCCTCTTGTTCGAGCGGAAGAAGGTCAAATCTTGCGGCCCTTTTCGGCCGCTACGGGCATTTCGGTACAAGCCGCTTTTGGCCACGGTCTCTAGAGGATTAAATATTGAACACTCAAAGGATCTCATCTAAATCTGCGCAAAAACTAAACATCCGTTTGTCCTTTGGAGAACGTAACTTTCTTGAATATGTCATGATTAAAGTCTATTCAGGTATTAATGGCATCACAGCTTTAACATGGTTGAATACACATTTTAGACAAATATATTTCCTGGTTTTCCTTGGTAGCTGAGGGATCTATTATGGAACTGTCCCATTGCTGAACCGTCTCATAACATTAGAGACTTTTTTCTGAGTTCCTTTTGACTTGCAGATTTATTTCCCCTGGTGTTCAGTTAAATTGCCTTTCAAATATATGTTTGTTAGATCCGTTAGTGTTAGACTGATCAATCACTGATGTGGAATTTCAAGAGGTGCTCCAAGGTCAAATTCAGTTTTTCGTGATCCACTAATTTTCCAATAGATAAAATAGATAAAAGTCCTTACAAAAATGGAGGAAAAAAGTATCTAACCACGAATTAAAATGGTGTATAATGCCACTGTGTTTGATACCCTTCAAGTGCAATTTTTTTTTTCAAAATCCAAGCATTCGACAACGTCACATTTATGGTCTGCACATTTTTCATACAGAGAACTTTCAGTTCCTTCCTGAATTCTGATGGTATTCAATTAAAACGGCATTGAATTTGAGCTTAAGACTGACGCAGAAATGTCCTCTTTGGAATGTACAGACCCATTTGTTTTTGCTGTTCGACGACATCACGTTTCAAATTTTGCTCTGAAAGAGTATAAAATAAAATGATATTTCACACCATGTTAGTGTGAAGTTAGAGACTTGTAACCTTTCCCCAACTTTCATACGGACTCTTTTTTACTGGATAATGAGTGAATCACAAAACTCAGTTTGACCTTTGAGCCCCTCTTTATACACATCCCGTTTATCTGAAACTTTCAGCAAATGAGCGTGTCTCAGTTCAAGCAAACAGACGGTCTTGAACCAGGTTTAGTATGAACCCTGAGGGTTAGTTGTTAGTCAGCGGGAAAAATAAAAAAAAGCAATAGTAGACAAAATGTCAAGCTTGCAAGAAGACTTCCGAAACGGGTTAAAAGAGACAAGAGTTATTTGTGCAGAGGACAATGCTAGACAAGGCTGTGTTCATGAGTCAAGGAAAAGGAGCTGGACGAGCAGTTCATTCGGTTTAGCATTTCGTGTGTGTGTGTGTGTGTGTGTGTCAGAACTTACTTTGCAAAGGGGTCAGTTTTTCGGTTGGGAAACCCACTACAGAGGGGGAAAAGGGAAATCACAGCAAACAGTGGTAGAGGTTGGTATTAAATAAAATGATCACCCAACAATTACACACACAAAGTAGTAGAGCACTACACAATACTTCTACATGACTATTCTGAGCTTTTCTACTTAAAAAGAGTTATCATCATTTTTCTTACGATGAAGGCACTTTTTAAACCTCCCCCCTACCCCTAACATCGGATCCTTACCGATCAGTCCCCACTTCAACAAAATTAAACAAAACCTACAGTTGGATTTTGATGGGTTTGTTTTGTTATACCAGAAACCGGGAAAGCACTGAGTATACAGTGCTTATGACACATCGGTGTAAGGGTAAAAACAAGTTATATTCTTTAACCCTGATGCAAAATTGACATCTATTAAAACACTATTTCTGATCATCATTATCTTCACTTGAAGAAGGTGTAATTTGAAGCTGTATTTTTCAGTCTCCAATAGACCACCTTGCATATGTCGTCACAAACTCAAACAGCACCCTCACGGAGTCAAGGAGAGATCTATCCTTGGCCAGGAGTTGTGCGTGGCTCGTACACACATGTCCATTTCCATGGTTAATCTTCAGCGATGCAGGGGGTCTATTATGGCAGAAGAGGTTTCACACCTGCTTTTCTCTTGCCGATATCACGATTCGTCTTTTACAAACTATATTCTAGGATTTTAAATAGGTTTTGTAGAATTTGTTTAAACAACTTTCCCACCCCCCCCAAAAAAAAACCCAAACAAACACTAAGTTTAAAAGCTCAGAACTGTTCCTAACAATAATTACAATAAATATTAGCATTCATTACTTATTTACCGGTAAAAATATTGTCATGCATAACCATGCACACTAATGAGGCACTCGACTGAATGCTTCAGGGTTTTTTGTAGGGTTACTATTTTAGGGATTTTTTTTTTTCAAAACCCAACTTGCAGAGAATGGAATTGAGCATGACCCAAATATAGTTATTGTACACCAATACTACAGCATCAATCCATGGGATGTAGTAGTCCTACTAAAGCTATTTACTACGGTGGACTTTTTTTCTCAAGAACTAAAACCAAACTGGGGACAGTCTGGTAACAGTAAAAACCTTGGTGCGTTGTGGGGACCCTCGTCAGAAACAAGTTTCTGACCAAACGATCACACACTGAAACAATTTCCAAGACCCTGAAGCAGTGTGTATGGTAGGTACATCTATTGAAAAGGTTCTTAAAATGAACAGTCTTTATCTTGTAATACTTTAATAGTATTGTATTAATGATGATATCAAAGAATATCATAACAATGTGGTGGATGCATCTACACGATACACATATATGCACACAGTTAAGTTCTGTGCACAGCTGTGCCACCATACATAGCCTACACAGTTGACTGGTTGGCCAACTCGCTAGAAAATGTTACCAACTGTACCCCGATTAATACACGAATTGGAACAAGAAATAAACCAACTACTCAAAAAGCAGGTGTTTTTTTTTTGTGTGCTAGTCAGGGTAAGATTGAATAGCGGCGATTGTAAGAAATGATGAGATTACCTTCCTGAGATGGCGGTATCAATGTTTGCTCGCTGGATAGCCACATGGTTTTGCCCGCCCTCGACAGTCCGCCAGTACTCACGCTATCAACAAGGAAAACAGAAACTCGGATAATTGTCCATTTAAAAAAACATTATTTCGATTTTTAAACCATCGAGCATGGTGGATAGCATTAGAGCCATGTCACGCAGCAAATTTACAGGCAACTTGTTCCAGGTAATCTCAATGAAGAAAAAAAACACCATACACATTTCAAATTGTCACATGAATTTCTTTTGAGATCGTGAAAATGTACCTTGTGCTACCAAAAGTCTTAGTTTTGTAAGCAGTATAGTTGAAAGCCCTAATGTATACTAAACTGGCATGTAAACAATATTACAGAGTATCAGTGAATATTATAAATGGTTTGAACACTCACAGTTATACAATACGAGAACAAAATATGAGATAAGATAATCAGAACGAATTTACAAATAAAATTCAGGTCAAAGAATGTAACCAAAGACAAGACCTGGACCAGGCAGGAATTATTTCGATAAAAAGACAAAACATCTACAACCATATGGTGCATATGTACATGTAACTCAACCTCCAAACTGTTTGAGCTCTGATCTGGCGGTATGCCTGCTCTTATGTAAAGCATAATCAGTTTATAAATTTGAGAAATAATATTCATAATCGGTTTATAAGTGCAGTCCACAGAATCAAACAAGACAAGAAGGATTTTGAAGGGTTGGGGATGTTTAGAGTTTCCAGCAATATGTACTTTTAATCGTTAGTTGATGTTGTCCTTAACATTCATTACACTGCACAGAAAAATGTTTAACATCAACTACAACCGAGAAATTGTTCTCACCTCTACTTCTGCTGGGGTGGCCTCATTCTTAAAGTGCATCTTCTGAAAGTTATTGGCCATCTTGCAGAATTGGGTGAGATTGACGGAGCGCCCTTTACCGAGTACACTCCCGCAACTGTCATCCTCAAGACAGTCCTTAGACGCTCTCTTCCCTGTTAAAAAAAGATACTCCATTTCATAACCTGTCAAAGGCTGAGTCTGAACAAACCATTTGTGAGTTAGGTTACAATGGTACGATTACTTGCTTAGTCACAAGTTACCGCTTACATTTGACTTCCTCAGACTACAGAGACAGTTGCTATGTCACATGGTTCGGAGCAAGCTTGTATGTAGTTATGTTAGAGACGACCAACACCCATACATAATTCTGAATGAATGTGTATGGTACAATGGTACCAGGGTATGCTCATCTGGAGGTTGCTATACAAAAGCTTGCCCCAAACCATTTGACATAGTAACTATCACATGGGCAACAGTCATGCACAGGGTAAATTCGCATGGGTAGTAGACTACCGAATGTGTAATAGTTTACTATAGGATGAAGAACAATATGTTTTGGGGTTGGGTTTTTTTGCCCTACACCTACATGCGATAAGGCATTGTAAAGTACAATCAGTGCTTTCCAAGTCCAGTGTAAGGGAAAAAATGAGAGAAAAAAGTTGCATGTGGTTATTTTTGTCTCAAAATGGTTACTCAGCATCAACACATTTCTAGGGATCCTATTTACCTGATTGTCTTTTTCTTTCCATCTCAACTTCAGCACACAATTTCTCTTTCTCTTCCTACAAGCGTAACCAACAAAAATGTACATAAATCTTTTTGAATCAAGAGGACTGCCAATATTCCAGATTGTCAATGAAACAGTAAAAGGTTTGTCCTCAACTTTTTCACTGACAAGCAAGCTAGGTTAGTTGTCTTGTCATTGCACTAGGGTCTGCCAGCTTTTTTTACTACTCCATACTTCATGTTTAAAGGGGATCTGTCATCATGATCAAAGCAGGCCTGCGGCTGTACACGGAATTATGAACTCTCACCCAGTTCCTGTGCCCCATGCGCACGCTCTCCATAGATATTACCAAGGGAGGGCGTGTGCGTGCAGTAACTGATGGGGGAGAGTTTGTAATTCCATGAACAGCCACCGTCCTGCTTTGATCATGACGACACAGCACCTTTAAATGGGAATGCTTTCGAACGCTGAAGTAGCCAGCCGGACCATGTGGGGGGAGCATTTTGGTATTGTTGGAACCAGTCTTCGAGAAGTGGGACTGGCTCAAATGAGGAATGACCTCAACCTTCTTAACGGAATACTGTTTTTCAGAGTAACATGTTTGGGTGTTGAGTTATATAGGTAGTTGGTTGAAGGATGGGCAATGATAAATCCCTCTGAAGGGTCAGGGGTCAATTTTAAAAGTTAGGTCTGCACAAAACTTCAATAAGCAGAAACAGGGTTACTAGAGGTCGCTGCTTCCATGCAATTCCTGACCTGAATATTCCTTGCCAAACTGCAAAGCGAGGAGGGGGGGGGGGGGGTAGAGTTCTTGAAGAAGGAACCCAAATAAAGAATCTGTCTTGCCAACAACATCATCTAGTTCTTTATCATTTTGTTAGGACAGAGAGGAAAAATGATAACGCATTGATGAGGAGATGAATCAAGTTCACATACCTTGCTGAGAGTGTCGTACGATAAGAGATACTTGCAATAAATACCATCCAGCTTCACAATACGTCCCTGGATCTGAGAGAGGGTTGAACAATCACTAACTCAAATAATGTTCTATAAAGAAAATGAATGCTTGTGTGGGGGGGGGGGGGGCCTTCAAAATAACATTTTTCAAAAGTGAAATCCTCTGGCACTTCAGGAAGAAATCAAATTAACGACCTGTATGATCTTTTAAAGGTTCCCAACAGCTGGGAACCTCACCTGTTCCAGGTGGGAACTGAATTTGAACATAACAGAAACACTTTTGCCTAAAGGAACAAACTGTTTTAACAAGTTGAGCCTTCCAGACATCCAGACTCTTCTAGGAACATAATCCTGATACATTTAGAGCCTTTAGTCGGCAAACAAACAATTTCCCATGTCTTTACATATGGATGACAGTATCTTGAGAACTTGTGTTTGAGTCTAATCATCTTTCCAAATCACATTCTGAACATCTTCATGTATTTCAAGGTTACCCCCCACCAAACGGTATAAGTAATAGTAGTATGCAGTTCTTCTGTAGCACTTCATCACATCCGAGGGGTGTGTCATGCATAAAAAACACATATTTCTTTTTAAAGAAACGTATGCAGAACTGTGTTTGAAATAAAAGTGATTCGACGCAATCTGCAGCTGGCCATGTCAGAGACACAGAGGCAAACCCCTTCTCTTCATGACAAGTGTACTGGGTTCTTTTACAAAACACACGGGACCTTCAGCTTAATGTCCCAGCTGAAGGACAAAACAATCATGTTCAAGTGTCTCGCTCGAGGACACAAGTGCCACGACCGAATGGGAATCGAACCCACACTCTGACAACAACAGAACTTCAGTCTGGTGCACTAGAACAATCGGCCAAAAAAACCCAAAAAACAATGTATCTACCCTTACCATCTTTGGAATCTTGAGGACATCAGCCACCTTGTTCCAGCGTTTCTTGTTCGTTATCGTCTTCAGGCCTCCTTGCTGGGTCACAATTTTGGAGAAGCGGACCAGATCCAACTCGCACCCACCAACCTTTCAAAAGATCATTCATATCCATAAAAGCCATTGTTGTACATTTCATTTTAAAGTAAGATTTGAAGCTTTGCACGGTGCAGGAAGTAAGAACTGAGTAGGTCTGTGGGGAATTACAACTAAGTGAGTTAAATATCTTTAGGAAGACTCTCATTGTTTCAAATTATGAAACTCTGCTCGTCTTCAGGAGAATGCTGAGGACTGAGCTGCTGGTGCCGGGGCATAAAGTAGTGTTTAAGAGGATCAAGTTGATGAAGGGAAGCTGCATGCTGCACTTAACTAGTGAATGTTTCAAGGATGTCGGCTCATTGGTCTATGGGTACGTTCACTTGGCTAGCTAACTTCCCTGCTAGCTAACAGCGAAAAGTGTTGACCGTGTGAACGCAAAAGTTGGCTAACTTCGCTGCTAACTTCAAAAATTTGCGCTGCTAACTCAACTTAGCAGTGAAATTTGATACTTCGGCCACATATTTAGGAATTCAACAGTGTATTTCTCGTGTGAACAAAAGCCAAAACACTCTGTGCTGGCTATCTGCGACCATGCCCTGTGTGAACGCAAGGTAAATTTTAGCTAAGTCGTTTTGTCAAGCAAACCCCCGCTGTGAATATTTAGCAGCAAAGATAGCAGTGAAGGTAGCTACTTGTGTGAACATACCCTATGTTCAGTGAGGTGTGTCAGTGTACTTGTAGTGACATTCAAACCGAGGACTTCTAACAAATGGGACAATAGGTCACTGACTGCTGACACAATTAAGGAAAACAATGGGGTCCCCGTTTGACAGGACAAAAAGTTGAACAAAGGAAGGTCCATGATTGGAGGCCATTACACACTTGTGTGTGTGGATGGACAGAAAGAGTGGGGACCAGGTTGTTAATGAAGAAGCAGATGGTGAGTGTGCTGGGCGGGCAGATTTATGTGGCATTTTTAATTCTGCCTTGGTGCCAATGGGTGACAGGTGCAATGAGCTTGGCGATGGCGATGATCGTGTACGTGTGAATGTTTAATGATGTCTGCCATGGACGTTCCTTGATTCTTCTTGAGGAACATCCAAGTCTTCAATCACAAACTTTACTTGGTATAAGTTTTTCAGTGGTGTCATTCATCCTGAGATATCTTTTCATAAAGAAAGCTTCACTTTAGAAAGACCTCTGTTGAGTAATGTTGGTTCCGAAAAGAACCCAAGTTATGTTTCACTATTTCAAATATTGAGTCTACATGCACACATGCACATAAGTGGCATTCTTTCGAACCATGCATATTTCATAGATTGTTTCAGAATTAAACAAGTCCAACCACACATAAAACTCATCACCATTTCCGTCAAGAAGCCACAGAGAGTTACGTAATGCACTGCTTAAGAATGCTCATCACAGCTGACTCCACATCACAACCCACTCACACTGGGTTGAACTTCACTTTAAAACACCGCACACCGTTTACACATACATATAAAGATTAGGTTACCTACAATCATTGTCAAATTGCAGGGGAAAAATTACCCCACTACAGAGTGGTTACCAGTGATCTAAACCACCTGATGTATTCCGCTGAGTGACAGATGGAACGTGCACCGCTGAGTTGATAGTGGGTGTCCCCTGGGCCCTCATAGATGTCAAGCATGTACACATTACAACTGTCTGATACAAGCTGCATTATGTGTACACGGCAAAATACACATGTCTTTATAGAGGCACAAACTGGGCTTTATGGCCACATCAAAAAGCTTTTGTGTATGGGTCAGAAATGTCTATCACGGCCCGTCCTGGAAGTCTTGAGTTGTGTGTTTTCTGCACTCTTACTGTTCTACTACAACAGGAACCCTGGCTTCATGATTTGAGGACTTAATCTTGCACGTTGAAGTTAGGAACTTCCAGCATAGCGGACGACGCTGGCTTTTCTTTACTTTTTAAAGAAAAAGTCCATTCATACAAACATCTGCAGCGAGAGACCTGTTTGGTTGCAGTAAACCCTGTGGGACAGTGCTGGCACATGTTGACAAGTTTTTTTTCACAGGTTAAGATCAGGGTTTGTTTGGGATTTTTGTCAAACAATTTTTTTTTTTTTTACGTAAGTGTGCTGTTAACATGTCCAGGTATTGTACATGTCAAGTTTCTGAAGATAATGGTTCTGTCAGTAGATCAGTGGCCCTATTTAATAAAGCTGCTAAAAGCAGAAAACAAAATGCTCAGTAATTTTGTCTGTTAAGCAAGAATTTGCAGGGGACCAGGCACAAAAAGTACAAATTACATGACCTTTTGGTTGGTAACCCTATCCTGTTCAGCCAATTTTGTCTGTGCTTATAAGCAGATCTATGAAATTGGGCCCAGATGTGAAGACGCATGCATAGGTGATTAACGTAACCCCAGCAGTGCCTTGTAAAAACGTGTAATGGCATGAGTTTTAAGCTGTAAATAATATCATTTTAAAAACAAACGAAACTGCGAATGAGAAGTCTAGATACAAAAACAACTATGGTCAAGGCATTTAACACAAGTTCAAAGCCGACTTTCAAAACTTGTGTTGGGTCACCACTAGAACTTTCACAAAGGTCACTTTAAGGTCACGCGGTGTGTTGTAACCACGTGCTATAAATAGGACCAATTTAAACAGCCCTTTCAGCAGTCAGACGAAAGAATTGGGCTGATTTAATCAGCCCGGGCCACTGCCACAGTTCAACAACCATAAGCAACACTTCCTTAGATGAATCTCAGTGCTTAGCGAAACCAGGACTCTAGAAATTATACACCAGGGTCTGCCCTTAACTTTTTTTTCCAGTGACTAGCTAGCAGGAGTTATGAGCTTGCCGTTTCATTAGGCCACCAGCTTTTTCACTGATCCATGTTTCATATCAAATAGGGATTCTTTTTCAACACTGAACGCTGTACACTGTTGCGAATGATAAGTCTATACAAAAACAACTACATGTATGGTCAAGGCATTTAACACAAGTTCAAAGCCGACTTTCAAAACTTGTGTTGGGTCACTACTAGAACTTTCACAAAGGTCACTTTAAGGTCATGCGGTGTGTTGTAACCACGTGCTATAAATAGGACCAATTTAAACAGCCCTTTCAGCAGTCAGACGGACTAGTTCTCTCCATGAGTATGAACCTTACCTGTGGTGGGTACGTCATGTTGTTATCCTGGGCAGCGAGATGCTTCTTGATACATGCAAGTTGCTGGACATTGCTACCCCATCTGTGTTCATAAAAAATTGATTAAAATATCAAAAATGTCATATCATTTGGGGCAAAACAAAACTGTCAAGTATGAAGAGAGAAGAGTTTACTTGTCCTATGCAGAAGGTGAGGGGTGTAGGGGCGAGGCGTTAGCCACTAGTAGGAATCTTCTGCTGTGCTGTACACAGATACAGAGTCCTATAGTCAGGAAGGGTCAGGCCCAGGGCGGACAATTTTCAGCTCCACATAATTTGAATCTTACCTGTAAAAAGCTACTAATTTCACATCTTGAAAATTCCAGGGACAATTACATTTTGGGGGAAATTAGGATGTCTCTTCTTCTTTAATCTTCCGTTTCCATGAAAGATTCCAGCTCTCAATATAAACAATTGAGCAACCTTTAAACAACGGTTGACACTCGAGCTAATTGTGGATGTATATGCACGGGCGCTGATGATGCTAACACAGAGGTAAGCACCAACTCAAACTATATTGCAAAATACTCACAACCGTCGCCTGCAATTATTTGCCAATAACCGAGCATAATGCACAGCCAGCAGGAAATGAAGAGGTGAACGAAATCGTATTTTTGTCACCTTGTGTGCTAGATTGTGTTTTTCTGGATATATGAGAGAGCAGAGATTTAATTGTGACATCCAAACTGCGGTGCCCCTAAAAGCTGGTTCTCCATTGACATTGAAACATTGGTCATTTTACCTCGACTTCGTCTTGCTAAAATGATCAAGAACCAGGGCCCAATTTCATCTAGAGCTAACAACGTTGCTTAAAATGTGTTTGCTTAGCCGAAATGAGCAGGATACCAGTCATAAATTGTACATGTGATAAATGCAGTTTGGCTGGTAACCTTTTTTTTTATGATAAGCATATTTTTGTTGTGCTTAGCTACTTTTTGTGCTTAAGCAGCTCTATGAAATTGGGCCCAGGGCTCAATTTCATAAAGCCTGTGAGCACAAAAACTTGCTAAGCACAGAAAAATCTCGCTCAGCAGAATTAGGTCACCCGCCAACATTCCATAAAGTTTACATTGTTAGCACTGGTACCCGGCTCATTTCTTGCCAAGTAAAGAAATTTGCTAAGCAGAATTTTCTGCCTAAGCATCTTCTATGAAATTGGGCCCAGGCCTCAGTTCAGAAGGTGAAATATCCACAGCTTTTAACAGGGAACATTTTACCAAGTGAAGGAACAAAATTGCCAGGAAACCATGTCTCATATCCAGGACGTCAGGGCTAGGGTTGGGGGTGGGGAGGGGAGGGAGTGGGCTGAACCTCCACTGTGCCATCGTTCTTACGTACGTACACGTACTTGTGCGTGTAATAACGGGTTGGATTAATTTCACAGGGGGATGGTAATATGCCATTTTGGGATATGGTGGAAACGATACTATGACACTATTATTAGGTTTGGGCAAGTTTGTCTGTAGACCATGTAGACACCCACACCAAAGAGTGCACTCCTAAAGTGTCCACTATCTTTCCAAAAGGCTAAAGGATTTTAAGGCTTTTCATTTTTCATCAGATGGGGGTCAAGGCTATTTTTGCAGTTCCAGTCTCCACTGGTTTGAAAAGGTTTAAATGAAGATGGCTTCACCGCAAGTACCAACAACCAACCAACTTTTCCATCCGATGTTCAACTTGACGTGAAGGTCACAATCGTAACGGAGTGCATGGGACAACCAAAAGTTGGTCACTTCAGCAGGGTTTGCCCTTAACTTTTTCAGTGACTGGCCAGTTAGCTTGTCATTTCACTGGTCCCCCAGCTTTTTTCACTTGTCTATACTTGATATTACATGGGATGTTTTTCAATACTGAACTAGCCAGCCGGACCACTTGGAGTGAATTTTGACTGGTCCTCTGGTGTTTTAACTCGGCATTTGGCCAGCGGACCACTGTTAAGAAAGAACGCTGTTCAGCAATGACATTGGACAACTTACCTGTGATGAAGGCGGTGTATTCGTTGTATCTGTGGCAACAACCTCATGTCGTCTTTTAGTTTGCATTCCGGCTGAAAGGAGAGAGACGAAGAAAAAAGAGAAAAAAAGGGTAACACTCAATTAAATGCACATCACTAAAAATGTGTCATGGCTTGAGCGGTCAAGCACACTGGACTAAACCTCTGGTGTTTGTTTGTTTGTTTGTTTGTTTGGGTTTGGTTTTTTTAAATGAGATATCGCCCAACTCACAAGGCCGGATGGCCACTTCGAGGTGAGAGCTACACTTAACTGATTTGGGCTGTCAACCCAGATCAACTGTCACCAGAGGCACGTTGCCACCTACTCCTGGGGCTGAAACACGGTTACACACCCTTCACACTTCGTAAGGATGTAGGGCATGGGTATCATCCACTAGGAGCCTGGCTGGCAGAGCAGAGTGCACTACCTTCCCAACTTTTTACGAAGCAATTATGGTTAAGTGCCTTGCTCAAGGACACAAGTGTCATGACCGGGATTCGAACCCACACTCTGCTGCTGACAACACCAGAGCTTGGTTTTGATGAACTAAACCGATCAGCCACGACACGCCGCAGAGTGTGGGTTCCAGTCCTGGTCATGACACTTGTATCCTTAAGCCAAACACTTAACCAATATTGCTTTCATCCTTAGGATGGGACGTAAAGCCATTGGTCCCGTGTGTTGTGAAATGCACATAAAAGAACCCAGAAAACGTATCGTTAAGAGAGAGGTTTTGCCTCAGTGTTTCTTGCAGTGGCTGCCGGGTGCACCGCAGCACCTTGTAAAAACCCATATAAGGTGTGACATGAATCGATCCCACAATTCATAAAAACTTGAAACCTCTTAAAAAGTGTCTCTCTTTGTTTAAGCGCCTTGAGCACCTTATTGGTGGATACGTGTGTATATAAGACTACATTATTATTGTTTTTTTACTTGTCTCATACATGTAGGGACAGAGCAACACTGGAGACAACCTCACTTCTGACTGATCCATTTTTTATATTGTAGGTCCACTTGTACTAGTCCATAGGAAGGTGCCGTTCAGGGATGCAGTCACTCTCTATTGGATTTCTAGAAAGTGGGGCTCAAATTTCTAGAAAATCTCCACTAGAAAACAGGTCAAAGATGTTGTCAAAATAGGGAGACCGCCAAAACTAGGGCTAGATAGCTCAGTTGGTAGAACGTTGGCATGTTAACCTGGAGGACGCAGGTTTGAGTCCACTCTAGTCTATTTTTCTTGTTCAAATCAAAATTGTTATAAAAACAACAGGTCTCCAACATTTACAACACCAAAAATATTTCTTTCTTGTTTCAAAATAGCTCCCTTTTTAGGAGGTATGAAATTGATAAGCTTAACTGCATATTAGAAAGTTTATAAATAGTATTGTTTGGAAAACGCTAGACTGCAGGGACTTGACGGGACTCAGTGGCCATTTCGAGCCCCGAAAAAGCACCTCATTCATCACAAATCGACAAGCAGAGGAGTGAGCTATGGTAGTGCATTTAGCTTATTCATCGGTTTGTCAGATATGTGCTAAATTAACATATTTAACAAATTATAATTACTTCAGCTCTTTTGAAGAGTGCGGTTGTGATCATTTGCTTGAATATTCGTTTTACATTTGTATTATTTAAAAATTCTGCTTGCTGACTAAATCCAAAATGTCATTACATTTGCACCTCCTACAGTCCACCGTAACCTATTTCAAAGCTATTTTAATTAATATTTCTTCCTTCGCTCACACTCAGGACAAAGAGACACTTTACTTATTCAAATTCAGGGAGGCAAGATTTTCTTCGTTAAAGAAAACAAATTTCTTCGCAACGCCAAATCTTCACAAAGATCCAAAAAATCTCCAAACTGCCAATTCATCATTCACACCGCATTAATGTGCAGATAACATTTGAACAATGTTGGTGTTTTTGGCTGTTGCAAAAAGTGATGATTAAAATGCAGAATAATCTGCTGGGAAAATCACGATGAAGTTTCTGACAATTTGTAAAACCAACATAGATAGAAAAATCATCCACAAAAATGTGTAAAAGTCGTCTCTGAAATTATGAAAATAGCAAAAGGTTCTCCAAAGGTTGTTGCAGTTCCATTTTGCAGGCCGTGCTCATTGAGTTCAATACAATTCCGGTAGAATGTTCACATAGCACAAAACCAAGATATGACAAAGCCAAAACTTGCAGTGTACACGTAGATCAGACCTCCCACCTGCCACTGTGAGAAAGCACCCCTCCATTGAAATGCAAACAATGAAATCAATGTCACCAACTACACCGTCAATAGTCAATCATTGTACGGACCCTGCACTTGCCCTCCCTGGGGGCTGCACCACGGGAGACTCTATTTCACAGGTCCCCTTTCTTTCTTTACCACTATGCACGGTGTTCAGCAAGTCAGGGAATTTTGACGGGAGTGTAAACCGTAGGGCCCTTAGAGTATGTGAGGCACTATTTCAGAAATTTAATGTGCAAACTGTCTTTCTCTGTCAGATAAGCTTGTATTTGGTACATTAAAAAAAAAAAACTACTTTGTGAGTTTCTTTTTCTTTTTAAATGGATTTAATGTCTCACAATGTTTCCTCATTTGAGAGGCTTTTCTTTGGGTAACATTGAGGATAAATTGCAAGGAGCAATCTAGAGAGGTGTTGAGAGTGACGAGGTGAAAACTACTGGCACACAATTTTGAAATGCTTCGACCACACTGCAAACGTCCAGAATGTTTCAGTCAATAACTTTACATTGGAAAAAAAGTGGCAAGAACAACAAATGCAATTTAAAACAAAGTGAATTACTGTTTTCTAAAGACGAAACAGAAATATATTTTTTTTAAATAAACCTGAATGCAGTTTTAATGGTATTATACAGAATCGGTAGAGCTGACAAAATAGTTGTAGACAGTGTTCATGTTTAATTGTGTGATCAACCACATACACTGTACATGAAATAACAAACCTGTGGAAACTTGGGCTTAATCCGGTGTGAGTCAGGAGTAAATAGTGAAAAACCATGCACAATTTTCAGCATGTAAAAACTTAATACACTGTCGGTAAATTTTGGATACAACAATCAAAATCAGCTGTTGCATTTTTAAAAAAAAAAGTTTTCAAATACAGTTTTCTCGAATATGACTTTAATTCTGAGGGAAATTTTTCACGGGACAAAAAATGGTCCTAGTATGAACATCGTAGTCAGTAAGCTTCCAGACTAAAACTAGACAAATATGTTTTTTTTATTCTGACCAATCCTGTATAATACCTTTAAAGTCCAATTAAATTAAATAATAGAACCCTGAGAGCTCTTTGTATCATGTAGACTTGGTAAGCCGTACAATGATAGTAACAGCCCCTGCAGCGGTGTCCATTTCCACTCTACCACTGCAATCATCTGAACCACGAAAACAAATCCATGTAGAAGCATTAGAATTTGATTTTTTTTTTTTTTTTTTTCCCTATTTTTTCGCAGTGTGTTGGTCTTCCAGAATGAGAACCTTGGCCTATGAGTCACACTTCTGTAGGAATATCCTTTGGGAAGTCATATTCCAATACAGGGACAGCTGGTGTGGGAGCCTCCCACGGGATCAATGCTTAAAAGTCTGTAAATAGCTTCACAGAGGCACAAGCTTGCCAACTTTGTCCTTCCCCCTCCACTCACTCATTCATTCATTCATTCTTTCTTTCCTTCTCCCTGCTTTTTTCATGAATGAAAGGTGAGCCTAGTTTGAACTCTAGAGAGCCAACTTTCTTCCCGCTGAAGGTGTACTTATACAATGAAACATTTCCGGCAATTGAGTGTCGAGCTGCAGACAACATTTTTTTTGGTTTACCTAAAAGTTGCCGTTTTGTTTGCAATTTTTTACAGATAACCCCAGTATCTCACAACAAACTACTGTTTTTAAAACTTATCTTTCCTCTTCTCAAATTTGATGGAAAAAACAAACTTCATGACAAAAGTTTACAAAATAAACACTCTTAACTTCCCTTGACACTCTAATTTCTCTTTTCAGCTGCTGTAAAACTTTTCTGGGACACACACAAAAAAGAATTAACTTGGTTTTCCCAAATTATGTGTGGATTTTCCCCAAAAATTAAAACTATTAACAACATCGTCATCTGCCATGATTGAGGCTTGTTCAGCCCTACATGTACAAAAAAAATGGGGTCACCGATAAAATGGAAATAAACAAACGAGCACAACAAACGTTCTTGTACCACTTAAAAAAGAATAAAAACAAAAATGTAGTACCCACTGTCTGATAAGAGATTGCAGATTCACTGAGAAACAATGATCATATCTATTGACAAGTCACGGTCAACAGGTTTCCAAACACAGCTGTCTGGCAGCCTATAATGACTGGCTGGATGGCCGATTGCCCAGAATTTTGAACTGAGCGTTCACACTGTCCAATATGTCCAATTTTTTGTGTATATTAATTATAGTAGTATTTTTATTCTTTGTATACATGCATCCGCAATTCGGCTTTTTGGCCGCCATGTTTTGCATTTTTAATAAACCAATAATAATATGAGTAGAATTTAGCCCGTGTAACTCCTAGCCACAAACTGTCAGCATATTTACATTCCTGGATTATGAGATTTGGGTTTTTTCCCGAATCCACAAAATAATGTAACATAGATGTTAGTTACATACTATTATGACCAACTAGTCCAAACCACGCCTACAACGCCCTCTTATTACATGTACGTTATCTGAAATATAATTGCGGGCGAAATGAAATTTTGCACTTCTTTTCCCAAGGAAAATCATTGTCTCTGTTGTATTTGACAGAGTTCTTCAATCAACAGCAACAGGTATCTGATTTAAGGGCAGACAAGAAATTATCCAAGGAAAAATGCATCAAACCAATTCTGGGTCGTGTATATCGTACAGAACATATCATGCCAGTTGAAAGTTTAGTGGTTGTTAAGCTTGACACGCAACTACCACACGTTGCCTATTCTGGACCAAAACAATCAACATGTTCACCGAGTCAACAACAAAAGCCCAAACTACAGTATGCGAGGTATGTCATCGTTAAACTTGAACTTGGAGCTCTTCCAAACTACTGAAAAGTTTCCACTCAGTATCTCTGTTGTGCTGAACAATCTCCAGATAGCGACCAGCTACAAATGTACGTGCAACTGTGCACAGAGCTCCTGGGGGGATGAATTGGCCTATTCCGTGAAATATGCTAATTATGCTAATTAAACATGCTAATTACAAGCATAGAGACACTATTGGTTGGCAAACACCATAGAGTTGTGCACTAGACAGACACAAAAAATGCATAGGGCCTAGTCTCATTCTTCCCAACAGGAAAAAACATAAACAGTAGAAATCTCTGCAACTCAAATCTCCATCTCACTCATTCCCTGTAAGACAAATCGATTCAGAAAGAGCCCGATTCCGCATTTCATCCATTTATTAAACTCTTTGCTGTGTGTATTTGTAGTAATGTGTACTTTTGTCAAATAATTTGTCAATTTATTTGTATATTTTTATGGTGGCCGAACCGCTGCTTTTATGGATTTATATATATATTTTTTACAACTTCTTGGTGTCAGCCTTTCTCCTTTTGTTTTACATTGTTTTAATGTGGTCATTTGTTGTGGCTGGAATATTACCTTTTTAACTTCACTATTTAGTAACTGTTAGCATTGTTTTAGAGTTTTGCATGTGTCTTCTGCATCATTATACTACATTGCAACATTCCAGTAATTTGTCCTGTGGCCATGATTGGAATGGACACAAACCAATACCAATATGCGCTAAGCCATTATTAGACCCATACAAAAAGGTGCGATTTTCCCTCATTTTGCCTTTCAGTAGCTTTTTAAGGGAGTCACTGACCCATTGTGTAATACAGTGAAGTGCGAATTTTAGGCGACGCAGCGATTACACGCTTAGCCATTGATTAACAAAATGGTAAGCGTGGAACAGTCACCATGTGTAATACCCATAATATGGATTAACAAAGTCATCTTGTTTACAAAAGAATGACCTTGGGCAGTCCAGGGGTCGATTTCACAAAGCAATAAAATCCATCGTAAGACAAATTGTCAGTATCACCATAGTGATTTACATTGTGACATCACACTTTACTAAGCAACTACAATTGATTTGCAGTTACGATCAATCTTAGCTCTTTGTGAAATCGGCCCCTGGATCTTGCCTGGTAGGCAAGATACATTCAAGTTGTTCATGGGATTTATTTCTAACTATGTATCGCAACTTCCACATAAGATCAAGTTGGTTTTTTTTAGGAATAACATAGATACAAGTTTTCAAACTTGCCCAATTTCTTTGATTTTCAAAAGCTGATATTAAAAGATCCTGCACAGGCATTTTCGTTAACTGTGAGATTTTATGTTTTATTCCATTTGAAAAAGCGGCTGTGTAGCAACTATGTCACGAATCACAAACCAAGAAGAAAATGCCACTTACCATCCAACCTTTGGGAGGGACAACTTTGCACATTCCACTGGGTGCCACCTGGGCTGATATCGAGGTGATGTATGCTATGGGGTCCTTCCACTCTTCCTGACTCGGGAAAAACACTGGCGCATTATGGGAAGCGGCAGTAGTACTGATGATGGGGCCTGCGACACGTGCATGGGAGGGCGCTCTTCGGTGCCCAGTTACCTTACTGTGGCATACACAGGCCGAGGTAGATTTGGTAGGTCGTTGTTTGTTCTTCGCACGCAGCAGTTTGTTTTTCGATCCTGGTGGACGGCCTCTGCCTCTCTTGACGGAGACCAGCACTTGAGCCTTGATTTCAGGGTCTGTTGGGATGGGTTTGAGGGGTGGAGCTGGACCGTCTAAGGGGAGCATCTCCAAAGTGTTGTTGTTAATAATGTGATTGTTGACATGTTTGTGTTTACTATTCAGCGCGATAGAGTTAACGGTTGCCCGCACGTGGTTGCGTAATTTCTTCTGGAGGCACTGTTTGCTGTTCCGCAAGAGCTTCAGGGAAGGCTTCTCAGTCATCTCTTGCAGCTTGCGTCGCTTAAAGTCAGTTATCCCAGGAAAGATCCCATCCACTGTAATGATCTTGCGCTTGTTTCGGAGCATAGGCGGCTCAAACGTGGTGCTGTCGTCCACTGGCTTGGCTACTTTCTTCCGGCCGGGAAGCCTGTTTGGATTAGCCTTGTGCGACTTCTTCATTTTTGCATAATTATTATTGTTCAGCGTGCGCACAGCTTTGGATTTGAGTTCCGCAATGTCCGGGCACTTCCTGCTCTTGCCGTTCCTGAGAACCGGTTTCAGGAGGGCGCAGTTTTTCTCTCGCACTACTTTGTTGGAGGTAGATGATGATGATGTTAGTTTTTGGTTTGGTCGGCCCATAAGAGCACCGGTCGGGGCGCACGGCGTCCCTGCAGCTTTGTGTTTACTCGTCTTGGTGTTCTTGGACTTTGCGCTGTCCACATTGCTGACTGGCTCAATCGGGGTGAGGGGAGGGGGATAGCGACACCTCGGTATGGCGGCAATGGGAGGGGGTATCGGGGATAAACATGGAGGTAAATGTGGATTGCCGTTCACATCAGTAGAGAGTGGAATGGATTTGTTGGATGAAGCTACATTCTTTCTTCTCCTTATTGCCTGAAATAAAGACACAATTAAAGCATTGATAAGCCTCTCAAAATTTCTCAAAAAGCTGATATTTGGTCAGAATTAAAAGTATACTCATAAGCCAAAACCCTTCAAAGTTTTGCATTTTTGACTTTTAAGCAAAATTTTGCCTCTTGGTAAAAACCTCAGCTACATGCAGTTTCTATAATCAGTAGCTTCAATGAACATGCTGATTGAAGTTTATTTTGGTGGTTGTGTTTGTCTAACAAGGAAGGAATAGTTGTGAGCAATTTCTCGCCGTTGGGAGACAGGGTTTTGCTTTATCAAGGCATCTATTCATCATTCTCTATTCACACTGCGACCATTTGCAAAAGATAGTTCTAGTTCAGATTAAATAATCTTATCAATCATCAGGCATTTGTAGAGCGCCATCATTCTAGTTGCTTATTCAAAGGCGCTTAACTAAGTGAAGAAATATTTAAGAGTTCACAGAGTTTCAAGTGGAGATTTTCAATGGACTAAATGTAAGCTGATTGAAAGAGATGAGCCTTAAGCCTTAGGAAGTCAAGTGTACGGAGTTGATAGGGGAGATCATTCCATAGCTTTGGTGCACATGAAACGAAGCCTCTATCACCTGATGAAGAACGAGATCTAGGAATGTTCAACAGTAGTTTGAACATGGAAGTTACCTTCTTGGTTGCCTCTACCCGAGACCCGGAGAGGTTTGGATAGTCCGAGGCGCCAGACGGCAAGGGCTCTATTCCAGGAATGTGAAAGTTATTTTCCGCAAACTTGTTGCTCTTTTCAGTACATTTGGGTTCGCTGTCCGTACTGGTCGATTCATTACTCTTGGCTCGTCGTTCCTTGGCCACCTCAAAGAAGTTTAGGTGTGAAGGTAGTGCTGGTGTGCCTGAAGAAACAAAAATTGGAAATTGAGAAGCACATTATGCAAGATTTTACAGAACTTGGGAATTGGAATATTAGTTTTATCATTTTCATGTGAAACTAAAACTTGGTAAAAAAAACATCATTCAAGGAAACACAAATCACCAAATAACCCCATGACACTAGTAACAAGAGCAATATTTGTAAGAGTTGATTGTGTTAAGAATCCTGATTCAACATAAGCAAGTACAATCGCAGGAATATTTCAAAAGATATGTACAAGTGGCCGTCCGGCCTTGTGAGTTGGGCAATATCTCATAAATCTTTTTTTTTTTAATTAATAAATAAAGGCGTGGTTGGGGCCCGAGGCCTTACTTGGACAAGTTGCCATCATTAAACCCCACCCCCCTTCATACCTCTGAGACACAGGAATGTTAGGAAGTCTTCAGTGTTCGGGCAAAAGTCAAACAGCATTCCCTTGTTGCTGCTGCCGCTGCTGCTGCTGCCACTGTTACCCATGCTGCTGTTCAGACCGCTCTTGGAAGGCGTGGTGCTTGGACTGCAGGGAAGTGACTGGGCAAACTTCCGTTGCGCTCTTAAGCGGGCCCTGCGATAAGGGAAGATTTACAGAACAAGTAAGAAAAGTGAATAATCAAATGGTCAAAACCGAGAGCCAAATAAAAAAAGGGGCTTCAATTTTATAACCTACTCATTTCCCAAAAGATAGAGTACTTAAGAAAGTGATGGAAAGAAAATTGCAAGTCTGTAATCTAACGTTAATATGGTGTAAAATGCAACTGTGTTTGACACTCTTTCAGAGCGAAATTTGTCAGCATCCAGAAATATCCAATGATGTCACTTTACAAACACATGGGTCTGCACATTTTTACATGGGGAATTTTTTGGTTCATTCTTGACCTACCATGATATTCAATCAAACCAGCATTGAATTTGACCATTTGACTGACAACAGTAAATTCGTGCTTGGAATGTACAGACCAGGGTTCGAAATTAGCCATCGCCCAGTCTCCAAATGGGAGTGAAAGCAGTGGCGGGCGAGTCAAAACCTTTCCTTTATTAGTCTGCCGGGCGAGTCCAAAAATTGTTCCTTTTCGCAATAAATGAGGGGTACGGTGGTAAAACCCTAGAGAGAGATTGTTTTTAAGTTAGAAAATGGTATGGTAATCAATGTGACCGCGATCATGATCACGATCACGATCGCGATCGCGATCATTCATAAAACGTTAAATTATGTATGCGTGAGGTTAGAGACTTGTAACTTTCTTGCCAGATTCATACAGACTCTTTCCATTGGAAAATTAGTAATTATGTAAATTAAAAGTATGTAATAGTGGTATAACACATCTGCATATGCGTAATGTTGGATGAAAATCTATCGATTTAAAAAAAAATGCTTGGTTCATCATGAATATTAATACACACTGCTGAACATTTACGTGTCGTCTAATGAACAAAAGAATTAGAAAACAGTCTTCATTCAATGCACACTAATAGGCCATGCAGTATCTCCGCTTATTACTTGCGATAATGCAATGTTTGTCTCAGGCAAACAGCAGTATCAAATGTACGCGCACGAAGTACCAATGACAAGTTATAGACACATGTACATCTAATTGTACAATGTGTGCATAGTGTTAGCCAGAGGGGTGTCTGGGTGTCTTATGGACACCCTGTTTTAAATTTGGACGCCCTGTTTTTATGCATTGAAAGTGAACAATGTGGACACCCAGTTTTTAAATTTCCAGCAAACTTGGACACCCGTTTACCAAATCCTGGCTAAAAGCCTTGAATGTGTGTGTGTGCAATATACATTACAGGTACTGTGCACTGTGGAATGGCAATTTATTCTGGCTTAATTTCACTAGAAAAACAATCGGGCCGAGTAGATGTTTGTACACTTTTAATAAGCAAACTCTCAACCTTGCACACATTAAACTGCGCCTGAGCTGAGGAGGTTTAAACGATACGCATACAGTGTACACATTGTACACATTATACATGTAGCTCTATCTTGAATTTCTTAGTAGATAACCGAGCGTAAAGTTATAGTTCTGAAGACGGTCTGCGTATCCATGAATGCGGACCTGAAGTGTCTTCAGTGGATTGATTAAACACACAACTGCATTATTCTCTGCCAAACCTTGGGGGAAATATATCCACCTACACAATGTGTACATTTGTATACCGTGCATAGAGCATGACAGAGAGAGGGAGAGTATATCGGCAAACATTGCGAGAGATTGTCATTATAACGTATGGGCTGATGCACTTTTATAGGTAAGGTATCTAGCCGATGTGGCTCACAGTATCACATGTTGATAAATAAGAGCCTGGGCTGGCAGGCACGGTGTGTCTGTACGGAAGATTGCACAAAATCTTACAGGTTTTTTTTTAGCGTGCTTGTGTGCATTTTATCATTATTTAAACTTGAAGCAAAGGGGAAGGGTGCATCTGAAAATTCTCTGGGCCATTTCATGGTGACTGGCGTAACACTAACAATAGGTATCTGAAATCTGGTTTTCTCAAAGATTTTTAGCAAGTTGATAAATGTTTGTTTGTAAGTGGAAATTTGTTACTACATGTATACCAATAATATCAACATATTCAGTCAAGAAGATCAACTGGGAAAAAACCCCAGCTTTTTGGTCCCTATGGTCAGTGTAATATCGTGGAATTGCTTTCGGTTGTTATTTATGCAATCTGATGTCACAGTTAAGTAGTAATCACTGTAAAAATGGTCACACCCCTGACTTAACAAATTCTTAGCTACACTGTTCACATACATGTAATGTACAAAGAGAAAATTATTTTGTTTGTACTGAGAAAATTATTTTGTTGTACTAAAAAATTGCCACTGTAAAGTGCAGGGGCAGATCCATAGCTGTTCGCATTGGGGGGGGGGGGGGGGAGAGAAACCTTCTCAGCCTGCCCTGGATAGCATTCAAGTAGCATTGCAATTCTTAAATGCAGTTGGACGATATACATCTATCTGGTGATTTGTTATATATTTGGAAATATTTTGTCTAGGCTTATCATTTCATACACCGTTTCTTTGGAAATTTCTGAAAATCGATTTGTGTAAAAGACCGAGACTGGAACCCACCCTCTGCTGATCAGGAACACCAGAGCTTGAGTTCCGCACGCTTGACCGCTCGACCTAAACATGCCAATAT
Organism: Pisaster brevispinus; assembly: GCA_023634235.1. Lineage (NCBI taxonomy): Eukaryota > Metazoa > Echinodermata > Asteroidea > Forcipulatida > Asteriidae > Pisaster > Pisaster brevispinus. The sequence goes on along the minus strand of JAMKCF010000008.1, from coordinate 7,617,374 downwards.
TTGGTCTCTGGTTAGAATTAAAGCAAACTGAATTTCCCAGGAAATTTATACCAGTTAAAAGAGATTTCCAGGTTTGCATTTTACAAAATTACTGAAGAGACGGTCATTATGTATGGAGCCGATGAATTCTCCTTGCCTTGCTGGCTGAATCTGCATTGAATCCAATATTGTGATTTGGCATTTAAGATAGACAAAATGGTGCATAACTTAACAACCCCCCCCCCCCCCAACAAAATTTAAAAATGTGATAAAATCAAGGCTGGAAAGAAAAACAATGACCTTTTGTAAAGATTGAGAAAACGACCTCAGAATTTTGTTTTTGTAGGGTGCACCCCACTGAAAAGGAAGAAAACAAAGGTGCCTTATGAGTATTTTTGAAAAAAATTTCTATTGGACAGATATGAGAGCCAAATAAAAGGGCTACAATTTGCACAATTATGTTGGTGAGAGTTATTGACTTCCAGCTTGAAGTATTTTGAATGACCTAGGCCCTGAAAAATGGTCTTATTTGCTCAGAGAGGTATAGGGCCATTTTTCAAAATTTACGCTCAGGTGTTTGAAAGTTTACACAAGTGTAGGGGTGTTTTTATATGTATTTGGATGGAGAATAACCCAAAGAAACTTGGGACACCCCATGTCAAATTGAGCAGAAGTTTAGACGTCAGTGAATATTTTTCTCCTTACTGTAAAAAACCAGTGAGACTTTGAAAGTATTTTTCTGAATATTTAGCATTTTGCAATGGATGCTATGGGAGTTTATTTAACAGGTGGGTGCACCTCGTGTGGGAGGAAGACAGTTTTTCCTAGTAAAGGGCACCTCTACATGTATTAAGGGAAGTGTAAGTTTCTAGAGGAACATTTCACGGGGCACCAAGGGCCACGGAGACAATTGCTTCCGTTGCCTCTTTGAAGTTTCAGGCCTGGAGACGTTGTACAAAGTGAACATGACAAAGAGTTGGGCATAATGTCTTACTTTTTCGGTTTTGAACACCCAGACCCAAAGTCCTTCTCTGCCAAGAGCTTGAGACTAGCCAGCTCCTTTGTGCTTTTCCTTCCCCTCTTGGCCCTTAACCCTTTCATCAACAGCTCCTGTGAGGCCTCAGTACCCTGTATCGACCCGATCATCTCTTTGCACATGCCCGTCTCACTCTGTTTGTATGCAGTTAATTGCTGCTGCTGCTGCTGCTGCTGCTGCTGCTGTTGCTGCTGTTGTTGTTGTTGTTGTTGTTGCTGCTGTTGCTGCTGCTGCTCTGGCTGTTTATCACACACAGTTGGTTTGATGTCCCGCAGCCGACACAGCGACGTAGAGTCCTGGTGCCTCCGTAAGGACATTGTTGTCATCTCCGTTTGCCGCTGTTGCATGCAGGTGCTCTGCCGTTCCGGTTCCTGCTTGACTGGTGGCGGTTGCAGCAGGCAGGACTCTAGACTAGCATCGCAGGAGCACATTGAACTGCTGTTGCTGTAGTCCATGCTGGTGGGTACCGACGACGGTTCGTTAGAGAAGTCATCTGGATCGATGTCGTCCTCCTCGCTATTGTAATCTCCATCCTCTTTGGGTTTATTTTCTTGGATGGAGGCATAAAGAGCTCGGCGTAGGTCCCGCTCCTCCTGCCACAATAGGCCTTCATTGTAGTCCTAAAACAGGGATAAGAGGATCAAGAAAAGAATTGTTACAGAAAATCTGCCTCTTCTGGCACCCATACAGTTGAGTTCTTGTTCTCACTCGGAATCACATTATAACTGGTTCTACACTGTAATTCATATTTCTGGTCATCCTACAGTACATAAATACAAAACCTGTTAATGCCCTCGTAGTAACAAGACCAGGGTCCAATTTCCTAGAGCTGCTTTTGAAGCACAAAATACTGCTTAACAAATGTCTGCTATAAGAACAAATAAGCAGGGAACCAGTCACAAACTATGTACATAATAACGTATTTTGGTTGGTAACCCCTTTCTGCTAAGCAAAATTGTATTGCGCTTGGTTGATTTTTGTGCTTAAGCAGCTCTATGAAATTGGCCCCAGGTCTGAAATCTAAACGTGGCAATAGTCTACACGAATGCCCGATTCGGAAAGATGTCTGTAAGTGTCTATTTCCTTAAATCCCCTAAATATAATTTCATCATCCATATTGGCTGAGTGACGTCTGTACAGTGTATGTTAATGGAACTTGTTCGCACGTCTCCATGTATGTATGGGGGTGCAGAACGATGTTCAACCCTCGTCAACCTTACACAAATCAACCCACTGTAACAAACCAAGCATTCAACGAGCAATCTATATGAAGGTGGAATTCAATAGAATTCCAGGTCAATTATTCCACGCACGCTGCGCTTGTTACTAATTACCACAAATAAAATTGTACAAAACCGGAGTAATTAAAATGTTGAAATGTGGAGGTTTCAAGGATGTTTTGGGAAAGACCAATTAAGCATGGAGGACTTCCAGGAGCTAAATTAATCAGTAATACTGCAAGGGGTTTTGTGTGGTGTGCGCAACTCCCGTGTGTATAGACTGCCCAAGTCTCACAGATACTCAAAAGTTTGGACCTGTTGAGCTGCGGACTTTGTTTTCTTCACACATTAAACAATTGAATGTTTGAATACACATGAGACTTACACAAGTCTATTCAAAAATATTTGGGAATCTTGGGTTCCCCATTTACAAATAATTTTCACCTCATTCTGTGGTAATGTTTTAGTGAAAATAATGAAAAACCTTCAAAATTTTATCAGTGATTTTGTGCACATTCACATTGGGCTTATTCATATTGTGGCAATCAAAAATAAGCAACTGTGATTTAATAATTATTTTATGAAAAAAAAACCTTGTCACTGCTAGAGGGCGCTATCATTCCTGTAACCCCTAGCATCCCGCCAATAGTGGTTACAGGAATGATAGCGCCCTCTGGTGGCGAACGGTTCGTGGGGTGATAGCGATTTAGATAGCAGTTAGGTTTTCGTGACTACATGTGTTCGTGACCACACAAATTGGAGCATCTTGGAACCAAGACTAATGTTATTGTTGCTACACGCCGCCGTCTTTTGCGAAGTTACTAAACCTGCATCCACTATCCCAGTTCACAAGCAATAGAAGTGGCTGACTCGGGGTCAGCCACCAGAGTAAGGTCATGAGCTACTCAAACCGGCACAGGGAGGACTGAGGAAGACTCTGGGAAGCTGTATTCAAAAGCACCCGTTATTCCGTTTGATTGTGATGTGCTCTGGGGTTAGTCCGATTGAAGCACCATCCATTCCACTCATTCAGTAAGGGTATGGGTGGTTACAATTTCAGGGCCATTTCACTGCACAACACATCACAATCAGGAAATTTGATAATGCAAAATGGCCCTCCAATATTTTGATGGTTGGGGGGGGGGGGGGAGGGAGGGTGGCAGAGGAGGAAAGAAATCTCAGCTCATATATGAGTGTCCTGCAATATAAAACACATGTGACAAGAGTTTCCTGTGGATAACAAACGTCAGTCCCTTCTTGTGGCACTGAACAGTGTACAGTGGATGTCTGTTGAGATTAAAGGCACTATCTGCAATATTGACCCCCGCTTGCATTTGACATTAGAAGCTCAAACAGCGCCCTCACTGAAGTCAAGGAAAGTTGGCTGAGAGTTGTGTATGTGGCACGCGCACGTACATGGCGGCCTATGCAAGGGTAGTAGCCCCCTATAGACGGTGCAAGTCTGGCGTAACATTTCCAAACATTTTGAAGAACCTTGGGTCCCCACATCAATGCTTTAATGTGGGGTGGAAGTACATTGTATTTCACAGTGGAATTTATGTAACTTTCCTCTTTTCCTCTGTAGGTTTCAAGCATTCAAGTTGCGATACGGAATCGTGGACATTCATTAACAACCACTTAATTCGATACGGTAACAATGTGATGATGAATTTTGCTGAAAATGCTTGTGTCAAAATGGCTGTGTTTCTCAAAATCACCTTCAAAATCCATATGTGTAACCATTCTTCAGCATGGGCCACACTCTTGTTTTTTATTTTTCAATTCACTGAACCAAACTGAGAATTGGAGGCCAAATAGACACTGTTCACGCGACCCCTTTTTGATGGTATACATCAAAATGATTGCCAAAAAAACACCATCAAAACAACCCACACGTGGCAGCACGGTTATCAACAGCTCAGTTCTTGGAATAAATGGACTCTTTCCAAACCACTTTTGCACCACATCCCTTTAAGATATCAAAAACTCAACTCATTTTTGTCTGGATGGGGGGGGGGTATTCTTTTCGATGGAATAACTGGCCTTTAAACTGTCATCATAATAAGGAAGGAAATTAAATATTCCTCCCAAGGGATTGTAAACTTCCAATTAGTTAATGGTCAAGGGGTATTTAGAGCGGGAGTTACAATGAGCGTGCACTGGATGCTCATGACACAGCGGTTGAGGGGTACTTCGTTCACGAGCGATCTGATCCTGTGGTGGGTTTGCGGCTTGTGGGAGTCCGAGGCAAGGGGGTAATTTGGGTTTGACTGCATTGTGCGAGTACATTAGAGTTAATCATGTCAGAGCCGCGAGGGCATATTGGTTTGTTGGCTTAAAACGATGACAGGGTTATGAAGTGATTGTTATTCAACACTGGGATTTGCTGCACGCTGGAGAGCGCTGTTTTCATGAGTTGGGGATGGAAAGAGTCCAATTTAATGTTTGAAACATGGATTGCTTCCCAGGGTGCATTATGCTGTGATTTGTTATTATTTTTGTTAAGGGAAATTTAAGCGACTTTCTTTTACTGCATGAATACAAAGGTTTTATACGTGGACACTCCTGATGCTAGATTGGGGGCGTAACTCCAAGCACTGAAGAGTCTGCTCGTGCAACCCATTCTTTGGCCTTAAGCGGTTAAGAGCACCGGACTCAAGCTCTGGTGTTTCTGATCGGCAGAGTGTGGGTTCGAGTCCCGGTCTCGACACTTGTGTCCCTAAGCGAGACACTAAAACCACTATTGCTTCGTCCCGGATGGAATGTAAAGCCGTAGGTCCCATGTGTTGTGCAATGCACATGAAAGAACCCAGTTTCACTTATTGTGCCACATCACCTTGTTAACCCTTATAAGGTACTTCATAAATTGGTCTCATAATAATAAAAAAAATATAATTAAAAAACCTGTCTCAAAAAGTTTCTGTTTGTTCAAGCACCTTAAGTAAGTTATAGATAAATACATGTGCATGCACTAAACTATTATTCTATTATTATTATTGTTATTATGCAGCATGAATGGTGCACTGTCTTTCCAGCATGCTTATTGATGAAGGATGTCTAACTAAAATGACTTCTTTTGTTTGCAGGGGCAACCTCCCTTTCCAAATATCTTCTTTTCGAGGGAATAAAATGAAAAGGCGAAAAGGCCAGACTATTTTGCCCCTCCAGCCTTTATTCGGTTACTGATTTTGTTTTTGATCAAAATGGGAAAAAAATAAAAAGGCTGCATAACAGCACCATTCAAAAATCCGAAATGGTCTCATTTTACTTGTACGGGCATTCCGTACATTATTATACTTCTGAAATGTGTCATTTCAGAAACAAATTGTGAAATGTTACATTTCACTGTTGTTTCCTTTCACGGTGTTTCCTTTCACAACAAAGAAGAGAAACAACCAAAGGTACACACACACACATGCAGGTGTGTATTCTTTCCTTTTAAATGTGCATGAAGATTAAACACAAGTTGTTTTATAAAATGTCAATCTGAGACAACCTTATATCATCCACCCATAGCGTCACCTCGTACAGACTTTACATTAACACTCTGAAATTTGCCAACCTCTACCCCCTAACTCCCTGCATTGTAACCAATTCAGCATACAGGGTAATAAACTGACATCCACTGCACCTGAACTACAAGACACCCCCCCCCCCTCCTCCTTACAGCATTCTCCAATTTCATCTTCTATAAGCAGAACTGGAACTTCCTGTTTGCCTTTATCCTTCTCTGAAATAATCTTTCATTTTCCAAGGTTTTTTTTGTAATGAACGGAAATGTCAGTGCCTTAAATCCCCCCTTAAGTCCCCAGGAGGATTTCCTTTTCAGTAAATCCCATTCTCAAAATACCCTCAATCTACTCAAATCCCATGATATTTTTCCCTCTTCAAATGCACCACATAGCAATTCCTTATTTACGTCCATGCCTAAAATTGGCCATCAGAATCTCAATATAAATAATTTTTATTAATGAAAACACTAACGCTTGAAAAAAAAGGTCGCCTACAGCTTTTTGCTCCTAATGACAATTGCTTTTTTTGGTTTCAGTCGTAAGTAACTTCCTAAAAATAAACGCTTACAAACTGAACACATTTTAAACAAGAGACTATATGGGTCCATTTTACAATACTTTTAAGTCCCCAGAATACACTGCTGATCCACTGCCACGAGCGTGCGGCCAAAACTCTTGACACGATCAAATTCCAATTAAAAAAATGTATAAAGCGTCTGCCATTTAGATTGCTGCCTCGTGTCTGTTGTGTGTGGCACAGGGCAGAGCAAGATGCGTGTCAATACACACTCAGGCCTTGAACTTCGCTCTTGAAGGGGCACGGCAATTTTTCCTCTGGTAAGGGGCACTCTATGTGGAAATTTGTATTGGAACTTTGCAAAGGGCACCACAGCAAAAGCACAGGGCACCGCAGCAATTGCTGTGGGTGCCGTGGGTTATTTGGAGGCCTGCACACCACGCAGGTGGAAGCTCTTGATAAGCAGTTATGGTGGGAGGTACCAGATGGATTAATTTGGAAAATCAGTACGATTCTTTTTATTTCAAATTTCACAACATAAGAAGCTTTTTTTGGGGGGGGGGGAGGGGAGGCAGACCCATGACCGTGAATGTTCAGTTGAGAAAAGGGTCACATGGTAGCTGCTTGTCTTAAGCAATTCATGTCGGAAAGTCAATTACAGCTCGGATACAGAGGCGGAAAGTGAAATCAGGGTTTGGGTTTGGTACTAGACACTCCTATGGGAGGGGTGAAGGCGAAGGGGGAAAACCTGACTTGTGATTAGCGTGTTCCTTTTACAATTACACAGGCTTTCTGAATTCCCCAGAGCTTTTTAGTGAAACCAGTGGCTTCTCCACCCCCCCCCCCCCGACAAAATGAATTTCTAAATTTAGTTGTGGCATACCTGTAAAGTCTTCTTTCTTTTTTTCATCTCTACCCAAATAACATTCATTAATAAATGTACCCTGAATTAACCCTAACTGCAAAGAAAAGGTTGTATGAAAATACAAAGTCCTGAAAATGTTGTAATAATTTCCTCTTGATGCGGGAAATGACGCTCCCTGAATGTACAGAGTTTTACACATACAAAGTTCACAGACTCTCTACGTCACTTCAAATAAATACCTGAAGGTCCGGTCATAAAAAAGGCCCAGTCTTTTCATCTCTGTGAAGGCAAGTTTGCCTCTTTCAAAAAAATCTGAAGATGCAAGGAGATCAGTGAACAAATCCTAACAAATCAATGTATGCCTGTCACTGAAAACCTGAGAGTTATGTGTGGTGGGTATGCACAGTGCACATTTCCGTTGTTTAACCTCACTGATGGCAGCCCATGCCGTGCGTCTGTAGAATACTTTACACCATCCACACTGTACATTTGCTCTCGGTTTCCGTCGGTTTCGATACCTGTTTTACCGCACAGGATTATCACTGTCTTTAAAAATCCCTTTACATCAAAGCTAACTACCCTCAAATTTGCTGCTGACTGGTCGGATGGTCAGGCTGAGTAGGTTCTACTAACCAACCCATTGGTTCCCAGCAATACAAATCCAGTTTCACAGGAAGTCTCCTGACTAACCCACAACCTATTAAGTCCCCGGAAATTCTAATCCGTGGGCTTTCCCTGTTGCCCCCGTCTCCAGCTGACAAGTGATCTAAACTGAGAGAGCAACTGTACACAGACATCAAGGCTCGTAAATTGAGTTGGAAAGAAATGGGGCCGAGATTGACACACGAGAACTAAACACTAAGTACGTCAAGCTCTCAAAAACACCCAGTGCGGAAAGCAGAGACTTACATACACGTGCAAACCTTTCAATGTCAGATTCACACTCTGGTTTGTAATTTTGTGTACGTCTTGGGGGCAATGTATGGCAAATTTACAGACAAGCAGTTCCAGGCTATCTCCGCGAAGGAAAACAGTCACATTTCAATGTTCACATAATTTTCTAGGGGGTGGTAAGACACTGGTTAAAAAAAATTTCCCCTTGTGCCACGGATGAGGTCCTTTTACATGCTATTCAGTTGCCAGTAAAAAGTACCCAGTGTGACAAGACACTCTTACCGCATAGCAGTGACTTCTTCAGTAAAGATTTGATAGAGGAAGGTCCATGTACACCATTGTTCGGAAAATAGTACTTTTTATCCCTCAAGGGCAAAGCATACCTTTGGGTTTTTTTTTAACTGTTCACTAGTTTTCATCCTATATAAACGTAGGTACAATCAAACTAACCTGTGAACAAATTCTTTTTTAAAAAGGTGGTATTGCTTTCGAAGATATATCGCTGACAATCTGGAACGGTTATGTCCACGCAGGAAGACTAATCTGTATTATATTGGAATACACAGTCTGAGAGAAGTTTCATGCGGAAATGTTTCTCAGATTGAAATGTTTTTGGATCCCTTTAATACTCTTAATCAACATTCCTTAGAAGGTAATCGTTTCTGGAAATGTTATACAGTATCAATAGCTGCAGTGTTTCCTACCGAGTAAGTTTTTGAAGTCATCAACTTTTTTGAGTAACTAAGGTAGGTCTATCCTCCCTTTAACTCAGATTATCTTTAGTTTTAGGAAAAAACATTACACATATTATGTAAATTGACTATCTGTCAATTATCTCACAACTATTTTGTTAACTGCTTTATAAACATTTCTTTATAAAAATACCCACAGGAAAAACGTGCGCTACTTAAAAATGAACTTGAGCTTTGCAGTGTTTGTACATGGAGATGATAACTTTCTATTTAACTTGTTTTATTATTGCAGCTTGCATTCCAATACATTGGAGACACTTGGTTTTCCCAAGGAGACGAAAACCAAGTTGTATTCCCAAGTTATTCAAGAACTATGATTGAGCTGGGCATCTTCTCCACGCCAACTTTAAAAATTCCGGTTGCTCACTTAACCGGCAATCAATCATGCCTATATTTCAAATGGTGCTGAGCCCCCAACTTAATACAAACCCAATGGCTGGAGTATGTATCACGTCGACAGCTTGATCAACTAGCGACCACCCGGCCGAGATAGATGAGGTTGATGTCACGCTCCACTCTTACTGACGTGTTTGTGAACGGAGGATACATATATAGAAGCCTCTACCTACGTGTGCATTATTCAGGCCAGGAAATTTCGTGTGGATATTTTTTGCCCACTTTATTTAATAGATAATTTGACTTGCATTCTTTACTTCAATGACCTCCAACAGAGACATTTAATCTAATTTGCAAACCCTTTACGTGCATCCATGAACTCATTCTAGGAAAAGAGGGAATGTGTATTGAGTACGAAGTGACCTACATTTAAAGTGGATTCAAACAGATTTTCAGTATGTCATTTTACCTCTTTTCGAAAAGTCTTTACCGCTGGCTGACAATTTGCAATTCACAGATTTGGACATGTCCGTGACGTACATTGAAAAAATGGCGTACAGAGTAAACGGGTGGTTTCTGATTGACTCACTGTCATCAAGGGGGAAATGGAACATCAAATACAAAGATTCATTGAAAAATATTCACCAATTATGTGAGTTTACGTTCAATCACACAATTATTCCTGTTCAGGCCCAATTTCTGGTGTAAAAAGAAAGAACATAAGAAACAACCATACCTAGCAAACTTGCGGATATAACCATGTGTAAGTAACCATGTGTAAATCTCTTTCGGGAGGAATTTACATTTAGACAGGGAACTAGACCACATATGGCACCTTGGCTGGTAACCATTTTATCTAAACAACGGATCACGCTCAGCTAGTTGTTGTTCTTTTTACAGCAGCTCTATGAAATCTGCCACTAGACTTCACATTACTGACACAGGCATACCTTATGTTTCAACTCTGTAAGGGCAAGGGCAGTTTTCCCTTGGTAAAAGAGCACCTCTATGAGGGTGATTGAAATATGTATTGGAACATTTCGAGGGGCATCAAGGCAATGACCTGGGGCATGGAGGCAAATTTTCCTCTGTTGCCTCCTCAGTGAGGTATCAGGCCTGTTTATACGAACACATTGTAGGAAGTGGCAGTTAACTTAAATAATGCTCAGAGTTTGTTTGTTGGGGGTTTCGGCCATCAGCCGAAACCACCTTTGTTTTCGTCGAGATTTTTATTTTATTTCACTATTATTATTATACTTCTTTCCGAAAAAGTCTCATAGCAATTACACGTGAAATTTGTTACCGTTCAATCTCAGGAACTACAGTCTTAAAAGACACAAACAATACATCAAATGAAAGCCTTAAAAGACACAAACAATACATCAAATGAAAGCCTGTGCTCTAACTTAGATCAAGCAGCAGCTCGATCGAGGGTTTTTAATCATCTGTTGACGATATTAACGATTTAAGGACACGTATCGTCAACAAAGCACGATCGTCTTGTGTGTGTACATTGCACGTAATTCACGCTGTACATCGCATACGGCCATACCCACACAGAGCCCATTGTCCACGCGCGTGGCATCGTTCGACCTTTGTACCTTTCATTTTGGTTCACTACTTCGCTTCTACAGTTAATGGTGAACCTGTATAGCGCCCTCTTGTTTGTGGAGAGTCCTCGAACTATTAAATTACGGAAGCGTTTGGGGATATTAGTAGCGGTTTGTTCTCACGCAATTTCAATGCATTCTCCCACCACAATTTATTTCAAGGTCTGTGCAGTATAGCTTATTAATAACTTTAGCATTGGCATGGTAGTTTATTGTTTATAATTATTTATTATTTAAAACTTTATATCGTCTGAACCATAACGTAAAAGAGTTATAATTTTTGTACCGTCTTGTAGCTTATCACAACGTTCGTACGAAAAACGTGTTTTCATCATCATGATGTCATCAGGTGTCAAATTAATTATTACATTAATTCAACATTGACAACAAAGCCGAAACCCCAGTGTTTGTTCATTACAAACTCGTTTCTAGTTTGTTGTTGTTGTTGTTGTTGTTGTTGTTCTTTTCAAAGCAAAGATAAAAGTTACACACGGACATAAGGCCTTTGTAACGGCAAGACAGATTTTCCTTAATAAAGGGCACTACTTTTTACTGGAACAATTCAAAGGGGTCCAAGGCATGGAGGCAATTGCCTCTGTTGCCTCCGTGCAAAGTATCGGGTCTGTTTGTGTATATTGTACTATACCTTGTACAAAGCGGCAGTTCGCCACAACGGCATCAATAACAGGTTTTTCTTTACAAAGCTAAGATTACGGATATATGGATAAAAGTATGCATTTGAGCTCATTGTTAACAGACATTACTATCGTATTCATATTTTGTACTCTGACATTATGAGCAATCAATGCAACGCAAGTGCGTCAAAAGTGTTTGAGTTACTGCAGTTAGCCCAAAGCTACCGATAGTATAATCAAACTATTTTTTTTTTTTTACCACACTCAGCAGTACAAACAAGTCTCTAGAATTCATGTCTTCACGTAATTGCAACGAAATTTAAACCCCCCTTTCCATTCACAACACTTCTTGTCAACACTGCTTTTTTTTTTCTTTCCCTCTATTATTAGGGGATTTCATTAATTCGCCCAAACAGCTTTGTGATGTCATCTTGCCCTGTCTACGTTGAGGATGATCGAGGTATAATCCGATACACATGACTCCAAAGCAAGTGGGCGAGCGCCACACGCCAGTGGAAATTCAAGACCAAGCTGAAGAAAGACAAAGGAGGGGGGTGGGGGGGGGGGGGGGACTACAGAAGCTGCATTTGCATGCCCAGGTTGGATTTCAGTGGGTGAGGGGGGAGTTTGGGGGGGAGGGGGATGAGGCGCAAAGGCAAATACCTGATTCTCTGCATATCTTCTGCATACTTTGACAAAAGAGCATCACCGGGAAATTAAGGGTATCCATTACGTCTTACCTTAAGAGTCCCATTCAGCCAAGTCTGACCAGAGAGCAGTGGGCAATAGCATCTAAGAGACTGGATGCCCACACATGGGGGAAATACAATGCCAGTATTCACAACAAGTCTCATCCACAGAATGCATGATTTAAAAAAAAAAAATTCAAGGAATTTGACGGAATCTATGAGATGACGTCAAACGTATGCTGCCCAGACACTATTGCAGTCTTTTTGGAATACAAAATTGATCAACAAAAGAAGGTGAAATGGTGAGACTAAGCCGAAACAGGAAATTACAAAAGAAAAGTGTTCATTCAATACGTACACTGTGGGTTATTAAATACCTGTAACTTTGTAATCTAATCAAGATGGGGGGGGGTTTTATTTCCTTGAAAAACACAAAATTAAACAAAATATATAAAAACAAATTTTAAAAAGAGACTGTTGCTCGCCAGGGAAAACACTTTGGAATGTTGTCCGTAACTATACCCCACTCATGTTTGCCTAGAAAAATAAATCTGGCACACACTTTTTTCTCTTTACGTATAAGCAGATCTTTGAGAGATTTGGTTCTGGTTAATTTTAATATGAAGTAAGCACAACTTCTGAAAAGCATTGACGTACTCTATGGTGATGTTCAGTTCCTTGGAGCTCACCTTTACATGAACCCTCCAGTGCTCATCCCCCGCACGGGTAGCGAGTACTGTAGCTCTGTACAAATGTGCGATTCTAAATAAAACACACAGACTCCAAAGGGAATAGTACACATTGGATTAACATGTCGCCAATATCAAAGTACCGTTATTAAGTACTTTAAAAACTACATTAAACAAATTAAGTCACGTCTGCGTTCAGGCTTCTTAGTGCATTATTCTCAGGCCTGATGCCTCGTATTTGGAAAGGGCAAGGACACCGAGGCGTTTTCTCCCTGGTGAAGGGGCACCTCTACGAGGAAACTGTACATTTCTATTGGACCATTTCAAGGGCACCAAGGCAAATGCATCCATTGCCTCAAAGAAAAATCAACCCTATATTCTCTTATAAAAACACCTTGGGTTGTGGTCAGTTAGCGTCGTTTCAGAAATAAACGTTTCAGTTAGAAAAAAAGTTGGGTTGTATCAGAAACTTTGGTGTGATTCCTGGTAAGCCTGTGACCTTTCGTTTAATTTACTATCCGTTTAAACGAAACTTTTCTAAACGGTTAACCGTTTAACCGTTTGTCAGCGGCAAGTCAATGTTCTAAAATACACGAACACCAAAGACAATCCTCCATGGTACAAAGAAGTCCCAATGTTTTGACTATTAACGGCCGCCCTCCCAAAGAATTGGCCGCCCTGCTAAAAATAATTGGCCGCCCTGCCAAAAAAAATAAAAACAAATCACGGAACGAAAGCAACTTCGATGGCAGCGCCGAACACTGGTATAAGCTTCCTTTACACAAACTGTTTTTCGCCTGCACTTAATACGATCAAACGAGCAGCCGACAAGCCATGCCCGAATTCTAAACCCAAGTATTCAAACATTAAAACACGATGCACAACCACATGGTTCTGACTGCCGAGTATCCACCGCACGTGCATCGGCCCGGGCCCCACAACGCACGGTCCACAACAGCAGGGTCCAAAGTCCAAGCTATCCAACACTCCGCACGCTGTGATTGGCCGTTGATGGCTGTTGTAATTACCATATTCATAAGAGAGCTTCGCTAGTCTCCAACGCAGTACACGTTCACGGGCCAAGTAAAGAACTGCCGCACAGTGTGCCGCACGCCTGCAGATTGGTACTTTATACAGCCATGGATAAGGCTATTCAAACAACAACAACTTTACCCAATAGAGGGCGATGCGTGGCAAAGTTCATAGAATTTTCTCAATTTGCGTTGTCGACCGGTCGTTGAATCTCGATGATTTTATTGCAAACGGAGTTCTAAACAACCGATCCTTAAATCACGAATCCAAGAAAATGGTTGCTGATGGAAAATGTATTATTTAGGGCAGAAATTAGGGGATAAGATCGTCAAAAAATGAATTTTTTTAAAACGTTTTTTAATAACGCATTGCCAGCTTTCTAAAAATAATAAAACCCCACACTGTGCGGCATCCTGTGTGTATGTTTTCGGCGCGGCGCAAAAAGCAAAGTGTATAACAAAATTGTATGTTTGAATTAGTTGTAGTAGTTTTACAATAAGGTTGTTTGGACCGAAATGGATGTCAATTATTCTAGTGTCGGGGTCCGGAGATAAAAAGAATCGGGCCAATCAACAGTAGTTGTCGGGCAATTTCAATTAAACTAAATTGTTTCAAGCAGAAAAATACATCGATAAGGCAGCAAAAACGAAAGGCTTATTTTTCATTTTTTCGTTTCGTTTAAACGGTTAGTAATTTACTAAACGGATAGTGATTTTGTAAACGTTTAAACGTTTAAACGTTTAACCGTCACAGGCTTAATTCCTGGTTGACAGTTTTAGGCTGAACAATGTTGAATGGCTTCTGACTGGCACCCCGCACCACCCCCCCCCCCCCCCGAACAAATGACAAAACGGAGAAAACATCATATTAGGGCATAAACACATCATAACACGTTAATCCCGAGGTCACAGGTCCAACTCGTGCTATTACCAATTTTTCTTTATTCATCCCAAAACTCAATTGAAATTTACCCACAGTCAGTTTCCCTCAAGGTTTTATTACTTGATAAAAAAAAAAAATTGGTTTACATAAAAGCTGTACAGCCGTCGATTTCACCAAACTCTTCCTAACTTAGGATTAATCTTAGGACTTAGGACGAGTCCCAGCCTTGCACTGTAACATGTAAACCTTAAGATTAATCCTAAGTTAGGACTAGTTACTCGTCCTAACTCGTCCTAACTCGAGATAGGATTAATCCTAGTGTTTCGTGAAATCGGCTGCTGTACTTGTTTCCTTTAAAGTGATATGTATCAAATGGGAAAACCATGTCGGTAATGTGTTGGTGGGCTTTTTTTTATCATGATGGCATGTTTTTACTTTCAGGTGATTTAGCGCATTCGCCCTTGCAAATAATGATCCACAAAAGACAGAAATCTTTTGTGTGTAAACAAACCTTATCAAACAAAGTTCAGTTTCTAAGGAGATGTGCAGTGACTTTGCTGTCCCTGGCTTTAAGCACGTGCACAAGTGCCAACCATGCTGTCTACAGATTTAACAAGTACAACAGCACCAACAATGCTGTCTACAGATTTAACGAGCACAACAACACCAACAATGCTGTCTACAGATTTAACGCATCAGACAAGCGCCAACCATGCTGTCCACAGCTAGAACGCGTACACCAGCGCCAACCATACTGTCCACAGCTTTAATGCTCTCACCAGCGTCAACCATGCTGCCTACAGCTTTGATGCTCACACCAGCGCCAACCAGGCTGTCTACAGCTTTAATGCTCACACCAGCCCCAACCATGATGTACCTACAGCTTTGATGCTCACACCAGCCCCAACCATGCTGTCTACAGCTTAAATGCTCACACCAGTGCCAACCATGCTGTCTACAGCTTTAACGCGCACACCAGCACCAACCATGCTGTCCACAGCTTTAATGCTCACACCAGCGTCAACCATGCTGCCTACAGCTTATAACACCCGCATCAGCGTTAACCATGCTGACCAAGGCTTTAACGCACACACCAGCACCAACCATGCTGTCCACAGCTTATAACACGCGCATCAGCGTTAACCATGCTGACCAAGGCTTTAACGCGCACACCAGAAACAACTATGCTGTTCACAGCTTTAACACGCACACCAGAAACAACTATGCTGTCCACAGCTTTAACGCGCGCACCAGAAACAACTGTGCTGTTCACAGCTTTAACGCGCACACCAGAAACAACTATGCTGTCCACAGCTTTAACGCGCACACCAGAAACAACTATGCTGTCCACAGCTTTAACGCACACACCAGAAACAACTATCCTGTCCACAGCTTTAACGCGCACACCAGAAACAACTATGCTGTCCACAGCTTTAACGCGCACACCACAAACAACTATGCTGTCCACAGCTTTAACGCGCACACCAGAAACAACTATGCTGTTCACAGCTTTAACGCACACACCAGAAACAACTATGCTGTCCACAGCTTTAATGCGCACACCAGAAACAACTATGCTGTCCACAGATTTAACGCGCACACCACAAACAACTATGCTGTCCACAGCTTTAACGCGCACACCAGAAACAACTATGCTGTCCACAGCTTTAACGCGCACACCACAAACAACTATGCTGTCCACAGCTTTAACGCGCACACCAGAAACAACTATGCTGTCCACAGCTTTAACGCGCACACCAGCACCAACTACATGCTGTCCACAGCTTTACGCGCACACCACAAACAACTATGCTGTCCACAGTTTTTACGCGCACACCAGAAACCCATATTGCTCTCCACGGCTTAAATGGCACCAACTACTCCTCTAGCCAACCTACAATTTTCCTTCTGCAAAACTACAACACTGGCGAAGAAGTTGATCATTTACTGTCAAAAACTGTAACACTCTATGTTGGCCCTCGGCAACTGTGCCCCATGTAAATGCAATCCGGTCAATTTGAGCACAGGCGCTTTCTAAATAGAATCCCTACTAGTTAGCTACATGCTTGTGTGAACCATGAAGAACATACCCCTATTCAAGCAAAAGATCAGACTGGGGCAGCGTGGGGGGGGGGTAGGTGGGGTGGCAGATAATTTACACACCATGCACTTAATATCTTAAGATTTCTATTTACACCCTGTCTGCAATTGCAATCCCCATCGACTACGATTTACATATGGGGCCTATATTTAGAGTAAGATTCCAGCTCCATCTGTCTAGTCCGTCTATGGAGCTGAGGGTCTGTCTAAATTGCAATGTATTATCTCCAGCAAAAGAAAGCAATCCCGTTTTGACCTTGACCAGTATATGACTCTACTGAATGCTCCGCATACTCAACTGCACATGCCTGCAAATCTATATAGCCCAGTATGCCCTTTTTAAAAAAGGGATTGGCAAGAAGTTGGACTCGTTACAAAGTGACAACGATTGACGTGACAAGACTTAACGTCTCAGTGCTGTTTTGTTTAACATGTTTAAAGGATTATTTAAAAACCTGAAGACCAAGGTGCATGTTACATGTAGGCCTATATGTTATGTACACATACCATGTGTAGATGTATTGTGCATGTGCCATGTACAAAAAGTACAATGTACCATCATGTACATTGCTCTATGGTACATGTGAGTAAATTATGTAAAATTACACTTTATTTTACAATTTTTTAAGTTACACCTGTGTATGTTTTAAAAGGATTACAAAAAGTCAGGTCTTACTTGAAAAGGCCACAACTGTGAAGCGTATCTGGCCATCCATCAAAACAAACAATCACGTCAACACCTTAGCGAAATGTAACTGCTCAAGTTCTCTTGCCAAGCGCTCGACTTTCATTTATCTATATTTGACCCAAATTCTAAACAGTAAACGAACATGAACACTGGTGCAATGTAGAATGTAACATTAACAAGTCTGAACATTTTTGACCAATTAGCCACCTGGTCTTTTGCCTTCCAGCTCAATACCTGACACTGCCGACAAGGGTTACTGGGGCATGCTTGTAAAAAAAAAAAAGATCCATATTTTCTTTGATGGTAAATTAGGTTTTCGGCTCCAGAAAGTGTGCTTCATAATTTTCCCATTAGGTCATCAGCTTGCAAAATGGTTGGGGGGGGGGGGGCTGGAAAAAACGATGCAGATCATCTGTATGTTGAGGAGGCTAAAGTGCAAACTGAATATGTACACTATGTAGCACTGTGCTGTGTTTTGGGGTTGTTTTCTTAAATCATAAATTTTAACTGAACACTTCCACTGTTGTTAGGATTAATGACAGTGGCCTCACTGGTGTGTGTGGAAAGCTATTCAAAACTAAATTGGGTTGTGTTGACAACTTGACACTAAAGATCTATTAGGTCTTTTGTCTCCTAGATTACCCTTTTCTACCTGCTCAGCATTGTGCGCAATGCAGTCAGGCGTATAACAGACAAAGCAGGCCAATGGAAAGTGCGTTGCACTTCACTTGTACAATGATGCAGCTCCCTTGGTGAAGGACAAACTGTAGGTTTTGAATACCTACCTTGGAGAGAAGTTGAGGGTCACATTGGACTAGGGTGATGGTCAATGTCATGGTATGTTTTCATTAATAAAGGGGGGGTGTATTAAAGGGTACAGTTTGTGTATTTATAAACACAAAGTCTTTTTCAGAAAAACAAATTCGTTTCAATGACACCTGCCTGTAAAAACTGTAAAATAAGTGTCTTGTTTTTTTTGTGAAAACAGGGAAGAACCATTTGTCGGGGATTAAATGTGTACATACATCGCCGCTGTTTTCACAAAGTGACATATCCGCCCCACAGCCATAGATCCATGGTGTTTTGAGAAAAGTTGTGTTTTAAGTGCAGACAAAAAATCATTTAGCTCCGGTATGACTATAAAGTTTGCAAGTCTCACGCGTCTTTGAACAATGCGACCCGTTAAAGAGCGCAAGTTTGTTCCTACATGCGTTAAAGCACGTGGGACCAAAGTAGTCCCAAAAACATTTGAATACGCGCGATCTATTGATATAGTTTTTGTGAAAAACGAAAGCTTAGATTGAGATTTACATACGTCTATAATGTCTTGTTTTGAAATAAATTACCAGTTAAATGAATGCATGTATACATATACAGGTAATCATTTATCATAATTATTTTACTTTTACTAGAAATAGTACTCTCTCAACAGAACCCCCCCCCCCCCATGACCTTTCTATTGCAACGTCATAGCCAGCCAACCAAGGTTTTTGCCAACCAAGGCTGGAAAACTATGGGAAGCCATAAATGCAAACCAAAACAGATAGTCACAGTTTGTAACAATGCTACACAGCCATTCAAAAAATAGAGTTGAATTTTGGGGGATACTTGAAGCAACCAAACACAGGATGCATTTTCTTCTTTTTTTAATTGAAAGTTTGCAGAAATTAGTCACAGCATCTGTTTGAACATTTTGCTAACCATCGGCCGTCCATTCCGACCAGTGGGCTGTTTATCAACAATAGAAAAGGTCTATAAATGAAGTGCCAAAATATCAAACTGTCTGTTGAAAACTATACAGTGTACAGTAACTGACATGCAACCATTCTAGAGCTATATATCCACACTCATTAATGTCGTCCACCAATTGAATGTCGTTGTGTGCATACAGGCATGGTACCTTGACTCCACACTGACCCATTAATTTAATGGGTGGGTGAAGGTCGGTTTATCGGTCAGTTTTTCACTGTGTACAGATTCAGGGCTGGGCCCCATCATCACGTTAAATTCATTGCCTCCAGGCATATTTCAGTGAAGTTTGTCCGTATCAATCAAACCACACCAAACGGCATGCAGGGAGAAAAGCACGCAGTCTGTGTGTGTGCGTGTGTGTGTGTGATCGGAATGAATTTGATTCTATAGCCTAGTTGTTTGATGGCTGTGCTCAGTGTTGCATTTCATTCTGCTATATTTATAAATAATTGTCTATAAGTGTGCTAGTTACTGTAACGCCTTTTTACACTTTCGTAGATCTTTCATTGTTGTGTTCATTTCATTTACGCGATTGTCATCACCGGACACACTCCAGTACCACCAGTTCCAAGACAAAAATATTACATGTACATGTATGTCACATAGCAAGGCCCCCCCCCCCCCATCTGCCTTCCCCCCCCCAAAAAAAAAAAAAAAAAAAATTAATTAAACGATTGTACACATACATATATATATACACTAATACACCCATGAGAAAATGTCAACCTTTGGAAAGATTTTAAACCGTTAAAATATTATCGTCGCCAACACAAAAATACGGTCAATTATCAAACAGCATTCTTTTTTACTTACCGCTTAAGCTCCGCCCCTTAATGCACTGACCACTCTAAGATCACGCGCCCGAATGTCCACCACATTCAAATCCAATACAAAGTGTCCACACATTCTGCCATTTTGAATTACTAAATTTGTGTCTTTTGTGTGCTGCTGGGGGGCAGAGTAGGACGTGAGTGCCTTTGATAGCCAGTGGTGGGCGGGGCTTGTTAGAGCAATCTAAAGACAGCATCTCACATTTATCAGAATCAACTGTCTGCGACCATCCCTGACATTTTGAAACCCATTAAACGGAACAAGCTCCGTCGTCAGATATCCAAACTCATTCCAACATTTTTCTGTGAAGGACCTGCGTCCTTGCCATTTTTTTTTACAAAAATGAAAACATTGACTTAGGGGAGGGATAGTGGGATTGTGTCTTTTATTTACATGTAGGATCTTTTCGAAACTACGGTTTGGGCTAGGGCTATGGGTTTAGGCTCCACCAGTTATTTAGAAAATGTGTGCTTTCCTTATGGGGCTTAAAAGTTAAATCAAGCGGACGGAGCCCAAGCCCAAGCCGTGGTTTCGCAAAGGCACATAGTAAGACATGCGGTTGTCGGTCACAGTTGCCACTTCAAAGATGGTACACACAGTATGATAAAGATTAATTTTAATCTAAAAGATTAGATTTATTTTGTGTTATTAACTTGATTGTACAAAGTATCCTGAGAAATGTTTTTTGTACACAAGTATAATTCCATCCTGATGCACTACACCCAGCCACTCATTTCTTGTATTTCTTCTATTTTGCATAGCATGTGATATTCCTTATTATGTATCAAACGGATTAGTTCACTGTGACTTGTATCTTCACATTTCATATTTTCTCTTCTGTTGCTTGTTGTATTTTTGTGTGCGCTTGTACACTTGATAGACGGCACATTGCAAATGCATTATTATCAATTTGATAATTTCCATACTAAAATAAGAAACTGTACATGATTGGAACAGAAGAACAATTCCATAAACAACAGAGGTATTTACTTATATTGTTTACCAATGGTGTACTGTACACTGTTAGAACTGTTTTGCCTGGGAGCGTTTTCCTAACAGCTGTAGCAGTTGCCAATAAATAACTGTCACCCTTGGAACTGATGCTCCCCCCCCACACTCTTGGCCTGAAGGCTAAGTCAGCGCTTGATACTGGCCAGACACCAGCCAGACAAAACAAAGAGTTCAACCATAATGCCATAGGTCCTTCAGCTCAGTCCCTTCACCCCTGACAAACTGAACCCCAAAGAGAGAAGGGAAAAGGTATTTAACCCAATGAATGAGTTTGTGGTTTAGTTCCACAGGTAAACAAGACCCTTGGTCCCTTTTTTAATCCGTGGGTGCATGAGGGGCCAAGGTTGTCCCCCATATAACACCTGGCAATCAGGCTTTGCACCCACTCCAGCAACAAAGGCTGAACCCTTGCCTTAAAACTATAAATAAAACTGCACCGTGAACCCCTGACTGTCTGATTTGTTGACAAACTCATGAATTCTAATCTTTACCGTTGACTCCTCCAATGTTAAATCAGTTATAAATCAACACATCATGCTGTGAAGTGTATGGATGAACTGAACTTCCAGTTGATTGCCAGCAAAAATATTTGCATCCCCCCCAACTCTATTCCCGAACAACCCCATCCCGGATCTTTTTTTAGGCTCTTTTTTTTTAATGGAAGGATTCAAGTTGTAACGTGGTTTATTTTGTACTTCAAGAACTCCCCCTGGGACCTCGATCGGATATTACCAAGTTCTTGGGGCACGGGCAGGATTACATCTTTCAAACTGTCATTAGCGTGGGACATGCTTTTCGGAAAGAACTAAAGCTGTCTCTAATTTGACGTTGGAAACCTGCTTGAGAGTAGAGATTTGTTCACGCGTTAAATCGAGACAGCGTGTTTGTCGTTATTTTTTGTGTTGTAAGTCTGTGTGAAAAGTGTCAGGAAAATGTCATGAAAGTTGTAGAAAGAAACCACTCTCAACATATTCAATGTGTGGGCGATATGTATGTAGGTCACTGAAGGGCACAGAGCGTGTTGTACAATCAAGACTTACTGTGGAAAAACCCTTTATTCTCAATTCCAAAAGCCTGCTTTTAATGTCAATTTCCAAAGCCACACAACTGAATCCGATATTTGGGTGTTTTTTGGGGGGTTTTTTTCAAAAAAGAGCAAAGCAGACAGAGACTCTTTTTTTATGAGCAACAAACGATTACAAGTTCTTTTTTGATTTGCAAACATGACAGATGAATTGGGACAACCTTTTCAGTGTCCGATTAAACTACATGTAATTTGTTGCCGAAATACGAAATATCACCTCACTGAAAAGATTTGCCATAAAGGGGACAGGGTAATGACCTTTTTGTGCCAAACAGGTGTATTCTTTGGTATTAATGCTTTCGAACTCGACTTCTCATATGCTGTCAATACAGTAAGGGTTATGGGCACTGTACTTTTGTATCAATGGGAGACTTTTGGGATGCTAGGTGACAGCAGACTTACCAGGTAAAATACATTGTTCTTGATAATCTTGCGCATGCTCAGAACTACGTTAACAATGGAAATTTACCTGGTTAAGCCGTGTTCGCACTGGATAAACATTTTGGGTAACTTTACCATGACGCCGGGTAACATTCCGATGGGTTAATCTTCCCACCGTTCGCACTTGGATTTAATTGACGCGGGTAGAATTGCCGAGACAATGGGTAAACTAACCGAGCTGTCTCCAAAACAATAAAGAGGGAGCCCTGCGTGACCTATGACCGCTACCAAAAAGATCTGCAAAAATATCCTTGATCTCGAAAAAAAAAAACCGTTCACCACCGACCAACATGGTCAAAAAAGGTCATACTCTTTCGGTTGAACTAGTTCCCCACCACTTCCCAGTTAACATAACAAAAGTGGAAATAGTCTAGCACAGATATCACATTTGGAATTGTATTATCACAAATACTCTTCTCAACAACAAGTCAACGGATACAGTGTCACTGGATGGGATAGCACCAACATTTATTATCCGAAGATTTAACCGAGACGTCGCGTCCGCACTGGATTTTCTGGCTCGGTTAAACTGACCTGGTCAATCTTCCTGGGCACCTTTGGCTCGGTTAAACTACCCACGCGGCGTGGGTAAGTTACCTGTGAGGAAAGTTACCCGGGCTGTTCGCACTGGACTTGAAATGGGTAAGTTACCCATTGGCTCGGTTAGTTTGCCCAAATTAAGTCCAGTGCGAACACGGCTTAAGTCTGCTGCCACATAGCGTTCCAAAGTCTTCTATTGCAATGTACAACGCCTGCTCAAAAGCTGTTTCAAACAGTTTGCGTATACGTGAACATTTTGTTTCAATAGCTAATTTTGTGTTACCACTGACTTTGTTCAGTACGTACATATGTACGCGTTCATGTGAGGCTGGACATTTATTCTTGATAAAATACAGCAATACATATTAGGCCAAGTAAAATAAGAAATGAGTTTCTCGTCCGGACAAATGAACACTATACGCTCACTGTACATGTGTACATGTAGGTATGCACCATCTGACAAATAAAGAACTTCATGCAATGTTGTCATGTTTTCCACAAATTCAGATTCATCAGAGAATGTGATATTTTGTGGAAATTGGCAATAAAATCTGCGTTCATTTACAGAGTACTTGCTAATGTGTTTATTTTTTAACACTCAAATGATTTCAAACACCATCAATGGGTGACCCTAAGTAGGCCTACATTCCAGCTGACGGCAGCTGGATAAAATGTCAGTGTGTGCACCATTTACCATGCCTCATGTATTTTACGACTTCTGACACAAGTTAAAGCTTTTCTTGGTGCCATAAAAAAATATTAAAAATAAAAAAATACCCACTAAAACTCACAATTTTTATTTGAAATTCTAACATGGATTTGTTTGTTGACTGTGCAGAATGGTTTTTATTGACCTAGCCAAAAGCCATGAATTTGCACCCAATCTGAGTGTGAAGTCCCTAGTCATTTATGAGTGTCAATATTTACACATTTCATGCATAGCACTAGCAGTATGTGTAGCTCCGTTGACCAAGAAACACTGGAAATAAAACACTCATCAATATGGTTTTATTTTGGGTCACTGGCCTGGAGCCGATTACAATACATGGCTATAGGCCTTTCATGTGCAATGTAATATAATAGTCATAGTCACATTAATCTGATGGGAGTCCTCTTCTTGTATTGATATGGTTTGGGGTAGGGGGAAGGCGAAAGAGGGAGGGGAGATGGTCCCGGTGGGGGGGGAGGGGTTGGGGTGTGGGCTAGTTTGTAACACCAAACCATGATTGATAGTCTATGTCCATTTTAAAACAAAGCTGTTGCTCTTGAGGGTGTGTGAGTGTGTCTTTCCTTTGAAACTGAGGACTTTTTAAAAAAATCCAACAAAAAGGAATCCATGTGGTTAGCCACAGAGCGAGGAATCCCTTGATTTACTTTCAAGTCGTCCCCCCCCCAAAAAAAAAAGAAAGAAAGAAAAGCCAAAATAAACAAAAGTCCAAACAATAGGAGAACAAAGAGTTCAATTCCTTGATTTAGCAGGTCTCTGTGCGTGTGTGTGTGTGTGTGGGTAGGTATACACATTCAAACCGGGGACCTATAACAAAAGGGACAATAGGTCCACGGTTGCTATCACAAAGGAAAACATTGTGGTCCATGGTTGCTATCACAAAGGGTTGAACAAAGGAGGGTCAACGATTGCCGGTGTTTACACACGTGGGTGTGTGTGTGTGTGTAATACAGTGATTCACATTCTAGAATCTGGCACATTCCTCTCGAGAAGAGAAGCAGGTCCTCTGGCCAAATTCCAGATTAAACACCTGAAGACCAGTCAACATTCACCCCAAGTGGTCAGGCTGGATAGTCCAGTGTCGAAAAGCATCCCTGTTTTTAAAAAAATGAAATATCGACTTCAAGAGTGAAAAAGCCGACGGACTAGTGAATTGAAAAGCTTTAAAGACTGGACCTGCTGGCTAGTCGCTGAAAATGTTTAGTTGCAAAGTGTTAATGCCGAGAGGTGTAGTGCACCAGACTCAAGTTCTGGCGATGCCAGGGTGTGGGTTCAGGTACTGACCACATCCGACAGATTAGTAGATCCACCGTAGTGAGGTCACGATCCCGTAGCATTAATATCCGCACTTAACCAGTTTTGTGCTGTCAGCATACACACTTGAGTCTGCGAATCGTGGAGAGTGTAACTAAAGTTCACCAACAAAAGGTCACATTCGAGGCTTCATTGCGGACATGACAACCATTAATGATGCACGGCAACTCTTAGGTCAAAGGTCGATTGATGTTGCTGAGCACCATTTTGACTGACTTTCAGATAGCTGCTAGTCATTTTAATGGATAACTCTAACACTCTTGTCACTATGTTACCACTTGTTATAGGCCAGATGTGTTTTCAATATTTTCAGCGAATATCTTCTTACTAGGCAGTTCAGATCAATGGAGAAAATATGAAAGAAGGCCGATATTTTTACGGAGAAGGTTCATGATGTTAACATTTATGGTTGTAATTATCATTACTTAACATGACCAATCCAGTTGACCCATTACTGTGGGTGTTTTTTGCACCTTTGTCTCCCCTGGCGTCTGGATACGTACTGTAGGAGCCACTCAATTGGTTCTCCTTGCGTTCCAATAAGACGCTGATTGCCCTTCGCCGAATCTTATCCAATTTTGATCCCATTCCACAGGAGAATCAAAACTGCAGGATCTGATCCTGCTCGCCCCTCGCGCTCCCAGGATAAATGCTTGATCCGGCAATAAGGGGTCTGATCTGGCATTGCGGGATCAAGTGGGAACGGGTTCAGTGGCACCAACATGTGTCCTTGAGCAAGACACTTAAAATCATAATTGCTTTGTCCTTCTAACGGGACACCAGTGGGTCCTACTGGGTTGTGCAAAGCATGTGTATGAACCAAGACACTCTATCATGAAAGAGAAAGAGACAGGCTTGATCCTCCTGGTGTTTCGGTAACCCCTAGAAAAAGGCGTTAGTATAAAGTGAACATGCAACAGCCTTCTTACACCTAGGCGTGGAAATATGATTAGGAACTGTGTTTTTGAGCAGTACACTGTGGTAACACAAACGCCCAGAATAGTATTATTATTTCTACTGATATTGTGAACTAGCATAATTGGTAGCAATCTGCACCAACGTACTTTAGAACATTTGAAAAAAAAAAGGCAAGTTAAGCCATGCGTAATGCAGTCATACATGTACACGCATGCACAGTATGGGTTACAAGTATATATTGCATTACATTGGGTATTGTGCACAATGTATGTTTTGCAAACAGCCCAGATGCATGTCCCATTGCGCATGATCGGCGCGCAAAAGATTCCGGTGAAATCTGAGTTGCAGCAACACAACGACAACCATCACGGTGTGCTGTTTTCGAAGCAATGCGGTACATAAGCTCTTTAAAAAATGGAATAGTTACATGGCATTCATCGAGTAGCTTGATCTAGTTTTTTTAACTGTTACTCGGTTTTCCGAAGATGCATTGAGGTATATGTTTAAGATGGCACTTGTATGGTGTAAGGTTTCAGGGGGCATTTCCTTTACCACAGAACAAAGAGCGAATCCCTATAAAATGCAGTACGCCAAAATTGGTTCACTTCCTTTTAAAATGAGATTGATACAGATAATTCGTAGTTGCTATGTGATTCTTGACCAGTAGGCTCCGTGCTTTTGAGCTCTGGTGCATAGCAATAAATCTACTCTAAACATGACTGAGTTGAACGTTGAACTGGGTTTTACAGACCAGTGAATTATGTGACGAATTTCACGCCACAGCAAGGCCATGGACCGGACATATCACTATTGAAAAAGGAAGTGGGGATAACTTCATCTCAAGAACAAAACTTAGTCAGGTGAAGTGCGTAACTTAATCAAAGATCCTCTAGAATCTGTTGATTTAAACTGCATCGTCAATTGTGCTCTAAAAATACATAGAAACGGTAGAGTTTCTGTGATCAGAAAAGTCAGTTGTTCATTTTCAGCTTAGAGCTTATAGGGCCTACTTGTGTACGTGTAATATTCAAAGAAGGAACTAGTACAGCACTTCATCATACAAGAGATTTGCATCAGTTCTGATGTTAGTTTGTTACATATTTGTATATTTTGTACAGTTTTTATTGGTTAAGGCTATCCTTTGAAAACGTGAACACACACGTTTGATAAAATCGTTTGGTTTTCATACGAACAAGATGATTGGGAGGTATAGGCCATTTGAATTGGCGAGGAGTGCTACGGCTATGACTGTGGCTTAAGGATGTCCTATACTACAATGCACGTCGTGGCGATGCAGCTGTAGCCGTAGTCGCCAATCCAGACATGGCCATATACTCTTTTTGATATTTGCTGAACGCAGGTTAAGTTTAAAGCTTGTATGTAAATGTATGCATCTATTAATGTTTGTATAGTCAAACACAAGAGTGCTGAACTTCAGTTCTACGAAACTGGCTCGATGCGAAAAACCACTGGACTCTGGCCTGTGGGTCCAGTGAGTCAGGTACTTTAAAGCCAGGGTTTGCTCTTTAAACACTAGTTTGGGCATACACATTGTGTAGTAAAAAAACTGCTGACTGGGAATGCGGGCTGTAGACATTCACCATTACATAACTTTCCCGGTTGACTCCTTAAAAAAATGTGCAACCTACATGTACACATTTTTGCCCCCAGACATATACGTCAGATGTGAAACAGATTGTGAATGTTAATTTTAGGTTCTAGCTGGGTTTTTTTTTTGCTGTGTGCGATTACTTTACCATAAAAGGCCAACAAAATCTAGGTGAGACCCCCACTGATTGAAAAGTTAACATTACGACAATACTTCACACACACACACAAGCGAACATGAAGACCAGGCTACTTGTTGTATTCAATTGTTTGAATTCTGGTCTGCTATGTTTAACTTCCTACGGGGCGAGTAAAATGCAGAGTAATGACCGGGGCGAGTAAAATGCAGAGTAATGACCAGTCCGGTGGGCTACTTAAAGGGCAAGGCCTACTTTTAAAACTCAAAAATGAGGAAATGATGCACTCCAAACCGTCCCTTTAATCCCTTTAAAAGCTGCAGTGCATTGTAATACTACTACAGCCCAAACTAATCATTTCCTTCGGCTAATAGAAAGTCAGCAAACATTGTCTGAGGTTACACTGTGTGGTTTTGTGGTTGACGAAGCTGTTCTCCTTCTTGAAACATTCTGATTGATTGTGATTCTAAGTAGATTTAATGGCCTCTCTCTTTATAAAAAAAAAAGAAAGAACACCTGCAACTTTGGGAAGGGCTGAAAGAATATTTTAGAAAGTGGGATATTGAAGGGAACTCTTCTCCCTTTAAGGAAGGGGGGGGGGGCAGTGGGTGAGGGGGGCTGGGTGGAGAACACAGACTTTTAATATAATGTGAGTTATTGCAGGAAGGACCGAGGTTCGTTGCTAAATGAAGTCAGCTGAGGTGTGAAACAGCGTTTCCTTGCAAATCTTCACCCATTCCATTTGGTTTGTCAGAATTTAAAGGGAATGTATCTATTTTTTTATTGTTTTATTTTTTTTTAATATGACGAAAAACAAATCCCACCTTCTACATTACATGTAGTTTTCAACAGTAAACACGTACGTACTTTACCAACCTTTGCAAATTTCATCCAAACAAAGATTTTGACAAAATAGGGAGACAGCCAACATAGGGCTTCAGACAGCTCAGTTGGTAGAGCGCCGGCTCGTACAACTGGGAGACACGGGTTCAAATCCCACCCTAGCCAATTTTTCTTTGTCCGCGAGTCCCCAAAATGTGTAATTGCTTGTTAGTGGAGCAACAAAAATCGGTTTGTGTTTTGTCATGGATTTTGTGCCGGCTTGACAGTGATTTGGGCGAGTCTTCAATTGCTATTTTCTCGACCTCAAAAGTATTTTAGAAGGAAATATTTATGTCTCCGGAGAATATGAAGCAACACAGAGCGCATGCATGTACCAATAAGGTAACCAAGGTGCTTGAACAAAGAGAAACATTTTTAATTATGAGACAGATTTATGCAGCACCTTATAGGGGTTTACAAGGTGCTGCGGCGCATTCAGCTGCCAGAAACACCGGGGCAAACCCCTTCTCTTAGCAATAGGCGTAACTGGGTTCTTTTATGGCCTTCTGTAAGGGCTCTTTCAGTGGTGGTGGGGGTTCTTTTAGGGCTCCATTCCACGTTTCAATTCAGGGTTCAAACTTTGGAACCCCTGGAGGCTGTTTCTGCATTTTCAAAACTTCACTTCAATCATTCAAGCGTACATTTATAGGCTTCAAAATGTTGACAGGATTAAGAAAAAGCTCAACCCTATAAACAACCCCCAACCATTCAAAATCCAACAGCATGTTGGACTGAGGTGTGAACTATCAGCTACAGTTAGTTAACTGATCCATACTTTACACGGAATCAGGCATACCACCATAATCAGAGTCCCGCAGTTTCAGGTGTTGTGTTACTGTACATGGTGTTGGATTTTGTTAGAGACAATAGAATGAGGCTGGTAAACCACTCACAGAAGTTAAGAAAACATCAACACTGTACTGATAATTGAATAACAATCACGTTCTTTGAATAAATAGAACATAAAAATTGGCACAACTTTGTCAAATTCTGGTCTTTGTTCATTTTGCACTTTAATCAGTTCAACGAATGCTTTTTAATGCACACGCGTCCAAACACATTTAATAAATTGCCCCAGTTGTTCGTTTCTTCCTCATGCATTTCAGACCGTCGTTCAAGATCCAGAAACTCCTGTCAATAGTTCTCGGAAAAAAATCAGAAAATTGAAACAAAACTATGCGTCTCATGTGTTGGGAAATGGAGGAGGAAATCTGTGTTCCAGTTTACCCTGTCTGAAATTACATGGCCAGCGAAGGGAGGTGTAGTGGCCACCGATACAATGTACATGACAACCCCTGGTGGTCAGTGACCTACAGTGTGTATCTAGACCGTTCCGTAGTGTGCAAGTGATGCACGCCGCGCCGCCATTGCTTGGACGCTAGCAGCACACCATTTTGTACACAAAGGCATGGGAGAACAGTTGTCTTTTTAACTTTTTTACGCAAGTTAAGTGTCTAAACAATTTTCCTGGTGGGACAGCATGGCACAATGATGTACTTCAAAGGCCTATTAAAATGTTTACATAAAAAGTACTGAAATTCTGACCCCAAAAACACCTTGCTGATGTAACGCATTTTCAACCAAGGTGCAGATTCCATATCCCACTTTAAAACCTCACATTGTCTGCGCCGTTTCAGGATTCAATTTCTGTTTAGTTGCAAATATTTATGGTCAGCGTTCTGCATCGGTACGTCCGGGAGATTGTGTAAATTGTTGAGCAAGTCACTTAAAATCGCATAAAAAGGTTTTTTTTCAAAAAGGTTTTCCAGTGTCTTTGTAAACACAATTTTGCACTACCAGCGTCCCAGCAATGGTACAATTTGCATTCACAGAGTTACTGATCATTGGAGGCTTGTCACATCAGAAAAGTACCGGCACAGATTACGGAGAATTCTCCGTAGTTGTTGACTACATGAGGATGAACATTGATCTTGAAACCCGAACTGAACATGGACTACCTTTTTCAACATGAACAGCCCAGCGTACAAGTATGTAGGCAAATCCTTACACCCACATGAACGAGGATTTGCCGAGAGGGGACTAAAAAACGGATTTAGTATTTAAGGATATTAAAATGACATGTGTGTGGGTGAGATTTATGCTCCCAGGGACCCTGGGCTACGTGCATAATTCTCACCATCGGGGAGGAAGAGTGCTCAAGAGAGAAGAAACGGTCAGGATTGAATAAGAGGACCCTCTGGTGACTTTAACACATCGTTGATGTTGCGGGGGGGGGGGGGGGGGGGGTGTTTCTCTCTCTTTCTCTGTAGGCTTTTTTTGTGTGAAAAGGGCAGTTAGTGGATTGAGTAGCAAGCGCCACACTGCAGTGTCTAATTTTTTTTTTTGCGGCGAAAACATTTGTGGGTGTTGGACTGTGCGACACAAAAATACAAAATATTGTACACAATCAGACACGATGTTCTGCCCGTTCATTGTACATGTAAGCAAATGTGATCTAGGTCTAAATTGCATTTTAATGAAAGAGCGTCTTTCAATTCCTAGTCACCATCAAGCCAGGTCATTAACCCCTAACCCTTCACAAATCCTCCAAACTCCTGTGCAGGAAGTTGTCTGATTTTCTGAGGCATTTGGACAATACATGTTGGCCCAAATAAACAAAACTGCTGATCACTGGGCGACGCATTTGTCCGACCATTTGGGTGTTGAGTTACCATAGAGGGACATTTGGGGATTCACAATGACTTACATTTATATAGCCAGAAGCACTAGGGGGGTATTGGGGTGATTCAAAAGTACTTGATTTTTGCTTGTTTGAAAATCTGGATGATTCGTACGTACAATGGAACAAGTTGAAAAGAAAATATTCCAACAAACCCATACGTTATGCGACTTGTCCGGGTAATTCACAAGCAATGCGAAATTTACGCGTCTACAAAAAAGAAGGATCTGTACCAACGGAAAATTGTTGAAAACTTTTGACGGTCCCTTAGTTCCACGTTTGTTCTTCTGATTACCAATTTCCTTATTTCACCTACTACTAATCGAGGACACAACGTCAATCAAACAACACATCCTACTTCTATGCAATTTGGAAGACAAATTTTGTCTATTTTCATATGAATCAAAGAAATACAAACATTTAAAGAATGAGAGAGAACTTTTCAAATACCACTTACCAGTTTTTTCTGGATTATGTTTCTCTTTGGTCGTTTCGCCGCGCTCATTATTCCTTAACTGGTCGGGTCAATCACTCTGTCACACACGTCCAACCCAACGTCACTGTTTCACTGGGGGGGGGGGTGATCACACAACAGAAAGAAGCAAATAAAAGCAAGTTATATAAAGTAAATAAACGTAAATCATTCATTCAATTTGGGAAAGCACTGTGCGTGTACACTACACTGCTTTACAATGCAGCATTTCCTGCATGGAACAAATAGGCCTTACATAGATAAAAATTACAATACAGTTCAGATCTGAAGTCTAGCAAAGAGAAAGGCTAAATTCATTCTAGGAAATACACTGTGTTTTTCAAAACAATTTTTTTTTTTATAAATAGTTTGTTTTTAATGACAGCTCTTTCACATGAAAGCACTTTCTATCACCAGACAGGCTGTAACTTGCGGGGGGGTTTCCCCGATGTATGAAAGAATCTCAACTTGTTCCTACTACTTGGTTTTCTTTTCATTTAAACGTCAGTTCCTCAGGAAAAGGAAATATCGATGCACAATACAACAATGACGTTGAACATCGTCAAAATGTGGACTTGGTGCTGATCAGTCCACAATATCAATGAGATCAACATCAAGGAATGAACATCTGTTGTTTGTTCTTCCTTGACTCGTGTCACGAATTATCAATTAACATAACAAGATTTTATGGAAATTTCCCAAATCACATTAATTCCTCTTTTAAACAGTTGATCATGTATGCCTAGCATTCAGACCATGGAGGCATTTGATCATACCACCACTTCTTCAAAGCGGGGGTCGTGGGTTCAAGTCCCACTCATGGAGCTTGTGCGCTTGTTTTTTTCCCGACGGTCGTAGACTTTAAAACGTTACCCAATTGCACCTTCATTATCCCAGAAGTGGTCTTTCATAGTACTTACTTTTCGCTAGAAACCAAATTTAAATAGTATACCCACATTTAAACGGAGTGTCAAAAAAAGAACAGAAATGTACTCAACATTCCAATTCTTTCGTAGCCGATTTGAACATAGCGTCTGTGTACTCTTTGGCCAGAAGAAAGAACCGATCTTCGCGTACCCCCATGGGCAACGCGGAACTAGAGTCACTAGACTGACCCCTCGGATGTCGAAAAAGACTTGCTTTAATTACAGTACACATGGTCTGTCGTAGCTTTTCTGCCTTAGCCTGTGACTTGTTAAAGACCTGCGATTATCGCAGCTACTCGTTCATTAGATAATGAGTTTGATCCTGATCGTAACAAGTAAAAAGGAGGCCAAATCCACAATAAGATTAAGAATGCAAACAGGTGACCAATACAACAACCCCCCCCCCCCACCCGTAGCCAACTCTCCTTTACTTAACTACAAATCTCAATTATAATTATCAGATTATTATTTCTACAAATTAATTTATGGGGCCTATATATTCTAATCTTCTTTGGTCTAATAAAAGCTAAGGCCAAGGGACGTACACACAGTACCAACTCCAACTGAGTTACACCATTTTCACAGCTACATTTTTTAACATTAAAAAATGGATGTTTTTAATTTTACTCAAACTTGATCTGTTTTTTATACCCTCTCTCACGGATTGTGATCCAAAACAACATGATTGTGTCTTTGTTGTTCTTTATCAACGGGCAGTATTCCTTAACAGTGATAGTGCACGCTTAAGCACGTCGTGCAACACACCGCTGGCGATTAGTGTTCGTGCGGTAAACGGCACCACATTTTTTTTTTAACTTACCTGCCAACTGCAGCACCATCAGGGCGGTACACCGCCGTCCACTACGGCAGCATTAATAAGCAACAACGGTCCTTTAAAAATGGAGGAAAAATAACTTACCTTTAGCAAAAAGATCAAGTTAAAGTGAGATTTCACCGTGTGCACCCTAGCCGATTTCTTCCAGACGATCTAGGCATATAATCCCACTCGTTCGATTTGGTCATTTTTGCTCGATTCAGAAACCTGTGCCGTTGGAAAAGAGAAATTCTACAACAAAGAGGTCCCGGCCGGCGCCATCTTACACATGTGCCATTGCTCACTGTGTACAAGCGGTGCGCGTACATTGTGTGTACGGCGGCGGGCTAAGCCGGCTGCTGACCACACTGTGGTCGCGCGCGCGGCGGGCCGAGAGACCGCAAAAATGCAACAGCGCCCTCAGTGCAAAGATGGCGGCTTCCAGTGTCAGACTTGCGGCTGTTTTTTGTGGTGTTTTCATCGTTGTTTTGGTGCCTTTTGCACAGGCTATTGGGGAAGACAGTTTTCAAGAGGAGCTGTTTATTAAACCTCTTTCAAGTGGCCATGTTTATGCACATTTTCAGTTTACAACTACCTGGAATGTTAGCCTCAAAGATGAAAGTAAGTTAAGAAAGACAACGTCAACGACTGCACTGCATGCTGCAGACACCAATTTATTATTAAAAAACTCACTGCTGTACTGCAGTGTTTAACAATCATTTGACACATGTTTGAAGTTGTAAATTTGTTTGTCTTTTTTTTTGCCTTTTTGGATCTTGACGTTTCAATTATGTAACTAGACTGGCAGTAAAGTGGCAATGCAATTGCAATGCAATGATGGTATGTCATCTAAGTATAATGTGGCTCTCATTCTCAAACAAATTGACTTGAGACACGTCGTCCTGCTGCATCCATTGACTGAGATAACTCAATCAATGGTCTGCAGGATCGGAGTGCAGAGAGCAGAGTCATCTGTTATAACTCGTGAACTAAACTAGCATTTATTATATAGCACTTTATCGTGTTGTTAGTTTCGATGATCGTAACCAAACCATCATGATCCTCCCTGACGACACTATTGACAGTCGGTGACCATTGGGAGGAGGGTTATCAATATATTTTAATCGCAAGTAACTCCTACATGTACCTAACAAGTAATGTAGAGTAGAGCTAGAGAGGTTGACTGATGTTGCACACGTGTATCCACGACTATTTTAACACTGGACCACATGCTTGAGGCCAGTGTTTTTAGTGTTGGGCCAGTAAACTCATGACCTGACAAGTCTGAGGGTCTTGTGTTTTTCAATTGAATAACAAAACCTCACTTTGTAATACCTTAAACTGAAACAAATAATGTTCAAGTGTTGATGTTGAGTCTGATAAACACCTTTCAATCTTGTTGAGTATAATGAAGTATACTTAACACCAATAAAACGACAGGTGAGATAAACCATTTGTTAGGCCTACATGTCTTGGTGCTTGTTTTAAAAAATACAGTCAGGAAGTTGTTTTCTCTTTTGATTCTGATCTTGTAATAAAAATTCTGGTCCGGTAAACATTTTGAGACACACAGTCACACCTGAGGATTTTCCCTCCAAATTTGAGCCCTGGTATCAGCTCCACTAAACTACTGCCAAGTTTGACAAGTGGTGTCTATACTGTAGTGCAAGTCTAACCATTCATACCTAATCTATTTATGTTGATTTTTGGACAATTTTGATGTAATTATTTCCTGGTGCTGACTTACATGTATTCCAGGCAGTCTGGTTCATACCTCAATGTGAAGTGTTTTTTTTTTGCAGTGATGGTTAATACTGTTATCTCAGTTTTGATTGATTATCCAACTATAGCGGGATGCGATTTCAATCAGTTTGCCAAAGGGGGTAATTGGTGTCGATGTAGATAAATATTGTGCATTGTCAATTGAAACAGTTACAGCATGTATATCAAAGTTCTCTTCTTCCACCAAGTGTTCAATACGTGGCACTTTTTCATCTATATCAACCTTCCTTCTTATTTCTGTCTTCTCTGCAGTGTCCCATTACAACCTGTTCCCCAAGGCCCTTGGTCAGGTGATCTCCAAGTACTCAGTCCAGGAGCTCCATCTTTCGTTGACACATGGCCTATGGAGACATGAGAAATGGGGGTACCCTGTGACATCAGCTCCTCCTGGGGCACAACTCTGGGTGTGGTTTAAATCCTCAACTCCAAGGTAATGTACGAGGAGAGATCTACGGGGTGTCTTGGCCGGGTGGTCCAGAGCGGGGGACTCAAGTTCTGTAATTTGCAGAATGTGGGCTTGAATCCTGGCCTGGTCAGTCGCGATACTTGTGTCCTTGAGCAAGGCTTTTTGCAAGGCTATTAAGTCATCTGGTTTGGGTTTGAATCCCGGTCATGACACGTGTGGCATCTAGTTCAATGCACAGTTGTGCCACCGTACACAATGCTTGCAGTTGAATAGTTTCAAATGCTTCGTCAACTCGTTGAAAAATGTTACCAAGAGTAGAAGGGACTAGTGTACACGTGGAAACGTGGGGTTTTGGGTTTTTTTTTTAATAAGTGTGTGTTTTTGTTCTGGTTATCAGTGTGGATGAGTCTTGGAAAGGGTTAATCAACGCACTCTCAGGGTTATTCTGTGCCTCCCTCAACTTTGTTGATGACACTAATACCGCAAAGCCGGACTTCTCGTTCAAGCCCAGTGGGGTGGCCTCAGGTAAGAAACTCAACTCATTATTATATAATATTAGTATTATTTTATATTTCTGGTAATGAAATCAAAGATGATGACTCTTGAGTGAACTTCATCACTGTAGCGCGCGAGCCTGAGGAAACCTGTAAACGAGGGTGCTTGCTATGTGAACCAGAAACACCTGGGTTAACCCCCTACTCTTCCACGATTGGTGTTCTGAGTTCTTTTAAGTGCACAACCAATCCTAGTACACAGCACCTACTGCTTAATTGTCCCATCAGAAGGACAAAGCAATTATGGTGAAGTATTTTGCACAAGGACACAAGTGCCACGCCACAACATCAAATAATAAAAGCAGATAACTTTGTGTTGAACAAAAAAAAAATGTACTAGAGCAGGACTTGAACCTGTGACCTCCGGATTAACGTGCCGGTGCTCTATCAACTGCGCCATCTAGCCCTCTGTTGGAAGTCTCCCTATTTTGTCAATATCTTAGTTCAGAAGCCAACCTTTAACTGCTGTATAGCCAGGGATCACACCCAAATTTATGGTACAACATTGGAAGCCGCAGCCATGGGATCACCTTAAGGGATGCAACTGTTTAATTTCAAATATCAAGTAATAATCTCAAGGGGAACCGACTGACAATTTTCCTTGTAGTTTATTACTTGATGTTTGGCTTTTGTTTTGATGTGCAGTACAAGGAGCCCGCATGTTTTGTTTTTTTCCCCAGCACACCTTGGAAAGCTCAGCGTATACAGTGCTTTTTCATACAATAGTGTAGGGCAAGAAATGAAATCATATTCCCTGGCAGCATTTGTCTAGAGACAAATGATGACAGAGCTGTGTATTGCAACAGGCCTCAAACTTCATCATTTTTAGGGCAAGGCCACTTTGGCCTTGGAGCAAGCCAAATTTTGGAGGGCACCAAGGCCAGTAGATTGGGCACCAAGGCCGAAAATGAAATTTTTAAAAAGGCACGAAGGCCATTAATAAACTATGAGTTGTAAATCAAAATAACACCATAGTGCATTAGTTAACCTGAAAGTTTAATACACAAAATTAAAAAAATATAAATTTGAAAATTGGCCAGAGATTTCCCTATGGGTGGTTAACCCGATGAAACAATTTGCATGAACAAAATATTGATAAATCATATCTTATTCATAAACAAACCGTAAAACTGTAAGCCACCAGATGTCAACACACTTTCCAGGTTTAAAAGAACACACCACCCACTCCTTTGAGTCACAAAACCAAGTCACAAAACCACAAAGACACCGCACGCGGGCGGTTTGTCTTTTGAGTGAAGCAAGAATATTACAAAATAAAACAATTGTATAACAAACTGTAGAGGATTAACCACAAAGGCACCTCACACGGCACTTTTCTTTTGAGTGGAGGAAGAGTATTGCAAACTAAAACAATTGTATAACAAACTGTAGAGGATTAAGATAAGAGTATTTGGGAGTCAATAGGAGTGTCAATCATTCTCCCAGGTGAGGCCTGGATAGTGTCTGGGCTACACTAAATAAAGAAAAAGATCTCCAACTGTCAGCTTCGTGTGTGTAGAAAAGTTTGTTTTTTCGTAATCATTGACAACTGGGTAAAAAGGTTTCATAAAATCGCGGCAGCTGGTGCTTCTGGACAACACTGAAAATGTATCTTCCATTAAAAAGGGCACGACGGCCAACGGGAATTTAGGGCATGGCAATTATGGCTTTGAAGAAGGTAATTTTTGGAGGGGCACCACGGCCAGTTACAAGGGCACCGGCGGCCATGGCCGTCGTAGCCGCCGGGAACTTTGAGGCTTGTTGCAATCATTGTTGATTCATTCCAAGATTTCATCAATGCTGATTTCCTTTCTCAGTTGGATTTCGTTCGTCGTTCTACTCTCCTTCTCCAAGTTGCTTCAGTCAGCCAAGTTGACTTTTTTTCCGCTTGAGCTGCCAGCTTGAAGCAGTCAATACAGTGGTTTGTCTCTCTAGAAAGCTACTGTAACTTCTTTCTTCAAATTCTCGTTGACATTACAGAGTCCTACGCCAAGAACTCAGCCAACATGCGCTACACCATACTCCCCAGGGAGATTGTATGTACCGAGAACCTAACCCCGTGGAAGAAACTCCTGCCGTGTGATTCAAAGGTAAGAGGAAGGCGTCTTCACTTCATCCTAGCCATCGTCTGCCGAGTCAAACCTGAGGCGGCCCACCTCCCTACTGTCAGGGCTCAAAATGAACACTAGACCTCAGGCCAGAGGCCAGTGATTTTTAGCCTACGGCCAGTAAACTCAGAAACGGACAAGTTCGGTGGTCTTGTGTTTTTCAAGCGACTAAAACAAAGTACCTCACCTTTCTTTTCATACTATTAGGCAGGCCTGTCCACCCTTTTCCATGCTGGTAATCTCTACAATGCCAACTACCACTCCCTAGCAGTCGACCTCCGACCTGTATGTGATGATTACCCAGCGTGCACCAGGACTGCCCTAGAGCTCAGCCAATCCCTCGCAGCAGTGTTCAACCCACCGGCGGGCAACAACGGCAGGCAGGACTGGACGCTCCGGAGTTTATTCGAGCGCCCCTTGAGTAACACGTGTCCCATGGCAGACGCTAGCAAGATCTACGTGGATGTCACTGATAAGGATGTAAGTTCTTGGCAGTCTGGAGACTGCCCCCCCCCCAAAGAAACAAAGTTTTCAAACTACTATGCCTGATACTTTAGTTGCCTCCAGGCCCTGGTCATTGCCTTGGTGCATCTTGAATTGCTCCAGTAGAAATTGAAAGCTCCTTTATAGAGTGCCCTTTACTAGGGGGCCATTCAAAATTATCAACATTTTTATGAACCCCCCTTTCTCCCCCCACCCCCTCCTTCCGAAAAGTGTACAAAACAAAATGTTGCATTCTTTTCTCGGTAAGCAGGACCATAAATTGGGCCTGGCTGAAGGATGGAAATTGCGGCTATATACAACCTATGCAAGGACTTGATTTCAAGTCTAGTTCCGCTGTCGATTCATACATGGGAAGCTAGCTGTATAACTTGTGATATAATGGCTGGTACCACAAGGATTTTGTTTCACAAATAAGCGATCTTACGTGGAGTTTAGCCATCAATCTCTGGCACGTTACAAATTTACACTTTATTTTATTTTAGAAAGAGTACAGTCTGCAGATCCCCCCTTTCCCCTAGCGTACAGCTTGTATGCTTGTAAGAAATGTTGCTTACTGTGAATCGCTCCTTAGGAGAAACAGCTTACCATTACAAGAATGAAGCATGAGGTCGAATTACCAATAGACGCCTTTGCATTGGCCGCCATTGTTGATGAAACGTGCACGCGTGAAAGGCTATCACTGGCTGAGAGTTGTGCGCAAGCGCGTACACGCGTGCACTTTTCCCACTATTTGTCATCAAAGATGGCGGTCAGTGCCATCCATCTATTGCGGTCCTGCCTAAACTGTTCGCACTACCAACCCCCTCCCTCCATTTTGAAAAGTCCCAAGGCCTTCAAGTTCTGTGAGACGTTTTTTGTTGGTTCGGTTGCAAGAAGAGTTGTTTAAAACCCATATGGAGGTTTTTTTTTTTAAAGACAGTTCTGATTTGATTCTGTTCAGGAGTCTAACAGCTGGCTGCTGACTCCAGACTACGCAACAGTTACGAACAACAGAGGGCGCACTCACGCCGTTTACGATTTGAAGTCCCTCACTAAAGAGCACAGAATCAACGTGGCAATGAAGTGGACTGAGGACGTGCAATATTGTAAGCATTTGCACAGGGATAAAAATCGTCATAATAATATTAATAATGTGTATTATTTCACACTTTTTTCAAGCCAAGTAGTACCCTCAAAGTGCTGTGCAGTATTACCGCTCTTGTTCATAAGGCCCTTAGCATTCCTAAAACCATCTCAACTCTTTAGGAGAATACAGCACTGGAAACTTTATGGGTGCACAGGTTGCTAACTGTTCACATCAACAATATCATGTACCCATTCACTCCTGGGTGATGAGAAGCAATTGTAGTAAAGGGTCTTGCTCAAGGACACAAGTGTAATGGCCGGGATTTGAACCCACACTCCAGTGGCTCAGCCAACAGAACTTGAGTTGGATGGGCTAGACCAATAGGCAACGACACACCATGTGTGGTTTGCAACAGTTTTCATTAATGTTTGAAAGCACACAATTCCATACCTGTATGTCGTGGAAGAGCAGTCAAGTGCACTGGATTCTAGTTCTGGTGTTTTCAAGAGTGTGGGTTTGTTTCCCGGTCGTTGCACCTGTGTCCTCGAGCGAGACACTAAATCATAGCTGCTACATCCTTTGAACGGTACTCTAAGCTGTAGGTCCATATGTAACACACGTAAAAGAACCCAGTATACTCATTGTTTAGAGAAGGAGATTGCCCCAGTGTTTCTGGCATATTTGGGCTGCAGATTGTGCTACATAACCTTGTAAATCGTTACCAGGTGATACATAAATTGCTCTCATAATTCAAACATACAGGTAGCTCTGCATTCCTGTTGTAACTATTCAGAAGAAAAAAAAGTACACTAATCCTGTTATTATGTTGTTTGAAGATTCAACGAATGATTTATAGTTTCTGATTCTTCATTTTTGACAGCTTCCATTCAACCTCCTCATCTTGAGGTCCACCGCTTCCTCTCCGGGTACGGTCAAGAGAGAGGTGGCATCAAGTGTCAGTTACTCAACAATCATCCAACGGAGTCCCTGCGGGTGGTTTACATGGAGAAAGTGCCTTGGTTCATCAGGCTCTACCTTCATACGCTCAAAGTGGAAAACAACGTCCGATTCATCAGACCAGGTACGTCGCGTTAGACGATACGCAGTGAAACGCTAAGATTGATCTTAACTGTGTATCAATCTTCGTTGCTGAGCGAAGTAATGATTTCAAATCACTATGGTAGTATTGAGAACTCATCTTAAGGTGAATCTTAGTGTTTTGTGAACTCGACTCCTTAGCTGATTCTAAGAAAAATTGACAAAATAGGGGGACCGCCAACATTAGGGCTAGAGTGCCGGCACGTTAATTTGGAGGTTTCATGTTCAAGTCCCGCTCTCTCCTTTGTTCAACCCTAAATTATTTCAAATTTACCCAGTCAGTTTCCCTTGTGGTTTATTCCTTGATAATTGAAGTAAAAAGTCGTATCCCCTTGATCCCTCTGCTGCCGATTCCCAGGTCATATTATAAACTTGGCTGTGATCTCTTGCTCTACGGCAGTTACTGGTTGAATGGCTTCTGACTGGCACCCCCGAACAAAGATAGTGACAAAATAGGGAGACTGCCAACATCAGGGCTGGATAGCTCAGTTGGTAGAACATCCGGAGGTCGCAGTTTCCACTCTTGCTCTTGACAATTTTTCTTTATTCAACCCAAAATTACTTCAAGAATTAAAACACAATTAGCCTTTTTGAGATATGGCTAACACCATAGGAACACACTGTTTGGTTTGGATGTGTACATGCAGATTTACCAAAACCAAACAGTGCAAATAGTGTCCGCCGGATCTCACTTTGGCTTTTTGACAACTCCTCAAAAAAAAAAGTTGTGGCGTGTCATGGCCGAGTGGTCTAGTGCACCAGACTCAAGTTCTAGGGGCTATCAAGTCATTGGGGAGTAGTTTTGAATCCCTGTCTTGACACTTGTGTCCTTCAGCAAGACACTATAATTTTACCTAGGCAGAGATTGTTTTTTGTGATTTTTAGCTTGGTGCTCTACCTACTTGGCAGCACAGGCTGTATACTCCCCAGGGAGCTGAGATAACTTAAGGAAAGAAATAAACGGCTTAATGACTGGGGTAATTATCTTTGTGGGCCATGAGCCTCAAAATTGGCAGCTACTGCCACTAAATGTCCATTTTCATTACAAGTCAATTTTGTTTGTGTTCTATCTCCAGAGAAGCAGTTGTATACTCCAGGGAACGACCGCTCCAACCCCTACCTCCTAGAGCTTGTCCTTACCCTTCCACCTCAATCAGTCACAATGCTCAGCATACAGTTTGATAAAGCATTCCTCAAGTGGACCGAGTACCCACCAGACGCCAATATTGGCTTTCATATCAGGTGAGAATTTGTGAAATTGAAAATCGTAAAGGCTGCGTGTAATTCTAGCACCATGGACAATTTTAAGAGGCATCTGTCCTACTGCAGTTAACAGAAGTTATAAACTCATTTGTTATTGCTGTACATTGGTACAAGTCATCTAACTAAGAGAGGTTTGCGGTAACACCATGTGAAAATCTCTTTTGAGTAGTGTAGGTTCTGAAAAGAACCAGTGGTTAACTACTCAAAAGAGATTTTCGCATGGTTTTACAGCAAACCTCTCTTAGTTATACTTCCACCATGCAAAGTTTCGAATCCTACTTACAAGTCATCTGTTGTTCAGGCATTCAGGTTGGCTTTATAGTGGTTTCTTCCCCTCTCCTCTACCTCCGTAGACCTTGGTTTGAATCCCGCTTCAGACCGTAGCATTGCATGTGGATTGGGTTTTCAGTCCCTACCTATTTGGGGTTTTCCGCCCACATTTTGTAGAGCTTGTCCTAACGCCTTTGCCTCAATCAGTCACAATGCTCAGTGTACAGTTTGATAAAGCGTAATGTATTTCCTTGTTGACAGGGGTCTGGTTGTACACATCTTTTGATGACAGTCTTTTTACTTTTGTATTTCCTTGACAGCCTCTTTTCAAGTTTTATTTTTTATATTTGTAAAGATTTAAAGATTTCAACTTGCAAAGGTCAACAAGAACAGTATTTTTCCCAAGAAAGTATTCCAACACACAAGGAAGATGTTTCTGTAAATTTGTTGTTTGTCATTGATTTTGACTTGTCTGCAGCTCTGCCGTTGTATCTGCTTTTATGCCATCTTATGATAATATCACATCGGCAGAGCCTCACAGCGCCACGCTGATCACCAGGTTTGTACACATTCATTATTGATATGCATTGTGGGTACCCGGGCCCAATCTGGTAGAGCTCTCTTCAGCAGAAATGGGAGACTTCTGAATGTGGTAGCAGACTTACCAGGACAATTGTCGTTGTTTATGTAGTTTTGAGCGAGCTCACATCACCGAGAACAATGGATTTACCCCGGTAAGTCTGCTGCCACCTAGCGTCCCAAAAGTCCCCCATT
The DNA here is from genome assembly GCA_023634235.1 of Pisaster brevispinus. Lineage (NCBI taxonomy): Eukaryota > Metazoa > Echinodermata > Asteroidea > Forcipulatida > Asteriidae > Pisaster > Pisaster brevispinus. The sequence goes on along the minus strand of JAMKCF010000008.1, from coordinate 7,573,976 downwards.
GTTGCTTAACCATTTTCTGCGTAGCAAAGTTAAGCAGATAACCAGCGAAAGACGGTACGTATGACATAGTATTTTGGCTGGTAACCTGTTTAACCTGATAAGCAAAATTGTTTTGTGCGTAGATATTTTTTGTGCTGAAGAAACTCTATGAAAGCACAAGATGAGCAAAACAATTAAATGCTTATGAGAAATGGGTTACTAGGCAAAATACCATGGTCATGTGTACCACCTGTGGTTGGTTTCCTGCTGATTTTTGCTGGGAGCAGAATTTTGTTGAGCAATAATTTCCGCCAAGGGCCCAATTTGACAACTACACGAAGGTTAAGTTAAATTTGCATTGGTTAATTTTATGATATGTTTTTTACAAACTAGAGTATTTGGAATGAATGTAATCCTCAAAGAAATGATTGTGTAAGAATTTAAACTCCTCCACTGTCGCACCAGCCCTTAAAGTAAAATTTCAGAAGAATTGATGGTTATAAACCTATGCTCTGACACCCCTATGTTCTGACACCCCCTAGTGTATTTTACTAATTCTAACCCTAACCCTAGCATGTAAGTCATGAGGAGGTTTTTGGAACATAGGGGTGTTGGAACATAGGATTGTCAGAACATAGGGGTGTCAGAACATAGGTGTGTCAGAACATAGGGGTGTTGGAAAATAGGGGTGTCAGAACATAGGTGTGTCGGTGTCGGAATATAGAGCGGTCACCTAATTGACAATCCATGAAACCCTTTGTCTTCTTCCAGCGTTACAGACCCAAGCCCAAGCAGGGCTTTCTTGCGGGTGTACACAGAGCCACTTCTGATCCAGCTCCCCGTGCCGGATTTCAGCATGCCCTACAACGTCATCTGCCTGACCTGTACCGTAGTGGCCATCGGATTCGGGTCTCTTCATAACCTCACTACCAGGCGATTTGTTTTGTTGTCCAACGATGCAAGTGGGGGTATCAAGGCCAGAGTTCTCAAATTTCTTGGGTTTGGTCGAAAGAAGGAGACCCCTGATGAGGAACTATCTAAGGATGACCCAGCCAGGGTTGATAGTGTAACTGACTCTGAAACAACTAATAGCTGATGCTGTCTATTTGGGCTTGAATGTCATGAACAGCTCTACTTGTACCTCGGAACTTTAAATCTAGGGCCATGTTTTGGTAATGACCCCTAAGAAATGGTGACATTTTTCATCCGAAATCCGACTTGTCATGAAGATGGTAGTAAGTATCATGCAAAGTTATTTCATCTGAAGCGCCCCCCTGTTGATTAGAAATTAACGGGGACATAGATAGTCATCAATAACGTTTTATTTTTTTAGTGTCGCTTCCGAACGGTCTAAGTGCACCAGACTGAAGTTCCGGTGTTGTCAGAGTGTGGGTTCAGGTTCTGGTCGTGGCACTTGTGTCATTGAGCAAGACTCTTAACCAATACTTGCTCTGTCCTGTGGATGGGACGTAAAGCTGTAGGTTCCGTCTGTTGTGCAAATGCACTTTAAAAAGATCGCAGTGCACTTATCGTAATGGGAAAGGAGTATGGCCCTGTGCTTCTGGCATGGTCTGGCAGCAGTATGCACCACCTCACTTTGTGCTCCACCTGAGTTGATAATTTGGCATTCGGAGTCTTATTGACAGACATAGCTCATTATAAATGTACTCTATTGTTATTACTCTTAGTTTTGAAACTGAATGGAAATCATCATCATCTTGAATGATGTTTAATCAACTCTCATCTTGTGCCTTATTATCCTCAAACAATGCAATCTAAGTCCCAACACACACAATTTTCACTAAAAAAAACCCCACACTGTTAGTTTGTGCACATCCATGCTTGATTTGATTTTGTGTGCAATTTTATTATATGAGGTTGTATACTTTTATGTAACTCTTGACTGTATATATTGCAAAACATTCCATTTTGTTAAAAGGTAAAATAGATGGAAAAAAAGGGAACTAAAACATAAGATGTGCACGAGTATCTTTCATTTGCTGTGAGGTATGTTAATGTTTGTAGGAATAAGTGCCATGCACTTATATAGTTTAAACACTAAATTTTGATTAAGAAATAATTATGGAATAATCTCCGCTATCACTTGACTCCTTACAGATCTTTAAAAGCCAGCTTGCACTTGTCATCTCCACATGAAATTCTGTGAACTCTTTTGTCTTAGATTTGTCTTCACTTTGCTAAGCGCCTTGGAATAGGCAACTAGAATGATGGCGCTCTACAAAAGCGTGATGATTGATTGATTGATTGATTGATTGATTGATTGATTGAAAGTGTAGATTTCAATTGTTATCAGTTTTGTAAATTTATCCATACTTATTGGAAGACTTTTGGGGACACTAGGTGGCAGCAGAGTTTTTTCCAGGTAATGCTTTGTTCTTTGATTCGGGATACATGCTTTGAACGACTTGAAAAGTAGAAATTTACCAGGCAAATCTGCTGCCACCTATTGTGCCAAAGTCTTCCATTGAAATTTTCAGCAATAAAACAGTCAGAAAAGGTAACACTTTTTGGATATGTGTGTATGTTTATTTACTCCTTGAATTTTGTGTTGACCAGTTTCAATCGTTTTATTTTGCTATTAGTTTCTGACAATGGTTTTTCCTTTTGATACAAAAAAACAACCAAAGAAACAAAACAAAGCTGCTCCCTTTGTTTATCATATCCTGCTGGTAGTTTTATGCTAATTGTGTAAATTATGTTTGAGGCAGTTCAACAATTTTGTTTCCCAGAACAATAAGGAATAAATGTAACAAAAGGTATGTAACTATCAGTTTTTATGATTAACCAGTATTTAGTTTTCTTCAGATTTAGCTTACTTTCTTTTTCATGACATATAAGTTAAGTATTTTAATTGTTTTGTTTATTGTCAAGTTTATTGTGTTTTGGCGAGGGGTGATCTCGATTTTACCAGTAACATTTTTGACAATTTAACGGCACAGTATTTATACTGGGCTAAAAGTAAGACGTCGAAAAGTGTAATGCTGAAATCACTTCCCACAAAAACAACTTAATAATACGAACATCCCCTTTTCTGTACTTGTATGTTGTAATAATGTCACCTACTACATTGAATGGGTTGTTCCGGTCAAGCACGTGGGTTCTCGATCAGGGTATAATAATGGTCACTGTTGTTTTGTAATCTGAAACTTTTATATGGCCCGCCGAGTGTTACAAATACTGTTATATGTCGATACCATTGTAACTTAGCATGCCTGCAGACATGAGACTCTCATGTCTGCAGGCAGGGTGATGAGAGTGCATACAATTTTAGCCGTCTTGTCTTTTCATAGCGTCGTGGTCATATTGGGTAATTAAACATTAAAAAAAACAAACTAAAGCCAGCCAAACACTTTTCTTTCTTTCTGTTTTTATTGTATTTTCCCCAAAAATAATGTGTTTTAAGATTTGCAACAAACGGTGTGCCATATATCAACTACTTATTGTACCTCGATCGGCGAATCGTTTGACGATCATGTACTGTACGTGTGTGCGTGAATGGAAAATAACCGGTAAAATACCAGGCAGCAGTATATTTATACAGTGTGTGCAGCCAGGCAGTGCCCACGGACGACGTCTCGGAAGAACTGTCAGGAGCGACTAACTACTACGTAACGAAATAAATATTCCTAGTTTATTGCTTTTTGTTCCCCCAAAATAAGAACAACCAAAATGGAGGCTTATTTTAAATGCATAGAAAAGTCAATCGACAATGAAGAAAAACAACTGAGAGAACTTGGCCAAGAAATCTGGCGAAATCCAGAGTTGGGACGGCAAGAATTTCACGCTCACACGCTGTTGACTTCGTTCCTTCGAGAGCGAGGTTTTGAGGTGGAGGAGCAGTTCTTGGCCCCCACGGGGTTCAGGGCGTCGTTCGGTGCTGCCGACCAAGAGTCCGGGAAACTTCACGTCTGTCTGCTTTGCGAGTATGACGCCCTACCCGAGCTTGGACATGCCTCTGGAAGAAATCTCATCGCTGAGGCGACTGTTGCAGCTGCCCTCGGAATTAAGGCAGTGATTGAGACAAACAGTAACGGCAAACAACTCGGAAAGGTGATTGTTAATTAAAGAATACTTTGGACTTTTTTAAATTTAATAATGACATATGTACATATGTTTTGTATGTAAATATGTTTTGTATGCATGTAGATTGTAAATGTTATCAGCTGTATCGCGGCAACTCAAAAAGGTCAATGAGATTTAGCTTAATTCAATTGTTGTTCAGATTGTTTTCGCCGTAGTCATGTTAGTCTGAGTGTTAGCAGTTAGTTGGTCTTGTCAATGTCAGGAAGAAATCTAAGCTGGTATTCATCGTTTCATAATCGAGTCACTAAGGCCTTATGGCATTATGGCTAACCATCATATAATATTAGATAAAAATATGAGGAAAACATGCTGAATCCTACCTAATCCTAATTCATTTTATTTTAAAATGCCTTTTCTACAGTGCATTTATAAAAGCCATGAAAATCATTGCATTGTCATGTGGGTGTGTTTTTCAACATGTTTGTTTGTCGACAGACTGTTCACAACAAATAGGCAGCAAATTCATTTCAAGTATTTGTATAATGAAATAAACCTTCATTTCACACATTGTTTTTGAAAAGAATTTGCTGCCTTTGTGACTTTTTGTTGTGACTCGACTATGTACCCACAAAGTTAGTTGCGATGATCGTAACCCTCCATCCTCCCGACCGTCGCAACTACCACAAAGTCTATTTTCTTGGTGGAAACCTTTGGACATTGTTGGAGTTGCTTCAAGACAAAACATATTTGGACTAATTCTCCATTTCAGGAGGGTGGAGGGTTACCATTATCACAACTAGACACAAAAATGATTCATAAGGTTTTCACATGTTTTACCAAAAATGTTTTTGGTTTGTTTTGGGGGTTTTTTTTTTGGAGGGGGTGTTTATCCCTGTTTTCTTTTCTCAAAATATAAATAAGAAATTTAATGTACAAATGGGTCTGTCTTTAAATAGAGTAGTTTTAATAAATTTAATAGATGGCCTAATCATATGCAAACTGTAGACGTTCTGTGCAAGCAAGCGTACACTGCACTGATCACCAGCTGAAGTAGTGTTTTGTGAACCCCCACACTGTTGACTCACCACAAAAAGCCTATCTACACAACCTGTTTCCTGTGCTCTGCTTGCGGCCTCCCTTACTTCATTTTTGTTTTCTGTTTTCAGTGTATCATGAGAAAATAGCTTGGCCTGTAAAAAATTGAATTCCCGGCCTAAATAGTGGGCTAATTATGAAAAACTTTTGAGAAACTTTTCCCAACTACACATTCCTGTACATAGAATTTGTGATGTAAATCACAGCACACATAGAGAACACGGCTTTCAAAACGTGGCGGGAACTGGTGAAGGTCACCACAGTTGGTTGCTTCTGCAATGGTTTTTCCTGTCTGTGATTATCCCTGTGCAGTCAGATTCATTGTTCACTTATTTGTTCCTCTGTATGGATTCGGTTGATTGTTTTCATCTGAAGTAAGAGCGGGAACACAGGAACTTGTAACAAAACAGGCTGCTAACAAAGAATCAGTTGCCTGACCTCTGAAAGCTTTGAGGTCATCATAGCTGCATTGTCCTAGTTGTACTCAAAGTGATCATGATTTCACTTCATGCCTGGAAATGTTTACGCTACTTTAGTACAATGACTGGCAGAGTACTGCGATAACAATAACTTAATATAAACATTCATAAAGCGCCAAATCCATTTTCTAAAGAGCTCTCAGATTCTGATTTTGACTTTTTGGAGAGATTTGTAGAGGTACCTGTCATGGCTGAACACTAAAAACCCAAGATATGAAGCATCACGATTTTGAAATCTGACTTTTTCCTTTTTAAATAGACAAAATATCTGTGTCTTAGAATAAAACACAAATACATATTGTTGGCTTAAGACATATTTATAAGTTCTCAGATGTATGTTGATAGAAATTTTGTTGTTGTTGAATTATTAGTTTGTTTGTGAGTTTTTATTTTTGTCTGCAATGTGAATTGAAAGATTTACACACAATGTTTTCATTTTACACATTGTCAGCTTTTTCGACAAGCAAAAATATACTGTCTTACTTTTGAATACTTGAACGCTTGACCAAGCCATCCTTGGTACAAATAAAAAAGTCAGTTACAAAATTTATCAAAATAAAGTTTTAAAGCTTTCATAGTATGACCTTTTATCTAATTCCTGATCATCTTTCCCAATCACCCTTCTTCCAGGTGACTGTCCTCGGCAGCCCAGACCAGGAAGGCAACGGCACCAAGATCGACGCCATCAACCAGGACTTCTTCAAGGATGTAGACCTGGCGTTGACAGTCACGCCTTACAGTGCCAACATCAGCCAACCGATGATGTTGACCGTCATGAGAGTTTCATTGTTATACCAAGGGAAGGCATCCCACGCTTCGGCACAGCCCTGGGAAGGGCGCAACGCCCTGGACGCCGCCGTGCTCTGCTACAACAACATATCAGTCCTGAGACAGCAGTTGAAACCTTTCATGCAGATCCATGGTGAGAAATAAGCAATCAATCAACTGAGCAGGGTTTGCCATTCATTGTTGAAAATGACTAGCCAGCAGGACAAGTTAATTTGTCATTCCACTAGTCTGCCAGGTTTTCAAGTTTACTTATCATTCCACTAGTCCGCCAGGTTTTCACTAGCCCGCCAGTTTGTTCACTTGTCCATATTTCATATAGAATAGGGTTGCTTTTCAACACTGACCTATCTGGCCGGACCATTTGGAGAGAGTTTTGACTGGTCCTCAGGTGTTTTAACTGACATTTGGCTAGTGGACCACTGTTGGGGGAGAACCTTACGGGTGGGTGTGAAAATCTTGTAAAATTTTTTAAACAGTTATTTTAAAGTCACTACAAATATCTTGTGTACAAAATTTCCAGACCCCCTTGGCCCAACTCACAGACAATGCACTCTTACACACTTTTAAGGTATGATTGCATTGGTATTTGTGTTTATATATATACCCCCATCCATCTAACCTGTGAACGTTCAAAAGAATTTATAGGTGGTCATGCTTTCAAGAAAAAAATAAGTAATGGTGCACGTTGATCATAGTTATTATCAACACATAGATGTATTTTGAAGAGGCAGTTCAAAATGAATCAAGTGGGCAATTATTTTTTGCAATTTTCGTGCGTACCCAGTTAAGTGTGTAAGTTTGTTTCCTTAACGTGTTAAAGCAATGTACGTGTGACCAAAGTGATCCCAGAAATGTTGCTTTGCATGCGAGCCTTGCACGATTGTGTGAATATTTCAGACAGATACAGTCCATGCTCATGATCTCTGTTTGTTGTGAGACGTTTGTTGATGAATATTCATTTACACTTTTCATTCTCCTTTTTTTTTTAAAGGTGTGATCAGCAGTGGAGGTGTCAAACCAAACATCATCCCTGAGAAGTCTGAGATGAAGTTCTACCTGCGTGCACGAGACCACCTGGACATGGCCTTCCTCCAGCAGCGAGCCAACGCAGCTTTTGTTGCTGCTGCCAAGGCTACTCAGTGCGAGATCGAGTTCAGTTTCACAGACCACCCCTACTCGAATCTCCTCTCCAACAACACACTGGCAGAAATCTACGAGAGACAAGCCAGAAGCCTGGGGTTAAAGTTCACCACTGACTGCAACAAAATCAACACCCCCGTCGGCTCTTCGGATGCCGGGAACGTCTCGCACGTCGTGCCTTGCATCGTCCCCACTTACGACATCGAGGGCGGTGTTGCGAACCACACCACAGAGTTCACCGCAGCAGCTGGTGAGGACTCTGCACATTGCTGCACAGTGAGAGTGGCTAAGGCACTTGCCATGACGGCTGTGGAAGCCATGCAGGATGTGTCAGTGATGAACAAAGTGAAGCAGGACTTCATGGCTGTTGAAGGTGGATCGTTTGGGCTCACAAGTTGGCAGTGAGCAAACGGTCGGATCCTCAAGAATCACAGGTTTCTTGAAACGAAAGAAGAACCATGGACGTTTCAAATAAGAGGGGAAAGGTGAAAAACCTCCTGCAGATGTTGTGGTGAATGGAATCCCAAAGCAGATTCATGAAGACGCCTGTGTTTCTGTGTACACCTTTTTCAGACTAATTACAGACTAGGGTGGAAAACAACAAATATCTCAGACTAAGGCTCTGTGCAACATTTATCGGTGCGTTTCTGACCATTGGTTGGAGTCAAATTATGTTCCAATGATTTCTCTTTGAAACAAATAATACAGTTTAAATTGGGAAAGAAATATTTATAAACACTAACCGAAATAGTGATAGTTCTTAAGGAGCTAGTTACCGGCTCCAGTTGTCTGTATGCATTTTTAGACACTTGCTACAAGCTCCCTTGGTAAAAAAAAAATTAAAATAGCATGAAATAGATAAATTACTCAGAGATTGAGTTCAACACTTTAAAATGAAAGAGACACTTACAATGTCTATTGCCTAGCTAACAAAATTGAAGTGAACATAGCAGGTATCCACTTTCAGTTGTGTACAGTGTAAACAAAATCTATTAACTCAACCATTTTTGACCTGAAATAATTTCACAACATGTAGAGAAAAAGTGTCAATTTAAGTGCGTAATATAGTAACCAACCTATGTTTACCGAAGCAATTTATGCACGCCTATTGTATTGTAGGATTTGGGTGCAAAGGTTTCATACAGTCAAGTGCTGCTTCACATTTATTTTTTTACTTAACAATAACATTTATTTTTGGGGAAATTTGTTACCAGAGCCATTTATTGAGCAAGTTGTGACTGGGTAGAACCACTTTTCCTTGTGCAGTCTAGTCTGGCCCCCTGTGTGCCCACATGTGTTTGGGGGGTTTGTTTTTTCTTTTGTTTTTTGTTGACCAAAACCAGCTTCTAATTGCAAGTTTTCACAAATTCTCCTATCTATGGCTCTGGGATTCCCAATCTCAAACCTTCTAGTTGTGAAACCACCGGTCCTTCTCAGAACCATATGTACAGTCAGTCATGGTGTCTCTACAAACCTCACTAGAATGTTATTCCCAAGGCTTAAAAAAACTACTAGAACCTTCTTATCTTAGAAGGTCATGGAGTCGGGGAAACCTGAAAACAAGTTTGATTGCCTCATGGTTTTGTAAAACTAAATCTTAGCCATGCCAGTCCTGTGTTCCTCATTCATTGAATCTGAAATTATTGCCGGAATTAAGTCAAAGTGAATGTGGTAGGTGCTTGATTAGGCCTGTGTCACACGAGGCAATTTACAGACATTTCAGTTCCTGGCAGTCTCCAAATGGAAAACACCCTCACATCCACCTTCATTTAGATGTTCATATAATTTTCTTGTGGATATAGTAAGGCACTGTTGTAAAAATTGCTCCATTCTCCACTCTCCAGTTCTGCCAAATTGTTCCTTTTGCATGCACTGCAGTTGGTTACCCCCAAGCTGTCTTGTGAAGTTGCCTGGTTGGTTGATATGGCCCCCACATACAGCTACTGGGAAGATTGCAGAAATACGTTTGTAGACACTTATCACTACAAAAGTACATACTAAGTAGATAATATGAAATGGCTGTAAATGTGATATTGTAGGTTTATCAAAAAAGAACACAGAAAAGCTTTCGAACACAGCAGCCTAAAACACAGCCATGATATGATTCTTTAGGATAAATACATGGTATATGAATGAGGATCAACGTTAGGCAAAAAGAATTATGAATCAATATTTTGTAAGAGTAGCTGCATTTTGTAAGATATTTGACCAATCAATGCAATTCCAATGAAGGTGGAGGGTCTGGTAGCCTAAATGCTAGGTCTTCAGCAAGCTTGGCATAGGAGAAAGCTTTTCTAAGCAAAAGCTGATGACCAACCCAACGCATATTTCAAGCCTGGAATTACACGGAAAGCATGGCCTCTAATTGCCCTGGGCCCAATTTCATAGAGCTGCTTAAGCAAAAAATAATGCTTAACGATTTCCTGCTAAGCAGAAATGAGCATGATACCAGTCACAAATTGTACACGTGACATGGTAGTTTGGCTGGTAACCTTATTCTGGTAAGCACAATTTTATTGTGCTTAGCAAATTGCTGTGCTTAAGCAGCTCTATGAAATTTGGCCCCGGTCTTGGCCTTAGTGCCCCTTCAAATGTTTCCAGTAGACTTTAAAACTTTTGTGTGGAACTGCCCCGTGAAAATGAAAATGGCCTTGCCCTCTCAAAGGTGAAATTCCAGGCCTGATTTGCTTTATTATTATAAACTACATCTCTTCACCATGCCTTCCTCGGAATGTTTTCATTCTTTATTAACTAAAGTTCAGTTAAAAAGATTTAACACAAAAAGACTGACACTATCAAAAATTGTTACACTATTTAAAGATGAGAAAAATATTTATTAGTCAAAGTTTGTCAGAATTCGAGTCAATATGTAAATATAACATACCTGTATAATATAATTTGATGTGTACCCAATGTTATTCTTATCAGTATAAGTAAAGTAAACTTTAATGGATGATTGGGACGGATAAGAGAAGTATTAAATATTGAAATATTTGCATTTGAAGTATGAGTTATTGTGCTTTCTTGCTTTCTTTTTTAGTTTAATTTTATTGAAATCTTGGTCATAATGGAAGATTTTCACGGTCACACTTTCACAGAATGTCTAGCGTTCCAATATTTCTAAAAGATGCTTTTAAAGAAATGCCTTTTGGAACCACGATTGGTCAAAATGCAATCACATGGTGGCATTTCATTTCAAAATATGTAAACAGATAGCTCAGTTGGTAGAGCGCTGGTGTCATAGGAAGATCTGACCTCCAGAGATTCTGTCCCCCATATGGAAAATTATCATGGGCTGGAAGAGGAGGATTCAAAAGAGGGCGCTATCAGAAGAAGTTTGTATACAGTTCACTAGGTGGGGGGGGGGGGGGGGAGGGGGGGGGACCAGAATCTCCTGCCACACCAGCACGCTAATCTGGAGGTGGCTGGTTCAAATCCTGAATCTTTGTTAAACCCCTAATATTTCAAAATTTAGCCAGTCAGTTTCCCTTGTGGTTTTATTACTTGATATTTGACATAACAAATTGGCATTCCCTTGAGGTGATCCCCTGGCTGCTGCTTTCCAGGTTGTATCGTAAACTTGGGTGTGATCCCTGGCTATATACGGCAGTTATAGGTTGTGTGGCTTCTGACTGGCACCCCCGAACAAAGATATTGACAATATAGAGAGACCGCCAACATTGCGCTAGATAACTCAGTTGGTAGAGCACCAGCACGTTGATCTGGAGGTCATTTGGTTCAAATTCTTATCTAGTCAATTTTTCTTTGTTCAACCCCAAATTATTTTACTACCCAGTCAGTTTCCCTTGTGGTTGTGGTATATTGCTTGACAGTTTAAAAGGTACAAGACTATTTAGTGCATCTGGTATACAAAGAACAAAAGAATACCAGCCACACAGTAGGTCACGCTCCACGGATTCAACCTCCCCCCCCCTCACAGACCCACGCCCCTCTCTTACCACCGTGAATGTTAAATAGCGCCCTCATGTGATAGTTAGCCTCTCAATTAAACTTTCCATAGCGACGGAAAATGGCGGTGGCGACTACATGACAGATTTCAGTTCACTTAAACTTCAAAGTCAAAAATCCAGGCCCATGGTAGACCTAGTATTATGTATTAAGCACGGTAAGTCAGTTTAATTATTATGTATGTATTGAAAACATCTCGCCACTCAAATACGTTTTGTAGTGCACTGTTTGTTAAGGGTTTAAAAGCTAAAGTTTGTAAATTGTATTAAAAACATCAAATTTATTTTGAATTTTTTTTAAAATAGCGACTACCTGAGTCCATGGAGGTAGAAACCTCCATGCTTAGTGAGTCTGACAACTGAAGTGAAACACTGGACTTACTTCTCAGCAGTGTTCATACTCATCATAGTGATATTGGTAGCTTTTGGCATAAGCAGTAGCACCAACTTTACCAGTAACTTACCATGCTTACTTACTAGCCCCACTTGTGTGGCCAAGGGACAGGAAACCTGAATCAGGTTTCCTGTCCCTTGGCCACACAAGTGGGGCTACATGCTTACCATCCATTAGATAGATAGTTAATATTTTGATGATTTCCTTTATTTGTGGTGTGTTACTGTTACATATACCCTCCCCCCCCCCCCACTTGTGTGGCCAAGCTAAATCCTTGGCCCCATTTATTCTTAAGCTTACCGATAAAAAAAATCAAGGCGCAATCCTAATGCCAATGGGCGGGTTGGCGGTTTAAACCAGCGGAGCGGATACATAAAGCACCCATTGAAATGTTTGCACCCTCGCTCCGTTGTAGCTCTTTGGGTCTGAGGAACATGACCAAGAGCTACAATTTTTGCAGATAGTTCAGGCAAGGCATATGTGAAGAAGCAAAATGTCACAATGAGATTTTACACACACCCCAAAAACCCCCCCCCCAAAAAAAAAAACCAAAACCCAAAACAAACCCAAAACCCAAGAACAAAAAACAACTGAAATATTACACTTAAGTATTAATCATAATTTTGTACTCTTTTCTCTTATTATGCAGAAAGTGAGTGGTTTGCCTGAATCTGCCGTTGGGTTAAGATGACATGCCACTAGGAATACACAAACTAAAATACAAGAATGCCTAATGAAATGGATGGTTTGCAAAAGAGAAGAAACTGCATAAACACTTAGTGCTCCTCATTTCTTATTTTATTAGGGCCATTTTCTAAAACTGCTCAATTTTTAACCAACCCTTTGAGATCCAGATGTAGTGGGGCTAATTGGGTGAATGATTATGTTGTAGATGGAGAAACCAAAACAAAAAACTTTGTAAGCTTGAGTAGACTTGTAAAGGATGAGTGATTCCGTGGCAAGGATCTTGAAGGAGCGGGAACGCCGTCCGGGACAGGGAGATGGGGAGCCTACGGGAAGGTTCCTCTGGCGCATCCTGCGCGAGTCAATACGCAAGACGACCAAGGAGGTGGCCCGTGCTGACTCCATGGAGATTCATATCGGACACGGAATACATCACTTGCGTAAAATCAACCACGTCGAACCACTGCTGGATGTCATTTACAATGCGGAAACAGAGGTACATTACAGTTAAAGAATATCAAAAATAGTCATCAGGGTAAACAGAAGTTCTTTGTCTGAGAGCACACTGGTTGTAAAGTTCATGAAATCACCAGTCCTCAAGAAAAACACCGTCAAAATTGAGACAATTAAGGCCTGGAAGTTCATCTTGGAGAGGGCAAGGCCATTTTCATTTTGCAAAAGGCATTTGCAATTTCCATTTGAAAATCTGAGTGTCTATGGGAAACAGTTGAATAAGGGCACTAAAGGCCAAGACCAGGGCAACAGAGACCGAGGCCTCTGTGGTCTGCGTGTAATTCCAGGCCTAAAAGTTGCATTTGAAGACCTCCGAAGTCGCCATTGCTTAGTTTGATTGCAGCAGTTGAATTAAAGCATTGATCGTTCTTAAGATGTCTTGAATTTAAAAAGTTGACCACCTGAAAAAAACAGAAGTCATCATTATTTTTAGTTACTTTTTCAAAACCCACCAAATCTGATAAATTTGGGAAATATTTCTCTGAAGAATTGGTAAACGTGTGAACTTAATAATCAGTGAGCTTACAGATTGAAAATAATGTATTATTACATACACTTGTTTAATAACTACCAATCTTAAGTCCTGTTCAACGAGGTTCCCCCTCCCCAGAACTGTACGCTTTGTTCAAATTGGAAAAATTTTGAAACCTTTATGGTAAATAAAACAGTTTTTTTTTTTTAGAATGAATTTATTATTTTTTTTTACTGCTAATTTTTTTTTTACTGCTAATTTGTTATATTTTTTGTCAGGAATATTTAACCATTGATTGCCACGGGATTAACCTATACTACAAAGATGGCCGGGCAAAGGATCAAATTGAGCCGGAGGAACCTATTGGGAAACTTGTGTACGCTCCTGAGGTGAAGAGATATGTCGGCTGGAACAAAGGCGAGGAATATTTGAAGGTAAATTTTGAAGTAATAATTGCCAGTTTGTTTGTCTCAAAACGACCCAATATGACTAACAGTGTTTGCCCTGCCCATTCAAACGTGAGCTGGCTCGCTTCGCTATTTTCAGTGACCACCTTGCTTTAAGATTTGCAACATAGGAAATGCTAATCTAAAAATGTTCACTTTGTGTCATCGAGCTTTTTAATTGACCTCAATGTGTCAAGAACTCACAATTTTGATACATAGATGGAAAATGTTTAAGATGGAAAATAACTTGGGGGAGCTGAAGGTAGGAGTTGATTTTCCTCTTGAACCTGCCTATCTTGGGAACATACACTACTTGTATTTTTGGTGTCGTGGTTACATGGGTGTTGCTGACAACAAATTTGGGTGTTAGTGTTTGTAATTAGAAAATAATTACTAAAAAATGTTTTATATTTATAATGAGTTTTTGCCGTCTCTTTCAGTTTAGTAAACACAAAAATATATTTTGTGTCACCAGTTTGTTTGAATCTATTCTGAAGTGGTTTTGCCAGCATTTGAAAGAAATTCTCATCCTGTGTATGCATTTTGCAAATGTCTGTGAGTTACTTTCTAATTTTAGACACTCAGTTAACATTTTCATTTCATTTTCAGTAATTAAAAATGAAACAAATGATCAACATGATTTGAAAGGCTGTTTTTTGTTTTCTCTCCATTTTCCTCTATTGTAGATGTTTACAGCTGATTTTGATTTGATTTCCGAGGCCAAGTCCCCACATCAGATCTTCTGTGCATTATACAACGAGCAACAGAATGAAATAGTCACAGCTGGACAAGCATCAATCATGGTAAATATCTATTTCCCCATTTTCCGAGGTCCAATTTCATAGAGCCGCTTTAAGCAAAAAATATTGCTTAACTATGTTCTGCTGAGCAGAAATGAGCAGGATACCAGTCACAGATGATACATGGTGTTTTGGCTGGTAGCCATATTCTGGTAAGCATAATCTTTTTTGTGCTTAGCTGCTCTTTGTGCATAAGCAGCTCTATGAAATAAAAGGAAGGACCCAGGCTCGTAAGCCGTTTTCAGGAGTTTTTACAAACATCCAATCTCATCCCAGTATATTATATTCCCACTATGCAAAGTTTGGTCAAAAACAAAACTTGGGTGTTTGTGTCCAACCATTTGTGAAAGACGGAAATAAAATGATGAAATGTTGGATAAAGTTATTTTAACAGTCCTCAAAACTTGTGGTTGTTTTTTCCCACAACACAGTCTTGGTGTTTCCGCTACGGCGCCAAGCATCTCATTCCTAAAAAGTCCATCGACCCCAGCGGGCTGACGGCCCAGGACGTCTTCACGATGATAGCGCTGGAGAAGACCGCCAGCAGAGCCCAGCGCTGTTTCGCCGTTCACGATACGGGGGTGGCTGTCTTCAATCTCTATGAAGGGAAGCTACTCTCGTACAAGAAGAACCTTCATGTCAGAAATATAACCAGGTAAGGTTTACGATCCAGTCCTTTTAGTCCGAAAGTCGAAATACTTTTATTAAGCAATTTTTTTTTCTGTGGCCCTGCGACCCCAAATTTCACAAACTTGTTTGTCCATGCTAATCATTTTTTTTTTTACTTTATGAAATTAGTTTCAGAAATAAAAACAAAATTGCCAGAACAGAAGTTGCACTGTAGACTGAAGGGACAAGTCTTGTCTCTTGCATTTTAACAAAGATTTGTTTCACACTTTAAAAAAGTTGTGATTTTGTACATTTCCAACTTATTTATTTTGATCACACAAGATTTTGATTTGATACAAAACAGAACTCCAATATTTTCCACCTGTAATTCACCCTTACATATTTTCCACTGAAACAGTAGTATATTTTAAGTTTCAATTTGCACAGCTTGGGGCAAACTTTGTTCCCATTGTGGTTGATTGACTTTTTTTTTTATTGAGAGTAGGTTTTAAACTCGTTTTTGGAGTGGCTTTTTTGTAATTTTCCCTGTAGTGAAGACCACCTGTACAAGGAGGATGTGAGTCTCTGTTGAAGCTTTACTAAAAACCATCGTGGCAGAAGTGAGAGGCAAGAATCATGGATGCCTTGTTAAATCAAAGCTTTCAGCTTCCCCTGATTTAAATGAACTGAAAAACACTGAGGTTGAAAGTGAATATTTTTATCCCTTATTTCACCTCTTTCTTGACTTGCAACTTGCAATGTTCCTTTGGATTTCAAAATAAGTTCATGCGTTTATAAGGAGTATGGATGAGACGAAGCATCAGTTCATTGTTATTATTTTGCATTTTTTTCTCTTTTCACAGCATTCTGTTCTTCAACCCGCTGAAGCATCTGGTCACCGGGGCCAGAGATGGCTCCATCAAGGTGTGGGATGACGCCTGGCATGTCCTCCTGGTGTTCGTGGGTCACTGTGCGGCCGTCACCGCCCTGTGCGTCTACCCCTACGGCCCTTACATAGTGTCTGCGTCGCAGGACTGCACGCTTCGTGTTTGGAGCCTGGAGACATGCGACGAAGTGGATATGTGAGTGGTCTCATTTTTTTGAACATGAATGAATTCTTACTAACTTTGAACTTTGCTTAGTTGGAGAGACAATACAAAAGGGGGATTTGCAGTTGCTCTGCATGTGCGATAATCTCTTGACAATTTGTGTTGGCCCTGAAAAAGAGCGTGTGATGAGGTAAAATGACATCTTTCCAGCACCTCTCTCAAGAATTCATTACATTGTGCTATTACAAATCTCCTTGACCATGTCCGAATTAACGGCTAGGGCTAAGGCTATGGCTGTATTGTGACGTCATCATGCTTTGAAGTATAGGATGTCCTTAGCAACACCCTGAGCAACAGTCGTAGCTGTAGCCGCTGATTTGGATGCGGCCTTACTTTGCTCTAACCAAAAACAAACCACAGCTGCTTCAAGTTGTGAAATTGAATGTCTAATGGTAGATGTTCTTAAGAAGTCGAATCACTGAAAACCTATGGCGCACAATGTCAAGTGTCATTGTATTTTTCTTGACAGGATTGAAACCGACGAGCCAGTTGAGGGTCTAGGCACGATCCTGCAGAGAGACAACATTCATTCCGTCTCCGCTAACACCGTGGATCTCTGGCGTCTCAGACATATCCACAACCTCTTCACAGCTGTTGGGTAAGTCTAATATTCAGGTAGCTCTCAGGGAAGAGTGAGGAAGTGAGAGAGATTGAGAGAGAGGGATTTGACTCTTTTTTCTATCACTTATTATTTTTGGTGATGGGCAAAACACAAAGGTGTATTTTCATATTCATTTTTTTTTTATTTATTTTTTTTTTAAAATTCAGCATCATTGTTCTTCTTCACTTGTGTTTTTCCTTCAGGAGCAAAGTGGCCAAAATTACGGTCACCGATCATCCAGATGTGAGTATAAAGTATATTCCTCTTTCATTTTACATGATATTTCAGACATATAGACACTGATGATGGGGAAGGCTGAGTGGGGGATGGAAACACCAACTTGGTGGTGTTTTGCATGAAATTTTATTTTGAATCTTTCTGCTACTAAAATCAGGGTATCCTCAAAAGTGACTAGCACTGTAACCTGTAGACCTGTGTGGAGATGGTGATGAATACTCAGTTTTAGATGTGGGAGGAAAACCCCAAATGGGGAAAACCCAAGCAATCCGGGCCCAATTTCATGGCTCTGCTTACCGCCAAATTCTGCACTTACGATCATCATTTTTCGCTTACAGGACAAGCACCGAATTTCGGCATCAGCTGTGTAAGCGAAAAATGCCTAGTAACTTGGAGTACGCACGTGCGCAAATGCTTGAGATAGGCTTGACGTAAGCGCGGAATTCCCTGCTTCCGTAATCGCTGATTCTTTGCTTACGGTAAGCAGGGCCATGATATGGGGCCCAGGTTGGGACTGAAAACCCAATCAACACGCATTGCACCATTCGGGGTCCACAAAGGCCAAAAAACAGAAGGCAGCAGTAAGCTCCTCTTCTTGCCTGTATTCAGAGCCACTGCTTCTTGCCCAGAAGTAGTACTACTACACTTTTGCAAATGAGTTCTATATTCTGACGGTTTTTCTCCAATTTGCATTTACCCCTCAGATGCCAACTCGAGCAATCTGCATCTGCAAGGACAGCAGTGTGAGGATCGTCACCCCTGGGTCTGGTGATGTACTGACTTCATTCCTCGCTTCGGCCAAACAAGGCGTGCTAGACGCTGCTTATGCAGCTGCTGATAGTAAGTCGGACCTGAAACCTACATCTATGAGGAAAGGAGGGCTGGGGGGGGGGGGGTCCTGTGAAACAGTGGGGGAATATTTGGAAGGGTGCCCCCCCCTCCTGGTTATGCTTCTGTTTATAATTGAGTTTGACCAGCATCAATGTATGAAAAGTACCGTACAGTCAGACCCCCTTTCTTGGACCCTTGTTTACCTCCCCCCCTTACTTGGACCCTTGTTTACTTCCCACCTTACTTGGACCCCTGTTTACTCCCCCGCCCTTGTGGAATGAACTATTCTCTGAGTGGGGTGGTCTCAGTGTTTTGTGTTCATATATATGACCTTGAAACATTCTTGCTCCGAAATCATTTAAATTTCCCTCTTAATTTTTTTCTATGCGTCTGAGAGAGGTGGTCTCTCTGGTCTCAGAGACATTGTCATCTCAAGATCCTTAAAAGTGTTCCTCTGTTCTTGTGTTTCTTTTTGTTTGGGGTGTCTCTTTTTGAGACACAAATACTGCCTTATCATGTTTGACTGCATTGAGTTAAAAGAAGGATTCCAGTAAATTGTTCATGAGGCACTAAGGTTTGCTTGAAAAGCTACAGATTATTTTCATTTTCACAGGTTTACTCCAGAACTGTTTTTTTTTCACCATCGATAGGCTCTTTTTGGAGCCTGTGTCATAAGGAAATCTGTGCCCCTGAGATTCTGTCCCCCCATATGGGAAATTAACATGGGGTGGAGGAGGTTGATTCAAAAGAGGGCGCTATCAGAAGAAGTTTGTACACAGTTCTCTTTATGGGGGGACAGAATCTCCTGCCACATCTGCACTACTCCAGAGACATTATTACATACATGTACTACAGCAACAAACCTCTCCCTATTACAGAGCTTTGAAAATACGTTATAACAGCTGAACAGTTGTGTCTCTGGGGTTAAATCACTGACATATCTGTTAATCTCTCCGTGGTCAAATTTACCATTCATTCTCACAGATGTTTTATTTGTCGTCTGCAAGACTGGTGACATCATCAAAGCTGACACCTCCAAGAACCCCGCCAGGGTCATGCGCGTCTGGAAACACCAAGGCCGGAATGAGAAGTCCTACCTTAACACCATCGCTCTGTACGAGTACGTCATCGAACCGACGCAGACTTCAGACGCGCGCTGGAGCAAGACAAAGTCCAGAAATCGTACTTTACTGATCGGAGGTCGGAGAGACGGGAATGTTGCCGTCCTCCACTGGAACACGATGGATGTGGTCTTCCAGGCAGATGTAAGCTCGCAATGAAGTTTATTTTTTATTAGTTTCAGGTGGCGACAGGTTTTTGTACTCTGAGAACATGCCGATGTTCTCTTCAATCAAATTTTTGGTTGCTAGTACAAAAGTCTCTTCCATACCTGGAACAGGCGATAGGTGAAGATTGTTTCATCAGGAACTCTAAAACATAACATCTTATGGGGAACTTGCTGTTCTTCGAATGAACTTCCCACAAGGGCCCAATTTCATGGCTCTGCTTACCGCCGAATTCTGCGCTTACGATCACCACTCTCCGCTTACTGTGCAAGCGCCGAATTTCTGTGCTAGCTGTGTAAGCGAAGAATGCCTAGTAATGTAGAGTACGTAAAAATTCTCTGCTAACCCGTGAAATACTCTTGACTTAAGCACGGAATTCCCTGCTTCCGTAAGCGCCGATTCTTTGCTTATGGTAAGCAGAGCCATGAAATGAGATGCTCCCAACTCCCGCTAATAAATACATTGGGGGTGACCTCCTGCAAGGGTAAAAATACAGGAGATATAAGTTCTAGTGCACAAATATCCAGATGGCTAGCAAGTAGACTTTGCATTTATAATATACATTTATTGCTTATGAAATTTTTTTTTGGGGGGGGGGGTTAAATTTGAGAACTGCAAGTAAGTATGGTTGTAGTGTAAAAGTTTGTCAGTTTTCTTCTGTATACGTTTGGCCTTGAGCATTACAAACATCTCAGGAGCCCAATGGATCAATTGCCAACTTAAAGATGCCTCTTTAACAGCAAATTGACTACACTAAAAAGGTTCCTTTTTATAATATTCACTCTCCTGTGTGCATCCCTTCTCCCATGATCCTATGATTTGTTAACGTAAAAGATTTTACTCTGTTTTTGTCACTTTCCATAAAGGCACATGGATTCAAGGGGGTGCTGGGGCTTGTAGCCAACCCCAGGAATGACCAGCTGATCTCAACAGGTTTAGGTGAGCCATTTATTAAACAACAAAAATATTCGGCTGTAAGCAGAGCCATGAAATTGGGCCCTTTTGGACAAAATGAGGGAACATTACGCCTTTTTGTTTGATGGTGGCGTGATGCATGCCCCTTTATGTGACTGCCAAGTGCTTTGAGGGCTGATTTCCTCTTTTCTTCTTTTTAAATGCCATACTAAACGAAACAACTGTTGAAAGTTTTGTGTTTTGGACAGTTTTTTTCTTTTTATCAAAAACAGAGTTTCATGTTTCGATTGTAACCTTTCATCATTGTTTCTTGTTTTAGATTCATTTAGATTCACTTAGATTTCATTTAGATTTCATTTAGATTTCATTTAGATTCATTTGGTATCCTCATCTCATTGTAGTCGTTTACCATTTTGTTGACGTTTTCAAATTGTCTTTATTCTCGTGAAATGTTGCCTTGTTCTTATGTGATAAGATTATGGCATGCTGTATAATGGTAAGTGGGCTTGCTGTTGTGTCTCCCTTCCCATATGCACCCCAGCCCCAGACCCGTCTTCTCCAACATCCCAAAACCCCCTCTCTCTCTCTCTCCTATACCTCAATCTCTCTATAATACCAGGGCTATATGGCTGTGCACAACGAGTCAGTATGTAGTTGAGCACTTTAAAGTAACAACCATTAGTTCATGGGATTTTGTTGTCACGCTGTGGATTGAGCATTTTTCATTTGTCAAGTTGTTGATTCGTACCTCACCATCCCCCCCCCCCAAGGCCCAATCCATGATTGTGTGCGTGGTGACACACCGCACAATGACTACCTGTGAAACGTACGATTACTGAAAACTGAATGCTGGGAGCTCCAAGTAGTGCGTTCAAATTCAAGATGAGTTAATTATGCAGATGATATCCATATATCCACTTGGGCAAGTCTGATCCTCCTACAGTACTTTGCTGTCCCCCAAGCCCCAATCTCCCTCCCTATAGTGTGTGTATGTTTGCGTGTTTGTTCAAACTCTTGCTTATGTCAGAGAAGCAAGTCCTGCACCCTTATTCCTATGTGACAATACCACACCGGTGCCAAGAATACTTTGGCTTTGATCATTCACACACAGCATGAGTGCAAACGATTTGACAAACCAATTTTTACTGCACCCACCACCAGCAGCATCGGATATTTTCAAAACAACAGTGGAAAGAAAAAATGTTGAAGTGGGAATTTTTTTAAAACCCTTCAAACAAAACACCACACCATGGCTGCAAGATACCAGTGTGCTCTTCAGCTGAGAATAGCGTGTCGTGGGCGAGTGATCTAGTGCACCGGACTGCGGGGTGTGGGTTCAAATCCCAGTCATCACACTCGTGTCCTTGTGCAAGATACTTTAATACTACAATAGCTTCTCTTCACCCAGGGGTGATTGGGTGCCTGTGAGGGCAGCGATGGTTCTTGTAATTGATTTAGCTTGGTGCGCTACATACTTGGCAGCACAGGCTGCATTACTCTCCCAGAGGCTTAGATGGTTTGAACGGCCCAGTGACAGGGTAAATAGTGTTCATGAACCATGAGCGTCAAAGTTGGCGGATACCAGCCCTCAGTGTACATTATATAATTTAACAGATGCATGCAGCAGCACCCAAGGCCAACCCGTAAACACCTGCATGCACCAGCTCAAGGGGAACCATGAGACTTGGACTGAATCAACTCTGGCAAAAAAGCTTCCAGCAGATTCAATGTCCCAACCAGATAGTTTTCACATATAATTTTTTCTGCACAGTGTAAAAAGGAACAGCGTTTACCACCAAAGGAGAAGCTTGGAGTGTTTTGTTTGCCCCTGCTCACTGTTATATCACATTATTTCCACTCTAATAACAACCAATCAAAGACGTGCACGTTAAAAAAACAAAACTGCCCGACTAGTAACATCCATGAATTTAAACTTGAACAATTTTGGATGCTTTCAACAACAGGGCTTGAGATATGTTACACTTCATATGCAAGAATCTGGGCCCACTTTCAGAGAGCTGCTTAAGAATACAAATTTACTAAGCATCAATTGTGCTTACCAGAAAAAAGGTTACCAGCAAAACTACAGTGTTTTATGTACCATTTGCTACTGTTATCCTGTTTATTTTTGCTCAGCAGAAATTTGTTTAAGCAAGATTGTCTTCTTAAGCAGGTCTATGAGATTGGGCCCAGGTCAGGTCAGACCTGGAACTGGTAGTTGATAATGCAGTCGTGATGAGTTTAAAAATTTTGGTTTGACCCTTGTGGCTTCAGGCCCCTTCTCTTTTATGCCCACAGAGTTGCACCATCCACTCTGTTGATTTCCATCGCATCAGAGTAAAGTTAGCTTGAGGTTGAACTCATTATCAGTCCCTTCTTTTCAGTTGATAAAAGCCGATAACACTCATTTTTCAATGTTAAATAAACACATTAAAAGCATAGACTGTAGACCATTACCATGCTGACGCCATCTTGGTCATGTTCCTTTTATCCAATAACAAAAATGAATGCTAATATTTATTGAACAAAAACGAACCACACTATTTCTCCTTCCAGCCTCTGTTTGGTTACATTGATTTGAATGGGAGAAAATCAAGATGGCCACACCATGGTAATGGTCTATTTGCATCAATGCATGAGTACAAAGTACCAAATGGAATTTTTTAAATAAACACGCCACTAAAAATATTTTCAAAACAGTTCAGAGCAGATTACTTAAGAGAACGCTCCGCTTTTCTGTGACACTGTGGACATTTTATTTCACCTTTTCCCAATCTCGCTGCAGACAACGTGATCAAGGTGTGGCGTGTGTTCCCATTTGCCGAGGAGTCCCTGGCCCCCTTAATGTCCTTCTATTGCGCCCACACCCCTCTGCGGATGACGGTCTTGAGGACCACACTCTGCGTTGCATTCCAAGACGAGTCTTCCGCCACTTACAGTATCGTCCATTACAATCTCAAGAACAAACGTAAGTCAAGTTTGTCATCTATTCACCATTCGGAACATACCTCCCCCTGAAATGTTACTTTACCATGTTTACTGAAAGCACGTGGACCATATTGCTTATTGTCAAAGACTAATATCTGCATTTTATGTGAACCAACATATGCATGAAATAACAAACCTGTGAAAGTTTAAGCGCAATCGGTCACCAGATTCACAATAAAATAGTGAAAACAAAACCTTGAAATTTATTGTAATCAGTTTCAGTCATCGTATTTTAGATTCAAGAGATAAAAACTAATGGTTTCACTCATTTCAAGTACAAATTATTTAAAGGGAAGTTTTTCCACCATGGCCATCTTTATACCATGTAAGTTATGTGTAACTCTACTAAACAGGTACTTGAGCGAAAAATTGTTAACGAGAATGATAAATAAATTTGTTTATAATGTGTTTGTTTATCATTTAATTGTAATTTGATATTTTTTCACTTCAGAAGTTTGTATTATTATCAATCAGAAAATAAGGCCCCCAAAAATTGTTAACGAGAATGATAAATAAATTTGTTTATAATGTGATTGTTTATCATTAAATTGTAATTTTGATATTTTTTCACTTCAGATTTTTTGCGTTATTATCAATCAGAAAATAAGGCCCCAACCTCAAGGTTTTGAAAATCTAGCTACATATCTGCCATTGTCTGAGTCCTTTTAAATGTTTCATTGTATTTATTTTTTTATTGCATACAAATATTTGTCTGCAGAGCGAAATGATCACAGCCCAAACGAGGACCACATCGATACAATCACTGGGTTGGCCTGCAATCCACGCATGGGAGTCTTTGGGTCGTCTAGCACGGACGGAACCATCAAGATTTGGGACGAAGACAATAATCTCATCAAGTAAGTCTAGAAATGCCTAAAATTATATGGCTCCGTTTTGATATGGGGTAATTTTGCAATTTCATAAAGCTGACCATGTTGAAAATGTCATTCAAAAAAATTATAATAAGTTTGTGGAGCAAATTTCTGCAGGAAACCAGCAACAAACTGTTTTAGAGTAAATGGTATAAAAACTGGTAACCCATCATAAGGCAGATGTGTGTCCTGTTTGGAGCTCTATGAAATTGGCCACTGTTTTCAATCAAGATTCTACAAAATTACTGGGAAGAAAATTATCAGACTGATGATGAAATTATAGCTAAACATAATTATGACTAAATGACTGTTGCGGTCCAGAGTAGTAAACTCAAGTTCTAAAAGTTCTGAATGTGGGTTCAAATCCTGGCCGGGCCTCAAGAGACACTTGTGTTCTTGATTGTGTCATAATTGTGTCTCTTCATCCAGGAGTACAAATGGGTACTGGGAAATAATCTGGGATGGACTGGCATCCTGTCTCAGTTGTTTAATGCCAATGAAACCGCATATAAACATGGGCCTGATGAGCTATATTGGCTCCAGACAGACTTTGCTTTTTTTTCACAATTTAGTATGAGAGATTTTGTTCAAGTCCTACTTTCAAATCTCTCTTACAGAGTGGTCTTGCTACTTTCTAGTACTGGATATTGTCACTTCGATTACTGTTTAGAAATTTGTATTTCTTTTGTCTGTTATGTTTTAACTCTTCAGGTCCATCAAGCTCAATGCAGAGGCACTGAGTCTTAACTTCTGTAGTCAGAGGGGAGACTTGTTGGTGGGCGTTGGGAATCATATACATAGAATAGATCATAACAGCTGTAAGTATGGACATCTTTGAAAGGCAAAGTATACTTTTTTTCTTTTTTTTTACCATTCGATTGTTTTAATCCTATATAAAGGTAGATATGTACATCAAAACTAACCTGTAAAAATTTCATTTCAAAACTTGGTAGCATTTTTTAGATATTGCCAAAAATCTGGAGTTTTTATGTCCATGCAGGAAGAGTAATCCGTAATTGGAAAACACAATCTGAGAAACATTTCATGCTGAAACGTTTCTCAGATTTAAATGTTTTTGAATCCCTCTCTCAAAAACCACATTCCTTTGAAGGGAATTGTTTCTCAGGATGTTATACATTATCAACAGCTGCAGTGCTTCTTACCAAGTCAGTTTTTTTACGGTCATTCATTTTTAGAGTAAATACCACACAGGTATACCCTCCCTTTAATAGATGTAATAGATGTAAGAATTGCATCGGTAATAAAGAATATTATTATTTTGTTTTACCTTTCACTGATGTGTACTAAGCACTGTATACTCAGTGCTTTCTCAAGTCGTGCTGGAAGAAATCCACGGGAATACTTCTCTGGTCAGTGGGATTCGAACCCACTGCCCACTGCCATCTAAAGCAGATGTATTTACCACTAGACCACCAAGCTGCTTGGAAGGGGCTAATTCAAATCCAGTAATTAGCAGCTGGTACTGAAACAATTTAATCGGAAAAAAAGAAAACTATTTGTCCTTTTACCATCCAGTGTTCTCTTCGTCTTTGGAAAAATATTGATAGTAAAAATTTAAATAACGTTTTGAGACAGAACCAGCTAGGTTTAAAAACATAAGGATTTTCATGCCTGGTTTAACAGTAGTTTTAAAGTAGATTTGTTCCTTTCGTTGGAAAGTATTTGGTGAATAATTTCTTTACTTAAATAAGGAAATGACCGACAATTAAAACATTTACAAATAATCAAACTATCAATTTACCATTTAGTTTGAAATAATAACGCCTAAAAAAAACAAAGTAACAATTTGTTTTGTTATTTAAAATTGAACAGTTGTGAATCATTTTATTTACTATAAATCAAACATATTAAATAATTAGCGGTCAATTTGTCTGTTTGTTTTTAGTGCTCGTATCGGTTTGTAAAGAAAACACAGTTATGCACATCTTGATTTGCTTTCTAAATTTAAGTAGAAACAAGATTTCTCCCAATCTGGGTCCGGTCTGTTAATAAACATGTTTCTTTCCTTCACAGATATGCCTAGAATGTACCTGAGGAAGATGGTATCCATGGTGTTTCCCGAGGTACCGACCGAGACACCGATACCCATCGACGTTGACAAAGTACGGGCGTTATCACCTATGAGTAACAAGAGACTCAAGGCCGCTCACTCCTCAAACTACAAGTGAGTCACTCAAAAATATGCTTTATCAAAGAATAATCTTGCTTAGCAAGAATGGGCCACCGACCCAAATACCATGTGAATTGCTTGTGACTGGCTCCATTTTAAGCAATTTTTCTTCATGAATGTGTGTAGAGATTCTGTGTATCAAATAAAAATATATTTGTAGTTATAACTCCTATCACTAGAAATCTCTACTTCATAACACCTGATTTTAAAGGATACTGCCTTATTGGTCTTAATCAAAAATTATTTTTGCCCCAAAATCTTTCTGAAATAAAAGTGTAGTACCAACCATCCAGGGCCCAAATTCATGCCACTGCTTACCAGGGAATTCCGTGTGTACCCCCATAGCATCACACGCTGTAAAGGATGCTGTAAGCGAAAATAAGCGGTTCCATGAAAGTGGGCACTGGTACGATGCCTTGCTGACATAGCGGCCTTGTGATGTTAGGCGATATCTCAGAAAACAAATAATTTTAAATGCTTTCTACTGAACAACTCTGTGAAACCAAGCCCTGAATATTTTGATCCTGTCCCGTCTGCAGATTTGATCATTTTGTGGATGTACTTACTGAGGAAGAGACTGAGGAACTAACCAGAGAGAAGAAACTTAAAGAAGCTGTAAGTCACATCTTGAAAACACTACCTGTCCCCTGTCCTTCCCATTACTGTAAATATCAGATTGTTTTATTTCTCAGAGAAAAGTACCTTACAGTCAAAAAGAACCAATGACTATAGTAGGTTATAAAAGTTTATGTGATGAAATTGGTAATAGATGGTTGATGGGGTTTAAATTGGTTGTAAATGGTTGATAGGATTTAAATTGGTAATAGTTGGTTGATAGGGGTTCAATTAGTAATAATTGATAATTGGTTGATAGCATTTCAACTAGTAATAATTGGTTGATAGCATTTCAACTAGTAATAATTGGCTGATAGCATTTCAACTAGTAATAATTGGTTGATAGCATTTCAACTGATAATAATTGGTCGATAGGAGTTCTCAACAATAAAACCTTAGGGTGTTTAGTATCCTTTTCTGGTACTAAATGAATGGATCCTGGAATTTTTGTTGCAGGATGAAATTCTCCAATAAAGAAAACCCTCCTTATCAGTAATGAAGCTCTTGATTCTGAGCTGAGGTAAAACACAGGTCACGATACCACCAAGACAACCTAATTCCCCAAATTTAATTTTCTCTGATTTTTCCGTAGGCGTTTACACTATTGGATTCGAGAGAGGAAGAGCTGCGAATGCTCCGTGATGGCAACTTCGATCAGAAACCCAAGAAGGCCGCCGTCTCCGCCACCAAGATCAAAAAGCAAGCCTTCCGGCAGTACTGGAACATCGTCCACCTTGACACAGATCATCCCAAGATTCCGGACGAGGATGACTTTAATCCTGATGCGGGAGATGAAGATGAGGAATCGGAAGCTGCCTGGCGACCCGATCGTGAACCGTCCGGATTCTTCCCCCATCCCTCGACCGTTCGCCGACCCGAACCCCCAGAGCTGCCGGGAATCTTCGAGACGCAGTTGAAGGAGGAAGATTACGAGGACGGCATCCGGGAGACGGTGGAGCGAGTGGAGGTCCCGCCGAAGCAGAAGCCGACACGACCAGCACTTCCCATCAATCCAACTGGTTTTATCCCCAACTCTGTCTTGATCCGGTTGCTGTGGCCACCAGAGGAGACACAGAAGATGAAGGAGCAGTACAAGCCGCCCTCCTTGAGTGACGATCAGCTGGCTCAGATTGCCAAAAGGAGACGGGTCAGTAGAACGAGCCACTTCTTGTACGCTCTTATTATTATAGCTTAATAATCCTAACCATGCACAAATCCATCAAAATACACGTATTGATGGATTGTGAAGGACTCGGGGGCCCGCACAGCAAAACCAGTTTCTATGGTGATACCGTAAGTCCTGCAAACAAGCTTTTACCTAAAATTTTGAATATTCACACAACATTTGCTTAAATGCACTTTGTCACTTTCTGAATCAAAATTCACTTTCTGCAGATTCCATTGGTAGCATTTTAGCACAACAAAAGTACAGGCGTTTTTGTAGCAAATATCTTGTTTCTGTACTCACATCTGTAGGTCGTACTCACATCACCTAAATTTAACTCAAATTTTGCGAATCACACTGATGAACTTTATGTGTAGGGTGTGTTTTGAGAACGTCACCTCTGTATGTTATACTGAGAACTGGTACAAAACCCTCGTCCATCATTCTTTTGTCCAATGTTTTATTTATTTATTTTTTTAGGCAAAGTTTGCAAATTTGTCTGATAACAATGCCCTAAACATTGTACTAACATAATGGTAAAATATAAGCTGTATATGCTTTGAACTTTATGGTGATAATTTGCTTGACCTGAAAGGACTTGAGGCTTGACCTAAATGACTTGAGACTTCACTTGAGGCTTGACCTAAATGACTTGAGACTTGACTTGAGGCTTGACCTAAAGGACTTGAGACTGACTTGAGGCTTGACCTAAATAACTTGAAACTTGACTTGAGGCTTGACCTAAAGGGCTTGAAACTTGACTTGAGGCTTGACCTAAATAACTTGAAACTTGACTTGAGGCTTGACCTAAAGGACTTGAAACTTGACTTGAGGCTTGACCTAAAGGACCTGAGACTTGACTTGAGGCTTGACCTAAATGACTTGAGACTTGACTAAGACTTACCCGCAACAGATGAGCTCCCAAGAATTAATGACCAAGCAGCGAGTGTGACCAGGCCCTCAGTGATTTCAATATTGCAGGTGATTCTTTGGATGAATAACACACATTTGTCTCCATTGCAGGTAGAGACCTTTACCATAGTGCAGCCATCTTGTTCATGTCCCATTCAAGTCAATACAAGCAAATCATGGCTTCAAACAGTCTGGCCCCTTTTTGGTTCTATGGGAATTTGTATTGATTAACCTCATTGGAAACTGGGAAGACGACCAAGATGGTGGCAAAATGATAAAGGTTTAATAAGTAACACAATTGGTGCTTTCCCAATGGTTGAATAATTCCCTCCAAGTAACACTTTCTTTTTTCTTCTCGTCTGCACCTGCAAATTATTTTCTCTCACACGCCACTGCAGCCGAAGTCCATGGACAGCCCAGAGGTGAACACATTTGGTTATTTTATATTGTTAAAAATGTCGTCAAGACGTTTCTCATTATCGTTGCATCAGTGCGACAATGTCGTATCGCGACGGTGCAACAACGTCAGATACCACATGAAAATCCCCCGTGCAAAAACATTGTATCTCCATCCGGGGTACAGTATTTCTAGTGAGATACAACCTTTTGACACTTTGAAAAGTTTCTTGTGTGGAAAGAAAGAGCTTTTTGAGGAGATACAACACTTTTGCACCAACATGACAACAAATATGCTGCAAAATGTTTTGTTAAAAATCACATTTGATGTAAATTTTGTTGTTGCATCTTGATGTTGTAGAACCTTTACATTGTGATATCACAAGCTGAAACAGCGCCCTCAAGTCAATAGAAGACTTATCAATGTCTGAGAGTGCACTCGTGATAAGTTAAGGCTGTGTCTGAATTGGCGGCTACAGCTACGGCTACGACTGTTACTAAGGGTGTTGCTAAGGAGGTCCTATACTTCAAGGATTGATGACGTAGCGATCCAGCCGTAGCCGTAGCCATAGCCCCCAATTCAGTCACTTCCTAAACATCCAGTTTACATTCAATTGTACCACTATCATGACCTCCAAACTCAACACGATTTATCACATGAACCATTACGATGAAATAACTTATGGTTTGCTCATTTAAAACAATTCTTCAAAATATACATTACTTTTGTTGCCCCATTTAACAAAAAATACTTCAAGGCAATCTCGAACCCATCAACCTAAAACTATAAATCTGATGAAATAACTTGTTGCTTGCTCATTTGAAATAATTGTCCAAGATACATTATTTTCGTTGAAAAGCAAGTCTCAAGGTAAACTTGAACCCAACAAACTTCAAATGATACTCTATTTTGTTTGTCTAATGTGAACTTTAACCTTTGAACCCTTACAGCGGGTCATTGTTTGGAGTGACGAGGAGGAGGTATACATCCTTTTGATCCAAAAAGTTGTTTTGATTTCTTTGGTTTGATGCATGCTGCTTGTTCCATAGCAGATTCAATCTAACAACCAGGCATGATTAGACACTTTTGCTATCTTACGATTTTCTTTTTTGCACCTTTAAAAAAAAAATTCTTTCCAACTACTAAATGCAACCAGATTTTCTATAAACAAAATTTGAGGTGTTTTTTGTAATACTTGTTTTTGAATTGGTTTGTTTTTTAAGACTTGATCCAAACTATTTACTTTACATCAATTCCTTTTAAAACATTATATGTGGCACATGATTTTCAATTTCAGCGAGTGACTTGTTGGTGCTTACTTTTTTTACATTTTTGTTGCTTTACCTGCACCCCCATTTAAGTGATTTCACTCTTTGAAAAGTGTTTTTTGTTTTTGATTATCACCTTTTGTAAGTAGGTTTTGTTTTTTTGGGGTTTTTTTTGCACAGTATTGTCAAAATATTGGATGATTTGCTTTTGCTTGTTCCAACCTGCACCGTTAACTGCATACTAATTAAATTTTACTTTATTTCTGTACAGTTTTAATCAAAGTTAACACTCATCCTATCGGAACTACCCCCCCCCCCCCCACAAAGGAAAAAAACAACCCTTATACCCCTCCCCCCCAAAAAAAAAACACAGTAAAAAGTAAACAGTTGTCCAATATTACCTTGAAATAAAAAAATGGGTTACAACTGTTGTAGAACACTTTTCTATTCATTAATGCAGCCGCGCTTCACTCAACCAAAGTTTGATTGAAACTCGGGCAGTCACTCTTCACTCAACCCAAATTAACATGAAATCAGGTTTCAGAATCTGAAATGTGCTACAAAGGAACATTGATACTGTTGCCCGATTTCAGAATTAAAAACCCCTCTAAAACCCGTTTATTTTCTAAAGAGGCATCTTGATTAGGAGACATACTTTAGGCTGGCTACCAGCCAAAATGCCATGTGTTAAAGGTGTCCACTTGACTGGTTCTCCGCCGTGTTGAGCTTGACAAATACGTCTGTCAAGCAATGTTGTTTTGCTTGGTAACAATGCAGGCAAATCCCACAGTTACTGCACACTTACATTGACAACAACAACAACAATAAATGTGATATTCAAAATGAATGTCATGATTTGATTTGCTAAAATTTATTAATACCAATAACACATTTTAACACATCAAATCCCACAATCCCACAAAACCAAAACCAATTTTTAATACCTGTTTTTAATGTATATGTTTGTTAATCTTGCAGTTTTCTTCATGAAATAATGCCTGATTGTACGAAGCCTCCATGTCTTGTGTGTTTTGCTAACTCTGTTAACATCTGCTTTTTAATGCCTCCCTCCCCCTCCTTCCCCCACTCCCTCCCTTCCCATCATGCTTACAGGAGTTGCCCATACCATCAGTAGGACCAACGCCGGTAATTTTTGTATTTTAATTGTTGTGTGTTCCAATGCTGTGACCCATTAGAGACCAAAGTATTGTTTGAAGATAGCTGGCTTCCAAGTCAGACCTTCGTCCTTGTTAGCCTTATACCCGTCAATGCAGCTTTAATGCTAGGGGGTGTCATTGTGCGCCCTCACTTGTCAGTAATAAACCAGTCAACTTTGCTGTCAAAAATCTCACTTGATGACTTCTCCCAAAAGACACTAACACCACCATCAGCCCCATACAAAGAGGCGGGGTGTTTCCTCATTTTCCCAACTGGTAGTGTTAGCGCGCACACATGATGTGAAATTTACATATTTCATGGGAAGGGATTGATTTACAAATGGAGCAATCTCATTAGCTTCATCCCAAATCGGTGGATGAGCTCCAATCGCCAAGTTGCACAAACCTGTAGCAGAGTCGGGTTGGCAAATCGGCACCTGACTGGATTGGCAACTAACTGACATGCGAGGGCGTGCATTACAGTATTACGTCCTAATGATAATATAACCAGCCACTTTGATGAAATATTTACTGGTTGTTTGTACGGGGGTTTTTTTGAAAACAGGATTTACTTTTCCCAAAAACCGATGATGTTCTTTTCCTTAAAAGTTTGTTAATTTATTTATTTATTTTGTATTTAATTTTTCCTTTGCAGTGTTTAAGAATTAGTCTTTCTTTTAGTGAATGCAGTGGTTATTTTTTAAAGGGATACTTTTAGAGGGGAATAGACAGCACTGAGAGAGAAGGGGAAGGTTGGGCGGACACCAAAAATAAAGGAAGATAAATGTAGACTTTTAGTGAGCAGATCCCACCTGGATTGGTTGAGGATCTATTGCCGTGGACATGTAGTGCTGTTTAACAGAATGTTAGCCACTATTGCCCATTGTTTGAACAATTTGCTGTTTAATTGTCTTTCCATTTATTCAGGAGAAGGAGAGGACCCTGACGCTTACCCCTGACCTGGAAGAATCGGACACCCCCAAGACATCCCTCCTCGATAAATTCAACATCGACATTGCCCCCACCACCTTGGACATTGACGACCATGAGCCCACGCCCACCCCGCCCCGTACGCCCACCCCGGAGCCCAAACCGGAGACCCCCAAGGAGACACCTAAGCCTCCTTCAAGACCCAAGGTGCAGAAGCTACCCAAGCCTGTCGTCAGGGAAGTCACGCCAAAGCTTATCACTCCCAGTCCACCGCCTCCCCCGACCCCGTCACCACCTAGGCCACCTACGCCCTTGCCGTCATTTATCTCTCAATTCAAAGGAGCAGCCTGGTTTGAGGAGTACTTTCCTAACACTTCAAATAAGGTAAGAATCGTGATGAAAAGTTGGAACAGCTAAAAGGGTTTTTAAAACGTTCAGTGCTTTAGTGTTCTTGTCTGACCTTTCAGCATCCATGTCATGTAGTGTCCTCGGCCAATGGTGTCAGGAGAGAAGTGTCCCCAGATTCCCTGTTCTTCATGCATGTAGATACCCATCTGTTGTCATAAAGCCAGTGTCCTTGCGTAGTGCGTAGTATGTCCACATAGGTCAGGTGACCTCGACCTCTTGGGGCTCGACCTTGCTTGGGCTCCCAAAGCGCAAGCTCGCTGACTAGAAGTTCAGGGTGACGATAGTAGTGCCCTGCAAACTTGACTCTTTTTGCACAGATTTTTGCATTAAGCTTAGGGAAAACCTAGATAAAGATCTAAATTGGTCATGTGATCTTCCCTCCTGACACCAAGCACCTGGCACAGCATTCTGGTGTAGCAACCATCAAGCTGTTTTTCTAGAACAGATTTTATTATTCTTGCTTCACACCAATAAAGTAGCTCTGATTCAACAGCGGCTATGAAGAGTTCTTCTTGTGTCTACTCATGTTAGTGCACCATACCTATTTCATACTGTGAAGTGCTTTCCAGGCCAGAGCTTTTCGAACTTAAACCTTGACGAAAAGGTCTTGATAATGACAAGTTCTTGATTTAAACATCCTCATGCTTTCAGACGTTTCCCAAGCCATGGACAGCTACAGCTTTCGTGGCCATGCTCCTCCGGCTCCTCAAGATAGCAGACTACGCCATGAAGACGCCCATCCTAGAGGCCATCATCATGCTGTATCAGCAAGACTCGCTAGCCAACACCAAGGTGGTGATCGACACGCTGATGGGGGTCCTCAACAAGAGCAACCCACCAACGTGTCAGGATCAGGATGAAAAGGTTTGTGATCGAAGGTCTCAAGTTCTTAGAAATTCCCCACTAGACCAGAGAGTTTGTACCTCAGAAACAACTGAAATTATTTCTACAAGATCTAATCCCCTTTTGTCTTCCTTTTTCATATTTTTTAATGGCCTCTTTAAGAAAAGGGTTAGCTTTGAAAACTTGACTTATTAGCAGACATTAAAAATATCAATGTTTGTGGAGGAAACACTCAGCTGTTGGATGTTCATCAGTTGGGCCGTTCAGTTGTGAGCTTAAGTAGAATTCTGAAACTTTGCAGGGTTGCGGATACAACTGAGTAACTTGTGTATGGTTTGCAGTAACACCATGTACGTTAAATCTCTCTTATGAGTTGTGAGGTTAGGCTGCGTCTGAATCAAGTGACTTTGGCTATGGCTATGGGCTGTTGGCTGCAGTGACAATGTTGAAGAATAGGCCTTTTTGGCTATCCGACTATAGTGGCTGCCGAAGCCATCAATCTGACATTGCCTCAGTGTTTAAACTTCTGATACAGTGAACTCGAGAACAAAATATGCATTATAAAGTAGTGCAAAGGTTTGCAGAGGACAAAGCGTCAGGCAAAAGGACATACAATGTACTTAAAATACAGCAAGCCAAAAGAAGTACAGAAAAACTCAACTTGAAAAAAAGGAAAGGGCCATCGCCAATCAGGAACAAATACAACCAAAAGCCATGAGTACGTACAGCTACGTTGGATTTGAAACTTTGCATGGTGGAGGTGCAATCTATTAAGGTTTTTGGTAACACCATGTACATTAGAAAAAACATTCTGTGTGAGATGTGGTGGAACGTCGAGATGTTACAACCACCACCAACTCATAGAGAGATTGTATTTTCATGTACATGGTGTTACGGCAAAGTTGGCAAACCAACCTAGAAGAACAACAAGGGGAAACAAGAGCAAAGTAAACATGTATTCGCAGACGCAGACTATTTGAAAGTTCAGATTGAGTTACATGATGTACCAAGAAACTAAACTAAAGGTGTTTCATGAATTAGATAGAGGTGTAATTTTTTGCTCGGTTTGATTATTTTGACAGAGCTTCATCTTAATGTCGCTGAGAGCTCTCCAAGCCATGAGTAATCCTGAGACTGAAATGATCGTGGAACTTATCGTTCAGTTCCTGGATGGCGACAAAGAAGTCAGGTTGGTTTATTTATTTTTACAAATAGTTGATCCCGATATATTGATTGTTCGAGATCTTCTTTTTTATGGTGAGAACTATTTGAATGATGTGTAACACTGCAACTATGTAAAATCTTGACCCGAATCATGTGTTTTAGCAATGCTGGATGTAGTCTGGGGAATTCAAATTGAGCATTCACTTGTGACCAAACAAGGCAGTGTACCAGACTTGGTTCGAATCTAAGTCGCAAATGGCTGATTGGAATGAGTCTAATGTGTTCTTTCAAATGTTCCTCCACATGAAACGATGATGTGATTATAGAGAGTTGGTGCATGACATCTTCCTGTCGCTTGGCCTGCAAGACATCCATAACTACTTCTTCAAGGAGCTGGACGGATGGGACATATGGAACGTGGATGAGGAGAGCCGAAAGAAGGAGCTGAACGCCATGGCCAGACGGTGGCTAGAAAAGTGGCTGGCACTCTTCAAGGTAAAACACACAAACTACCAAGAAATGTTCAAGTCTGATCCATGCAGATGCAAAAGCACTGAATACTTATCAAAGCAAGAAGGGAGTATCATGGCCAAGCGGTCTGGTGCTATGGACTCAAGTTCTGGCATTGTTTGAGAGTGAGTCTGGGTACAGGTCATAACACTTGTTGTCCTTGAGCAAGTCTGATCCATGCAGATGCAAAAGCACTGAATATTTAGCAAAGCGGGAGGAGTTTTTACAGCCAAGCGGTCTGGTGCTCTGGACTCAAGCTCTCTGGCGTTGTTAGAGAGTGAGTCTGGGACCAGGTCATAGCACGTGTTGTCCTTGAGCAAGACACTTAGCTACAACAGCTGTATCATTTGAATGGGAGAATTGCATGAAAATGCCCAGATGCAAGATGGGGACATGATATAAAAGAACAAAAAATAAAACATTGAATGAGTATATTTAAATCTGGATGAAAGTGAGATCAGCTGTCCTTGGGGTTTTAACGTTGAAGTTCTAAACTTGTTATTCTGTTTTTGCCCTTCTTGACTCTTAGAGCCATCTTAGGAAGACGATTGAGCAACTAAAGAAAGGTAAAGTGGCCGGCAACATCCAGCGACGTCAGGCATCCGAATCACCGACCAAAGGGAAAGGAATTCTGAAAACCAAGAGCGATCAGGTATGGGAATGAAATATTTGCTTTGTTGAGTGACTTTTGTTGACAAAAAGTTTTCTTTTTGTGTCGAGAATGACTTTTTAGTAAACGAAAACCAAGAATGATTATGATGTGAAAACTAAGTTTATTTTCTTTTTCATCAGGCTGATAATTTTCATTTAGAAAAACTTATTTTTAAAATCAGTTTGATGAATTTTATTGCAATCGTTTTTGAGAATGTTTATAGTTTATTTTGGATAGACTGATCACAACAAGTATTTCCTTTTTTTCTTCCTCTTCTTCAGCAGATTATTTACTATGTATTTGGGAAGATAAAGTGTGATAAGTATGTCTTATTGATACGTTTTCATTCCCTCCCCCCTCCAACTCAGGCTGATGATTCCAAGCCCTCATCATCCAAGTCTGAAACTCGATCCAATTTCTCCCAAGGTAGAGAGAATTCACCCGTTGTAGAAAGCTTCTTCCAGAACCAGCAGCTAACAGGTAACATGGGCTCCATTTATGTACATTATGACCAATCATTCAACGACCAGTTGTCAGAACAATCAGCAAAATGAAAGAAAAAAGAAATGACAGTTGGAAATTGCTTTCCAACCAAAATGACCAGTGGTATAAAAGCAAAATGTGGTTATTGCCTCAAGTTTTGATCCCAGCAGAGTCTTTCTCAAAACGCTAAAGAGAAAGGCCTTTGAGAGGGTCAAATTACAAAAGAGGAACAATAGACTGTGCAAGTCTCGCGCGTATTCGAACATTGGGATCCGTTAAAGCGCGTGAGTTTGTTTCTTTAACGCGTTAAAGCAATGTACGTGGGACCACAGTGGTCCCAAGAAATGTTCGAATACGCGCGAGACTTGCACGGTCTATAGGAGGTCCCCGATCACAGGTGCTTGCACACATGTCAAAGTGAGGACATCAAACTGACTGTTATGATTAGTTATTTTTCCCCTCAACCGCTGAAACAAAATCAAGAGCCGTGTGGACTGATGAAAGTGATTTCTCATTTCACTGATCGCTTCCTCAATCTTGCCTTGTCAGTGACCTTTGACATGCCTCCTGATCCGAGCACGGTGGAGAATGCAGTCCCTATGGAGGCCATCAACTACTTTGTGGAGATGGAGTTGGAGAAGTACATGGAGAGGATGCGACTGGCTGCTGCTAGAGAACAGGCCAGCAAGGAGGAACCTGAAGACAAGAAGAACACGGTGCTGGTTCTCCCAAAAATCAGAAGGTGGGTGAACCTTTCTTTATTGAACCTCTTAACAGCCCAAGGGCTTGCCCCCTAACGCTCAGGGCTTTCCCCAACATCCCAAGGGCCTCCCGTAACAGCCCAGGGCTTCCCCTGAACAGTCCCAGGGCCTGCCCTATAACATCCCCTGGGCTTCCGCAAACAGCCTTAGGAGATCCCCCGACAGCGCCATGACATCCCCAACAGCCCGCAGGACATCCCCAACAGCCACAGGGCTCCCCCTATCAGCCCCAGGGCTTCCCCAACATTCCAGAGCTTTTCCCAACAGCCCAGGGCTTCCCCCAACATCCAAAGGGCTTCCATCAATGGCCCAGGGTTTCCCACCAACATTCCCAGGGCTTCCCCTTACATCCCCAGGGCTTCCCACAGCCCAGGGTTTTCCCGTAGCATTCCTAGGGCTTCCCCAAAAAGCCTAGGGTTCCCCCAACATCCCCAGGGCCTTCCCCCTAACAGCTCAAGGGCTCCCCCAAACAGCCGCATTCGTGATCATTATTGACTATCGGCTATTGATTACTTGCCAATGATTCTTAGCTATTGATTTGTGTCTATTGGTTATTACTGACTTCCATATTTCACTTGAATTACTGCCACCATCAGTGGATCAGCACAGTCCTTGGTTGGAAGGTATTTCAGCGAGTGGTCCATAATCAACACATCTAACCTCATGCTTTGTGTTTCAGTGCGTGCATTTCTTAACCATGTTTGTTTCAGACTTTTTAGACGAGAGAGCTGTGTCACGTTTGTTTTCAAAAAAAAATTGTCTACAAATGATGTGAACATAACAGTTTATTGCAATAAATAATCAAATCAATATTTGTAAAAAGGTGTGATACGTAATTAGTCATGACGAGAAACAAAAGAGCAATTTCTAATATGAAAGCCTTCTTGAACTTGATACGGACAAATACTTGTGGCTTTAAAACTGCCAGGTACGAGAAAAGATTCTGCTTAATTCACTTTTTATCAAATAAAAAATGAAAAAATTGCTTGGCAGTGTAGGATCTTTTCTTCTTTGTTTTGTCACTAAATACCAAGTGCTCTTCCAAATCTAATGATGTATCATACATGAAACAATGAGAGTTTTTCCACTAACGTGGCTTCAGTTAAATGCGTGACTCATCACCAATAAGGTAAATCTAGGGCCTTTTCCAAACCATAGTTTGGGCTCCTTCATCAATTTTGGAGCAGTGTACATTTTGCACGGTGGCTCTAACAAAAAAACAAAAGCCCGGAGCCTGAGACAGAGCCTGAGGCGAGGTTTGGAAAAGGCCCTAAAAAGACCAATCCATTTGAGGCTATTTTGATATGCTCTGTACCAGTGTTTTTCCACCAGTACTGGGGTGCCATTTTTGCCCATGTAGACGTAGCACACAGGCTTTAACTTGTACCACGCTGGCACTTGCTGTAGTTGTGTCAACATCATTGATCAAAGATGCCTGTGATGTGTAAAATACTTATTGCAGGGCGCAGTGTATGGCGGCCTACCCAGTGATGGCATCACAGGAATTTAGACCTTTCTATTGTTAATAAACAAACCGTGCTGGTTGGCATGGACGGCCGAATGTTAGCAAAACATTTAATCATGTAACAGATGTTGTGACCAAATTCAACATTTTCTGCAAACTTTCAAGTCAATAAAATACCTCCCATGATTGGTTGCTTTGTTCCCAACAAATTCAACTCTACTTTTGAATAGGTTGTGTAAAACATTGTTACAAACTGTAACTATCTGTTTTCGCTTTGCCTTTATGGCTCGCCATAGTTTTCCAGCCTCGGTTGGCAAAAACTTGGGCTGTGACGTTGCAATAGAAAGGTCTATTGCCTGGATCTGTACAGAAACCATGCTTTTCATTCTCATAAGACCGGGGCCCAATTTCATGGCTCTGCTTACTGTAAGCAAAGAATTGACGCTTACAGAAGCAGGGTATTCTGCGCTTAGGTCAAGTGCATTTCACGGGTTAGCAGGAAATTTTTGCTTGTGCTCGTGCATACTGTGCGTTACTAGGCATTCTTCGCTTGCACAGCTAGCGTAGAAATTCAGCGCTTGAACAGTAAGCAGAGAATGGTGATCACAAGGGCAGAACTCGGTGGTAAGCAGAGCCATGAAATTGGGCCTTGATGGATGGTTTTTGCTGTCTATGCGACACATTTCTTCAAGTGGTTCATGCAGCCGTTGCTTTGGTACACAACTGCAATGGTTAAGAGATACTTTGTACAGCACATTATTGCCATCATTGATTGCATCACCATCGCACATCATCATCATAATATTCATAATATTTTTTTGGAGTGAAATAATTGCAGTTCTTGATCAGTGTGATTGTGCCTTAGAAATAGAACAATTGAGAATCATGTGAACTTTTTACTCACCTCCTCCCCCCCTCCCAATATAATCTAATAAACTGAGTTTATTTTCCACAGAGCAAGTTCAGATGAAGGAGATCTAGACAGCAGGTGATGAGCCAAAATTATTTCATGCTTTTATTCTTACCATTGAACAATTTCCTTTATAAAGCAGAGCAAAATCCTACACTAATTGTACCAGTTACTGCTCAAGAGTCAGCATTTGCTACTCAATATAAGCATGTAGTGTTCTTAAAATTTTGCACAAGTTTAAAGAATTTGTGGTATAAAATTGATCAGCGAAAGCATTCTCTGCCTATATTTTTTCCCAAGACAAATATGATTTACGGTGCTCTTTAAACAAACGTAAGCTTCATTGACTTTTACTATGAAATTGTTTTCCATAATGCTTTTCTTGTATTTTAATTTGAAACATCAAATTCACAATGAAGCGCAAAATGTTTTGAAATGCCAAGTCCGCACTTGTTGTTTTTTTCAAAAATGATTTATCCCTGAGGGTTATGTGATTCATGAAACAATGTGTGCTTTGATTAGAGATGAAGAGGATTGTCTTAGTAGTTTACCTCATTGCTATACTAGGGCAACACTTTTGGTGTTTCTGCATAATAGGGAGATTAGGGCCACAATTTGGTGTCGCCCTCAAGTTTTTTCGGCCTTTTTAGACGTAATAACTTTGTTTCTGTGAGTTTTGCACCTCCATCACAACACTACAGAATCATTTTGAACAATTAAAGATGCAATCTAGTTACTAGGATTTCAAGTAGTAGCAATTTCAAGTGATCAGTGGCAATGAGGGTAATGGCCACCCATACACTAGACCATTGATAAAGTTTACAAGCAGTTTCCCTGTTGCAAGGTCAAAGTGCATAACTACTTAAGCCTATGTTTATGTACATTTATAGTATGTACATCTACTGTTCAACAACTAAACTCTTGTAAATTAAACTTATGGAGTACCGTCTACTTTGTCAAACTATCTTATAGTTTTAAATTGGTTTACTTTTTTTTTTTTAACTAAAGTGATCGTCTTGTAGGTAGACAAGTTTAACTTCATTTGTTTCATACTTTCGCAAGAACTTGGAACTTATATTTTAACATTTTCCCCTCCTGTTCTTTGCAGTTTTTTCCTTGATTCCAAGTTCAGGTATATACCAAACATTTTCCTTTTTTTCTTCAAATGCTTTGCAATTTCTAAAAACTCTGTTGGTTCGTGTAGGTGTGCATCGCTTTGCTGATTGTTTACTATTTGTCTTCGGACGGATTCACGAAATTGCACTTTGAGAAATATCTAAAACTGCACATTGTCCTTGTGTTTTTTCCCTGCAAACAGCACGTATTTGTCCTTTTTTTGCAAGTTCAAAAATATAGAAGGTTACATTTCTCGAGATAAATAATGAAGAGATCTTTCTATTTTTTTTTCAAAAAAGCCTATCCGGAGAGCACAAAACACCCAGGTATTTCAATTGGTTTTGTTATTAATTATTTAGCTGAAATTCTTGGTGCAAGTAGTTGACCTACTGAAAGCTGGTCTTTCTGGACGTCTTGTTCTGTAAATTAAAGCTGACATTAAAGGGAGGGTGAAAATTTGGGAAATACTCCAAAAATTAATGACCATAAAAACTTACTTGGTGAGAAGCACTGCAGCTGTTGATTGTATAAACTATTTTGAGAATGAGTTCCCTGCAAATGAATATGGTTTGGATACTTTTCATCCAAAACATTTAAATCTGAGAAACGATTCGTCCATGAATCGTTTCTCAGATTTCTGCGGGTTGGTGTTCCTTCGCCAAATGCTGTGGTCAGAGATGCAGTCACCTGGCTGTCACCTCGGTAAATGTGGATGGATTCGACCGTTCTTGGGAAAATGTGACAGTTTTTTGCTGTTTCCTCAGCAAGGAGAAACTGTACTGTACTCAGCCGAAACTTTCATATGTGACTTATATTGTATCTTTCATTAGAATTTTGCCTGTAAATCAGCATTACGTTGTTGACAAAACGCAATCTGTGACCCTACCTGTAATGCATGACTGGATAGCCTTGTCCAAGGTTCTTTAAGATGACAGAGGCTGCTGCCATATTGCTGCAACCTTCTTCTTTTGCCAACTATGAAAAAAAGTAATTGTACATTTATGTGGTAGACTTCACTTCTTAATGATTTACTTTCTTTTCAATCCTTTACTCATTCAGCGAGCTTTGGGATGAACTTCAGAGGTATCTATTGCATTGGTTATTTTAATTTTTGGTTGTGGTAATTTTGGGTTGAACAAAGATAATTTGACTAGAGTGGTACTTTAATCTGCGACCTCTGGGTTAATTATGCCGGCACTCTAACCAACTGAGCTATCTGATGTTGGCGGTCTTCCTATTTTGTCAGTTGCTTTGTTTAGGGGCACCTCAGTCAGTTTCCCCTGTGGTTTCTTACCTGATAATACATTTTTTTCATCAGTATTTTAGCTATTTGTTTATTTATGTTCTCCTTTTTTACTTTTAACTCATCAAATATGTTTGACATTAGGTACAATATTTGTACAAAAGATAGTATTTTAACCGCTAGAGAGAATTGCAATCACGCCTGAGCCCACTACCACCTTCCATATGAAACTTAATAGAAAGTTTTTCTCTGAAGCTTTCAAAAAAATGCTTTGCACAATTATTATTTCTTAGGTCTTAATAATTTTGTTTGGGGGGTGGTCTTGAGTTAAGGTTATTCTTGATGATCAGCAATGCAGTGTTATTTTTGTTTGGCTGCTAATTATCTGAATTATTTTAAGTCTTCAAATTTGAAGTTTGTCACTGTCAGTGTCACAATTGAGCACACTCATCAGTGACACTGCATTTAGTTGCAAATATTTACCATTTTTAGTCTCCACAATTCAATATTAACATGAATTTTCTCGTTTTTGTTTGCTCTTCAAATTAATTCATTGCTTGCTAAAAGGATGAAGAAGAAGCGCCGAACACCAGAAAGGTATTTGAAAGATTAGTCGACAAGAAGCAAAGAGAGAAATGCAAACTGTTTGCCTAAAGTTGTACGGGCATTCAAAAATTGCCTTTATTGACAATGGTAGTCCTTTGGAACTATAGTCTTAAAGAAATGTCTTGGACACAAAATAGAGTTGCACAGACTTTTTATAATGTGGTTTAGATGCACCTCTAAAGAGAGCTGCCAACTCTCCCTGATGCTGCAGATTAAGAAAAAATATATATATTCTTTAATATATATTATACAATAGCAAAATAAAAAAACATTAAAAATACAAGAGAAATTCGGAACAAACAGTAAATTCATTGATTAAGTAAATTAACTAGGGAGGGAATGCAGCTGTTTTTGTATCGGTTTGTCCTGCATATTCAGTGCTTAAGCAGCTCTATGAAAGTGGGCTCTGAACTTGAGTCGGGCACACTAGTCCATTCGGCCATGACACTCCACAAAGTGTCAATAGTGTAAGTAGTTCTTCTCCACTATTTCCTCCAATCTTCAAAGATATACAACAGCCACTTAATGTGAGACTGAAGTGTTAATTTGTGTAACTTATTAATTCCAGTTTTTGTTTTGTCTTGCCCTTTTCTTCTTACCCGGCATGCTTTCCTTTCTCAGAATCAGGAAAAGGTAAAGATTTCTCCATCTTTTTTTTCCACTATGCAAAATCCTTTCTTAACTTTCTTTTTGCAGGTCTGAGCTCCTTATCAAATTGTAGACATTTTACGGTCCACCTTATTGTTTGCATTTACTAAATGTTTTTGCAGATTTCGCTTATCCCAGTATCTTTTTCTGATGTGTTCTTCAATGTACAGAGGAATGTTTTGGTGTTTTTTTTCCCCGAGCAATTGAAGTGGAGTAAAACGACTACCTAGACCTTTGCCTTTGAGCAAAAGATTAATGGTTTTTTTTTCTCTCCCTCTCTCTTTTCCCCTGCTGCTTCCCCCCATTTCTGATTTTAGTAAACCAAGCCTGGTGCGACTAGGTGAGACTCACACAAGCCAATGCAGGCCACACAGAGAAACAACGCTAGAAGCCGGTAAGTTCCACGGATATTGTTTCATGTTTATAACCATTTCACGTTGGTATTCAAAAGTTTCTTTCCAAACCTCTGCATGGTATAGTACTTTTCTCGGCTTCCAGAGTAATCAGTTTCCTTTGAGAATATCATGGTCACCATGAAACCCTGACTTGACAGAGGCAAGACTACAATGGCTCTCGCAAAAAGTTTGGCATGTCTACATGTCATCCGGCATGAAGTGGTTAAGGTCCCAAAACAACTGCTTAAAAATAAAGTATTTTGAATGAACTTTTTTCTGCGTCAATGGAGAGTTTTATTTTTGTCTGTTTGATGATCAGAGTGTCCTAACCAACATAGTCAAGTTGTCGTTTAAAGAGGAATTACTTTGAGAGATAAGAGTGTAGCAGTACCACATTTTTTATTTGACTTTGATTTCCACAAAGGATATTCTAAAAAAAATAGTTCGATTGATCCAAACATTTACCATGGCTCAGACGTAACGCAGATATGGGTTTTATAAAACCAACAAAACATTTGAAGTTTTTCTGAGCCTACGATCTCGCATCCTAGAGCAGATGTCTTAACCACTAGACAACAGAATGTGCCTATTGCTTATCACACACATTAGTGTGTGAAGGGTACAACAAAAATAATATTCTTTATCTCCGATGGAATTATTACAGGCCTGAAATTACACGGAGGCCGTGGCCTCTCTTGCCCCTGGTCTTGCCCTTTGTGCCCTTTTCAAAAGTTTCTCATAGACCTTAAGATCTCTTTTTCAAC
The DNA here is from genome assembly GCA_023634235.1 of Pisaster brevispinus. Lineage (NCBI taxonomy): Eukaryota > Metazoa > Echinodermata > Asteroidea > Forcipulatida > Asteriidae > Pisaster > Pisaster brevispinus. Next base: position 7,529,122 of record JAMKCF010000008.1, on the reverse strand, counting down.
TTGTATATCCTCCACTTCTTCCCCAGATCTGCGTCTACCTCCAATCGCCTCGGCCAGACGATTCGATGTGGACGGCCTCTACAACTTCACAACCAAGATTGACTTCCCAATGAAGACGCTGTACATGAACCCCTTCCCGAGCCCCATCGATGCCTACGATCAACTCCATCAGCCTATCCTCCTAACACTCAAATCCGCCCAGAAATACTTTGTGCCTGGACAGTCAGTTGTAAAAGAGGAAAACTTCAGGTGATGTTGCTGGATGTAAAGCCATTGATCACACTGTGGCCATCTTGGTCAGGAGTCTCTGTATTCCTAATAAAGACAAAGGCACTATTTCTCATCTCAAAAGAAAGTATCAGACTATGATTTCCTCCAAGCCTGAGGCTGTAACTGAAGTGGCAGTTACAGCTGCGGCTTCAACTGTCAGTATTGTTGGTACCGACGTTCTATACCTCGACGCATGATGACGCAGCAATCCAGCCTCAGCCATAGCCGCCAATTTGGACGCAGCCTCAGCTTGGGGACACTGTCACTGTCAGGCATGATATTCTTCCTACTTGAGTCTGATTTCCATTTTTTGTGGCCCTCAGGAAAAAATTGGCAAAATTTTTATTTTAGCAGCCTGAAGAAAAACCTATACCATATGTAGGTCAGCCCTTGTACTCAATCAAAATTTTCCTAGGGCCAAATATCATGCCTGCATTGAACTGAAGAAAAAAAAACAAAGATAGCTCCACTGTGATTAATGTTCATCATATCTCAGACTGTATCATAACTGAGAGATAAAGCACTTCCGAATTATTTTTTTCTCAATTGTGAGATACACCCTTTTTCTCAACAAAGCCATTTTTTTTTTACACCAAAAGTGTGATCCTTCTTCATGATAGGTCTAGAAACAATAACTTCTATAAAGGCACTGTTTTTTGTTCAGTTATATGTTTGCATTACCAAATTGCTAACCCTTTGAAATTTCTGGGGAAATAATTGTTTTCCTGGAGGAAAAAAAAAGACTTGTGTGTTATCTTGGGGAAGTTGCAGGCTACAGAAAGTGTTTTTTATACAACACATTATATTTATATATATTTATATCATTATAAAAGGGATGGATGGAGATTCGGTTTAATTTTCTCCAGGATTATTCTGGTGTTTTTTTTTGTTATTTAGTGTAAAAAGGATATGAGGAGAGAGCAACAACCAGCACTTTGAACTAAAATAGAGCACTGTTAAATAGTTTTTTGTTAAATTGCAATTAATTACCAAATAGTTCTGAGCAGAACAAAATCAGCCGATCAGCTGAAAAGTTGCATGCTTGAGTACACAAATGTGAGTTTTGTTGTTTTATTGAAATGGCGATCTTAATGGAAACTTTCATGAAAACAGTTCTCCAGCAAAGCTCATCAACAAAAAAGGGACGTTTTATAGAAGCTACACTCCAGCATTTCTTAGATTTGTTAAAGAAGGAAAATTCAAGAGGTATATCAAACTGGAATGCTCTGCAGAATCCGGATTGACTAGCAAGGTGGTCTCACCAATGCTGCATTAATCAGTCATTATTCAGTAAGATTTGAAGCTTAAATCAGACATGTGGTTTTTTAGGATTTTTGCTAATTTCAGGATGTTCTCCTACAGCTTTCAAATTTTCTTGGAAAAAGTGAAGCAATCACCGAAGAGAGAAAGAAATAGCCCACATTGTGTCTAAACCTGTAGTTTTGTATTTCTGGTGGCGCACGGAGTCTGTAAACCTCTTGAATTGTAACATCTGAGATGTTCAAGGTCTAGAATAAGGAGGAACCCAGGCCTACAAGCCGTTTTAAGGAATTTTCACATTCTACAAAACCTCATCCCTGATAATAAGAGGTAAAGTAGTTGTTGCAAGTCCCTAATGACTACCACAATGTGTATTACTTTACTACAGAGGGCGCCGTTTGGATTGACCTCTCTGTCACTTTAATTTCGCAGTGGTGTGCAGTGAACTCAAGGACATAAGTACAGTATTGGCTACTGACAAATATAAACTGATTGGTTTTTCTGAGAGCTCCCTTATTAAAAAATCTAGAAGATCAGATTTTTGAAGGCTGAAATTCTTAAACACTTTTAGTTTTCATTGTTTGTGTACTCATGTTCTACTGTTTCGTTTTGGTTTTATTTAATGACAATACTTTAAAATATAAACAGCAAATACATGGGGCCACAACTGTTAAAACAATCAGTTTAATAAAATGAGACTCTAGTGGAAATAGTACTTGACATTGTTGCCCATGTTGAAAGTGTAAATATAATAATTAGGATAATACAAATGTATAACACAAGTTTTGTTGGTTTTAAAGAGCTTTGGAAGGTTATGCAAAAGTTTAATATGAAGGTCACAGGCTTCATGTTGATTTTGGTTTTTAAGAAAGTTAATTTGATCATAAGGTGTGTGTACATACAAAGTGGTCATCAACAGATGGAATAAATATGCTTTTATATCTAAGAACATTGAAACAATTTTGTTGAAATGCTTCTTCGTCTTTATTTGTGAGTGCTCCCCTAAATTCCACCACGCCCTTATTTCGCCAGCAGTCATATTCCGCAGTAAACTTTACCCAGATGCTGTTTCTACAACCAAGCCTTACGTAGGACTCTTCCTTTGTGGTGTGTTAAGTTCTGATGACTGAATCATCGCAGCGTGGGTTTTTAAATCCCGGTCATGACACCTGTGTCCTTGAGCAAGGTACTTAACCATAATTGCTTCTCTGAACCCAGGTGTATAAATAGGAGCCTGAGAGGGCTGCGACATGTTGAATAAACTCCTTGGCACTAATTTAAGCAGCTTGGGGTTGTATGTCCCCCCAGGTAGTTGAGAAAGTTAGAGGAATGGTCTAAAAGTATGCCCGATGAACAGGGATAATAATGTTGTTAAGCACCTGTATGTGCTGTACACAGATACTGTTGTATTTATACATAAGTGAAAGGCCACCTGGGTTATCTACATCCATGCTCTGACAATGGAGAAATTTGTCTATACATGATTGACTTGAACTTGCATTTTGAAACCATGTGCAAATAATTTTCTTAAAAAGGGGGGAAAGGTAACTCTCTGCGAAGCTGTGATTTACAACTAAAGCTGTAAAAATCATTAATATATTGAATCCAGGTTCACCAACATTACCTCCGGTGGCTGAGCAGGTTGCAGGGGAAGATATCGTTGTTTGTTTGTTAATGTACAAATTAAAAATTATTCCATTCAGAAAAAGTCCACACCTATACTCATCAAAAAGAGTGTAACTGTATAAAGAAAAAGAGCCTCACAAAGTTGTTTTAACAAAAATTGTTTTAAACTTTTACAAAAAGTTTTGTGATAGCTTTCACGGGACACCGTAGTACGAACTTCATTAGACTGTTTGCAACCCCCTGACCTATTCATCATAAATTGACGTCTGGGTACCGTGGAAGGAATGTCTTGCGTAATTATCGCATAGTAAACAACGTGTGATCGTGAACGCACATCCCTCTTTTTAAAAAGCTGAAAATATCAGCAATTCTTCAAGATGGCAGACAAAAAGCAGATAACATTGCCTTCCATAAGTTCGCTGACTGATGTTCCGACAGGGCTGCATTATCTGGCGTTGCCGGAGGGGATACTGGAGGTTGCCGAAGTGGTAAAAGACTAAATATGAAGTTTTCATAATGATAAAGTTGTTCGAATGCCAAAATGTGCGAGAGTAATTAGCCCTGCTACAGTGCAGTGGGAGGAATGACGTCAGTATAATCTCCGTTTACACTGACTGTGGCAGTGTAACGGATGGGAGACTGCCATGACTGACGACGTCCTGCTAGTAGTACTAGTAGGGCTAGGAATAAATTTGAAACATTGTTTTATTTCCTGTTCCTGTTAAAAACCATACAGGATTACAGGAAGAAGGAATATTAATTATTATGCATTCACTTCTCAAATCAAACATTAGTTTTATTTAGATAGTGGATGTATGGCAGCACTGGCTTAGTTTAACTTAACGCTTAGGTATTTATATAGGAGAGTCACTCTAGACCTTTCTAATGCAATGTCACAGCCCAAGTTTTTGCCAACCCAGGTTGGAAAACTATGGCAAGCCATAGACCCGGTAACTGGGGCGCTGTACTCCTTTCAACTGGGCGCTGTACTCCTCAGGCGCCGCAGTTACTGGGTCTAGGCAAGTTTGTAAGCCAAACAATAGAAAGGTATATTAAGCTACCAAATCTTGTTTTACTTGTAGCATCTTCTTTGACACGTAGATAAGTTAAAAGTCTGAAATTTATAAATTGGAACTAGTCCCCAAAACAGTCACTTCACATGAGTTCATTGCTGGTGTGGCAGAAGATTCTGTTCCCCTGGAGATTCTGCCCCCCCCCCCCCCCCCCATGAGGCTAATTGTGTAGAGTTTCGTCTGATAGCTCCCTCTTTTAAATCAACTTCCTTTAGCACCATTGGAGACACACACACCGGGGACAAAATTCCCTTCGAAACCGGCGCAATATGCACCCTTGCCTTTTGTTAACACTTCACTTTTTCAATGTCTTCCCGTTACGAAAAATTTAGGGGGTCACCTTTTTATACTTGAAATACTTTCAAGGAGAAAGTTTGTAAAATTGTGTAATTTGATCATCCGTTTCTAAGCTTTTAATCTCAAGCTCCAAATCGGATGACTTTTTTTTTAAGTACGTGAAATGATGTAACAGTAATTTGTTTGGTCATTACTTTACTCATTTTGTGGACAAATTCAATTGGCATCTTTGTATTTTTGTAGGTTGTAATATTTAAATACCAAGACATAAGTATAGAGGGGACCAGCAGGAATAAAGTGCTGGTAGCGGATAATATAGACAAGTAGTGTTAACCACTGAGTGATTGGTAATATATAAAATTAAATTAAATTTTGACTCGTTATTTGTAAACCTTGTTCCCAAAGAACAAATCTACACAGCAACGTAGATTACACATGGTGATGCCTCACCATGCAATGCAGGGCTCGAATTTGGGGTAAAATTCCACAAGACCGCAGGGCTTGTTGCTAAAAATGTTTACTGGACCAGAATTTATTTCACAAGACCAGAATCTTCATGAGAAAGAGCTTTCTACACAGTTTAATATGCAAATTGCACTATTAAGAGAAGATTTACAATGTGTCTCATTATTTTGTCTTGATACTGAAGAGAATTGTACTAGACTCGAGGTCAACATCTGAATACCATTCCTTTCTATTAAAGATATTACATAGTGGCTATTATTCAATTAAAAAACACAAGACCGCCCGGACTTGTCAGGTCATGAGTTTACTGGCCCGAGGCTAAAATCACTGGCCTCGGGCCGGCGGTCCAGTGTCAAATTCGAGCCCTGCAATGCCTCAATAATTATTTAACAAGAGAACCTCTTCAAGAGTCAAGGTTTTGTTTTGTGTGAGTTGTTTTGAGTGCCTACATGTAAGCTCTGTGCACTAATTTATCAGCAAATTAATTTTTATGCCAAATTTTCAAGCTTTTTTTGGTCAATCGAATATAGTTTCAAAAGTTGCAAGTTTAAAAAAAGTACTCAAAAAGGAAATGTCTTCTTTCTTTTTTTTTCAGTTTTTTAGTGTATGATTTATTTCAAAAGTTGTTTTGCTCAGAGATTTAAATAGATTATTTGAATGAATGATCTCTTCCCAAACATGTTACTTACTAACTTAGGATTGATGGGTGAAATGAATAGGTCAAAGCCTTTTAGTTCCCCCATATCCATTTTCTTTAAAGAACTAAGTCAATTTTTTCTTTGAACTTGTTTGTTATTCATTGACCACAGTCACGTTCGGGGAGATTGTTCCACTACTCAACAATGAACCCGTTTGTTTATAGTCAATACAAAGAAAGATTTAGAACTTTGGGAAATGAATGGATGGAGTTTCTGTAACCACTCAATTTTGAAGTAGGCATATCCACTAACTTGGTTACATCTGGCTTCAGCTGGGGGTAAGATTGTGGAATATTGGACTGTGATTCTAGCTTAACAACAGAGGGTCTAAATGTCTATTGGTTGTTGCCAGGGGTTATTGATGCATTAACATAATAGTCTAAAGGGAAGACAGACAAGGTACTTCTGGATATTTGCTCTTAAAGCTGTTATTTAATGAGCAGATTTTTTTAATACAGTTATAGATCAAAAATATATGTGTACATATTTCAGTGATGTTAACCATGAAATTGTATTGGCTTTATACAAAAGAACAAGACCAAGTCATATTTGTGTGGTAAATGAAGCCGAAAGTTTTCACTGGATGTTTAAAGAACCATAAAACCTCCATGCCTCTGTACAAAAGTGTATTGATGCAAAACATTGTACTCCATATGCATGAGTTATTTTCAATTGATGAAAGAAGCAGCCTGGGTATTTGTCTGGCCACAAGTTTGGCAGACACACCTCTAAAAGAAAAATGGAAAAAGCATCTTCACAAAAGTTGTCTGCAGTCAATGTAGGCAGGGTCCTCCACCATAGGGACACCAATCTACAACTTTTTGAAAAGATAGGTCCTGAGTTGAGAGCTCTTAAAGAGATTCTAAAAGACACGTGGCTGAAACTCAATTATGAGTTGGGCAATACATGTATCCAAGCCGAAATTCAAACAGATTAAAATATGAGATTGTAAAGATTAAAGGATTCTCCTTAGGGATTCTGTGGCATTCAGATGAGTCAGCGCTTTTGTGGATACTATTTTTGGTCGCCACTTTATTTGAGAAAGACTCTACTAGGGTTGTGAGTCTAGTAACATTTTTGCAGTAAACCTCAGTAATTTCTTTCTGGCTAGCAGTTTGCCATCAGCTACTTCTCTTTTTTGTACTTCTTCTTCACTTTTTCATGTAATAAAAAAAAGTAACTGGATGCTTATTGCACCAAATTGTCAAAGGTCACAGGGTTGAAAGATTACATACATGTAAGTCTTTAACAATCTCATGTTTTAATCTATTTCAATTTCGGTTTTGGATTTACTTATAATAATTAAAAATTCAAGTGGTCTCTTTTATGTACCCATCCTGATATGTGGCAAGACTTGTGTTATGACTTCCTCTTTTTTTTTCTAGGGTTTTTGTGCCAAAGAAAACTGTACAAATAATTATGTCTAAGGCATGCTTCCTCTTCTGTTTCCGAAACTGCAAACTACACACATTTCCAGGCAAAACATACTCATTATTCTATGTTATTCTTAAAAAAGGAGACTGACTAATTCTTTTATGACTGTGAATTTGTTTGTAGGTAGATCTTGACTGTCAGGTATGCTCAGGCCCTTTTTTGGAGACCATGGCTTGGGGTCCGGCTTAGTCTCAGGCTCCCTCCTCGAAGACCCACATCGAAAGTGCTAATTTTCAAAGTAACTGACGGAGCCTAAGCCAGACCCCAAGCCCAAGCCGTGGTTTGGAAAAGGCCATAAATTCCAATTGAGAACATTGGTGTATTCTGCCAAAAGCCAAGACACCTTTGACTTTTGCGAGCTGCTTCAATTACTCAGAGATTATTGATAAGACTAAAGGCTGTTAACTGAAAATCTAATTCTCTGAACAAATATTTGACTTATTGATAACCAATGATTAGACCACAAATTATTTTCCAGATCATAATCAGGGATTTAATTTTACACTGGACTGTAGGCCCGAGGCCAGTGGTTTTAGCATCCAGCCAGTAAACTCACGACTGGAAAAGTCCGGCGGTCTTGCGTTTTTCTTCAATTATGTTGACTTTCAGTCTGATATCTGTCTTTCAATTCTATTGAGTTGAAGAATTTACTTACCAATAATACAAATAAGATAAATCTTCTCTTAGTGCTTGCTCAACTTTTTTTAAAAAGTTCAGATGTTAAACTTTACCAGTATTTGTTTTTCTCATTTCGGTTCTTGTTCTGTACAAACAACTCTGGTCCAGTCAACATTTTGAGCTTAAAGCTCTGGGGTCTTGTGGGTTTTCAACCCCAAAGTCAAGCCCTGATAAAACACTGAACATTTAGTTAATAATTAGTGACTCTAAAAGATTGCCTAGAAAAGCTTGAGTAGATTTTTTTTTTTTTTAAGTGCTGTATTATTCTACGCCCTTATGAATGAAATGTTAACCATCGTGTGCAAGCGTGGGATGGATGGTGGTTATCAGTTTTACAAAAAGGGAAGTATACTAGAAACCCCTAAAGCCTCAGATTGGTTTACATGTACACTTGTTTCAATGCAGAGGAACAAAATCAAGATGGCCGCTGTATGACTAAATGTTTACTGTACGTAAGGATAGGCCTGTAGGATTTGAAATTAACCCTGTTTAAAGGCAGGATATACTTTTGGTTATTGTCAAAAGACCATTTCCTCATCCCAGCATTTATGCATAAAATAACAAGCCTGTGAAAATTTGGGCTCATTTGGTCATCAAAGTTGCTAGAAAATATAAGAAGAAAAAAACACATCCTTGTAAGTTTTTATGGTCATTAATTTTGGGTGTAATTTCCAAAGGTATACCCTTTGATAAGAAAACTTGGATGATTTTATGTAATACTAATAAGAACACCTAGAGACAAGAAGGCATATCCTGTCTTTTCACAAACTGACATGCACTCGCGGTCCCTCTCTATTCATGTAGAGCTGGTAGGCCATAGAGCGACTGTAAAACATGAACATTGTAGATTGAAGTGCACATTATTGATTGCATATAATGTGACAGACACACCCATAGACTCAATAAACATCTGTGTGAACTGTTCATATAAGCAACAATGATTTGCATTTGACCTTTTACTGTAACCCGTATACAGGGTTCAACTCCTGATTCGATAGACTTGCCAGATGTTATGTGCTTCCTAGAGTGTAATGTTACAAACAAACATTTCTGTGTAGAGATTAGTTTCATGTTAATGGGTCCCAAATTTTCAGGTTGGATATTTCACACTCAGAGGCAATGGAGGCAATTGCTTCGATCCACATATACCTCGTCCATTCTGTTGCTAATCCTGGCAAACTTGATATGGACCATCCTTTTTTTCTTTCTTTTTTCCCATTTTTATTTTTTTACTTTTTGGCTTCTTTTAAAAAAAAGTCTCATACAATGAAACTATTGTTTATTGTGAGTTTGTACTTGTGAACAATTCCTATTATTCCTCTTGAAATGTTCCAGAAGAACTGAACATTTTTTTTCTCATAGTGGTACACTTTATAAAAAGAAAATACTGCCATGCACTAAGGTCTCTTCCCAGGATTATTTGATACTGGTGGTCGAGGCATTCTGGACCCCAATATATGGAAGTTTTGCCAAGGCATGCTGAATTGAAACGAGGTTTGCTGAATATTTTTTACTTGGTTCTTATCTTTGGTTTTAAAAGCCCTATAAGATGCTGTGTTGGCACACAGTTTTTGTTTATCCGCCTGATACACTAGCTTGTGCATGGGGAGAGCCTTTTGCCAAACTATGTTTTCATTTGGCATTATACTTTGCTGGCTTTATTTTCTGCTTGAAGAGCACTTTCTATGATTGAATGGCCAGACCTGGGGCCCAATTTCATGGCTCTGCTTACCGTCGAATTCTGCGCTTATGATCTCCATTATCCGCTTACTGTGTAAGCAGTGAGTTTCTGCGCCAACTGTGTAAGCGAAGAATGTTGGTAATGTGGAGTTTGTACCTTTTCCTGCTAACCCATGAAATATGCTTAATGTAAAGCACAGAATTTCCTGCTTCCGTAAGGCCCGATTCTTTACTTACGGTAAGCAGAGCCATGAAATTGGGCTCTGTATTTAGAATAGTAAATAGTAACTCAAAAAGATAAGGGTATAACCTTTATTCTTTGCACTTTTGTAAAAGCAGGCAGAAAAGTATGTAAAGTACTGCAAGTTTTGACATCAGGCTGTGTTCAAATTAATGGATTCAATAGATCGCTTAAAAAGCCTATTCTTCAATGCTGTCATTGCAGCCAGTTGCCCATAGCCATTGCCGAAGTCACTTGATTCAGAGACAGCTTCAATGTCCGAATCCACCATATTGGGAAGCAACTGCTAACAGTTTTTGTGTTTGTCTCCCTTTGGACCTTTGGTCTTTGACCTGCAGGTCAGCCTCATTATAGCCTTTGTATGCGTGACTGTGGCTCCCGACAAGCCTCCAGATGAGTCTTCCTATTGGCACTTTCAGGCGGCCTCGGCTGGCTTTGCCTTTGTTACAAGTCTCCTGATCATCGGGTACATGACAGGGATTGTACACAAGATCAAGATTCCATGGAGTGTCCTGGTAAGTAGAGCCCCCCCCCCCCCCCCGACCCCTCCCCAACTGGCCCCAAATGTACCCCAAATTGCATCTGGGAAAAAGGATATGACTTGGGTTTTTATCCTGAACACCAAGCCGATTTATTCTCAATGCTTACTGCATTCTGTAGAAACAGAATACTTGGATGGCATCTGAACCCAAAGTGCCCTGCATTATAGAGAGATTTCTTAACTGTTTTACCACAATTGGTGCCCATCGATGAGAGGCCGGAGTGTCATATTTATTTTTGTTTCGCATCCGACTGAAACAACTTCTTCAGTTAATGACCACTAACTTCACAACAGAAATGATCAACTTTACTATATATATCACACTGCCACATGCATAGATTCTGCCTTGAGATTGGTTTAGGGCACGTCACATGATTTATCTTATTTTTACTAGAAAGCTCAGCGAATGCTACAAACTATACCCGTAGCAACCAATGTACTGTACCCATAGCAACCAATGTACTACACCAATAGAAACATTGTACTGTACCCATAGCAACCAATGTACTACACCAATAGCAACAATGTACTATACCCATAGCAACGGCAGCTTCTTGTTACCTAGACGTATGGGACATTTTTAAACAAACATGACTGAATCGTCTCTGGAAAATAGAATGCTCTGGGAGTCATATTTTCAAACCTAGCACTCAAAAGCAGTAACTATTTTGTATACTATATAGTCAAGTTTTAGATGGGTCAGTCAGTTGTATGGGCGATAGCTCGGTGCACTGATCAGCAAGAAAGAATTGTAATCTTCTCAGATTTTATTGATGTTTTGTTTTCATCTATCGTAGGAGATTGTGTACTGTGCTGTGGCCTGCCTCCTGCTGCTTACCACTGGTGCCCACATCGTTGCCAACACGTTCGGCATGGCTTTACTCGTTATCTCCGCAGTAAGTTAACCAGTCTCATTTCTTACCGAGGTTCTCATCAATTTGATGTAATCCTTACTCGATTTTGCAGGTATTAGAGATGGGGTTGGGGTAGGTGTGGACTGTGTCCCACAGGTTTTCCTTCTTGAGGTTTCTTCTTTCTTTCTTCCTTGGGTTTTGTAATTTCTTGAATGAAAAAGAGCTGGCAGGCCCTGAGTTGTAGATACATGTATGGAATGACCCCCCCCCCCTTGATCACCATGCCGCTGTTTACAATTCACTTGATGTGTACAAAAGTCAATGGCAGGCCCTTGCCCATTTTTTGTGTCGGTGTTTCAAAACTCACATGACCATTTTCAATGAAAAGATCTTTTGCAATTTTTGTTTACAAGATCTGCTTAAAGATCATTAAATTAATCTTGAAAAGTTCCTGCAGGCGAAAACATCTCCCACAGGCTAATTAAAACTGCACACAAAGTGAACCCCCGGATACTAATAATAGAGTAATTTAGGCCAATCAAGCAGTTACGGATAACTGCCCAATAAGGACAAGAGTGACTGCATTATTTACCTTGTCAATCAGACATCTTGTAAAGTTCTCCAGGCACAAGGTTCTGTCCATGGACAAGCTTAGTGTTTCGAGCGAATATGTGCGAAATGTGTGGTCATATGCGTCAATTGTGACCGATATGCACAATTTTGGGTTTTCTTTGTTGGGGGGGGGGTGAGTTTCAGATCAAATTCACAAAAATTATAGAGCAATAATATAATCTTTTAATATTTTATAAAACAAAAAATAAAAACCATTTAGAATGCCCCAGATTGCTTTTAAAATTAAAGATAAGCACTGAGTAAAAAAAAACATTGCGAGGACCCTGTTTCAATTCAGTGCGCTGAGGCCAAACTTCCAAATGGGTCTAAAATGACAGTTTTGAAGAAAAAAATTCTATGGGTCTAAAATGACAGTTTTGAAGAAAAAAATTCTTGGGATAACCCTGCAGGCTAATTGATACTGTCAGCAAACTGAGCCTGGAAACTTATAATGGAGTGATTTGGTAATTTGGGTACGAGTGACTTCATTAAGTACCTTGTCAATCAGATTTGATAATTAGGAATAAAGCACTGTTTTGAATCAAAATGAGAATTGCCACTCAGATTAAGGGGTCATTGTCTGATATTAGCGTCAATTATTTATCGAAGGTTGCCTGGACCGCTTGACAATCAATATATTTTATTGTATCCACTCTGAGCACATCACTTAACTTCTATTTGTAGCAGCTATTAACAGGTGACGTCAAGCCCTCCCTGCACTTGCTCGTTTCCAACAACAAGTTTTGTGGGTGTGTCTGTTTTTATTCATTTGTTTTTCTTTCTTTCGGTAATAGCTCAGTGTGTTGGTAGTATGTAGATTTGTTTTGTTAATCTGTCCGTCTTTCTTTTCTTGTTTGTTTCTTGTCCAGGTGTTTGGCTTCATTGCTTCGCTGGCGTACTTGATTGAAATCTTCTTCGCCATCCGAGCCTGGAAGAAGAGCATCATAGCCGATACGCTGAGAATGGTAGAGGCAGAGAGAATGCAGAACACGGGACAGTCAGAGAATGGGTTATAGAAAGTCTGGCTCACGCAAAGGGGTCAAGGGTCAACCAGAGGCAAGATCAAGTGGACGACCATTTCTCCGTGGGGAAAATTTCTTTATTTCGCAGACATTTTGTGTTCAGAATACAAATGAGGTTAACAGGGTAGTGGTGGTTTTGTGGTTATACTATCCATTTGACCTTTTTATGTTGAGTATTGAACTTGATACTTAAGCATTGTGGACAGAAAATGAGATGCAAGGTTTGCAGTAGCGCCATTTAAGGAACCTTTAAAAGAACAAACTGATTAAACACTTTAAGTTGTTTCACCAAGGCCCAGTTTCATAAAGCGTGTTTTAAAAAAGCAGACATTTTGGGGTTATAAAGTTGCTGGTGGCATAGTCTCTATTTTCTCATAATAGCTGCTTACTGTGTAAGCAACGCAGAAGGCACGGTAACTTTCCAGCGGTTACAAACAAGAGCAATGCATGAGACAATGCAACTCTATTGTGAATGCACATACACACTGTCAAATCCTATTGACCGTTTATGCCTATACATTTTTTTATTTGCATTAATAAGCAAAATGAAATGTACATTAATCGTTAATCGATAAACAGCTTTATGAAATTGTACCCAGGTATTAGCCGTAATCTTAGAATTGGGTATCCAAATTTGCTTTTAAAACATTTGAAAAAGGCGTCCGACTTGTCCACTTCATTTACCTTTTATTCATGTAATTATACTTTAAACAGAGTTTTCAAAAGACACCCAGACTTCCATCTGATTTTAGTTTTATTTGGCTATTTCAACACCAGCTGTGCCCACTTTCATAGGTCTGCTTAAGCACAAGCTAAGCACAACAAAATTATGCTTACAAGAATAAGGTAACCAGCCAAAACACCATTTCACGTGTACCATTTGTGACTGGTATCCTGCTCATTTTCAAGTGGCAGACAATGTTTCAGCAAAATTTTCTGCTTAAGCAGGTATTTGAAATTGGGCCCAGCTCTTCTTGGGCCTCATACTATTCTCGAGTGATTTACACTCGGTTCAGACCGGTGCTCTATAGTTGCGCCGAACCAATCTATTTAGTTTATTACATGAAAAGTTTGACGTTTGAAACAGTTGGGAGCGACTGGACGCACTGGAAGTTGAAAGATCGACTTTTGCAGTCGTTGGGAACGACTCTGGAGCGTCTTGGTTTCAGATGTCGATCTTGTCATGAGCTGAACCTAACGTAAATGTTATGTTAAGTTCGCCTGTCTGAAACCAACATTTATTTGGGTCGAGAGTCGCTCATAATCTATTTTGACTCTGGAGCGCCTGTCTGAACTGGCTGTAAGACATGGTGCTGCATTTAAAAAAACTTTTCATACACAATGCGATCTTCACAGCGTACTTGCACGCTCTTCATAATCAAATCTAGCTTGTTCTAAATACATCATACTAAATACATCAAACAATTTATCAAAGGCATATATGAATGTGAATTTAAAAAATATATATATGAATGTGAATAATAAAAACAATTATGTAATGGATAAGTGTTTAATACTCAAGAGCAAATACAGAACTCCTGTTTGTTTTTCTTTTTCTTTTTTTTCTTAAAAACGTAGGAAACTAAATGCTGCCCTTTTGTACTCTTTGTTTGCTGTGCCTATATAATGTATATAGCCAGGTTTTGAATTCCTTCTTTGTTGTAATTTTGAGCACAGGAGTACAATACTTCATTATCACAAGGTTCGATGCAGTGGGCTTCACCATTTGTGCAGACATGCAATATTTCAGCTGATAAACTGATTGTCTATATTTGTGAACAAAATAAGAAATAGTGCCACAGAAAAGTGAGCCTGGTTTCCTTCTGTTCACTTAAAATGTTTGCATGGCTGTTAAAGGTTGTACTGTTAACTAATTAGAGTAAGAATTAAGTCACTTTTTTCTCACTTACAAAGTTGCATGTTCTAATGGTCCCATTATTAACTAGTTGGCATTTTAAAAAAAAAGTATGGAGTATGCTCTAATGCTTTAAACAATATTTCAGGTTCAGAAAGTCTACATATTGTATAAAGTGTAAATTTATTTTTATTGTATATGAAATTATGATATCTTATCATTATCACATTGTTAACTAGTTGGTTTGGTACCAAAATTGGGTAACTCTTTTGTCTTCTTCTTCACACTTACAAAGTTTAATGCTGTAATGGAGTTGGCATTGTTAACTCATTGGTATCAGAGCAAGTATGGATCCATGATCTAAATGCTTTAAACAATATATCAGGTTCAGAAAGTCTACATATTGTATAAAGTGTAAATTTCTTTATTTATTGTAAATTAAATTAATATTTCTTATCCGTAAATGAATTGGTTTTTTTCTAAGTCGGGCACTGATTATGTAGCATTGGTGCTACATGGGTTGTATAAACTCAATGAATAAAATGTTGTATGTTGTACGATTGAAGGGGCACAATCACCACAATTTATTGTGAGTTCAAAGGTGACCAGTGGGAATAGTCTGCACAAGTTTTTTTTCCTTTACAATTTGACTTTACATCTATTTCAGTTGATCCCATGCAGGTACTTTTATCAATTAATTAGGAAGGAGTGATCTGCATTCTTCATGATCCCAAGCTTTACCAATGACCTTGAAAGAGACTGTAAATAACTCGTTTTTGAATTGCCCTATGTGGCCAAAATAATGAGCTTGTGGGCAACTTGTTCACATGATTCATGAATGTTTATGATTTACTTCTTCATATTCCTTGATAAATTTCAATCATTATTCAATTTTTGTGTATGGCCTCTGAAGTTTGTCGTTCACACTCTCCAGTTGTACTCACAGCGGGCTGTCAATATCGCTGTGATCTGATTGGCTACCACTCAAAAGTAGCAGCGCCCTCTGTTGCCCAATCAGATTTAGAAAATGAGACATTCAACTAAACAAGACAGCCTGGATTTGTTGATTAGTCATGAAAACACCATGGAGGAAGGAATATCCACTAATGTTTCAAACTCACCACACAACCTTGTACTGTTGCAAACATTTGAATACAAATTTCGGAGCCCCCCCCCCAAATTTTGTTTGTACTTCTTTCTAATAAACTCTCTTTATTTACACAACTAGTGCAGCAATTTGGCGCTAATACCATTTGTAAGTGGAGAATGCTTACTGTAAGCATATCATTTAGCAGTAAGCAAATATGTAAACTTGGGCCAAGATGCTCCCTAGGGTTCACTTGAATTGAGCTGGACTTTCAGATGGTTAGACTTTCGTATTGCATGCTTTAACTTGTGTTATCAGTATTCTGCATAAAAACAGTTTGTCAATTAAAATGGAAATAAACTATTGTTTTGATGAGTGGAAACTGCAACTTTGCTTCTTGGTTTATTTGTTTTTTCATTTCTGTGTTTGAGATTTAATCATTTTTGTTTGTTTGTCGGGGTGTTGAGTCTGTTTTGGGGGGCATTTGTGGATTTTGGGGGCATTTGTTTGTTGATCAGGGAAATTGAATTAAGTAACTTTAATATCTTCAATCAGTTCAGTTATAAACATCACTGAAAAATATGGATTCGAAGCTAATTTACTACAAAAAATAATCCAAAGAACAATGCAACACAGTCTGGTGACTTGGGGTCCGAAAGTAAAGCAAATTGATAAGTTCAAAGCACAAAGAAAGAATTATTAGGCGTACTATATAAATATGAACACGTAGTAGCTCCAACCATTTCTGAAATAACATCTTTATTATAACTTTATCCCATTTGGCATGAGATTATGCATAAATATATCATATCAAAGAAATATGAGGTTAGTCTACAAAGAAAAGGAAAGCTTTGTAGTCTTTGAGAAACTTAGTGTTCAATAAAGTGTCACTTCTGATTAAAAAACAACACCAGTTACTTTTTTTAAACAGAACTGTTTTGACCTTTTTCTGTTCTTCTTTGTCAAAAACCTTTTTGGGGGTCTGAGAGGGGTTATATTTTTTGTTTTACAATCACAATCAACCCTACCCTACCACTTGCAACTATTGCCCTGGCTCTAAGCAGTTTAGAACGTCAAGAAAACTAGTTTTGAATCTTAAAAGTATTATTTTAAACGAAATCCCCCACCAAAGTTTGCTTTTTTTATTCTCTAAATCCAAAATTAGCATTAACAATAAGGTTTTTTGTTTTTTATTTAACACTTAAATTTGTAAATTTTGGAATCCCTAAGCAGTTTAGAACATCTAGAAAACTAATTTTCTGCTAGCTTTGAACCTTAAAAATAATATTTTAAACAAATTCCTAATTATGAGAAAACCCCCCTCCATGGTGAAAATCAAGATTTGACCCAGGATATGGGCGAAATCCTATGCGGTTATTTTGTACACGGCCTATGGAGCGAGATGGACCCGCTATACGGGCATATCCTTCGTCCTCATATTCGGGGACCCCACGTCCCCATACACTGTGCACAACCAATGGGCACAGGAATATCGCCATATACCGGGTCCACACGTCCCCATACACTGTGCACAAGCAATGGGCACAGGATTGTCCTCATATTTGGGGACCCCACGTCCCCATACACTGTGCACAACCAATGGGCACAGGAATATTGCAATATACCGGGTCCACACGGCCCCATACACTGTGCACAACCAATGGGCACAGGATTGTCCTCATATTCGGGGACCCACACGGCCCATACACTGTGCACAACCAATGGGCACAGGAATATTGCCATATACGGGGTCCACACGTCCCCATACACTGTGCACAACCAATGGGCACAGGAATATCGCCATATACCGGGTCCACACGTCCCCATACACTGTGCACAACCAATGGGCACAGGAATATCGCCATATACGGGGTCCACACGGCCCCATACACTGTGCACAAGCAATGGGCACAGGATTGTCCTCATATTCGGGGACCCACACGATATTTTTTCACGGTGGTGGTTTGCAATTTTTTGGAATTATGACAAAATATTTATTTTTGGGGGAAAGGGAAGGACGGACGACAAGTTGTTTAAAGTCTTTTTAATGTTCATTACACATTTAAAATTATTTTCTGAGACAAAATGATTTTATAAATTTTTTTATTAAAAAAATCTGTTTTATATGATCCAAGTACATGTAAGTGGTGCTTTTTCTTAGTTTGAAATCAAAAATTATTCCATGGATTATTAGGATTCTTTTTAAAATACCTAATTATGAGAAATCTATTTGACATCAACATTTTGGGTTAAAAAAATGTTTTTAGTGTTTTCAGAAATATTAGTATTAATATTGTAAAACACATTTATTAGTTGTAAAACACAATTTTGAAAAGTTATTTTAAAACAGTTTGGGTTTCACCCTTTTTCAGTTGACACTAAATGCAGAGTTTGAAAATCACCTTTCATGTTGTTTGAATTCAGTGCCGCCACCAAAGTTTGCTTTTTTTAATTCTCTAAATCCAAAATTTGCATTAACAATAAGGTTTTTTGTTTTTTATTTAACACTTAAATTTGTAAATTTTGGAATCCCTAAGCAGTTTAGAACATCTAGAAAACTAATTTTCTGCTAGCTTTGAACCTTAAAAATAATATTTTAAACAAATTCCTAATTATGAGAAAACCCCCTCCATGGTGAAAATCAAGATTTGACCCAGGATATGGGCGAAATCCTATGCGGTTATTTTGTACACGGCCTATGGAGCGAGATGGACCCGCTATATGGGCATATTCTTAGACGCAAAGTCCCCATACACTGTGCACAAGCAATGGGCACAGGAATATCGCCATATACGGGGTCCACACGTTCCCATTCACTGTGCATAAGCAATGGGCACAGGATTGTCCTCATATTCGGGGACCCCACGTCCCCATACACTGTGCACAGCCAATGGGCACAGGAATATTGCCATATACCGGGTCCACACGTCCCCATACACTGTGCACAACCAATGGGCACAGGAATATTGCCATATACCGGGTCCACACGTCCCCATACACTGTGCACAAGCAATGGGCACAGGATTGTCCTCATATTCGGGGACCCACACGATATTTTTTCACGGTGGTGGTTTGCAATTTTTTGGAATTATGAAAAAATATTTATTTTTGGGGGAAAGGGAAGGACGACAAGTTGTTTAAAGGCTTTTTAATGTTCATTACACATTTAAAATTATTTTCTGAGACAAAATGATTTTATAAATTTTTTTATTAAAAAAATCTGTTTTATATGATCCAAAGTGTGTATGTAAGTGGTGCTTTTTCTTAGTTTGAAATCAAAAACTTTTATTCCATGGATTATTAGGATTCTTTTTAAAATACCTAATTATGAGAAATCTATTTGACATCAAAATTTTTGGTTAAAACAATTGTTTTTAGTGTTTTCAGAAATATTAGTATTAATATATTGTAAAACGCAATTTTGAATAGTTATTTTCAAAAAGTTTGGGTTTTCACCCTTATTCAGTTGACTAATGCAGAGTTTGAAAATAACCTTTCATGTTGTTTTGAATTCAGTGCCGCCAACCAAAGTTTGCTTTTTTTTATTCTCTAAATCCAAAATTAGCATTAACAAATAAGGTTTTTTGTTTTTTATTTAACACTTAAATTTGTAAATTTTGGAATCCCTAAGCAGTTTAAAACATCTAGAAAACTAATTTACTGCAATCTTTGAACCTTAAAAATAATAATTTAAACAAATTCCTAATTATGAGAAGAAAAAAAACCTCCATATACGGGGTCCACACGGCCCCATACACTGTGCACAAGCAATGGGCACAGGATTGTCCCCATATTCGGGGACCCACATATTCGGTGACCCGCTCTGCAAAAAAGGGTATTAAGTCGGACCGTGCTGTTTCACGTAATGGGCCGTTCTATGTGGAGGGGTGATTTTTGGGGCCATTTAAAATTGATAACTATACTTTCATAATTTATTATCAGGAATATTGATTTTCAACAATAAAGATTACAAAAACGTGTTTTGTTTTCATTATTTTCTTGCTTTCTGTTTCTATGTTGTCTGTAAGAAACGAAAACAATGGTAAATTCTTGCCTTTGGCAGTGTGACGTTCATCAACCCCCATTGCATAATTTGGTATCACCCGAAAGCTTACGACCCATGCTTTCACGGTGGGGGTTTGCAATATTTGGGAATTATGACAAAAATAAGTATTTTGGGGGAAAAGAAGTTGTTTAATGGCTTTTTAATGTTCATTACACATTTTTAATAATTTTCTGAGACAAATACAAAAAAAAATCAATTTATTAAAAACACTTTATTAATGTTGTTTAATGTTGTTACTTTGATCAAAAGTGTAGGTTGTTTGTTAGAGTTTGAAAATCACAAACCATTCATTCATTCATTCCATAAATTATTTGGATTTTTTTCAATATGCCTGATTATGGGTTCAAAAACATGTTTTAGCGTTTTCCAAATTTTTAAAAAACACAAATATGATTAGTTTTTGTGAGAAATTTAGGGTTTCATCATGTTTTAGTTGACAGTGTGCATCGTTTGAAAATCACCTTATCTTTTTGCAATTTTAGAGGAAAGGGAATGACGTTTTACAGGTTTTTTAAAACTATTCCATAAATTATACCTTGTGGCAAAAAGAACCTTCTTATGAAGAATCACGTTTTACATCAAAATTTTGCATTTTGCTTTTATTTTTAAGGGTCTCAAGTTGTAATATTTCTGGAACTTTAGAGTCCTCCCCTTCTCCACGAAGCTCAATTTTATACAGGGTCAAAGAATTGTTTCTAAAGTACCCATTCCTGTGTAAAAACGGCGATTCTCTGGAGGGGTCTGGGAATAATGATTCAAAACGATGTTTTCAGGGGAAATGAAGGATAGAAAGTATTTTTACTTTAGGCTATTTTACTATTTCATAAAATAGTATTTAAGAACATTCTCGACTGCTCCCAATTTCCCTCTTAAAAAATTGCATTAGGGATTTATCCTGTATCTCTCTGTGGAGGGGTTCAGGAATACCTTCAAAACAATGTTTTAAAGGGACTTGAAGGGCGAAAAGTAATTATATTAGGCATATTTTATACCATTAAAAGAAAACAAAAATATATATTTGAGAACTTTCTAGACTGATTTTAATTGTTCTAATTTTTCTTTAAAATTTGCACGGGCACTCATCTATCTCTGGGGAGGTTTAAGCATTATTCAACCAATCAGGATGGGTTATTTTTGACTTACGGGGACCGGGGTGGGAGGGTCATATAGTGCCCCCTCTGTATCTCCCCATAATTTGTTTCCCTTCTTCTTCAAATAATATAAAACTATTCAAACTTCTTCCTTTTTTTCCCCTGCATTTTCAATGCCTCAAGTTTATAAACTGCAACAGTTTACTTTGGTAATTTCGATCCCACATAAGTCCAGATTTCAAATGGGTGGGGGCACACATAGCGTTAAATCCCTACACCAACACCAACAAGCAATCCCCCCTCTCGCTTTTGAACTTTTAAAAGCCAAATAATTTGCTCATAAATGGAAGCACAGAACTTATTGAATGTCATATGGGGTTAAATTCAATGCCCAAAGTTACGTCTCTTTTTCTTGGACTCAAATCAAGACATATCGCAGTGCATTATCTTTCATACTTTGACAAAGTCTCAAGTTAATGGTATTAATAAAAATGATACGAGTCAATCAAGTTAAATCATAGTGTTTTTTAATACTATTTCATCAGGTACATAATAACAAATTATGAAATATCTATTTACACTCAACAGCACAAAGATTTATTACTTAATAGATTTCCTACACTTACAAAATTGATTTGAATGAGATCAAAATCAAAAAATGAGACAACAACAAAGTTAACGAGAAGAGCAGTAAACATTTGCTCATCAATGTCACTTGATAAGCGAAAAAGCTGCAGTCAATCAGTCAAAAGCAAATTACATAACCGGCATTTGGGACAGCGATTGTTTTTTAGCCTAGCACATACAAAAACCAAAAACATTACATGTTGTTTACCCCTCACAACCAATGTGAGAAAAGAACTGTGGACCGCTACACCACTGAGCATGCCCGGTGGCGAGCGGCCAGTTTTAAGGAACTCGGAAACCAAGAAGTGTACAGTGCTCATCACACATTTCTGTGCAAAGCGTAAAAACAAAAGTCCAAAAATATAATTCTTTATCCCTGATGCAATACCACAATCTGTTATACATTATCAATAACCAGAACCGATTGTTCACAGAGCTGTTTAAATCAAAAATATTGCAAAGTAGAGTACCAGTGTAAAAGCCAGTCCTCAATAAAAGAGATCATATGCCATTCTTTTGTTCAACTGAACACACTTCTTCTGAGTTTAGCGAGCTTGTATAATGTAAGAAATAGGCGCCCAAGAGCATGGATTTAGCATTAACCAACATTACTAGCTGTAGGCTGAGAAGCTGAATTGCGAAGGACGCGACTACAACAAGTTTAAGACACAGGCATGCAAAGGCGCCTTTGGCAGCCAGCCACATCCACCCATGAATGACTATGGAGCACAGCCAGAGATCGAAAGTGTTGGATTTTTCCAGAAGGAGGAAAACCGGAGGGCCAAGAGAAAAACCCTCATGGCATAACTCTACTCATAAATGGCCTTAGCCGGAAATTGAACCAGGGCCACAGCGGTGAGTCGCGAGTGCTTTCTTTACACACTAGCCACCCATGCCAGCCTGGTACCATCTGTGACTGGTATCTTGCTTAATTTTGTTTGCTAAGCTGAAATTTGTTCAAGTAAAAATAATCTCCAAAAGTGAACAATGTGTTAATAAACGCAAACCAGTTACAATTAGTTATATGTACTACATTATTACTTACTGCCAACATGGAATAAATACATACTGAATCTGAGTCTTTTTCCAAAACTTAGTTCCATTGACTTTATCACTTCAGAAACAACCAACTACATACTACATTACAAACTGAACCAAAGTTTAAAAATGACAAAATCTATCAAAAGAAAAATTTAATGAACACCCCCCCCAAAAAAAAAAAAAACCCAAACCCAAACAAACCAACAACAGTCAATACAGTCAGTTCTTTTTTCCCCCTTTCCTACATTCCTGGAGGCCACACTGGCCATTGGATCGGTAACCCTGGGTCCACTTTTTATGACTCTACTTACCATGGACTCCTGCACTTATGTAATATGAAAAGGTGCACCAACATACATTGCTTCACTAACTGTGCAAAGCAAATAATGCTTTAAAAAAAGTTCCCGTTAAACGCTGATTTATTTATTATGTTTTGTGCTTACGGTACGCAGAGCGTTGACCTTGGTGCACCTTCAGAGTTGATACCCCCCTCAACACAATGACTTCCTAATTTAAGTGCCCTGTTTTAGCCATGGAAATAGAGTTTTAACCTCTGAGTAATTCAATACAAGACCTGAACGTCTGACAATCCTTGTTCTTTTAAAACAGAACAGTCCTTTTAAACCACAAGGGAAACCCTGAAATAAAAAAATTAATCTGGAAACCATTTGTTGCCAATTTTTGAAACACACTGACCAAAACTGAAGGAAACTATTTTGTGACAATGTAAATGCTATAATAATTTTGGTTTTTACCCTACACCGTTAGCACTGTATGTATACTCAGTACTTTTTCAGATTTGTTTTCACAGAACTCGGGAAAGTACTGAGTATACAGTGCTAACACACATCGGTGTAAGGGTAAAACCAAAATTAATATTTTTTATCCCCGATGCAAAATTAACATCTATTAAATGCTGACACTAAAAAAAAAATTAAACCAATTGACAAGACTGAAGGAAACTCTTTGGTGACAATGTAAACGCTAACACAATTTTTTGAAATTAAACTAACAGTAGATTTTGGCAGCGTCCTAGATGAAGGTTGAATGTTTTCCCACAGTTATAATATTTTTAATATTGTACATTTTCATGCGATTTGACCTTTGGGTCGCTATCTGATAATAATGTAAATAAAAATATACCAATACCAATATAAAACAATTCCGCACACTTTTGGGGAGATTTCAAAAGCACGGTACAGAGTCAGGTCTGTGTAAAACTCAGTCATTATCCACGAAAAGTTTGATCGTATCTTGTCTTACTTCAACAATCTTGCAACAGAAGAGATATAAAATATGTCCAAAATTGTATACACTATTTTGCCCAGAAAGTGAGAGCTGATTTTGTACCATGCCTTTCACAAGAATGTGTTCCTTTCTAATGGTTACATGGATGATACATTTTTTTAAAAAGGACGCAACATTTTACCTCATCTTTAACTGTACGATAATTTACTTTGCTGAGGCGTACTAAATACTACATTTTGAATGTCCTGATACGGTTTCCACCATTTCACATGACGACGTCACCCACGATCAATCTCAGATTGCCCATGCGTTACTGATTGGTGTGCATTGTAGGTTATGCAAGCACCATTCACATGTACAAAATGGCAGATCAATGGGCAGACAGAAGTCGTTTGTGATGTCAGTGTTAAGGGGGCCTGTTGACCCAATAGCCCATACCCACGAAGTGCCGTCTGAAAAAAATATACTGCAATGCATCTTGGGAAACTGAGTACAGTACAAAATCAATCTGCCAAGATGGATGCCATGGTGTATGTAGTTAACATTTGACTATGCCAGTTGTGCACTGCATTGCTTCAAAGACAGTGCGCCATGATGGTTGCCGGTGTTGCTTGGACTCAAGGTGCACCCTTTGCGCACCAATAAAGCGCATTGGGACATGCATATGGGCTACTGACCTCATCACAATAATTTGACCTAGGACTGGTTGTCTGTAAAAGCCCTGATACTTGACACCACACTTAGAGCCTCATGACCCCATGCACGATGCGGAAATGCACCTCCACAGAATACGTGTCTACCATATCCGCCATTTTGGGAGTCAATTCCACTGCGTACATTCTGACTCCAAACAATGGCGGACAGGATGGACTCGAGTAAGTGCAAAACGCCTCGTGAAATGGGTCAATCGGTGTGCGTTATTCATCAACCATCAGAGGTTGTTGGATTCTGATGGATTCGGGAAAGATTCCTTAAAGAAAAAATATATTGCTTGATTAGCTAATGTTGACCTGGCATTGCATCATGGCTAGTAAGTTGGATTGTACGCCGTGTTTTCGGTACTTGGCCTGGATTTGTTCTCACGCCACCTCTTGAAGTTCAGATAAACACTCGCCCCGAAAGACAACATAGCAATGAAGCCAAACACCTGTAGAGAAAACAAAAGGGAAGCAAAAGGTTAGAAAGACAGAGACTCGAGACGCACTCTACCCTCTTAATGAGCTTGCCCACTTGTGTGTTAGTGCTCGGTAAATATCAGAAACATCCTCTGCATATTGATCAAGGACCCGTATTACAAAGTTTGCCTGCACTTGTAACAATAATAATTTGGATGGCTAATCACCCTTACTCAGGTTGAGAAGCTGAATTGCGAAGGTTGCAGCCAGCGCCACAACGTGTTCGAGCCACAGGCATATGCAAAGGCGCCTTTGGCAGACAGCCACACCGACCCATGACCACAGAGCACAACCAAAGATCAAAAGTGTTTGTTTTTTGCCAGAGGGAGGAAAACCGGAGGGCCCGGCGAAAAACCCTTGTGGCATAGGAGAGTACCAACGCACAACTGTACTCACACATGGCCGAAGCTAGGAATCAAACCAGTGTCACAATTGGGAAAGGCAGGTGCTTTATGTACTAGCCACCCATACCACCCATGTCATCCAAATAGAAAACTAGAGTTGAGATCTTTCAGTTATTTTCAAACTGGTATGAAGATAGACTTCAAGCTGCAATTAAATTGACTGACTTCACCCTGTATGAACTACTTCAATCATAGCATACATGTAGGTTCTCATCTCAGCAACTGATAATCTTTGGGACATATTTTTATGTTGAGTAAATCAGGCGTTTAGCGAGAGGTTGTTTTTTCTGTTGTTCCATTGAGGGGGGCAATAATAATCATGCAGTTCATGATGGTTTATTAATGTGTCATACAATCATCAACTTCAACTATCCGCTGCATATTGCGTCAGAGCTTTGGTCGAATTTTGTAGCAAATCCAGCTTCTTGGCCCACATTTGGTAATGTTTTGCAGTGGTGGTGCGCAAAGAAATGTCAAAGTTATCTTCCTTGAAATTTCAGTCGAGTAAAACTGAATCTTTGGCACATTGTCTATTGTAGCGCAAAAGTAGCAGTCATGTCCAGCAGAGGTGTAGCCTTTTGTCAAGGCCTTCCTTGCTTAGACAAAGCTGTGTAGCCCCAGAGCGTCAGGCCTCATTGTGCACACGGGAGTGGCAAAGCCATGAGGCCTTTTCCAACTTGAATTTGTGTTTTGGGGGTGTTGAATTATTCATAAAGATTCACACATAAATTAGCCATAATTGTTACGCAAATAAGTAAAGTTAAGAAAGGTTGACCAATCACAATGCATTATAGGCCACTGTATGCTGACCCCATCACTTATGATTGGTTTGGAATTTTGCTACCCCTGGTGGAAGTAAGAAATAGCCTTAGTGGCTTCGCCACTTGTGTGTGTGGTCTCCGGTTCTAGTCGCTTTGCGGCTACACAGCTGTCTAGGCCACGAAGGCCTTGATGAAAGGCTAGCACAAGCGATGAGATTGACACTAAATTAAGAACACCTCAGAATTGTGTTTGCTGACTGCTGCTAGCGGTTGGCCCAATGTTGTCAGCGCACAACTCGTTCCACTCATCAATTTGTTCGCTCAAGGAGAATGAAGTCCCGGATGGATTGCGAGGGAGTTTGTGGTGATCAGAGTGATTGAAAATGCAATACTCACACAGGCAGCAATCAATACTGGATTGATAGTGATTATGCTGGCCAGACTAACGATGAAATAGGCAATCGTCCCGATTAAGCTCACAGCAAAGTCCTGGAAAAACATTACAAAAAAACACAACAAACAACAATAAAAAAAACAGCAGATGAATGATTCACTTCATAAAAAGTTATTTAAAAAAAACAATTCAAGTACTTCCCGAGTCCTTCATAATCAGCCGCAGAATTCGGATGAGTTTGGAGGATTGAGGCAAGCTTGACATTCACCTAAGCTTACAAGAGGATCTTACACAGCTCCTACAAAATGATTTTTGAGGATTGAGGCAGTAGGGAACCTACATAAACTCATATTGGTTGATTTTCGAGGATTGAGGCAGTATGGATCCTACATCAACTCATATTGGTTGATTTTGGAGAATTGAGGCAGTAGGGATCCAACATAAACTCATATCAATTGATTTTGCAGGATTCAGGCAGTAGGGATCCTACATAAACTCATATCGATTGATTTTGGAGGATTGAGGCAGTAGGGATCTTACATAAACTCATATCGATTAGTTTTGGAGAATTGAGGCTGTAGGGATCCTCCATAAACTCATATCGATTGATTTTGGAGGATTCAGGCAGTAGGGATCCTACATAAACTCATATTGATTGATTTTGGAGGATTGAGGCAGCAGACACCCCAAATAACCTCAAAGGGGGCCTATTGGTTTATTTTGGAGGATTGAGGCAGTAGGGATCCTACATAAACTCATATTGGAGGTTGGGCTGCTCCGAGAAAGACATAAGATTAAAGGAAATCTCTCTAAGAGTCTACCTCACACAAAATTGTTTACTCACAAATAAATAGACGTTGATCCTCGTGATCTGCTTGGCTTTTCCCAAAGCGAAGACGAAGAAGAGCATGACGCACACCGACAACCCGCTGAATACGACGATCCCAAAAAAGATGGACGAGACGCTTACTCCTGAGAAGATGCAGAGTATAAAGGCGATGAGTGACCATCCCTGGGGACAAAAATAAAGACAAGGATAGCACTGAGTTTATTGAATTTCGATCACTTTTTCTGCAATTCTTGTTTCCAACTGGGAGGCATGTGGGGGAGGGGGGAGGAGGGAGTTTGTGAGGCTGTGACCTGAGGTGTTTAACTCTTGCCAATGTTCTCTTGTTGTACTGCACTGGTTTCTTGTACTTTGTATATATATATATAAATTTTTAGGTTGTCTAAACTCCTTTGTTTCTTTCATAGCGTTTGAAAAGTCTACTGTCTTGTTATGGAGCTTAAATCAATCAAGCTTTTGGACACATTATAAGTGTTCTAACTTCTATCATTTTAATAAGTGGACAATCAAATTAATGACTTGAATTGAAGTGAATAAATGAACAGAAACATTTAGGGTCAACCAGTGTTGTAGTACTCATACACAGTACTCAGTAATCGAGTACTACTACTCAAGTAGTATACTCAAGTACTACTACTCAAGTAGTATACTCAAGTACTACCACTCAAGTAGTATACTCAAGTACTACTACTCAAGTAGTATACTCGAGTACTACTATTCAAGTAGTATACTCAAGTACTACTACTCAAGTAGTATACTCAAGTACTACCACTCAAGTAGTATACTCAAGTACGACCACTCAAGTAGTATACTCAAGTACTACCACTCAAGTAGTATACTCGAGTAGTACTTCTCGAGTGCCATTTTGATGGTACTTGTATTCGTACTGGGAGTCAGCATATCAACTGTATCCCTGCTAAACACAATAAAATGCGCAAAATGGTACTTTGT
Organism: Pisaster brevispinus; assembly: GCA_023634235.1. Lineage (NCBI taxonomy): Eukaryota > Metazoa > Echinodermata > Asteroidea > Forcipulatida > Asteriidae > Pisaster > Pisaster brevispinus. Next base: position 7,500,824 of record JAMKCF010000008.1, on the reverse strand, counting down.
TGCATAGTAGTCAACTCCATTCCCATACTCTGTTGCACCGTGCTGCATCTAGCAGGGTTCTACACGACCTTGATATGTCTATGTGCAATCACAGTCCCCAAGTCCCCAACAAAACTTCAATGCATAATTGGTGCATTTAGCAAGGGTGTTCATTTCAATGTTGCTTTTTGAAGCATTTTAGCAGGGAGCTCAGAAAAATTACCTGTGTTGGGGTTAGGGAACAAACAATAATTGATTTTAAACATGGCATAAGCTTACAATTTTCTTGGCCATCACTATGCCATTGATGGATTTGACGTAGCTCATTTCCATTCCGCATTTACGCTCACCGCCTTCAGTTCCACCACTACCCCCTCCAAGTTCCTGCGCATTCATGTCGGCCATGGTGAAGAAACCAAATGGCTTTACAGTTGACCTGTGAATGAATAAAGTAGTGATGAAGTGAAATACAAGTAAGTTTCTTTGTTTTAGTCAATCATGGACTAGCTCTGGGATGGAAGTACAAATTTAGTCAGTCAGGGTAATCTGCCAGCAGGGTAAATAGAATGGTTGGTCCGGCCATTCGGGTTCATCAAGCACCGAGTGTGTTAAGACAACGAAACAGCCACGCATATTCAGTAAGAAAATTGCATTTTTTTAAAAAGGTTTTCGCATGTAATTTGCCAAAAAAGACGCACTAGCATTGAGAATGTTCAGTGTGATGAGAACATTTTAGATGAGCAGTACAAAGAAAACTGAACTTACTGCTGGTTGAAGACTACAAAATGTTAAACTATCACTACAATATTAATGACCATTTTGAAATTGTAGCGCTATTGAGGCCCAAAATGAAGTCCTAAATAAGACTCACGGATGGTCTTAGTTACTAGAAATAATCAGTAAACATCATGGCACCAAAATTTTTTAATTTAGCAAAATTGCCAGCTTAGAGATTTTTCATAAAATTTCACCAAACCAAGCCGCACATCCAGTGTTAAATGTGCTCTCCACAACTAATGAGCAGTGCCTAACTCTGGCCTCTGGGGGGATTTCAGCATATTTAAAAAAATGTGGGTTTCTATTCATTTATATCGCCTCCTCTGAAGGTACTTGCTTGGGCATGTTGGGCGTGCCGTCGTAGGGCCAAGAAGCGGAGGAAGTCCAGTGTATTGGCATTATTTATAAATTAAATGGGGCTAGGCTGTTTACATTGCCAACACACATCACAGCAGTATTACCAATAATGACCAAGCCAAGTTTCATGGCCAGGCAGTCTAGCACACCAAATTCAAGTTGTGGTGGCTGAGTCATAACAATTTGGCTTGGGTTCAAATCTCAGTCCCGGCACTTGTCATGCTTGCCTTTAGTTGCGATGATCGTAACCCTCTCCATGGAGGGTTATGATCATCGCAACTAGCTTGCCTTGTGTCTAGACACGTCTTTGACTGGAGTTTGTTTGAGCAAGACACTTAAACTGTAATTGCTCCTTGGCGTTTATGTCCTAACTAAATTATGAATCCGGCAAATTTTCCGCTGCCCGCCACCAATTTATCTCCCTAAGTTCTGGTTAAATTTCACTAAATTATATTCTTACCTATCAAGGAGGATTTACCGAACATATACAGCCAGAAAACAGGCAGAATTTAACAATTCTAAAGGCTTAAAAAGGTGTCCCAAAATCGCAAGGCTTCGTCTTGCAGTGAGATGAAAACAAACGCCATGTTGTTTCGTTTTCCTGCTGTTTGTGTGTCTGTGTAAGTTGTGCAATACTCCAGTCAGTCGGTCATCGTTCATACGCATTGGACAATTCGCTAGGACTTTTTGATTTGTGGAATGGGTAATAATCGAAGATGATATTTAGGAGGGAAATTAGAACAACCCACAAAGCACACGTTGAACTTACCTAGGGCTTGTACTAATGGAATAATCCAAAACAAAGTTATGAATATTCAGTTTATGCAAGCCATTGGACAAACCCAGCTTATTTTAATATTCATAAATATTACATATTCATTATGACCTTTGGTGAACCAGGTATTGGGAGAAACATGTACGACAAACAAACCATTCTGGTGTCAATGCCTCATAGCTGTGTGGTACAGGCTATGCTCTCTTAATAATGTGATCTCTCTCTTGTTACAGGTTCGAATCTCCGTAAGTACATTGCATTATTTATATGATTGCTTGCTAACGCTCATTCCTTCCAGTAGACAAGATACAGGTAGAAACATGGAGGGACAACATGGAGACTGGGTGAGTGAGGAGACAGGAGAGAAGAAGACAGTGTGGGAAAAAGCGGGGTTTTTTTCGCCCAAATTTGAGGATTTAACCAATTATCCTTAGTTTTTAAACCGATCCCCTATCATGCCTATCTATTTAATGTTATGAAAACTATTTTTTTACATTTTCAAGATTCAGCGAATCAATATAGAACACATCCTCAGGTATGAACTGGAAGAAAAAAAAATATATAAAAACTTTTTAAAAACGTCAAAAAGTTGGTGGCTGAATGCGGAAATTTTTCCCTATATATGGTGACATTGCTGACACAGTGACACAGTGACACAGTGACACAGTGTCACTGACACCTGCAACTGACACTCGAGTTCTGACATGAGTTGGACAGTATCAAGACCTAAAAAGTGTATCATTCAAATCAAATCAAACAGTATTAAAGTCAACGACATAAAGCAATCTAAGTCCTACTTGGTCACCCTTACAATTACATGAAAATAAACGCAACTTACTTGAATTTAAAGCAAAATCTGGGGGAAAATATCCGGAAAAAATCTCTGCAGTCCGCCCAACAGATGCACGTCTAGGACCCAAACGACTTTGAGCGGAAACTCGTGTGCCTCGATTTTTGGAACCATTTCCAGACTCTTCACTACACCGACCGCAAGAGGGCGTTGTTCTACGATGAAGGCTGGGGGCGGGGCGGGGCGGAGGGGGAGGGGCGGGGCGGAGGGGTGGGGATGGGCAGGGGATCGTTTTTTACTTTTATGCTTTTGTAGCAACCTCCATGTCAGCTTACAAGCTAGCGACTCTTTCACAAGGAAGAATCTATTTACAGACAGGATACTGGATTCTAATGATCAAATACAAAAATTGAATGCAGAATATTGTTCAGTTTAGTTACCCCTACAAAAAAAGCTCTGCATTACAAATTATACTAGTGTGTGCACCAGTTTAGTACCAATCCTTCCGAGAAAATAAATAGTTTCTATTTACAAAACGAAGAAAGTCAAAGAAATTGCATTTGTGGGTCTTGCAATCACTTTTGGCCCAATTTCTGGTCCCTGCCTACCATAGCATTTTGGATATGTTGAAAAGTTGGTTTTAAGTAAAAACTAGAGGATTTAAATTGATTTATTCTTTTAAAAAAACCAACAACAACAAACAAAACAAAACAAAATGACTAACGTTCTGAAAGTTTAACAATGGGAATATTAATCGCGATAAAAACTGCAATAATAAAATAAACGTGAGAAGCTTTTCGCAAAAAATGGTTCTACATTAATCAGTCACTGACAAGATAAAGAAGGTTTTTTTCCAACTCATCCGCTTTATTAAAATAACAAAGAGTTCACAGCCTGGCACCATCGAAATAGTTATAATATATGCATTCATCTATATTTACAATACAGTGCAGTGCTTTTGGGGGTGTAGCCCCCCCCCCAAGACTCTTAACACAAGAACGACTAGTTCAAAGTCATGAAGAACTCATTCAAGAGTTACACATACTAAAACAATGCCTTTTATATACATATAATTATCCCAATAATTGTGTCATATTTATTATGTGTAATAGACAGCTCCACCAAACCCTAACCAAACGACCAATCAGAGCCCAGATTGCACAACCATAAGCCTGCAAAAGTCTAACACACAACAGCATACTAAAGTGGACTTGTGGTGAGTAGCGCATGGAGTACACTCAATATAGCGTGTCCTGGCCCAGCAGTCAAGTGCGTTGAACGCGACTTCTGGTGAAAAATTTATCAGAATTTGGGTTCGAATGTCATGTCACTCGTGGGTGAAACTCTGAACCATAATTGCTTCTCATCATCCAGGAGTACATGGGCATCTACCTAGGTTTTACATCATTGATGCAGGGTTCTCCCCATGTACAAGTGATATGCGCGAATTGAGTGCTGATACGCGAAAATTTCAGCCAATATGCATACAAAATAATAATAATAATAATAATCATCATTCTCAAAAATTCTGAGAGAAAAACCACAAAGAATGCTTCAGATTGCACAGTAGAGCTTTTAAAGCAGTAGAGTTTTTAAATTAAAGAACATTCCGAAGATGTTGTTTCAATTTAGCGTGCTTCAGGCCAAACATTTTTAAAAAATTGTCCAGAATGCCCCACAATTTGGGAAAAACCTTGGGGAGAACCCTGATTGATGTGAATATGCCAATTTGGCTGCCGGTAGTGCATACTCCAAAGGAGCTGAGATGGTTTCAGGAATGCTTAGGACACAATGAACAAAAGGTACAAGCTTTGAGTTGCCTACTTGCCTTGAAAAGTGCCAAATAGATGTAAATACACAACATTATTATTACTAATAGTAATAAACTCAAGTAGCTTTACTCACTATGCACAGTGGTGAGGCTGGATGGATCAGCCCATTACTATTGTAACCAAAGATTAAAAAAAGTTTTTTAAAATTTGCCCATATATAGGTGTTCCGTTGTGTCAGAACAAATAGTTTTTAATCTCAATTGGAATAGCTGTGTTTGAGATAGCGTTTTGGGTTTTTGTATGTTTTTGTTTTTAAATCCTTTATCTTTAGCATTAAACAAACCTTAAAAACAAAACATTTCAAAATGTATCCTTTAAAGAACATTAGTTGCAAAAAGTTTCATTTTGAGTGCTTAAGAAAAAAGTTGGAAAAAAAGAAGTAAACATTTCCCCCCCAGTTTTCAAATACTCTTCGCTTTCATAAAAAGAAATTATCACAATGACATTAACAAATGTATATTAACATCAAAAATAATACATAAACAAGTTTTTTTTTTTAAACAAATGAGCACCATTAAACTGAAATATCGACTCATGAAATTTACGTTCCCTGACAAAACAAATAATAAACCTTTCCCCAAAATAATTAAATATCAGAAAAAGACTTAAAATAATTTTTTTAAATTTACAAATTTTGAATAATTCATAATTACACCATATTCAATAAAATACCATTTGTTGATGATTGTTGCCATGGTGATACTTTTTGGAGGCAGTGGAGGTAAAATAGTTCCCATTTCACATCACAAAGTGGAAAGTAGGCCATCTTTATTGGCAATGATAAATCATTTTTTGAACGCACAACTATGCGTTATGTGTAAAGACTACGTGTGGCACGCAGGAGTTTGATCAAATTCCTTTCGTGATCGTTCAGGGAACCACTTGGCTATGAAGAACATTATAGCGCTCGACACAGCTCAAAGCCAAAACCCCATCCATTGCCTTGGTGCCCTAGGAAATGATCCGCGATAAATTTACTACGGAAAGGTGCCCTGACTGCCCTGCCCTGACAAGAATGATGTATCAGGTTTGCCATGGCGTGTCGTGGCCGAATGGTCAAGTGCACCGGACTCAAGCTCCAGTGTTTCTGATCAGTAGAGTGTGGGTTGGAGTTCCGGTCTTGACACTTGTGTCCTTAAAGCAAGACACTTAACCATTATTGCTTCATCCTTCGGATGGGACATAAAGCCGTAGGTTCCGTGTGTTGTGTAACAATCATTAAAGAACCCACTTACACTTATCGCTAAGAGAAGGTGTTTGCCCAGGTGTTGCTTGCAGTGGCTGCTAAATTTGCCCAAACACCTTGTAAACCCTATAAAAGGTGTTATATAAATGTGTTTCATAATTCCAAAACTTCAAAAACCTGTCTTGAAATAAATAATAATAAGCGCTTTGAGACGCCCGTAGATAAAGTGCTATATAAAAACTAATTATTATTATTAATATTATTATATATTATGAAGACCAAAAAGCTTCATAAGTGAAAATAACAGTCGTCAAAAAAAAAAGAACGTGGTGATACCCATAAATGTTACACCTTCATTTGTATTGTCTTTTAGTAAACCCAACTTGTGTAATTACGAGAGACTCGTTAAAAGTGGTTTAACTTGTAAACAAACAGTTTGTGATAGTTGCATTGTGTCATGCAGTCATTGACTTCAACTGTCTGTTACATGTTGCATTCAAGTTTTGGTAAAAATTGGTATCCAAGCGATTGGTAGCTTTGTGACCAACTGTTTATATTCCTTGATCTGCGACCATTTCGTCGTGTCAGTGCAAAAACATCTCCTAAAACAGTACTTTCACGCAATACGAGCAAGTTTGTTTACAAAACATTGTATCTCGGTTAAAATAGCCCGGATGTACACACAAAACAAGTCCGCGTCGAGATACAATGTTTTTGCACGGACCATTTTTTCGCGAGATACGACATTTGAGCAAAATTGAGATACAACGTTTTTGCACTGACGCGACAATTTAATGGTCTACTTTAATGTACTTGTTTTAATGACAGTGCAATGCCACAGAGATAAACCTCCCTGGATGTCACATCAAAGCTTTTCTTTCCACCAAAAGCCTGTAAATACTTTCATTACAAATATTGTCGTTGCATTGTTTTTTGCAGCATGCTATACTTACAATCCACACTGTCTGCTTTTAGACATTGTAGGCTTCACACTTATATTAAAGTGGGAAAACTTCAGTTACACAAAGTTCACACACCGTGCCAAACGTAACAAAATTACTTGCTAATCTATGGAATTCATTTTAAAAGGTACGACACATGATCGAACTTGTTGGGAAAAAAATCCTAATAAATTCAAAGATTCTTACTTTGAGAACTCACTTTTCATTCAAAAAATGGAATCCAATGTTCGTTTTTCTGTTGAGTTTTGACAAAAGTTCACATTCTCCTTGTATATGTTATGAGAATTGGAAACTAGTTAAAAAGTGATGAAATGTAATGAATGAACTCCTCAAAAAACCAAATCTTCCATGACTAATTTATGTGCTAAAGTACCAATTTACTAATGCTGACCAACAAGATTGCCTCCTATTTCAATGAGGTTTGCTGATTGGTTACTTGGCCAAAGCAGCTGTCATTAGACTCGTCTCCAGCTCTTCCTCAGTATCGGACTTTGTGCCTCGGACTTCGGAGTACCACTGGTTGGCAAGATGCCGCATTTGAATTCTCCCGGCAATTAATTCCTGATAGAAAAAAAAAAGAGAGTTGATTTTGGATATTCTTTCACATTTTTGTGAAACCCTTTTAAAGTCGCTTGTCATTCCTTTCAGGTACAGGCAGGGCCCAAATTATAGAGCTGCTTAAGCACAAAGAGCAGCTAAGCACAATATGCTTATGCTTAACAGAATCAGAATACCATCCAAAATATGTGGCATATGTGACTGGTATCCTGCTCATTTTCGCCAAACAGAAAATTGTTAAGCAACATTTTCTGCTTATGCAGCTGTATGAAATTGGGCCCAGAGCTTTCACTTCTGGGTAGATTATTAAACTACTCCTCCCAATACCCCCCCCCCCAATAAAACAAACCAAAACAAACAAACAAAACTAACTAACAAACAAACAAACAAACAACCCCAAAACCCCAACAAACCACCCGACAAACAAACACCGCCAACAAACCACAGTACCTAAAGTAAGTATTGGCCATCTCTGCTGCTTTTTATTTTTTGTTCTGTAGGTCACAAGGTGACAAAGATTGCAGACAACATTTTTTAAAATATCAATTAATTGTACAGCCATCTTATTTTTCTCTCATTTACACCAATGTAACCAATCTGAGGCCGAGAGGTAAACTAGTCTGGCTCCTTTTTTCTTTGCAATGCCAAACAGCATCCGCGAAAATTACTGCATACAGGCACAAGACAAGACATACGACTAAGCTCTACGGTGCATGAAGCTCACCTTGTCTGTATATCGCCGTGTAAAGAACGGCACAAAGTATTTGGTGTCCCACTTTATGAAGCCTGTGAGGTGGGGTCTGACATAGTTGACTTCGTACTCCTCCTCTGTCAGTTCAGACAAATGCTCTGTGTCAACAGCACTCCCCTAAATAAACAAACAAACAAACAACACAAACAGTAGACGATTACTCATCTTCCTAAATTAAAATTCCCCCATTCATTGTTCTGAAGAAGAAAAAAACAAAACAAGATTCTCTACACTTTGATGTACAGAAATTTGCATGATTGCAGAAGGTTTGGACTTTCAAAAACATCCCTTGTTTTTCCATTGTAGGATGGTGAACACCACCAATGCATTTTTCTCCACTGTCACATATTAACATTTTTTATAACATTTTCTGTCACAAGTTAATGCTAGCATGGACATGCTGCAAGTTGGACATGGACAACTTCAATCACATAGCTCCTGCTCACCATACTTTGTTGCCCCAAGAACGAGTCACGTCACTTTTTGCTGATAGAGCCTTCACAGTCTACGAACCCAAACTCTGGGATAAACTTCCAAATCACATCAGGGATCCAACATCTTTCTACACATTTCAAGAAACTTCTAAAAGCCCCAATTGTTTCAGGAACCCTACCATCAATGACTTACTTATTGCAAAAGATGTTTTAAAAGTAGAACATAATGATTCACACAGCGATCTCTTGAAGTTGTGTGGTTTTCTTTTTACTTTGTAAACTAACACGGTCCGCCATTTTGTAGAACCTAATTTTTGACTCCACAAAATGGCGGACCATGTTAGTTTATGAAATAAAAGGAAAACCACACAGTTTCAAAAGATATTTGTGTGAATCATTATATTCTACTTTACATGTATAACATCTTTTCAACCATATTCATTTCATACAAAATGCTTTTACAGCAACAAAGCCCCAAATTTGAAGGCAATGTGTGCTTTTCAAAAATGTGTGACAGTGGTAGCTTATTTGATGTGAAGAGAGAGATTGTTCCATAAATGAGGTCCAGCAAACGGAAAACTACGCTCACCATATAATTTGGTGCTTATGGAGAAATTCTAGGCTTACGGTCCATAGAATCACGTACTTGACAGGGTGCCTGCCTTAAGTGCAGAACTCTATGGTATAAAGCAGTGCCATGAAGTTGGGCCCAGCATTCCTAGTCCAGGAGCAGGGTCAGGGTCAGTTTTACCGTTCAATAATACCAAACGATTCAACTCAAGATCATTTTAATTTTGAAGCCCCGACGCAATTACAACATCAAGTTTACGGCTGCAAATTACTGGATTAGAACTGGTTCCTTTATTGATTCTGGTTGTGAAGCCAAGGACTCTCAGAAAAGCGAAATAAATCACTGTACTAGCCAAGAACCCAATGGAGAGAAGACAAGGAAGGAAGTTTCAATTTTAGATGTGGGAGGAAAACCCCACAGAATTATTCCAGGGAAAACCCATGCAATCAGGCAGGGAGTGAAAACCCAATCCACATAGTGCCCACGGTGGGATTTGAACCAGGTTCCCAGAGGTGAAAGGCGAGACAAGATACCACTCTACCAACCTGACCGCCAGGAAAAGCATGGTGCTCCATGTTATGGGATAACATGCTTCTGACCAACAGTAATTCAGTTTACTTCTGTTGTCCCTGACCCGCATAATGGGAGACTTTTTGGGACTCAAGGTGGCAGCCTCAGGTAATGCATTCTTCTTTAAAATGTGAGCATGCTCAGAACGACGTAAAACAATGAAAATTTACCTGATAAGTCTGCTGCCACCTAGCACTCAAAAATCTCCCATTGTTTTGTCATTGTTGGGCACTTTTCTTGTGTCTTTTCCCAGATTGACTTATCATGCTTGCATGTTCCCTTCATACACTCTTTTTTCCTTTTCCTCATGACATTCATTTTTGCCGTTCTCCATGCTTGTCTAGTTGCCATCCTGTCATCATCCCTTTTGTACTTTACCGTTCTGTTTGTTTCTTTGGCTAGGCCAATGTTTCTTGCTTCGTTTTTTTTCAGTGCTGGTCTTATAGTTTTTCAATTTGTTGTATATGTATTCTTTTGGTCGGATAAATTATAATAAATACTAATAGTGGTTGGTACATCGACTCGAAAATTCAGAGGTTATGGGTTTGAATCCCACCCGAGTCTAATGTGGATTGTTTTCCCACAGGACTCGTAAAGCACTGAGTGTTTATCACACATCGGTGCAAGGCTAAAAACAAAATTGATAACGACTGTTGAGGGCGACAGACACAAAGTGTTTTGGGACTCACCAGATCTTCCGTTTTGCTGAGGGTAACTTCCTTCTTCGGTTTATCCGATTGTGGATTGATGAACTGGATCAAGAAGAGGAAAAAGAAAATGGACAATGGTTGATCAGATCTTTTTATTTGTGGTGACTTATTTTTTCAAAACAACAAAGTGTAACTTTGAAGTGCCAAAGGTTTGACAATCGGAGGTCCCTGAATGCAGGTATTTACACACTGGATTTCATATTCACTACATTATTGGAGACCGAGAACAAAACAGAAAAGGGAAAACAAAAGGGTCTCCATCGAGAAATTCCCAAGACTGGGGCGCTCCACAAGGAATTTTGTGTACAAAGTCTACGGGAGGTTCTTAACTACAGGGACAAAGGAAAGAACAAAAGATGTCTCCACAGGGATGCAAACAAATAGAATGTGTGTCTGAGTGTATAAGTGTGTACTGTGCAGATGCTTTCACCACATGATATCACGCACCTTGCAGGCTGGCTTAATTTATCTATGATTCAAAACCACAATGTATGGTATTATTAAGGGAAGGTCTACGTTTGGTAATGACTCTGAAAATTAATGAAGCACAGCAGCTCTGGATAGTATAATGCATTTTGAGAAACTTTTCACTTTGAAGTACTGTGGTTATGGAAAAAATACATCACTTTTTATTCCCCAAAGTTTGAATCTGAGAAGCGTCACAGCCGTAACGCTTCTCAGATCGTGTATTCCTGTAGGCAATTTTCTTCCTGCGTGGAAATATTCGCTCTGTTTTTTTCGGTGATATCTCAACAACGCAACCACCTTTTGAAGTGAAATTTTCACAGGTTAGTTTTATTGTATATACCTACATTTCGATAGGATTAAATCAATCAAACGGTTCCAAAAACCAAAGGTATACTTTGCCTTTAAATAGTCAAACAGTAGGAGGGTTGATGTACCTTCAGCAACGGCATTGTGAGGCCTCCAATGACCACCACAGTGAACAGCACGATGGTGAGTGTGGTCGTAACTAAGACGTGTCGCGTCTTGTCCCCAAACATCAAGTGGAGACTGAGCGCATAGGCAATGGCTCCCCGCAACCCTGAAAAGCAACAGAAACACAACTGCTTTAAAAAAAAAGTTTTCCTTTTTTTTCTCGAAGAGACGTAATTAAGATAAAATGTGTGACGCTCAAGTGACGAAAGCTCCCAGTAACATGAAAAAAAAAACAGTCCAGTGTCCAAGGCGGGATTCGAACCGGGGTCCTACAGGTGGAAGGCGATGAAAGATACCTCTTCGCCAACCTGACCACTCAGTTGGTGTAGATGCTTTTGAGGTGGCTTCAGGCAACTGACATCGATCAGTAAGGGGCGTCTCAAAAGTCCAAACGGATTGGATCAGTAAAAATATTCCAGCCGGTGTTCGTGGACTGGTCAGGGTTCCAATTTGGAGGGAAAATCCACCAGACAGCAGGACTTGTAGCTCAAAGTTTATAATGGACCAGAAGATTTTTTTTTTTACAAGACCAGAATCAAAATGAGAGAACAAAACAATGTACAGTTTACAAAAATAAAATAAACTGTTTATATTGAGCAAGCACAAAGAGAAGATTGATCTCATTTGTCTTATGGGTAAGTATACTTCGATGCTCCACAGAATAAAAAAAATTCTTATCAGACTCAAAGTCAACAATTGAACATCCTTTAAAAAAAACAAAATTACACAGCGAGGCATTATTATTAAATTGAAAAACACAAGACCCTCGGACTTGTTCAGTCCTGAGTTAACTGGCCAGGTGTCGCAGGAGATTCTGTCCCCCCATAACGGCGGACTGTATACAAACTTCTTCTGATAGCGCCCTCTTTTGAATCCTCCTTCTCCAGCCCATGTTAGTTTCCCATATGGGGGACAGAATCTCCGGGGGGACAGATTTCCCAATGACACTAAAATCACTCAACCTCGTCCCCAGTGGTGTACGATCTCGACGCACCATTTTGTTTTCTTTCCCAGAATGCCTTGCTCGATCGTAAAACCTGGAAGTGTGATTTTAAAATATCCAAATATATTGGATATTTTAGTTAGTCCTGTGGTTGATCCATTCTGTGTTAGAGACTTCGCTGAGCGCGCTGTCAAAGGATGCATCAAGTCATGGAGCAACTGGCCCCCTCTCATTCATTTTCGATCTTGTGATTTGTCTAACTGTATGCAGTTTAGGGTGACCATGTAAAAACATGATTCATTTGAAATGTATTGCGTAGAAAAAAGTGCCCGACAAGCGTTTGAATGTTTTTAACAAGCGTGCACGCAAAGCAGTACATTTTGGTTAGCCAATCAGCATTGATTTTCAGTGTTTCCCTACCAGGGGTTAGCGACGAGAGGTATCGATACGGTGTGCTGCCCATGGTAGCGAGGCTGTAAAATCACTGGCCTAGGGCCTATGATCAAGTGTAAATTTCATACCCTGCTGGTCCACTGGACCACCGAGATGTTCCATTGAAACATTCAAAATGTTAAAAACACGTAATTTTTCCGGTAGGAATTATGTGGTAGCTCGGCACCATGTTACTTATTGAGACAATCTCGAACAGTGCCAGAGAGTAACAACATGGATCCGTCTTTTTTTTTCTCCTAGATGAAATTCTTACCACTGAACCACATGACCAGCTGCATCTTCAAGGTGATCTTGTGCTCTCGGAATTTATTGCAGAGAAACGACAGTGGGAATATGTTGAGGGCTCTGCCTACCAGGATCAGGATCTGATAACAAGGAGAGAAGAAAGGTGCCATATAAGCCTAGGTATCTGTTCGCAACGCCAAAATGACACTCTTAGTCTTTTTTTTCCAAGCAGGTAAGAAAACAATATTAGAAATGTTCATTTCAAAAAAATTTGGATGGGAATGTTTTCACAAACTGCCTCGTCTTCATCTGGGCCCAATTTCATGGCTCTGCTTACCGTAAGCAAAGAATCGGCGCTTACGGAAGCAGGGAATTCTGCACTTATGTCAAGCGTATTTCACGGGTTAGCAGAGAACTTTTGCTTGTGTGCGTGCATACTCCACATTACTAGGCATTCTTTGCTCACACAGCTAGCACAGAAATTCAGCGCTTGCACAGTAAGCGGAGAATGATGATCGCAAGCACAGAATTCTGCGGTAAGCAGAGCCATGACATTGGGCCCTGATCCACTCTCACAAAAGGGCACTCATCAATTGATGTTTGTGTCCCTCTTCATGATGTGGGTATTAAACACACAGCGCATAGCTTAATGATTTGAGCTTGCACCGAGAAGGCAACCTGAATCCCGAAGGACTACAGGTATGCATTGCCTTACTCGTTGCCCAATAACGTGTAACTTAACCTTTCTAATGTCTGCAACACTGACCATGATCTGTCTCAAATGTACAAGCATTTTTCATCAAGTAAACAGAACCCGAGAAGAATGCTTATATTATTTCTGGTAATGGCGTGCCGTGGCCGAGCGGATAAGAGCACCGGACTCAAGCTCTGGTGTTTCTGATCAGCAGAGTGTGGGTTCGCTTCCCAGTCATAACACTTGTGTCCTTAAGCAAGACATTTAACCATGATTGCTTCGTCCTTCGGATGGGACATAAAGCCGTTGGTCCCGTGTGTTGTGTAACGCACGTAAAAGAACCCAGTGCACTTATCGCAAAGAGAAGGGGTCCGCCCCGGTGTTCCTGGTTTGATTGGCAGCATATTGTGCCACAGCACCTCGTAAACCTTTACATGGTGCTATAAAGGAATAGGTCTCATACTTCAAAATGTAGCTCCACATACCTTGCAGGGAAAAAAATACTGAGCGCTTTGATATAGTGCTGGGCACCTCTGAAAAACAGTGTGTTTCACTGAGAGGTCTCCCCAGGGTAAAGAAGAAATAAATAAATAAAGGGCAATGTTCACAGTTGGTTCTATGCACAGTCATGCCACCATATACACAACCCCTGCAGTCAAGTGGTCGCTTATCTCACTCAAATGTTACCAAGAGTCGGAGGGTTTAAGTTATATATATATTTTTTCATCAAAGGTCTAGTGGGAAATGAAGCTTCTTCTTTTTTTTAAGAGCAAACAAAATCACATTCTTCCACTTACTAATGTCCAGATGGTGAACGCCGCCTCAAATTTGTGATTGAACGTTGGGATGGCCAGACCAAGGTACACAAACACGCAAGTCTCTGAAACAAAGAAGAAACGACAATCAACTCATTTCAACTCCAGTGCAAGAAGGATCTTCTGCCTCCAACGTTGTCACGATTGACTCATATTCACTGTGAGCACCGGCACTCTCGAATAATGCTTGTCATAACTGCCAAAAAGAGGTCAAATTATTTAACTATTATTTGTATCTGGTAATGAAACCAAGGATGCCTCATAATTGAACTTAATCACTGTAGCTCACAAGCCTGAGTAAAAAACCTGTAAACAAGGGTGCTTGCTATGTGAACCAGAAACACCGGGGTTAACCTCTACTCTTCTACAATAAGTGTTCTGGGTTCTTTTACGTGCACTACCAATCCAAGCACACAGGACCTACTGCTTAATGTCCCATAAGAAGGACAAAGCAATTATGGTGAAGTATCTTTTGCTGAAAGACACAAGTGCCACGACTAGGACTCGAACCCACACTCTGCTGATCAGAAACACTAGCGTTTGAGTCCGGTGCTCTTAACCGTTCGGCCATGACACACCACAATAATTTGACACGGAGATCTGTCCCTCTTTGTAGCGGGTAAACAGAGCGTAGCAAGGTAGGTGCACGCCTGGGCACTCCCAGGCTGCCTCCGGTAGGATTCAAACCCACAGAACCTGGAAAGCACTGAGTATACTGTGCTTGTCACACATCGGTGCATGGGGGACATCCAAAAATAATGTCAGCAGTTCCTTTTAATTAAAAAAAAAAAAGGATTGTCCAGCCGTTTCTCTGACAACATTTAAAAAAATGGAAAGAACAGACAAAAACATGGAGTCCTAATTATGAAAAGGGTGTTCAAAGCAGGGACGAGAATTCCAAAATGTGAAAACTCCTGAAAACGGCTTGCGGGTCTGGATTCCCGCTAATTCTAGACAGGAAAACATTTCAGATAATACAACTCAGGAGGTTTACAGACTCTGTGAATCGTCAGAAATACAAATCTACAGGTTGGAACACAATATGGACGACTTCTTTCTCCCTTTGATGGTGGCTTGAACTTCTTTCATTTGATCATTTCAGGATGACTAGTTCATAAATGTAAATGTACAGACTGAAATTTAATGAATGGATTTAAAAAGCAAAAATTGAAAGTCCAAGTAACATTAAATAAAGCAGCAATTCACGGGCTAATAATTTAAAGGCAACATCAATCAGAAAGGCCAGAAAGAAATATCACAAAACAAAAAAACTCATTCTAAGATGGCCAGGATTAATAAAAGCGAACCTAATCACTATGACTCGAGAGCCTATTAATCCAAAAATTTGAAGACTCAAGAAGAATTCAGGAAAAAAATTAATAAAATTCAGGAAAAATCCTGTGAAATCACATGCCTGTCGAATACACCTAAAATACCCCTACGGCTTTTTTAAACACACTATGATGCTTGCAGTTAAGAAACACAAACAGTGTCTGCAGAGCCAGAGTTTTTTGTCAACTCACCTGCCAAGAACGCCAGGGTCCTGAACGTCTGCTGAACATTGATCTGAGTGATGGGTGAGAGGTTGTGATGAGTGTAGTGAGACATGACGATCCCACAGAATAATATTGACATGATACCTGAGGGAGCCATGGGAATAAACCCAAGGAGAATTAAAAAAAAGAAGTAAATGTTTAGAAAGTATGTGACGAGAGACTGGACACAGAAAAGAGCTTTGTACTACTTCAACGCCTGCTTTACTTTGCTAACAGCGAGGGCGTATCACAGCATGCAACCTTGTTGAAATGATGCAGCGATTTTGTTTTTTCTTTCCAGTAATGAAATCAAGGATTCCTCAAAATTTACTAGTACTGTGGCCTGTGGGACTGAAAAAGTAGTAGACAGAATATTGAGAAGGTGCACAGTATCTAGTGAACCATCAAAGGCACCAGTCATTGGAAAACAATAAGCATGTATACCGAACGAAAGATTGAAGAGACAAGTCTTCCAAAATGTTTAACTTTCAAACAGAAACTATTGCTGACAGTTAGTGTTGCCTGAGCTAAGATCGATGACAGACCTTCAAATTAATTTTGGAAAACCAAAGCTGAAAGGACTGGTGCAAATTCATGACTTTCCAAAAATGCCAGAGACTAGAAGATACAGCTGCTGGCTGGGCAAACTCCCTTCCGCCAATTTAGAGAATAAGATGAAGAAGTGTTCACATTTTTTGTTCTTTATGGGAGGAAACCACTACATGGGGTAACCTGATTGAGACTTTAGTTATCACACTGTGTACATTCCAGGGCATTTCCTGGCAGGCGAGACACTACACTGGTCTTGTGAGCAGTTTTAAAGTCTTCAGTGCAATTAAACACGTAAAAAATAACAGCTGAACAAGTTTTGAGATGTGCCCAGATCCATCTACATATTAAGCAGTGATAACAACCGTACGCTGCAATTGCAACATAATTTAACACCCGGTTCAGACAGGTGCTCCAGAGCACTGCGAACCAAATAGATGAGAGCGAGCAGACTATAGGTCGATCCAAATAAATTTTGGTTGTAGACAGGTGAAATTAACATAACATTTACATTACGTTCGGCTCATGACAAGACCGACGTCTGAAACCAAGATGCTCCAGAGTCGATCCGAACAACTGCAACAGTCGATCTTTCGACTTCCAGTGCGTCCAGTCGTTCCTAACTGTTTCAGACGTCAAACTTTGAATGTACTCAATTCAATAATTTGGTTCGGCGCGACTCTAGAGCGTCAGTCTGGAATCAGGTGCAAGATTTTGAGAATTCTTCCAGCGAGCTGTGTACAGATTGTGCCTGCAGGAAGTCCAGGCTCTGTGGCTCCTTTGTCAACGATGTCACAGGCTACTAAGTCTACCAACCCAATTGACCTAGATGATCATCATAATAATCTTGGTTGTGCCATTTTGGGAGTCAATGTTCCTGGAGTTAAACAGTCTGATGGGCATTTTAGGCCACAAGGCGTTTACACGCTTATCATATTTTTACAAGCAGTTGCACTCCCAAAATGGCCAGCTCAGGAGACAGTAGCCAGACAGTAGCCGCGCGTGACATTGGTGTCTGGGGTCAATCTCTTCTGGAGGTGGCACTTACCGGATAGTTTGAGTCCTTCTGACAGAACGTACGGCAGGTAGGAGAAGATCATAATGATTCCGAACTCAAGGGATGGGGTCTTCCTCAGGTCGACATGCTTCAGGAGGTGCTTTAAGGTCAAGGTCAATGGTCAGAGGGCAAGGTTCAGAGATCAAATTCCGTAGAACTATCCTCAAATCGTGGATATCGATTGTTTAATTTTTGGCAAGTGAATCATCAAATCTAAAGCTTGATATTGACAGAAGCAATTATCAGCAAAAAACCCATATTTCTATTATAATTCACTAACTTTTTAGAAATAAAGAAACAGTGGGTAACTGTTTGCTTATCATAAGAAATAACAACTACCTGAGCCCAATTTCATGGCTCTGCTTACCGTAAACAAAGAATCGGCGCTTGCTCAAGCAGAGAATTCCACACTTATGTCAAGCGTATTTCACAGGTTAGCCAGGAATTTTTGCTGGTGCATGTGCGTACTTCATGTTACTTAGCATTCTTCGCTTACAAAGCTAGTGCGGATATTCGGTGTTTACACAGTAGGCGGAGAATGGTGATCGCAAGCGCAGAATTCGGCGGTAAGCAGAGCCATGAAATTGGGCCCCCTTCGTCAGTAATACTTCCAAAATAACACGACCACCTGTTGAGATGGAATTTCCCCTAAACAACCACATCCTACGATGATCGGTCAGAAGAATGAGCACTTTTTATAAAGCACTTTTTTATAAAGAAATATTTGTATAACAATCTTTGATTTTATTGCAAAGGATATGAGGGCGCTGATCAGTCCAAGAGCTATGCCCACTGCGGCTGATGCACTGAACATCACACAGAACGAGCCCACGGCATAACCAAAGGCCTCGGTCGAGGAAACGTTCGCCATCGCTGGTGTGTTTAACATGATCACAGTACTGTCATAGAAAAACAAAAAACAAATCCAAGATAATACCAACGCTACTGGAAGTCATGCTAGCAGTATCCTTTTTTTCCTAGGAGTATTGTGTAAACCCTGATTCCATACCTTAATTATATGTGGCATATGTGAATAGACAGGCTGCCACCATTTTTTATCAATGTATTCAGCTGAATGGGAGGCAAGTCCGAGCATTCCAAGATACCAGAATACCATGGCAGGTTTACGGCCGAGTTTCTGCAATTCCCGGTGAGTGCCTACTCTTATTTTCTCACAAGACAACACCCACTCCGGTGCTTTTTATATGAGAACCTTCATTGTCTTTCCTTTGTCAAGTCAGGGTTTCATTGTGGCAACGATACTTTCAAAGGAAAACGAGTACTCCAGAAACTCCAAAAAGTTCCGAAAAAAAAGTACTGCCCATGTTTTTTTAAAATACTGACATGAAGTGGTTAAGGAATGAAATATTCGGCCAAATGAGAGTGGTAGTGGTTGCTCATGTGCCTTGAAGGTCAAACTTGGCCAATACAAGCATTGCATAAATTGTCATTAGTCCTCATACAATATGATCCACTGTGGTTTTGAATGATAGATAAACAATGCCAGCCTGCAATATAATATGGTGTGGTGATTGCATCTACAAGGTACAAGAATGTACACAGTTAGCCACCATACACAACCCGTGCAGGTGAAAGGTTTCACACGGTTGGTCAAGTCGCTGGAAAATGTCACCAACAGTAGGAGGGTTAATATTGTTAATATAAAAAGTAACTCAAAAAACACCCAACTCACTCAGACATTACAATGGAAACGGCATCATTCAGGATGCTCTCACCAAACACCAGCATGTTGAGGAGCGGATGAACGTCAATGGCCGAGAATATTGCTAGGGTCGCCACAGGATCCACGGCCGAGATGAGTGACCCAAAAGCAAAGCTCTCCACCAGGTCTAGCTCGTACGCTACATCAGCCTGGATGGGCAGGAGAAGGCCACATGAACAAGATTAAGATTACATCAGGCCTCGTACTTACTTCTCAATGCAGTATTTTTTGTCCTTATTAACCCTTCAGCATGCGTACAGCTCGCAGCTGCCCTGCCTGTTACTTTGCATTATCTCCCGCAACCTCCCTCAAAGTTGTACTTTGAATTTGTTCGCATGCGATTAAAATGCAACAAACAGCTGTAGATGGTTTGCAGGAAGATTGGGTAAGATTGAGGACTGCAGGCCCAAATGATGAATTGCTTATCACTAGGCCAGGCCTAACAATCTGGGCCTAACTTCAAGGCTCTGCTTACTGTAAAAATTCTGCACTTATGGCTTATAGAATTGAGTGCTTTACAAGGTGATATAAGTGCAGAATTTTTTGGTGAGCAGCACCATGACATTTTGCTCAGATCTAAGAGCAAACATGTTGGTGTTGGGCGACCAAAGAGTGGAGGATAGTATCTGATTGAGGTTGCCTGTGGCTGAGTGGACCAAGGAGATTAGGGTAAATGATTCATTTTTTCATAGGGCGTTTTGTGCAAATTTATTGTGAATGTCGCAAAAACAAAACAAGAATCAAGCATTGGGGAGACGGGTTATTTTTGACACATGGCAGGATTTCAAATCAAAATCCTTCTCAAGAAAATTTATTCTCGTCCCAAGTTGAACAAAAGAAGTTTTTAAAATTTAAAATCATCTATAAGTTTTGTTTTTTTATCCACTGTGCACCACACCTTTAAGTTCAACGCACATGTTTAGTTTAATATCAGAGTGATATACTCATTTACAGTCTATTTTAAATGTATTATACAAGATTGGCAAGGATAAAAAACATCATCGTTTAATTTTAGTCTGAAAGCTTACTGATTATGAAGTTCAGACTAAAACCATTTTTCCCCGTAAAATATATCCCTCTAAATTGAAGTCATATTCCAGAAAACTGTTTCTGAAAACCTAAAAAAAAAAGCAACAGCTGATTTCAGTTACATGCTGAAAATTGTGCATGGTTTTTCTTTAATTTTTTTCAACGGATTAAGCCCAAACTTTTACAAGTTTGTTATTTCATGTATATCAGTGTATATAGTTGATCACACAAAACATGAACACTGTAACTATTTTGTCAGCTCTACCAATCCTGTATAATACTTTTACTTATTACCTTTCCCAGGAGATATAGTCCCCCTCCAACGATACTAGCTGAGATGACTGTTCCGAAGATGGCAAACACCAGGATAGAGCCGATGTTCTGGAAGAAATTACCCTAATGGGGGAAAAAAAACAACAACAAAAACAAAGATTGGCGTTTAACCAATTATTGATGGAAGATGTGTACACAACTTTTACGGACACTTTTTTGTACACACCTGGAATGAGGTCAAAAATGGGTGACGTATTAAAGGGTCTGTATACGTTTGGTAACCACTCTTAAAATAAATGGCAATAAAAACTGACTTGGTTAAAAATACAGCAGCTTCCGATAGTATAAAGCATTTTGAGAATCATTTCACTTTGAGGTAACGTGGTTATGGAAAAAGACATCAGTTTTTGTCCCCCCAAATTTGAATCTGAGAAATGTTACTGTCAGAAACGGATTTTTTTTTCCTGCGTGGACATAACTGCTCTGGATTTTCGGCGATATCTTAAAAATGCTACCACCTTTTGAAATTAAATTTTCACAGGTGGGCTTTATTGTATACATCTACATTTATATAGGGTTAAAACAATTGAACGGTTCCGAAAACCAAAGGTATAAATGTTCCCTTTAACACGCGTGAACATTCCATTGTGTAGCAGGCAAAGACATGCACTCACTGTGCTACGCTACCTCTCCCCCGTACAGAGAGGGACAAAGGGTGCTGGAATTCATGCTTGAAATCTCTCTTTTTCTGGGGTTTATTGTGTAATCCCTGATTCCTGACCTTTGTCATGAAAAATAAAAAAATAAAAAAATAAAAATAAACAACCAGGTCATCAAGCACGATGCAACCTTCAAAAATCACAGGATGCTTAACTTTGTACTGTGCATATGCGTTGGCCACATGGTATCATATTGCGGGATGGCCTCATTCATTCATCATCCAAAACCAGTGGATGATATTGAATGGCCAGACAGTAGAAGGGTTGACTGTGTACTGTGTAGATGCATTCCCCACATAATATCATACTGCAGGCTGGTATCTTTTACCAATGATTCAAAACCACAATGGGTGATATTTACTGGTCAAACAGTAGAAGGGTTAATGCTCTTACCTTATGCAACGAGTAGCCCGATTCGAAAATGATAGGTGGTAGGAGAATGAGAAAGAACATCGTAGGGTCCATCATCTCATAGTCCTGTTTTAAAGAAGAAACAAGTCTTGACATTTATGCAGGCCTTGTACTATTTATCCTGTTGGCAAGTCATTAGGTCACATGAGGTGCGTACCTGCTGCGTGCCCAAAGTTATTGCTACTTCAGGCTCCAACGCTGGCATTAAGCTGGTGTGCAATTTTACCAAAATCCCATTTCATCGTTCAAATAAAATTTCTTAAGACAGAAACTTGTGACTCTCAAACATCAAAGGCCAAATATTGAACTTGCATAAATCATCACTCAAAATTGAACTCAGGCACTGTATTTCTCCTGAAGACGAGCAGAGTATACTGTTCGAAACGTCGAGACCACACCGGCTCTTTTCAGAGCCAACACTCCTCCCAAAAGAGATTTTATAACATGGTTGTACCCGCAAGTTTAGTATATATAGTTTTCTTATCTCACTGTATTTTCGATCATTACAGGTTGGCTTGTAGAGGTTTCTTCCCTGCCGTTTACCTATGTTGACTCCCCTTCAAATCTGGCATCGGACCGGAACTTTACATGTGGATCGGGTTTTAAGTCCCTACCTTGGGGTTTTCCCTCCCACATCTAAAAACTGACATTCCTTTCAACAGTTTCTTTTTGCCGGTATCTTCGGGCCTAAGGGACCTTACATTGCACGGCACTTTTGAAAGTTCCTTTGCTTTATGACAACATAATAACACTAAAGGGCATCTTGTTCGTACATCCATGACATCCCGGTTTGACTACTGCAACTCTATTCTATATGGTTTAACCCAAGGTGAAAAACTTAAGACTTCAAAAAACTCCCAAACCGTGCTGCTCGACTAATTTTTGCAGTTAACTACTCTGTTGATGCCACTACTCTCATCACAAATCTTCACTGGTTACCCATCCAGCAGCATATCTCATTTAAAGTCCTCTTGATGGTGTACCAGTGCTTACATGGTATTGCCCCTCAATACTTGTGTGATCTTCTCACTTTATATCAACCGGGCAGGGCGCGACTCAGATCGTCTACAGACAAACTTCTTCTTAACATTCCTTTAAGTTCCAAATCCCTCGGCGATAGGTCTTTCTCAATAGCTGGCCCCAAACTTTGGAACAGCATTCCCATCAGCATCAAGCGTCTTAAACTCTTCTTATTCACTACACCATAGTTTTGTTTTTTGTTCTACTCTTGTTCAGCACTTTGATCTCCCTGTAAAAGCACTTTATAGATACTTATTATTATTATTATTATTATTAATAAAGACGGAGGACTCCTGTACAACAAGGGCTACTTACAGTCAGGTTGTATTCAGCAACCTTTGCATTCTTGGTGAGTAAAGACACAAACCCGATGAGTACACCCAGACCAACGACGGCTACGCTCTCCGGGAGGTAATGGAACTTGAACTTAATCAGCAGATGAACAAGAATGATGGACAGAGCTGTCACCGGAGAATAACAAGTTAAAAAAAAAAACACACACACAAAATGTTATAAACTTTGCTTGAATGCAAATCAGGACGCTATTTAAGTCTCGACTAAAGAAAAATAGCTGTTTAATATTCCTGTCACTTGTCTACAGTAAAATTCACACAAACTTGGGTGATCTTACAGTTTGATGGGGCTAACCCAATAAATGAAGCCTGTCCACTTCATATCCTATGCCCTAACTCTGCCTCATTGAATGGAACATTCCATATTTCAACTCTGAAAGTATTCTCAACCAAAGATTATACAGCGTCGAAGGCGCAAGATGAGGAACTGGAGCTCTATCCCTTGTTGGAACAGGAAATACACATGGGCGCCATTTCAGCAAGCAAATGTTTTGTTTTATCATCATTGATAGCAAAGGTTATTGTCTGCACTGATCGATTGTTGCATCAAAAGAGTTGCTTGCTGAAATGGCGTCCAGTGAACATTTCACATTTCAACCCCGAGTTCTCGATCTTGTGCCTTTGGTGCTCTATAATCTTTGATTCTCACCATTGCACTCGGAAACATTCATTAATTGTATACTATGATCAGGTAGGCCAACGGATATAAAGCCGTATTTAATGCAAAGTTCGGGCCCAATTTCATAGAGCTGCTTAAGCACATAAAGTAGATAAGCACAACAACCAGCTAAAATACCATGTCACATACAATCCATGACTGGTATCCTGCAATATTTTGCCCAAGCAGAAAATTTTAATGCAACATTTTCTGCTTAAAAAGCATCTCTATGAAATTGGGCCCTGGTCTGAACTACGCTAGGTCCAAGGAGACAAAGTGGATTAACAGTATTCATGGGGCTAAGTTGGGGGTGTACCATAATTTACCCAGAATGAGAAGAATGAAGAACAGCGCTAAGCTGCTAGAGTGCTCCTCTTCAGCTGAATTACCGGCAGGTAGTTGATGATCTTGCACTGTTGCGTGCTCCGTGGAAAGAGCCTCAGTTAATGTGCCTTGAGTAGAATTCAGCTTGGTCCTGCTCCCAACACGATAATAACAAACACCCCGTGAATATGCAAGACACCTCATGAATAAATGCAACACAGCCTCAGTGCTTAGTGGGGAACATCTATTATTTAAAATTGGTTCTGGCATGGATTTGAATTTTTATATGATAATAAGGCATGTCAGGTCATTATAATATTTTATAGACACTTTCTTCATGTTTTCCTTCAGATTTGGGAAGATCTTTGTTTGTTTATTTGTTGTTTGTTTGTTTAGATGATCTTCCCGACAAGGGAACTCAGCCAAGCTCCCACAAGGGGATATTAAACGCCAAGCTGGCAACACAGCCAATCTCTCTCATACAAACATTGGTTTAGTGTCTAGAATTATGAACTGCACATGTCAGTAAGATGTGATTCAGTAACTAGACAACAATACTTATCCTAGGCACTGTGAAATCAGCAGTTTAATGGCTAGGGTGGAATTGAACCCACAACTTTGTGATTGAAAGTCTTGAAGTCTAACCACTTGACGACAATGACCCGTGATCTTGGCAAAAGATGAAGAAACGTTTTCAAACTAAGTAATACATTTGACAGAGTAGTTTTGGGTTTAAGAAGTATAAAATGAGCTTTATCAAGTGTTTTTCAGGGTAAAGTTGTAAAATACACACCAAAAAAAGCGTCAAATTTCAATGCATTTTCAAGAAATATAGAGTAAGTTATTCACAAATTGTTTCTTTTCATTTCTTTATGGCTTTCAAATGATACAATATTCCACCAGAAAGTTTTTACTTTTGTACAATATTCCACATTTATTTAGCGTGGTCTGTGGACAAAATTCTAAAGTACACAACTGCTACACAATTTGAGGTCACATGCCGGTGGATTAGTCAGCCATCCCAAGTGTAGGATACCTTTGTGAAAGGAGTGTTACAAAATGCCTTGCCTCATTTCATCGCGGCGCACTGGCACAGCTGTTCACCGCGCATAGCGCACAAATAAACACAACGCCGTGTGTTCCAGAAGCCAAGCTGTAACACAGAAGCAAGTTATTGCTGGATGAAGACCAGAAAATGTTGAACTATCAATGAGTACTGACCATTTTGAAAAAGTAAAGCGTTACGTACGGATTTCCAAAATGTGTGACCCCTACAAGTACTTATATTCTGAGGTAATCCCTGGCTTAGTTGCGATAATCATAACCCTTTATTCCTCCCGACCATCGGGGAGGATGGAGGGTTATGACTATCATAACTAACTTACTAATAAATACTGTAGATTAGTATACTATAGTAATACTATCCCTGGCTACTCCTAGAACTATTCGGTTCGTTCCGCTATCGTCTCCCCGACCCTCATAGGTCATCATGTACAAAATCCTATTCGAAACTTTTTCCCCTTCCATTTATGCACCTGGACTTCTCTTTTGAAAACGGAGCTCGCCAAAATTAGGCTCTATCTATTCATTGTTTTCAAAGTGAGCTCGGGGTGGGTCCAGAAAATCCACTCCGCAAAAAAAAGGTGCAAAAAATGATAAATTCCCATCGTTTATTCAGAATCGTCGCCTTCCGATAACAAAATGGCCGCCGTCGCTTGTATCACTGGTATGCTGCGTGCAACACTGGTCCACGACATGCCTTCGCATAGTATTCTGTGTGCAACACTGGTGCACAATAATCAATGGCTTATCCAGCCTCGCTACCATGGGCAGCGTGCCGTATCGATACCTCTCGTCGCTAAACCCCTGGGAGGGAAACACTGAAAATCAATGCTGATTGGCTAACCAAAATGTACTGCTTTGCGTGCACGCTTGTTAAAAACATTGGAACGCTTGTAGGGCGCTTGTCGGATCCCCCCGGGCGCTTAGTACGCGCGTGTAAAAATGCACGTATTTCGACGCAATACGTTTCAAATGAATCATGTTTTTACATGGTCATCCTAAACTGCATACAGTTAGACGAATCACAAGATCGAAAAAGAATGAGAGGGGCCAGTTGCTCCATGACTTGATGCGTCCTTTGACAGCGCGCTCTGCGTAGTCTCTAACACAGAATGGATCAACCACAGGACTAATTAAAATATCCAATATATTTGGATATTTTGAAGTCACACTTCCAGGGGTTACAATCGAGCAAGGCATTCTGGGAAAGAAAACAAAATGGCGCGTCGAGATCGTACACCACTGGGAACGAGGTTGTGGCTTATCTTTTATCCGTAAACCGTTGGTTATTGTGAACCAGCGTTGCGCGCAGCATACCATTGATACAAGCGACAGCGGCCATTTTTGTTATCGGAAGGCGACGATTCCGAATAACGATGAGAATTTATCATTTTTTGCACCTTTTTTTTTGCGGAGTGGATTTTCTGGACCCACCCCGAGCTCGCTTTGAAAACAATGAATAGATAGAGCCTAATTTTGGCGAGCTCCGTTTTCAAAAGAGAAGTCCAGGTGCATAAACGTGAAGGGGAAAAAGTTTCGAATAGGATTTTGTACATGATGACCTATGAGGGTCGGGGAGACGATAGCGGAACGAACCGAATAGTTCTAGGAGTACCCTGGGCCTGGCTAGGATTGGAATATTTTTGTCAGAGTACGGTGTATGGTTAATTGTATGACTTCCGACAGTTGGCAACCAAAGACATTGACAAAATGTGGAAGTAAACTGAAGCAGATTTCATACCCCGTTCCATTAACCAATGATGTTTCTTCACTGACATGACTGACGCCGTCTACAGAAGCTGCTGCTGGGGTGGTGATCGGTTGTTCGCCGGCACCGTGACTGTCGTCGGTGTCGTCGGCATCTCGCCTAACGATCCTCACATCATCTCTATCGTTGGCTTCGAAAGCACTGCATTCATTCCAGCATATCAATCGTAAAGTGAGCAGTAAAAAGGGCAGAATAAACACTTTCATATTATAAATATATATATATACTTTAATCAGCAACTTTTCAATTAATTAGCGACAAGGAAACACTAAATATAAGCCTGCAGTACGTTTGCCTTTTCGTTCGTTGTGTTGTTTTTCTTAATTCTGTATACGTTTCATTGTAACCGTGTGGTTCCCTACACACATTGCAATTTTAATTAAATACATATACGTTTGGGTGCCAGTCATTCTCATCATCACCATTAGAGGGCAGCATTCAGACTGGAGGGGCGGGGCTCTCGCAACACAGCTTAAAATAGGGAGGAGGGGCACGTGAATCAATGTGAGTTTAAATGTACAAAGGCGGTTGTTTGGAAAGGATATCCATTAATTAATCCCCTAGTTTTCAATAAGCGATCCGGGGCTTCCCGCCAACCATCAAAATGAGTGTCCGTTTGAGGAAAACAAGAGAAAACAGTTACTTGCACATAATATTATTTCTATTTTATTTGTATAATAATATTTTGGGCACCTTATAAGTTCACAAGCCGTCCACCGTCGGAAGCCGCACCCTTGTCTAGATGCTGAACAGACTTTGACAAGTAGCAGAACAGATGTAGACATCTAGATGTAGATGTAGACCCCAACCAATGGTAGCTATTTCTTAATTAAAACATAGTTTCCTTTATAATCGTTTCGTCGTACCCGACAGTATAAAGGTACAAAGGTGGTTGTTTTGCCACTTGCCAAGGATCATCTAGGACCTCCATATTCTTATAGAACCTACATGCTTATTTAAACCATGTTTCAACACATTGCGGCCTATCGATAGGTAGTCTTCAAGTTTGATGTTAATTTTTCTCGACAGTATTTCAGTTGTTTGATTGGATAACTGTCAATACTCTCTTATTATCAGTGAGCTTTCAATTCAGATTTTCTAGTCCAATATTTGCTGTCCGGTAATACTGATTAACGGAGACAAGTGCTTTCAACAAGAAAATACACTCCAGTGTCGAAGCAGGGGATTTGCTAGGTCCGATGTATGGCTGATTTGCCCCTTGAAATTTTAAAATTTAAATATTGGCGTCAATATTCACGACTTGGGGCACCAAAAAAGTGAATTTTGACAACGAATGTTGGATATGGTCTCTGTGCATGAAATAACGTTTGACCCCTATCTTTCCAACAAGAAAAATTACGTCACCATCAACAACATCGACCTCTCGTGAACATGTAATGTAGGTTTACTTTTTTGCTGAAAACCTCTTGCATACGTTCAAAACAATGTTAAATTTAGGACATTACTAACCTCAATGCCCTGATAAGAAACACAGAATTGCGTCGCGTCATCGCGACGGAATTTGTTTTCAAATTACTCTTATCAAAGTTTATTATTTCAAAAGTCTCCACATTGTCTGTAAAAGTTTGAAGTTTGAAACTTCTTTATATTTTAGTGATCTTAGTTTGACCTCGCTCCCTGTCCAAACCGGAATTTAAAATTAAATATATATTTTTTAAAAAGCTCCTCACGGTGTTTATGTTTGATTTAATTTTAATTTTTTTTACCTTCTATTCACACAATCCAAACACCTAGTTTCTAGTTTTTTCTTCTTCTC
Organism: Pisaster brevispinus; assembly: GCA_023634235.1. Lineage (NCBI taxonomy): Eukaryota > Metazoa > Echinodermata > Asteroidea > Forcipulatida > Asteriidae > Pisaster > Pisaster brevispinus. The sequence goes on along the minus strand of JAMKCF010000008.1, from coordinate 7,472,245 downwards.
CCTTTTTCTCTAGCAAGAAAAGAGCTCTGTCCTTGCTCTATGTCATGTAGCATTATTCACATGTGAATACCACGAAAAAGAGGGCTTATTTTTAATACAAAAAGTGCAACCTGCTTAGAGCATGAACACGTATAAAGATGGGCAAAGAGAATGTGATTGAACAGAGCAGAGAATATAAATGGGACCACACACGCCCTCTTTTGAACCAACCTCCATGAATTCAGCACATGTTAATTTGCCGTTCAGAATCTCCGGGGACAGATTTCCTATGATATTTCTTATGATATTTCCTATAAACCCACAAAAACTTTTGAATTTTAACATTTTGGGGGGTCATGCAGTTAATAGATTGTGTAATCATAAGAATCTATCACAGCCTGGGGGTTCTGTGTTGCAACGTTTGAGATGTGATAAATGTAGGCTTTAAAGTTGGTCCAATTTAACTTGGGAATCGGAGAAGTGTCTCGTGAAAACTGGCAGCAAGTCAGTTTTCAAAAAAACCCCACATTTTCGGGGTGTTTTTTCGGGGGTAATTAGCAAAAATTCCAAATGGCTGACCGACCAAAAATTGAAAAGAAAACTGAAGTTTAGTGGTCTGAAAATATATTTGATTTGTTTTCAAGAGGCCGAGAGGTACATATTTTTAAAAGTATTTTTGAATATTGTAGCATTTAGCATTGGTTGTTAAGGGACTTTGTTTAGCGTGGTGCACCCCTATGACACTGACTACGTCGACTGGATAGCTGAGCCCACTCGGTGTGGCAAGAGATTCTGTTCCCCATACCATAGAGAACGTTCTCTATGCCCATACGGCGAAGTTGTGTATTAAACAAATCCCGATTAAGCCCTCTTTTGAATAAATCTCCTTCGGACAGAATTCTCTAGCCAAGGTTGTACACCTCCAACCATTTCTTTCCTCCATGCTCCAATGGACACTGGCGCCCCACCAGAGCTAGTGTATTACACGCGTGATTGTTCCGCCTCCCACGCATGAACGAAAATGAAAACACACCTTTCAAAGAGCAAGGACCATCCAGACGAAGCTGAAATAATAATTATACAGCTTCAACATACATGGTGCAAACTTGACGGGTTTTTTTTCACAGCAGGCCGACCCGATAGCTTTGGGGGTTGGAAGCGGTTACAAATTGAGAACCCACACCTCATTCTGTCTCGGACACCAATACCAGAGACCGACAGGACGCAAGAAGACCAGGTACAAGTTTGTCATTGATACACCAGTCGCTCGTTTACAGGGCCGTTACACCCTCTTAATGTTTAGTGTTTAAACACAATATACACTGTAGTACGTTTTAATAGAAAAGTTCATGTGGTGTACCTGTGTTATCACCGCCATGTCAAGTCGAGCAGTCTAGCTTGTCCGAAGTAAATTAAACAAGTATCAGAATATCATGGCATGGGCATTTTATGTCTTAAGTTGATACAGTTTTTTTCAGAATCCCTAAAATATAAATAATTGTACTTTCTATAGCATGTAAATGTTCATGATGCCGAACCTCCCTCGTAAAAGTTAACTTCTGTTTGTAGTAAATACTGATTGGCATTTTCAGTTCCAGTTATTATTTGTTCCCTCCGTTTTACAGATAAAATACTCCAACACCGGACAACGCAGCGGAGCTTACTGAGGCTGATTTACCCACCTCGGGACTTTAACAAGACTGGACAGTCGATATACCATTGCATTGAAGTTTCATCCCCCCCCCCCAAAAAAAGGGATGCGTTGGAAATATCTAGCAATACGATTAGTAGCAATAGCCGCCTTTACATCCATGGTATTGGTCGCGGTACTTTTTCTCTCAGCTGATGTGAGCCCCACTCATGGGTTTCGGAAAGCTAATCTCCAGGAACTGCAAGGTCTCCCGTCGACGTCTGATCCAGTTGAACCCCTGCCGTGTGATACCTGTTGCTATCAGTACATTCCCTGCTTGAACGCGACTGAATGTAGAAACAGCACATTTGTAAGAGCTCCCTTGCCGGATGACGAATTAGAAAAGCGGCAGTGCAAGCGTCACCTGCCCGGGGCCATCATTATCGGGACGAAAAAGTCCGGGACGTCGGCACTGCAGAAGTTCTTGGGCTACCACCCTGACATTGCCGCAGCAAAGGGGGAGCCACATTTCTTCAACAGGCCGGTGTACCGCTACGGAGCAACATTCTACAAGAAGGTGATGCCGCTCAGCTCAAAGCAGCAGGTGACTCTGGAGAAGACGCCCATCTACTATGCCTACTACCCAATTGGCGTCCACCGCCGAGTTCACAGGTTACTACCACACGCCAAGCTCATCATCATAATGAGGGATCCCACAAAAAGAGCGATCTCAGACTACTTCATGGAGACGAGGTATTTCTTGGAATCGGGCGGGAAGCTCTCACCGAAAAGACTGGAAGAATATCACGGATACGACCTCGGGGACACCTTCGAGAAGTCGGTGTTGACCAAAACAGGCGGTGAGGTGGACGGGACAAGCAAATTCGTGAACCTCTCAGCCTACAGCAAATCTTTAGTTCATTGGTTAGCCCTTTTCCCGCGGAGCAGTCTTCTCGCCATAGATGGAGAGGCGTTTCTGCGAGATCCCTTGCCGGCTCTCAAAGAAACCGAACGCTTCTTGGGAGTCCGGAGTTTCTTCGACGAGGATTCGTTCTTCACCGAAGAGAGCCGTGGGTTCCACTGCCTGGCCAAGCCCGTGCGGACCTGCTGGAAGAGCGTAAAACGACCGCCCCACCCATCGATCCCAGAAGGCGTTCTTGCTAAATTAAACAGTTTTTTCAAGCCATACAATCGAGATCTAGTTAAATTACTTAATCAGACGTTTGAATGGGCAAAGTAGCCCCGCATTTCTGGTCCAGTTTTTGTTTTGTTTTGAAATAACAACAAAAATGGTGCAAAAAACTGCAATTACATTTGTTTGTCATTTAAACCCGAAACGGCCAACACCAAAGTAAGCTTACACAAAAGAGAGTGAATAAGATGTGAGTAATAAGATTTATTTCTGAGAAGTATATTGGTTACACAAACAAGTTTATTTTGGTGTAGAAGTAGTTTGGAAAATAAGCAGCGACACGAGGCTTTTTCCATTTTTTTTCTTCTACAGCAACATACTTCTGTCCGTAGGCCCTACCACATGGACATTAAACATGTACCACTTGACTTTTGTTCACAAAAATGACAACAAAATTACCAGGGGACAGTGGAGTCAAGTGTTGTTTTGTAAGAGAGCAAATATTGTAATCATGTTAACTTTGTATCTGTGTGGAAATGGCTGCACACGTGTCCGTCCAGGAACGAGTCCCATGCCCCCAAAACATTCTCTATCCATGCCAAAGTTGAGATTCATTACTTTTAGGGATTGTTAAAATAGGGTCCAATACTGTGTATTTGGGTCATTAACTCTCGGCTTTAGGGTTTCTTTGAAATAATAATACAGATATTGCCCAAAACTGTAAGTACACTTGTAAGACATTTAAACCCAAGACGGCTATGTCGGCTTCTTGTACTAACTTGTAATGCTACAATAAAGTTTTACTTGTCTTCACAATATTATAAGGTTTATGTTTGTTATACAAGTATAGGTATATAGTTTAAACAGTTTATACCATAACAAAATTCCATTCAATTGTCAACAACAAGAGATAGGATAAGACGAGTGTAAGATTGACTTTTGAGAAGTTTCTTTAAAAACGTGTGTTTGTATATAGATATATGAACTTAAAAGAGAGAAAATAGAATTAGCTGTGGCAAACTGCCTATTTACCAAAAAGGGATATGGTAGAAATGCAAAGCAATAAGTCAGTGGCCTGACGTTTCGACCCTAGCAGAGTCTTTCTCGAAGGCTTGAATATATTTAAAGGTTTCACAAACCACTAAACAAATTGTGTACACGTAGTTTGAAAAATCAGTGACCCGAGTAGGGAACCTTGCTTCGGTACTGGCCGCTTTCTGTTGGTAACTTAGCGCCCTTATAGTGCCGTTCTTTACGGGCTTGGCTCAAGGGGCCTGTATCTGGGCTGGATAGCCAATACAATAAAACAAACAATTTTAAAAATTATTTCGGTTGTCTTTTACTATTGCTATTATTATTATTATTTATTTATTTATTTATATATATACATTTTTTTAAGAATTAGTATTAAGCATTTAGGTACTCCTATTTAGTACGGGGCACCCATAAGGGTTAGTGAATTTACAAACAGAGCAAGGACCACTATGGTGAAAAGAAGTATCGATATGGTGCTGTTGCTGGACCGAGGCTGACCTGCAGCCAACCGGGTGCAACTCGACACCATTGCCCATGTTCAGTATCACACTACACTACAATGCTCTGGCAATATATTGAATATTGATTTTCATCCCGATGATAAAAGTAGGTCAAATTACTTGCAAATGCCCATAACAGACGTTTGGTTGGTTTTCTCGGAAATAATAAATCGGGAAGGAAAAACATGGTGGCCGCGGCAGCCAGTAGGCCTATACACATGCATTGTGCACCGGTCATATTTTTTTAACAATCATCATCACTAAGCCGTGTGGACGACTTCAGTCTATAAACATCGAAAACACACACACATGACTTAATCTTGCCCCAGTGCCGTTTTACAAATGAATCACGCACCAGCGGCATCGGTCCTTCAATCGGTAAAAATGCTGTTGTATTATACAAGGGGGCATTTTTAGAAGCAATTAAAAATCACATTCAATGTCATCACAAAAGTTGGATAGTAACACTCATTCTGTGTTTCTAGAAAAAGACAAGTGAGAGAGTGTTTCCCTCAAACTTGGTTAACTTCTTTTATCAGTTTTTCTCAGAAGTTGGCTAAAGTTACTTCAAATAGTTGTGTAAATTTTGTATTTTTTCCATAAGTTGGTAAAAATTGCCTTCAAATAGCTGAGTGAAGTTTTTTTTTAGCCTTAAGTTGGTTGATGGAGAAAATGTCTTCAATTACATGGGTAAGTGTAGTGTGGCGCATGGTAGGCAAAATACAGCCCCGGTTGACAAATATGCCTGCGTCCTCTTGGCCTGATTACTTCTTTACCAGTTGATTATTTTAGTGTCTAGACTCCGAAGTTTAATGTAATGCATAAATTGTATCAGAATAAAGAATTTCAAGCAGTCATGCGACAATTCATGGCTGTTAACTTTCATTACACATTTTTTTTAATGTAACTGTAAAACTTTCAAATGTACAATTTTTTTACTGGTTAAATGTACACAATAGTGTCTAGGCTACGAAGTTTATTAGTGCATACATTGTATCAGAATAAAGAATTTCAAGCAGTCATGCGACAATTCATGACTGTTAACTTTCATTACACATTTTGTCAATGTAACTGTGAAACTTTCAAATGTACAAATTTATGAACTGGTTAAAACTTTGGTGACTATCACTTTTTAGAGACATGGGTCGTTTTGTCCCCTACTAACAACTTGCTCAAAACCACAATTTGCTCCTTTATGTTTCAAAGACACCTTCAAAAATTTCAATGACACTTTCAAAGTACTCTCGGGTACTACTATTAAATGTGTTTTGGCCCTAAAGTTCCAACTGTTGAGTAAATGTATGGGTTGTGATGCCCAAGTGTTGGTGACATGCAATTTTCCAACATTTGGTCAAAATGTTCTGTCCAATGTTTGGGTAAATTTTTTCGCCAACTGTTGGTTATTTGTTATGATCTAGTAGATGGGCAATGTAAAGAACCCAACTGGTTTTTTTATACTTTTTATTATGGTCCAACTGTTGTGTAAAATGTTTACTTAATAGTTGGGGATGGGGATTACCCAACGACCGTTGGGTAGAAATTGCCCAATAGATGTACATGTTGACTATCGTACCAACGTTGGGCAAAAAGTTGGGAAATTTTGGCCCATTTTTTTTTACAGTGTATTGAAAAAACCAGCCATGGCATACGCAAACTTCATGTCAAACATTTTTATTATTTGTATTCACCAATATTCAATTAAAATCAGTCAGATCAAAATATTATTACAATCAGCTTCACTTAAAAAAAAATCTTATATAAGAAATAAATGAATACAAAAATGTAAAAATAAAACAGAACAGAACAAGCAACGTGCAAAGAACAGATTAACAAAAAAAGAAAAGTCGTTTTTTTGGTGTTTTTTTTGTGTAAGAACTTTGACTTTAGTAAAACTAAGGATTATCAACAAAAAACACTATAAAAAACATTTAAAATTTCAAATAATTTTCACTATTCCTAGCATCAATTTAAATTTTGGTTCGTGTTGAACTTCACATGTCAAACTACAAGGCTTGCAAAAAAAAAAAGAAAACACTTTGCATATTTCAAATGTGCATATTTTCACTTTGAACTTTAACTGGCAAACTACTTACAAAGAGGAAAACACTTTACGTGTTTCAATAATTTTCCAGATTAACAAACTTTTCACAACTCTCTGGGTTGACCCTCTGTCCAATTTTGGGGATCAGATCTTTAATGCAGTCATCATCCAGAAGTTCCAATGCAGATGAGTCAATGTCATTTTCTAAAAGAAAAACAAGTAATATTAAAACAGTTAACAATTTTTTAAACAAATCAATAGGCCCTACAAACCAACAAAAATAAACAAAATTAAATAATATGCAAGAATAAATAAAAATAAGCAAAAACGAATCAATATATTAAAAAAAATATTTTTAAAAAGTAAAAATTTTAATTAAAAATAAATAAAAATGAAAGAAAATAAAAGAAAATAAATAAAAATTAAATAAATTAACAAAAAATCAACAAATAAAGAAACACCACAACAAACAAACAAATAATAAATAAATAAAAGTGGAACTTATAGGCCTACTAGTAAGCTATGGGTTCTACATTGCTTTTTTTATGGTAGATAATTAAGTTCGAAAACTAAATAGGGTCGACAGTTTAGTTCCAACATGCTCAAGAGTCGATATCCTGATGTTAAATATTGTCAAGTCAGGGAACCAGGCCAGTTATACTAACGTTACTATAGTATGGTAACTGATTTGTAAATGTGTAGCTGTATACATGTACAAATCAACACAACACTACATGTACATGCCATGGCCTGCAACGTTGTTTGGATATGTGATGTTGCAACAATTTTGAAAAGAAAATAGGGATCTATTTTAGATTGAGTAGCATTTCCAATTTCAAAAGACAATCCTTCTTAAAATGCACTGGACTATTATGAATGGACTAGGGCCTAATAAGTGACAAAGTGACGTCTGTCTGAGCCATGCAGGCGTACACGACGTGATCCGATGCATACCGCATACGTGCACCCACTATTTTTCACGAGGGCAATTATCAAAACAGACCGGACTTATATTCCAATATAGCATTCTATTTTCAACTGAAACTATGCCCATGTTTTGCACAGGGACACCTGCTGTATTTCAGTACATCTTAAAATGACAATAATTACCTTCAAACCGGGGAATCAGAGATTCCAAGTCCCACTGCCTCAACTTGTTTACAACTCCTGCATCCGCCATGTTGTCTTGTCGTCAACGCCGCGCTCACACGTGCGCATCGTTTACCCAATTACGTGCAACATTTTACCACAAAAAGAGCATGTCCGGCTTTGTTTAGTAAGTCGCAAGGTAAGCTTGACCCTGTGGCGAGGAAAATGTGTTTTTGTACACGTAAGTTGCTTTCACTGGCGAATTTTTTTATGCAACTTAAAAAGGTACAAATTACCTTCTCGAGGGTACTAGCCAAATTACCACGTAGCCCAACATTGCGTAAGAAGGTACTCAACTTTCGTACCCAACACATTTACTCAGCAAGTTTTTACACTTCATTTTTAGAGTGTATTATGAAGATCACTAAGTGGTGTCACACAGCAATCCACGCATGATGGATCACGGTATCCATGTTGAGCTCTATGCGCCCAACTATAGTTGGGACGCCCCAACTTTAACACTCAAGTTGGGACCAGTCCCAACTATGGTTGGGACGATTGTCGAGTTGGGACGGAACAATACCAAGGGGAACGACGCCTTTATGGCATGTTTGCATTTCTACTACCGGTTGCTGTACATCGACTACAAACAATATCTCCTAAGTAAATCTAGGTAAGTTTCAACACAGCTGTGCACAGTGAATTTGTTTGGGGACTTAAATACAAGAGAAAAAAACATGTTATGGGAATTATCAGGCACGGTTAGTTATGGTGGCCCTGAAGGGACATCAAACATATATATTTACGTGAATATTTACGTAAATATTCGCGTTTTTTGCCCCGATTCGCAAATATTCACGTAAATATTCACGTAAAAATTTGAGGCTGAGGGCCATATCGTGAATATTTACGTAAATATTGACGATTTGTGCCCCAAATCACAAATATTTACGTAAATATTTACGTTAATATTTGCGAATCGGGGCAAAAAACGTGAATATTCACATAAACATTTACGTGAATATTCACGATTTGTCCCTCGATCTCAAATATTGACGTGAATATTAACGTGAATATTTGCGATATGTGCGACAATCACAAATATTAACGTAAATATTTGCGATTTGTTCCCCCAATCGCAAATATTTACGTAAATATTCACGTGAATATTTGCGATTTGGGCCCCAATCGCAAACCCAGTCATCCGTGAATATTTTGTTTCTTTCCAGCTAGCCGCATATTGGGCCGAAATTTCTATCTGCGGATTCCGTGGCCGGCCAACCGCGTATTCAGGACAATTAGAATCCATGCAGTTCAAGGCGGTACCAATTCTGTTTCCCCTACTTTCTCGTTTGAGCGATTTAAAAAAAACTCTTTCTATAAAATCACTGAACATACTCAAAGGTAGAATAACATTATTTGGCTGACCATTTGGTGAGTATTTAGCCGATCATCCAGACCATAAAAGACAACTGTTGAAAAATATGTGCATTCTCCCGAAAGTAAATGTATACCCTTATGTTGCAAGAAATTTGTATTCCATAGTCTGATAAACCATATCACTTGCCACACTTGATTTTGAAGGTGGCTCTTCTAATCACTAATTATTACCTAATTAGCCACAAGAACACAAGGCATTTTCTGTCAAATAATCAAACGGTTAAGGTAAAATAGTGACAAAAACTGACCATAGCATTCACGCCAATGTAAGTACCCTTTACCTAGCATAAAAGTAAAATTGTATTCTATAATCTGACAGACCATACTGCTGGTTACACTTAATTTGGGAGTTGGCTAATTTGGATCACCAATAGCGGTTTAGGCATGAAATTGACCAAAACATTCGATAACGTATGATAGAACATTGCGTGTGTTTTATTAGCAGTTAATTATTTATTACTTAATGATCCGAGTTCACCGACTCCGAAATTATGTGTGCCCATCAGTGGTATGGTCCAACAGTATGGAATAATCAAAAAATCTTCTTTTAAACAACGTGAAGGGTACATGTACTTAATTTCGGGTAAGCGCAGTTTTTTCAACAGTTGTGTACAATGGTCTGGATGATGAGGTCTTAATTGTGGTGTTTAATTACTCACTAATTGATCAGCCGAATAATCTAATTCTACCTTCAAGTATGCTTAGTAAACACATTATACCGACAAAGAAAGCTTCTTTTTTTTAATCGTTCAAATAATTAGAAAGAAGGGGATACAGATATATTACCTCCTTGAAGTGCATGGATTATAATTGTCCTGAATACGCGGCTGGATATTTCGGCCCAGTGAGCGGCTAGCTGGAAAGAAACCAAATATTCACGGACGACTGGGTTTGCGACTTGGGCACAAATCGTGAATATTTACGTAAATATTTACGTAAATATTTGCGAATGGGGGTACAAATCGCAAATATTTACGTAAATATTCACGATTTTGGCCTCAATCGCAAATTTTTACGAGAATATATACGTGAATATTTGCGAATTGGGGCAAAAGCCGTAAATATTTACATAAATATTCACGTAAATATATATGTTTGATGTCCCTTCAGGGCCACCATAGTTAGTACACCATCCCTCGATTTGTGCATATTCACTGAATCGTTGGTTATGTTTATTGCAGGCATGATCCCTAGGGGAAAAAAGTAGCAACGTTTTGTTGAGTAAAAGGGCTGACCTGTGGTATAGGTTTTAATAGACTTTTCAGGCTATGTAATCAAAGTTTTCAGATTTGTCCAGGGCCCCCCTAAAAAGTTTTAAAAGTCAGAAATCAGACTTAATATCAGACCAAATGTAGGAAGAACACCGTGCATGTTATTGTTAGTGTGGCAGTAGGAACTGGTGGTAGCTATACAACTATTGTAATACTGGTCTGGTACAAAACGGCAGACGCAACTAATTGAATTTATTTTATAGCCTTACCATATTACTCATATTGTTTTGTCATTCACCTATCATATTGTTTTCCTATATGCAGTTACTTCAATGCTAAGGAACATTGCTGGCACTAAATCGATCATTCTTTAAGCACTACTTGTATAGTAACTACATCTTTGACGGGCACTTTGTAACACACACACACCCCACCGTCCCATTGCAACAACGCAAATGCCATTATTACTGGAACGTTCCAGTATTTTAATAGTCTACTGTTCCAATGCTGAAAGATATTGCTGGAACGTTCCAGTATTTTAAAAGTCTATTGTTCCAACGCTGAAAGATATTGCTGAAACGTTCCAGTATTTTAATTGTCTATTGTTCCAACGCTGAAAGATCTTGCTGGGACGTTCCAATTTTTGGACAGTCTACTGATCCAACGCTGAATGATGAGATCGCTATCAACTAGAGAGGACACGAGTCTTCTTCGGTGCGGCTCTCCACCTGATGAACACCCGAGATCCACCTGGGTTAGTATGGCACCGTTCCTGGTGATGCAGTTGCTCATCTTCGTTCCGGAGAGCGTCATAATGACCGTGGATGTTCAGTTCGCACGCGCCAAGTTCGCCGCCGAACGCAATTTCACTCTTCCGGTTGGGGTAAACGCTTGCGCTCTGATAAACCACAGCAGTGAAGAACTCCGGGAGATCCAGATGCAAACGGCGTTTTTCTCCACCTACGAGAACATCTTGCTGTACTTCATCCCGGTTGTATCTGGACTCCCATTGATCCTCGTGTCAGATTTCACTGGGCGGCGGCCATTAATGCTTCTACGATGCGTGGGCTCCTTGATTATGGAGGGAACATTTTTACTAACCACATGCTCCGGGGTGTCTGTGTATTACGCACTCTTTGGATGTGCAATTAGTGGTGCTTGTGGTGGGTTTGTGTTTTTGCACTCCATCAGTATGCTCTACGCGACTGATATTGTTCCTCTGAGGTACAGAGAGGTTGCCTTAGCTGGTATTTACGGGATGCAGTTCCTCATCATAGGCATAGCTCCGCTGGTAATCGACCTCTTACTACAGAATACCTCATTCACCGTGGTGTACCTCATCGCCACGTGTTTCAGCCTTGCGTCGTGCCTGTGGATGTTACCGCCAAATCTCGTCCTGGAGTCCGTGCAAAAGCAACCCATCGTCAAAAACATCGTCAGAGACAGCATTCTCGGAGTCCGCTCCCTGTTTTCAGACACCATCACCGATGGCCGGCGATGGAGGATTGTTGTGATCCTCGGCTGTTACTTAGCAGTCAGCTTAAATCTCTTCGGGTTCCAAAACACAGTTAACCTTTACGGGCTAGGGGAGCCGTTTTGCTGGTCTCCTACTCTTGTAGGAACCTTTTCGGCCGTGTATCAGGTGCCAAGTTCAATCGGTAAGTCTGCTGCCAGCTATCGCTTGTTGCAAATGGATGAAGGAGAAAAAAAACATAAACTGAAAACTATATCTTTAAGCCATTTTAAAGATGAAACATTCGTTGTTTGGAGTTAGTTCAGTATAGTCCAATTTCAATTGTCTTGATTTGAATGGTTACGTAATAACTGTGACAAGTTTCTTTTAATTTAGATTTAAAATCGTAACATCTTAGTAATAACATTTAACCACAGTTTATGAAACTTGTTATTTCCAGCGACTCCTATTACTGTGTGGCTAATTGGGCTGTGCCTATCCGACTACTGGGCAGTCTACCTGAGCATTCTTTCTGGAACAGCAGGGTTTCTGATGACGGCACTCGCTACAACAAATGCAGTTTTGATCTACGGAGGTAAGGGGTGGAAAGTGGCTAAGAGTCGAAAGCTGAAAGCCTATAACAGGTATGTTCCAGTTGGAGCTTGCTGACTAGCTGGCTGGCTGGCTATATAGCTGTATGGCCATTCGCTTTTGATGATGGCTGGCTAGTTGGCTAATGTTTTAGGTGTTGTTTAAGGGCGTTTTGTCTAGCTGGTTGTCTGGTTTTTGGCTGACCCAGAGGTGTCTTGTCCGGCGGTCCTCACTCTGAACTCCCGCGTTCGAATCCCACCTCGGATCGGGGCCCCGCATGTCGATTGGGAGCTCAGTGCCCATCTTGACTACGAATGGGTTTGATTAAAATTTAGAGTCATAAGCGACTATTTTTAATGTAAATTTCAACAAAGAATAAAACAGCATTGCGCAAACCATTCAATCATCTTTATGAATAGATGAAGCAATGATGGTTGTGATAAAACTGTATCTGGCCCTTCCATTTTTAGCTTCTTTTGCAGGTATTTTCTATAGCACATCGCAGCCAGTCTTCATAGCTCTACTCACCAAGCTTGTTGATAATAAAAGACAAGGTAAATACATTTCTCTTAATTGAGTGGGCGCCCTAAACATGCAAATTAAGATAATAATAAAAAACATCTCAACGTCAGGAGTCAACATACTTGTATTTCTTTCACTCAGACACCTACATCATTTTGTTTCCCCGAGCGTCTCATAATAAATTTGAACACGGGTCTTTTCGTTTTCTTTAGGAGCTTTATTTTCACTTTACACGCTGGGGTACACCATCACAGCCGCTTGCTCCATCACCATCCAGAGCTATGCATATGCAAAAGCTGTTGAATCGGGACAAGTTGTAGTTGTGTTCTATGTTATGGCAGTATTTGGCTCTTTAATATTCATACCCACAGTGTAAGTAAAGTAGATGTTTTATTAGTAGTATTAATGCTGTATTATTTCTGGTAATGAAACCAAGGATGCCTCATAAGTGAACTTTGTCACTGTAGCTCGCAAGCCTAAAGAAAACTGTAAAAAAAAGGTGATTACTAAAACCAGAAACACAAGGGTTAACCCCTACTCTTACACAATGAGTGTTCTGTGTTCTTTTCACTATACCATTCTTAGGGGCCTATGACTTAATGTCCAACCCGAAGGACAAAGCAATTGTGGTACATTATCTTGCTAAAGGACACACGTGTAACATCAGTGACCGTCAAACCCACACTCTGTTGATCAAAAACAACAGAACTTGAGTACGGATCAAGATGGAAATACAGTCTTTAGAAATTGACTTTTTGCTCTAAAACTTTATCCTTTAATATCTAGAATCCGTGGACGATATTAGGCTAAATTTGTATTCATTTTAGCCTTCGAGAAAGACTCTGCTAGGGTCGAAACGTCAGGCCACAAACTATTTTTTGCATTTTGTTTTGTATTTAAACTTTAAAATTACGACAATTTGGGTTTGAACAAAGAAAAATTGACTGGAGCGGGACTTGAACCAACGACCTCCGGATTAACGTACCGGCGCTCTACTAACTGAGCTATCCAGCCCTATGTTGGCGGTCTCCCTATCAGTCAATATCTTTGTTCGGGGGTGCCAGTCAGTTTTAAAAATAGACAACATTAATTCTATACAGTGGACACAATTTTTCTCAGGAGTTCAATTAATGTTTAATGGTTCCTCTTACTTTGACCAATCACACTCTATCCAAAGGTAAAGCAAACTTTTACATACGCTTTACATTATTAAAGTAGCAACACTCATAGTAATTCATTTTGTGTTTGGTCCATCCACTTCTATACCATAATGCAGAGTGATGCACGTTCTGGAACCACGCGGTGGGTTTCAACCGGAACCAAAGACGGAGGAAGACGACGGAAGCTAACCCCCAAAACTGGAGATTTTTCCCCGACCAGTCTTCGAGATTGTCAAGCTACGCAGCTGTGGAGAATCTTGCCCCATCACACCCACCAGCATACAAACTTGTAATATTATATATCTTTACGCAATTTGTCGGACTCGTGGAGAGCCGCCCATAGTTGCAGAGAAACACGAACTGTTTGTCCGACTGTTTTAACCAGTAATAAGACAGAAAACCTTCCTAATTGATACGCAACTTATTCTAGTTATCTAAATTAATTAGACTTACCCAAACAAACGTTGAATGGAAACAAATTCCTCTCTGCAGAACGTAAAATGTTGCGGGGAAATTTGACATGTCATACCACTGCAGCGTCCAGGCATCTTGGTCACATTCCCTGTATTTAACAACAGTAATCTTTACTAGCAATCACTATCAAAAAGGCCCCGACTATTTATCATATTGCGGCCCTTTTCGAATCCACGGCTTTGGCTAACATACCTCGACCTCGGCCACGACGGTATCTTTGAAAACGTACACTTTCGCTACGGGACCTCAGACAGGCAGATGGTGCCTAAGCCATAGCCAAAAGCACAAACCGTGGATTCGAAAATGCCACGGGAAGAAAAACACGTGAGAGAACAAACAATACGTTTCATGAGAATTTCCCACCCAAAACACTGATTGCACGACCAATGTTTACATGTCCACACGTGACTTATAGAGGGTACTACGTCATCTCAGCTGATCATGGCGAGCACACGTGCAGTACACCGACAGTCGGTTGTATATTGTTGGTCAAAAGTAATTATAACACAGTTACTGTAAGCCCTTTTATTAAAATTATATTTTGTGAAATTGATTTAAATCAAATTGCTGTTTCATTTATTACCAGTCATCTACTAAGAAAGAGGTTTACGTTCAGTTATACTTACACTAAGGGCCTACCGGCGTTGGAAGACAAGACAATGTAGCCACCCATGGTCTATTATGTAAATCACTGTAATACAAGTAAAGATTGTTGGAAATGAGCATTTAGCCTAGTGGAATTTCACACTAAACAAAGGAATCACAGTTTTTGAAAGCCTTTGCTTTTGGATGATTTCGGCTTCAAAATTGTGACATTCTTGTGTTGAAAAGTGTGTGACCGCGGTCGTCCGTGGGAGCACCACATCATGAACATAAATTTAACATTGTACAATGTCCAAGACTTGCAGGGCCCAATTTCATAGCGCTGCTTAAGCACAAAAAGTAGCTAAGCACAACAAAAATATGCTTACCAAAAGAAGGTTACCAGCCAAACTACCATGTCACATGTACAATTCGTGACTGGTATCCTGCTCATTTCTGCTTAGCAGACAATTGTTAAGCAATATTTTATGCTTAAGCAGCTCTATGAAATTGGGCCCTGGAACTGTCCTTTTGGCTTTATTCAGCCACTCCGGTAAGGTCTCTGGAACAAACTCTGGAATAACACACAGTGAGCCATCAATGCATTTCAAATCCGCCACAAAATTTAATGAACAAGCAAAGCGTGTTACTATATTAAACAATCCACACATGAAGATCATTTTTGTATATCTTAAAAAATGTTCATAAATACGATCGAGAGTTCTTTTACTCTAAATTGTCAAGTCTCTATAGCGCAAGGCCTAGATACCAAATAATCTTCCCAATAAATAGTTTTTAAGGCTGTGTAAAAAGCAATTCCCAAATGACGAATAATTCACAGTGAACTTTGGCACACAATTATTGTTGTAACCCGCGCGCACACCCCCCCCCCAGAATTGACCCAGGGTCCCGTGGGGCCTGACCCACTTCTGGGTCATTGTGACCCGGAATCTGTGACCCGAAAGGAGTCAAATTGACGCAGACTCCAGGTCAAAACCTCATTTTGATCAGTCTCCGGGTCATCCTAACCCAGAAATGAATCAGACTCGGCCCCTGATGGGGGAGCTGGAATCCGGGTCATATTTTTTTACCCGGGAGCTTTAGAGGGTAGGATCAAATAAATTACATTGGGGGTCCTACTTGTATTTATCTGTATCGATGTATTCACTTAAAATCAGATCTCCAAGTGGAGCATCTTATGTTTTCAGAAGTTGGATGCTGTACTTCCTTTTTGGGGTACATCTTTTTTGAAGTCCGGGCTGATAATCGAAGGCTGCATTTTCCCACCAAAGCTCCAATTTTCAGCAACTTCTGCCAAAATGTTGAAATCAAATTTGTCGTCGTAATTGGTAACCATTCTACGGTTCAAAAACGCAAGCAATGGGGTATAGAAAAGTGGTACAAGAGAGGCATACCAATAACAACTCTACAGTACCCAAAACTATACTAGAAACAAACAGAAAAACGGGAAGTGTGTCAAGCGGCCAGTTCTTCAAATTAGTTCTGAACGGCGGAAGTATACAGTTGACATTATAAGAACAAGTGAATCGGTTCTTAATTCTTAGAGCCAATTTTTTTTAGTTCGAGAGACGGTAAGGTGCACCCTAAATGCCATCTAAACAATCTTTTCAACCAGAGTGCTTAAAATAGTAGATGGAATTTGTTTTACTACCGTACATGGCCTCTTATGTTAAAAGTATGTTTCAAAACCAAAACAAACACAAAACAAACAAACAGACAAACACCCCAACACCCCAACAAACAACAAAGAAAGAAACAAACATACACCCCTACAAACATACATACAAAAACAAAGAAACAAACAAACACACACCCCAAAATACGAACAAACAAGACCATTTTGTGAAGCAACAACAACCCCAAAACATACAAAAATATATATATTATTTTTCAGAGAAAATGTTACGAGTTATAACCAGTTTGTAATAGTGACGCTGGAGGCATGATACCTTGGGGTCTACTTACAGAGCTGCTTGTAGCACAGGAATTTGCTTAGCAGAAAGGGTGGACCAGCCAAAATGCCATCATAGGTATATACACCATTGTGACTGGTATCCGGATCCTTTATGCTAAGCGATTGAATAACTGAAAGTGACAATCTGCTGAAAAGCTCTATGTAAGTGTGCCCCTCTGAAATAATTTGACTGAAAAAAAAAAAAATTATAAAGCTTCACTTGAGTTTATAGTTTTGGTTAGTTTGGTGAAGGCACATCCATGACCAGCATTTTCAACAATATTGTTTACAACACCATAATCAGAATTTAATTAATTACTCCTTTTAAATATAAAAACAGGTTTTTTATACAATAAATACAAGTACAGTCGTCCATTAATGAGCACAGTTGGAACAGAGTTTGAACTGACTTTCTAAAGCTAAGCACAAGGCATGAAGAGTTGACATGTTTCTGCAGCTCAAAAACATAGTGTTTAAACATAATATAATGATGTTAACAGATAATGTTGCTTTATCAAATAAACCCCTTGCATTATGACATCACAAGCCCAACACAGCGCCATCACTGAGGTCAATAAAGACTAGACTGGTCCCCTGTCTTTAATCGCAAGGATAAAGACAGGCACTGGTCTTACAGGCCCAATGATATCAGTGGATAAACTTGCAGAGACGTGAGCTTTCAACTTCTGCGCTATGATTGGTCTGCACCGAAATGACGTAGTCTGTCTCCTACATGCACCAGCAAATAACTGTGACTTTTGATCATCTGCTGCTGTGTGTGCATAATGTTTGTATGTAATCAAGTGTAATGTGTGTACACATGTGAATGGGATACGTCAAAGTTACATCTGGGAGGATCCACAAGCCTCGAAGTGTGACAGCAGATGTTCAGGCTAAATGAAGACCTGTGATTGGCTGAGAGTTGTGCGCAGCGCGCACACTTGTGCACAATTCCATTGTTCAACCTCAGTGATGGCAGCCAATGCAAGATGTCAATTGATTTGCTGATGCACAAATCATAAGGAACCAGCCAAAAAATATATAATATACATTAAAATGACACTTTGGCTGGTAATCTGTTTTCACTAAGCAATTTTGTTCTATGCTAAGCGGATTGTTTGTGCTTTGACAGCTTTATGAAATTGGATCTAGGATTCTTCTTGCAGCTTTCAGAATGTAACATTGCTATTTGAAATTTAGAAATTGAGAAACCTTTTTCAAGGCAACACGACAACTTTTCAGCAACTTGATGTGTAAAGCATTCGAAGCCAACCTTGGATCGAAACAATTGCTAGTCTCATTATACGATCATTTACACAGATTTTTTTTTCTTTACAGAAAAAGTGTGATCTGCCCCCATAAAACAACTATAGAAAAGTTGGCAAACATGTCACACAAATCCCACTTTAACACGTGAACTTAATTATTCGAAAGTGTTTCAGTATACTTCAGCAATTGGTGTCTCCAAGTGTGGGCCAGCATTCGTAAAAAAAAAAGGTGCAACTTTTCTTTCATTTTGGGGCAACGGGTAACAGTATTATTATTATTTTTTTAGAAAAAGGGGGTATATTAATTAGGGTATGGTAATCGGGCACTATAGGGTAAAACCATGGAGGAGGTCGCGGTAATACTGCAGTAGCACGACTTTTTCAGGTAAAAATGAAAGATACATGGTGGTAAAATGGTGGAGAAGCTGTGTGACAGGAAATGTTTTCACTCTAACAGCTTAAAGCTAATCATAAGAAGTCATTTGGGCGATTTGCAATGCATTATTTGCGAAAAAGAAATGTTGATTAGTGCAGGGGTTCAAAACAAGTATCACTAATCCTAATGAATTAGTATCGGGAAAAAACCCCAAAAAACAAAACAGAGGGCAAGGGTGTGATGTTAATGCTGGGAGCAATTTAGTTTGGATCGGACAAGTGCAGGTTAGTAATTTTGTTTATGTAGCCCAATGGAAGTGTAATTTACTTAGGGTTGACTGTAAACATACCACTCTGGTTCAATTTGCAGGAAGTGGAACAGGAAAGGCCAAGCTGGACTAAGGGAGAAGCACATGACATATTTATTGAATTGTATTTAGGATCATGGTGAAAAAAAAACCCCCAAAACCCAAACCCATTCTGTACGTACGAATTAGTAATTCGTACGTACGAATTAGTAATTCGTACGTACAAATTACTTTTCCGTACACACGGACAAATTACTATTCTGTACGTACAAATTAGTAATTCGAATGTACGGATTACTATGCCGTACGTAGGAAGTGCTAAATCTTACTTCTTGTTACTAATTCCTCCGCACAGATAACTATGCCTTACGTAAGAACTGGGAATCCATTTGAATGGATTATTCGTACATACGGAATAGCAATCTTTGCATACAAATTAGTAATTCGTACGTACGGAACAGGTTTTTTTGTACCATGTCCTAAAATACACTTCCATACATATTTGATGCAAGATTCTAATCAATACGAGACTTGTGAACACTGGGCTGCAATGGACATACCAGGTAAATGTACATGTGTTTGCTGTTTAGAGAATGATCACACCTCTAAGAACTTACCTGGTCCATCTGCTGCCACCTAGTGCCCACACAAGTCTCCCATTATACAAGAAGGGGGCCAGGCTATTTTATAGCCAGCCTGTTTGGTATGCGTTGATTTAAACAGGAGAAAAAAACCCAAAACAACAAAAACAAGATGGCTGCAACGAGATAAAAGTTCATTTGCCTAGAATTAATAGGTGCAGTGTAATCTACTTTGCCAGTAACAAGAAATCAAAGAAAGTTCTTCTTGATATTTTCGAAGCGGCAGGCACACTAACAGTGTAAACAGTGTGTACAATTCTGCCTTTTGTTAATAACTAAATGTAAAGAGAAATGGCACGCTAAAAGTCACACTTCTCACATAAAATACATACAAGCATCCTAAAAAATTAGTATAGCCTTGCAAAGTTTGTTCTCCAGGAAAGAACTGTGAATTACAAAAAGCGAAGCATTATTTTTTAAAGCTATGTGAAAAAAACAAACAAAAGAAAGAAAAAGAATAGCAGGGAAATTAACTCCAGTAAGCTAATTTCAAGTAATTAATCAAACTGTGTTTGTATATAATCAATTAAAATTTCAAGTACTACGGTAGACAGGTGGTACATCATCGCTCATAGATTTTAGAAATGTCAAAAGATGATCACTTATTACAGCAACCTGTGAGTGTTCCTTCCTCGATCAATTCTGGTCATTCTGTATCAACTTTTAGCTGTCCATGTGAGAAACGTTTTCCACTTTTTTTTTTATTTACCTGAAAATTCACTCCTGCAATAAAGATCCTGCCATAGTGGTCGAATTGTCCATTCTCATGATACACCATAACTTTTAAGGGAGGGTATACCTTTGGTAATTACTCCCAAAAATCAATGACCATAAAAACCTTACTTGGTAAGAAGCACTTTTTTCGAGGAGAAACCATTCCCATCAAAGGAATATGGATTTAGAGAGAGGGATTCAAAAACATTTCAATCGGAGAAACTTTTCTTAGACTGTGTATTCCAATTACGGATTATTTCATCCTGCGTGGACACAACCGCTCCAGATTCTCGGCAATATCTCAAAAATACTACCACCTTTTTGAAATGAAATTTTCACAGGTTCGTTTTATTGTATATATCTACATTTCTATAGGGTTAAAACAATCGAACGGTTCCAAAAACCAAAGGTATACTTTGCCCTTATAAGAAGCACACAGTCATAAATACAACCAAAATATCCCTCATAAACTTCACAGCAAACTTAAACCATTTTGAATTCTTTACAGAGAATATTCAATTCAGGCCAAATATATACTTCATATATTATATATTTATACTCTATATAACTTCATATAACTTTTCTAAGCTTAAACAAAATAATAAACCACTGCAATGGATAATTGTAGTCGTGACACTCAACCCTGGGCCCAAGTTCATTAAGCAGAAAAGTTGGCTAAGCACAAAACAACTTTTGCTCACCAGAAAAGGGTTACCAGTTAAAATACTGTATCATGTTTCTGTTTATGCCAGGTCCCCTGTTTATTTCTATTACAAAAGCAGACATTTATTTTCAGCCCAAACTGCTTCCGTGAAATCAGGCCCTGGTTGCTTGGAAAATCCATCTCATTTTTCTTTTATTTATTAGAAATTGCATCGTATCCCTGGGCCATAAGTTCTCTTAAACTTTTGTTTTTAAAATATCAGAAGTGATTTTTCTAAGGTGGATGTTTGCTGTTATTTGAATTCATACAAGGTTCTCTGCTGTGAGGAGTTACATTGCATGGTAAATAAAACCAATCAGTTCATTAGTATGTCTCTTACTAAAGCCTACCCATTCAACTTCTCCATAAAAACCTTCTTATCATCAACCACAACCACCCAGTCACTATATCCTTCCAAATCCTTCAGCAAATAATCAAACCATGAACAGAGACCATGGGCTACAAGGTACTGAACATATTAAACCCAATCATAGGTGTACGAACCAGGGGGGGATGGGGGCGGGGGAAGGAAAATGCAGTCCCATTTTCAAGGGCAAATGCTCTCCCAAATTTGGGCAAAACAGTGGAGGAAATTTGGGCACAGGAAGAAAAAAAAATGGCTAGCTAAAGCCAAGAAGGCTTTTAATGCGGTATTAGAAACTGGTACTTATGTTTTTATCAGTGTAAAATTTTGAGAAATCAACCCTCTCCCCAACCAAAGAGTCCCCATGGACCTATGAACCCCGGAGTGGTATGGCCGACTGGTCTAGTACACCAGATTCTGGTGGCCAAGTCATCAGGGTGTGGATGTGAACCCCAGTTACGATACCTGTGTCCTACAGCAAAACACTGAAGAACAATTGCTTCTCTTCACCAGGAGTAAATGGGTGAGGGCAGGGATGGCTCTTGTTTTTTTGCTTTAGTTTGGTGCGGCACTTACTTGGCAGCACAGGTTGTATACTCCCCAGGAATGAGATGGTTTGAGGAATGAAATAAACAGCCCAATGACCGGGGTTACAATGTTCATGTGCCATGAGCACCAGGAATGACATCATTTTTATCAGGCAAGTATTTTGGAGGATATATGGGTGGTTTTGGTTTACCCTCCATCTCACCCACCCCTGTCCTTTTCAATCAGCCTTGGTAATGATTTGATATCAACCGAGGCCAACGTAAACCTCCACTGTTTAAAGACTTATCTCCACCCATTTCAGTGGGTAGTTTTCGGATTTGCAAAGTAAAAAAAAAAAATTCCCACATTTTTGTCGTTAGTAAAACAGCACTTTGAAGACGAGAATGTACAATAGCATCATTTCACACCCCATTCTTCGTTATAGGGTACAAGACCTCTTAGATTCCAAAGTAATAATTAGCAACATTGATGTTTTTTGCTTTTTGGGGAAAAAACCCCATACTTATCGGTCATCTTGAATTCTAGTTCATAGTTGTGAAGTTTGTCAGTTTCCATTATGCAGTATACAGAGTTTAACAAAGCTGAGTTGAAGGACGTGGGGGCACAGTGTTACGTAGCATGTTCTGGATGAGCATTCTAGTGCAGCAGAAAAATAAAATACTTCTCATGAAACAGAACAGTACATTGAAAATTAAACGAATAAACACAAAGATGCTTTGAAAAAAAAACCCCAACTCTTTATACCGACTATTTAATAAAAGGGATGTGCTACATTGGAAAATTTCCCCTAACACTGCAGCCATCTTGTCTGGTTCCCTATTCCCAAGATGAAAGTTATAAATAGAAACATCTCATTTCATAAAACAGAGGACAGACACTCCATCTTCCCCTCCAGCCTCATTGACAAAATATGCCCGCCCAGCCCCCCCAACTTCTACCCCTGCCCCATCCTAACAAACCTACACACAGGGCCGAGGACATCAGGGAGAAAACGTCTCACTGGGGGATGTTAAAGAGTGTTAACTTCATTCAAATGGGAAAAAACAATATTGCTGTACAAAAATACTATGAAATATGCTATTCAATTTGAATAAAATGTGCACAACCCATGTGTTTGCATTGAACGCCGCTTTCGACCCGTCTTCTATTAAGGTATAACATTTTTACAAGCTATTGCAGTAATGAGTCAATCAAATTTGGCAGACTTAACCACGCCTAATTCTACACAACAGACAAAACATATACATCGATAAAAATATTTCCCAAAAGTGTTTGTTATCAATACATAATTATGTATATTATTTATACTAAAATGTATCAGTGAAAATTTTTCGATAGACTCTAAAATTCACAATTTTTTTTCTTTCTAGTGCTGTTCGTGCCACTATACCTTCTGCTAGTAATGATCCATCAACCAATGACAACACGCGTAAGAAAGCGTCTTCACAAATCCCCAGTTATGTGTTCTTTGATTGGAAGGGGGGCAAGCGGAATTGAAAAGGACGGAAGTTGCCTTTTTGTTCTACATTCTGTAGAAAACAACCAGTTGAAATGTCTTAAACAGTGAGCAAAATAATTAAGTGCATGAATGGATATGACTCGAGCTGGAATACAGAAATGAAGAGAAAAATTAAGTTCTCTTAACTTAGACAATCCTTCAAACATAAATATTGCACCCTGCCAACCTATGAAAAAATAAATAAATAAATATTGCCCCAAGCCACACTAGGAAAATATTATTTCTAAAGCTTTACCATGAACATATAAACCCAAGGAAAAGTGCACTAATAACAAACAAATATTGCCCATGGCCCATTTCGAGTTGAAAAGTGGATAGAATGTACCTTTGACTTGTTAAAGAGAAAATTTGACTTCTGATTTTCTGTGCAATTACTTCATGCCTGATATGTTGACATGAAGAATGGCTTCTTAAGTTTTTAGTATATTTTACTGGTCTTCAAAAGTCTTTTTGAGTGAAAAAATTACCATATAAACAAATAAATAAATAAATAAACAGATGGGGAGGAACTTATTAAACTCACACAACAGCCATGTTATTTAGACTCCCCGACTACCCATTGACATTCAGATGACAAAATCTCATAATGGGACCTGACCATTTGCTCTCTCAACCTCTGTTCGGGTACATTTTGAATGGAAGAAAAAGAAAAAACAAAATGTCAGTTAAGTGATAAAAAGATCTTGTGTTCACTCAAGGTACTTGGCAATTCCCTTTATCGATTTTTCCCCCCTTCTTTTCATACAAGATATAAAACCCGTCTCTCCAATGCTTATATTAGTTTTTTTTCTACGCACGTCAAACCTCACTTCTACTAAGTAAAATCTGTTGATTTCTCTTTTGTTAACAAAGAAGAGCAATATTTGTCTTGAAGAGAAGCTGTAAGGAGGTAAAAAAGAAACCAAAATGGTTGAAGAGATTGAACACAAATTCTTCAAGCCACATCATCTCACACACATCGATGAACACTCAGGTTTAAAAAAAAAAATCAAATGCAGCCCCAAATGGCATTGAAGTCATCTACGTACATCTCTGTTAACACCTGCACGGCAACCAAGAATACAAATATTTATATGAAAAATGTCGCCCTCTGTTGCTCTCCCATGGTGAGGACCAGGTGTAGGTGTCCAATCACAGTGCAGCAGTTGATGTCAAGCTCGATCCTTTCCCAGCTGATCACGACCAATCAATCACTGACCAGCGATAGGAGCACGGACGACGACAGGAGCAGAGTATTTCATCATCCAATCACATTGCTCCACCGTGACCTCATGCTTGGCGGCATCCAATCAGCTGGCTGGGGTCGTTCGCTCAAGGCCAGCCTTCCCAGGTGTCCTCTTCTTCCTCCATTTGAAGGAAGAGGTTGGTGAAAAGAATAGCAAAGCCGATGTTGAGAATTAGCACCAATAGGACTAGCCCACGACTTGCAGACCAGCTCTGAAAATAAAAAGCAGCACTTAGTTTATTATTATCAAATTGTCTGTTTCAACCACTTTCTTGGTCAAAAGTGACACCCAGTTTTGAATTTCTCAGACTAAAGACAGTGTACCTTTCCCACAGAGTTTGGGACAAGCTTCTGGGAAGTTACATAAATGACAGTAAACAGCCATACAAATTTCCAATGAATGTGTGGGTTGTGAAGGTAATAGGCTTGCGAATAAGTGGTGTTTGAAGCTTTCCATGGTGTGGATCATTAAAAAAAAAAAACTTAAGTAGTAAACTTGCAGGTGCAACAATGTAGAAAACAAATCTTTTGAAAGACGTGTTGGTTCTGAGAAGAACCGGTGTGGTCTCGATGTTGTCGAACAGTACACTCTGCTCATTTGGAACAAGCTCCTGGCTAGTTACATAAATGACAGTAAGCGACCTTAACCGATTTCCAATGAATGTATGGGGTGAAGCTTTTTTGTACGCTGCTCTCCTGAAGACAAGCAGAAAATACTGTTCCAAACGTCGAGATCACACCGATTGTTCTCAGAACCAACACTTCTCCAAAAAGAGTTTCTAATACATGGCTGTACCGGCAAGCTTACTACTACAGTTTTTTCTTAGCCTTGCAAATGATAAGACAAACAAATGGACATTTCAAAGTTATTTTGGTGTTGATTCTCACATACCACTTTCCCTGACTGAACAGCAAGAGCACCTTCGGCATCAAGATCTGGATCAGTCCAATCCTCGTCTCGGCTGCAGGACTTGGGTAGATACCTGATGCTACAACGGGCCGGGAACTTCCCATCAAAAGTGCGAACATGCCCTGGCGGCATGTCCGATATAAGGTTTACTTCCTTAAATTTGCTCTTTTGTTTTTGTTTTTGCTGTTTGAGTTTTTCTTCTTCTTCCTCCTCGTCGAATCTTGCATTGGCGTAGGCAGCTTGTGAGAGCAGCTCCTCCTCGAGCTCATCTACATTGTAATTATCGTAGTCGTCGTAATGACCTTGCCCATGGCTCAGGATCTGGGCGTGGCCCTTACTCCTACTTTGGCCCGGTTGATGGTCATACACATCGTCTTCCATCCCTTCTTGTCGCGACAGTTGACGCTTATTTGCGAGGGTGTGCTTCCGCTCTGACATTGCGCGGCGGAGTCGGTCAGAATCAGAAGTGGTGCTTATGCCCGAGTCTGGGGTGAGTTCTGCAGAGCCTCTCTCGCCATAGCGCTTTTCAGGGAGGGTGCGGTGTTGCCGATCGTCATAGTAACCTTCTGAGCCACTGTACTCGCTATCATGGTAACCATTGAACCTCACCCCAACTTCACCCTGGGGGTGGTGGTGGTGGTTTCTCGGGTGAAATGACGAGTGGTTTCCGTTACTTGGATGCTCCGATGACTGCACTCTTCGTCTGGGTACCGGGCTTCCATCAAATAGATTACCGGTCGAGCGTGCTTCCCGCATCGTCGACGACTCGTATGAGGGATTCGAACCTCGCCCATCCCATTCATTGGCGAGTCTGCTTGGATGGTTTTTACTGTCTGCCGAGTGAGTTGGCGTCTGGAAGCTGGGCTCTTGCTTGACTTCGATAATAGTGCCACGCATGTGACTCTTCCTATCAAAGCCACCTAGGTGTCGGCCGAAGAAACTCTTTTTCCGATCCAGCTTAATGTCTCCAGTTCCACCTGTGTTTGGAGGACAACAACATACAAAAGTAAACATTTGAAACAGTTGCTTTGCAAAACAAATTATTGTACTGAAGGGGTTGAATGCTGGAGCTGGAGGTGACTGCCTTTTTCAAGAAGGAGCGGGAGTAACGACAACAACTCAATCAGAAACAACAACAGAGACACAAACATTCTGTAAACAACACAGTGGTGTCTTAAGACAACTCTTAATGAAACGATGCATAGTGTTGAAGACATTGAGACAAGGTTCTATCTGTATCAAGAGAAGAGGGATGGTTATAGAAAGTTGACTGTTCCCTTTCAACGAAACCCTAAAAAATGTAAAGAGGGAAATTCGCTATTTTCTTTCCAGATTGCCAAATTGCACTGAAGTTGTTAAAACCTGCATAACTGTATGTCACTGATACAATGGCAGCAAGTTGAGGAGGCATTCATTTATGTACGCTAAAGTCTACACCCAACAAATAGATGCCTTTTTACTGATTCGGGACCTCAAATAGAAAAAGTTTTACCATCGTTTACTGTTGGGCCTATCACTTATGTTGGTCTGCTGGCTTAAACAAAAATTTCAATTTTTTTATAAAAGCATTGATCTTCATGCTGTTTAAAAATGTAAAATTTATTTCCTCGACCTGAACAATTGATTTTCTTTTGGAAACCGAAACTATTAATGGCTGACAAAATCAACAGATAAACAGACAACGCTGCGTATAGGATTCAGTCCATCATACCATGGGGGGGGGGGATAATTCTTTGTGTTTCAGAACAAACTGTTAACAAAAAACCGTGCAAGTCTCGCGCATAGTCGAGCATTAGCACCTGTAAAAATGCACGGGCTTTGTTTCTTTCACATGTTAAAGCAATGTACGTGGTCCCAAGAATACGCGCAAGACTTGCACGGTCTATTGGTACTCAAAACTTAGTGACAAATACAACTTTGCGTTATCCAATCCAAAGAAAGCAAATAAATTGCATTCAGTCACTTGTTTGCAACCTACTGCTATCCCACACAGTCCCCATAACTGTTGGTGAAAGTTTACAGATTAATGTATGACTTTAATACAGTGTACAAGCAAAAGGAAACAGTTGTGTGTTTTAGACGTTTTAGGATTAGAAATAAGTGGTATATTATTAATAGTAAGGCTTCAAAAATACCAACAAACTTTGCAGTGAATCGGCACAGCTGTTAGTCTTGGGACTACATCATTTCAAACTTGGATTATTTCAGGAAACTGGTGCCATGCATGCATGCAGTTTAATATCCCTTGCACTAAAAAAATTGGTAATGGACCCCTGGCATATGATATCACTCTTAAGCAGCGCCCTCATTGAGGCTAAAGGAGGCATAAAAACAGGGTGTGTGACCTCAGCATTGCGCGTTAAGCAAGGGGGTCTGCGTGGCCACTGAGTTGTGTTGTTACCTATTTTCCGACACCCCTAATGTATTTTCCTAATCCTAACTTTGACCCTGGCGTGTCGACCACGAGAGGTTGTCAGAACATAGGGTTGCTGGAAAATAGAGGTGTCG
Source organism: Pisaster brevispinus (assembly GCA_023634235.1). NCBI lineage: Eukaryota > Metazoa > Echinodermata > Asteroidea > Forcipulatida > Asteriidae > Pisaster > Pisaster brevispinus. The sequence goes on along the minus strand of JAMKCF010000008.1, from coordinate 7,444,347 downwards.
GAACACAAAGCATTCAACGAGTTGGGTATGTATTTTTCGTAGTGTTTGACGGAACCAAATACTCCATATATAAAACTGTTCACTATCCAGTGAAAGTTTTCTTGTGAAATGTCAATGGGAGATCTTTGAGTCACTAGGTGGCAGCAGAGTCATATTCTTTGCATTGCATCTGATGAAGTAATTTGTTGCTACGAAAGCTCATGCAGTATTTTTCACTTTAAGTGAAGCCCGATTCATACTTCCTGCGAATGCGAATCATCGAATGCAAAGCGGATTTTGGCGTTACAAATTCGCAACGAACAATTCGCATCAGTTGAGCTGTGCTCAACTCCTGCGAAACACTTGCAGCAAAAACAGAGCTGTCACGCCAAATGTGCTTCGCACGAAGCAGTCACAGGAAGTGTGAACAAGGCTTAAGTCTTCAAGGGCTATCACAACCTTTTGTTGTTGTTACTAACACGACTGTGTTAATCATTGTCCATTGTTTGCACAATATTTTGTGCAATCATACTACAGCACGATCAACGGGGACACCATCTGCAAGTTAGTAATAAAACGCTTGCAGTACAAATGGACAAAGTTCCATCCTTTAAAGATCAACTTGAACGAAATTAACATTATTGTTCTTTTGTTGTAGAAATGTAAGTTAGGGTGTAATGATTACATATAATTGAGTAAAACCCAATAAAAATGGTTTCATAATGTGAGAAAAACCCCATTTTGATCAGTGTAACACTGGGCAAAAATGCAGAGTTTCACAAACCAAAACAGCACTGTGATGTCACACTCGATCCAAACAAGACAATGGAAAATGCATAACAACGAAGATAAACAACCTTCATCTAGCCTGTATTGTGACGTATTTTACGTCACAACATGGACTGGTTTTACGCTGGTTTTCTGAGGCACTGGTACTTCAGCATTAAATTTTTATGGGCCTTTGCTGGGAACCATGCAGGGTGCCGCCAAGGGCAGGAAATCGATCAATTATTAACAAAATAACAGGGAGGAAGACTTATAACCAAATAATAATAAAACACAAAATAAACAAGTGTAAATAGTCAAATAAGTTTGAGTGATTTCGTTCAAGTTGATCTTTGAGTCAGAATATTTTACAGATGAGCAAAACTCTTTTTGCTTTGGTATGTTTGTTGTTCCCTTAACAAAGTGTTCTTCGCTGGGACAGCTTGCCGAGAGATTTGGCTCTAGCCCTGTAAGCTGAGAATGATGATTGTCTGACTAAAAATGTAGTAAACAGCGTCATGAAAACAGGGTCCTACTGAGTCTCCATGCCACCTAGAGTCACCAAAGTCTCCAATACCAAAAGAAAGGATATATTTTCTGGGAAAAAAAAAATGATATCAAAATTACACAGAACACAACTCTTTTCTCCAATTTCTGTTCTTTGGTTGTGGAGAGTGGTGACTGCTCTCGTTGATTGAACATTAGTAGGGACATGTTATAAAGAACGGCTACAGTTAATAAAAGTGTTATCAATTAGTAATTACAAAATGGTCATTTAGTGTCATCATTCACGGTGGACACACCGCAGAGTTTTGTGTTGGTGTCACACAGGCATGCAACTGCAGTTTGTTATAAAACGAGTGCCAGGCACAGCAATTTTTTTTTGTGTTGTGCCTTTCTTTTCTTTTTTAATGGCACTGCTGGGAAAACCCAAAGTGGGGAAATCGCCCAATCAGCTGAATAGTTGCATGCCTGACTATTAGTAGTACAGAATGGCTGTTAGCTAGGTGTAAGAAAATTAGCAGAAAAAAAAGCAAATAGTATACAATGAAAAAAATGAGGAAGAAAAAATTGTTATAACAAAAATCACACATACTGTTCACAAAAGATCTAGGTGTGTTATATAAGAGAATAACGAAACTTTTCTTACTTGTTTCAAGCTGAGTGAATGGATGTATAAGAAAATTAATGGGTGAAAAGTTGGACTGGTTTTAATATCTTTGACTACTCATTTGCTCTGCTAAATGATTGGTCATTTATGAGAACACAATTCTGAATAATTCCTGCCATAGGCCTAGGGAATAGATAAATAGTTTCTCTCTTTACATCTTAAAAAATGACTACTGCAATTTAGTTAGTTATCTTTATACCATTATTTTCAAAAGTTCTGTTCTTTTCTATCAAAAAATGAAAACAGCTATTTCTGTATGAATTTACATCAAAGCATTCCAATTAAAATGTCCTTTTTACTAATTATTGATACCTTGTATTTCAGGAAAAATTTAAAAAAGAAAAGAAAAAAGGAATGAACTTGTTCAACTTTGGCTTTGGGACGCACGATAACCATGGTGATTTTAGGCTGAATAAGGTAACCAGCCAAAATAAAATTTCATGTGTTGCTTCTCCTCTGACTGGTTCCCTGCTTATTTTTATTCAGCTGAGGATTTTGTCAAGTGACTTGGCCCAATGTCATGGTGCTGTTTCCCCGCGGAATTCTGCATTTACGGCTCACAGAATTGTGTGCTTTAAAGAAAGTCATAATCTCAGAATTCCTTGGTATGAAATATCAAATGGTGTATAATTTATGTTTATTATCAGGCAGCATTCTTGTCTTTTCTTCATTCAGATCAAATCACTAAGCCATTTTGAGGTATGGTGGACGCAGTACAACGAAACTGTTAGGTTTATGTATTAATTTGTCCGTATACTCCCAAACCAAACAGTGCACTTCTCTAATGTCAAACATATCTCAAAATGGCTATGTAGATAATCTGAGGCCATATATGGCTGTCATGTTCCTTGTAGTATGAACAATGATTCTCATACAACAACAATAAGGGGCCAGGCTAATTTCTATTCTAGCCCCAGTTTAGTTACTAGATTTTCGGGGGGGGGGGCCCTGTTTTCATGACCCCCCCAACCAAACAAGATGGCTGCTCAATAACAAACATCTATTATGTCTGCCGTCGATTTTACCAAACTCTTCCTAACTTAGGATTAATCTTAGGACTTAGGACGAGTCCAAGCCTTGCACTGTAACATGCAAACCTTAAGATTAATCCTAAGTTAGGACTAGTTACTCGTCCTAACTCGAGATAGGATTAATCCTAGTGTTTCATGAAATCGGCTGCTGAACATTTTGCCATTTGACGTGTCATTATCAATCTTATAAAAAAAAAAACTTTGCCACTCCTCTCATCTCGACTGAAAATATGATAACGAGTTTCATCAAATGTCTCAATACTCAAGTGCAAATGCTGCACTGGACGGCCCTACGATTATTCCTACTTAGTCCTCAAGTTGTCTGAAACTCTACGCAAGCCACATGCAAAGCATCTCATCGGGGGGTCAGGTATAAGCACAACCCTAAATCTCAGACCTGGCCTTGTTGTAAAGAAAATATAAAAATTGTCAACTCCAAACAGAAGAAGTGAACAGCAAAGAGAAAGATATTTCACAAAATAAGTAACGATTATGGCTTTTCAAAAATCAAAAATGTCTGTCTACTGAAAAACGTGGATAACCCTGATTTCCTGACTGTGGCACAGTGATTTTGTGCTGTTAAATTCCACCAATTTTTATGAGTTGAACACAGCCCAACGGATGTTGAGTCCTACGCCAAAGTTTTCGGTTGAAATTTGATTTGCAATTACTTTCACACCAAATCATGAATGAATCTTTTAAGGTGCAAGTATAGTTATTTTGTGAAACAGATGATACCTGACTTGCAAATAATCAGTCGACTTTGCTTTGATTGTTTGGTTGTCTAGGTAATTTGTTTTACCCCAAAAGGAGAACATTTTTAGACACGACATAGCATCAAACATATTGGTCCGTTCCCACTCAAAATCTACTTCGGTGCATGTGCAAGCTACAGTGTATATATAACGACAAATGAGAGAAAAGAACCAATATGTCTGCTGCCACCTACTGTTGAAAGAAGTTCCCAACCAAATCCAGATCTGAGATTTGAGCTGCAGACTATTCTCTTTAACAAGAAGGCACAATATTGTTTTATTTTTTTTTCGTTTACAATTATTCATTCCTCCGAAATCCTCAAGTTTCACGTGAGCGCTTTGTAAATCTAACAAAAATAATCCATCCGAACTCAACCCATCAAGCTTTCATTCAAGAGCAGATATTTGGATAGCAAATAAAATATCTTGCTTAACAAAACTAGGCTACCAGCCAAAATGCCACACATACGTTGTAAGTGACTGGTGCCCTGTCTGAATTTGCTTTGCTGATAAAATTGTTCAGCAATGATAACTGCTTAAACAGCTTTCTGCAGTTGTGGCCGGATGATGTGAAACTCAAGTTTTCTTTTTAACAACTTGTTTCCTTAAACATTAGGGCTTCAACTACCCCTGAAAACATCCGACATTTACTAACACCAATTTGGTACTTTTTATAGACTGACTAATAACTACAATGCTGTACCTTCCTTGTGAGAGTGGGGTTGGAAATTGAAGCAGGGAGCGCCCAAGATGGAAGAGGCGGGGGGCGGGGGGGAAAGAAAAGAAGGAAGTATAGGAGTAATGGAGCCCACCATAAATACCATCTGGCGACAGAGAGTTGGCAAACCGAACGTTGGCAGTCCTGCACCCAAAGCCGGCTACTCTTGACACATTACCTACGTGCGATAACATTTTGTCATCAATGAGAAAGCAGTAAAAAAACAATCAGAACATCAACAGTTATCATCAGGCCTGGGAGATGTGAAGAAAAAAAAGAAGAAGGAAAAATAAAAAAGGTAGCATGCAGCAGGGAGGCTTCTTTACGCTTTTTTTGTGGTGCAAATTATAGCATGATCATCAAGAAACAAGACAATTTGATCTTTGACCTTAAAGACTAAATTCATCATTACCTTGTAACCCATTTGAAAATATGTTAAAGGTCATATTTACCACCAGCATGAGACTAGCTCTGGCAAAACCTGAAACTTCTTGGAATTTTACCACAATGCAAAAAATCCACGTAAAAAGGTCAACAACTGAACCCCAGAGCCTAATTTGAGATTTTCATGCCACCACCATCACGATTTTCTCAAGATTCTGCTGAAAAATGAAATTTGTTAAACGTGCCGGGAAAATGATAAATTTTCACAATAAATAGACGCTAGGTGGCAGCAGGCTTACCAGGTTACTCCATTGTTGCCTTTGGAAATGTGCGCAAGCTCAGAATGAGCATTGGCAAAGTACCTGGTGTGGTGTCTGCTGCCGGCATCCAAAAGTCTCCCGCTGGTGCGGCATTGCTCAACTAGCCAAGATCGGAGCATGGGAGCAGGGACACAAATCATACCAGAGTCCCAAAGTGTTTGACTTCAATACAATTTGAGAGTGAGATTTGGGGTCTCTTTAGCATAGATTCCTCATTAAGGATTATTGCCTTTATCACATTTGCAATAAAAAATGCAAACATGAAGTTATCATAGATGAGCCAAGTTAAGTTTTGGTTTCTTTGCAGTTTTGATCAGCAGACAAGAAAAAAAAATAAATAAATATGAGAGACAAATTAAGTGTTCTTGCGAGGACAATGTTTTTGAAGAAGTGGTACAGTAAGATCATTCCTCCCCACAACTTTAACTCAGATGGTATTCTCCAAGTACCAACTCTGCCTTTAAGAATACAATTAACCTTTACAGTTTTGTCGTTGCTCGAAACAAAGAGAAAGCAAACAGACGACAAAGCAATAATAAATAGAGGACTAGACATCAGACCGACAATTAATCAGTGCAATTAATTCACACCTCGGACGATACTACAAGTAGAGCTTTGTCAGCTATGGTCATTCTTATTGTATTATTTACCAAACCGGAGGAAAAGCAGCTCAATGTTAATTTGTGTTTTCTTCTTTACACTGTGCTTGGGAAAAAAAAAAATGCAGTGCTGGGGAGCTGGGGATACAGAGTGTCTTACACATGACGGATGATTTCAAAGCAGCAATGGCAGAGACAAACCTGTCGAAAAGATGCACCGGATGCAGGTTGCTTGCAACTGTGCAACATGTAGAACAAAATGGGCCCAAGTTCTCAGTGCTGCACAACCAGGGCCCAATGTCGTGACTCTGCTTACCGCAGAACTCTGTGCTTACATCCTTACATAGAATGACGTGCTTGACGCGGCTCTGTAATACGCAGCATACCACGGCAAGCAAAGCCATGAAACTGGACCATTATGCAAAATGGTGAGGAAGGCATATATACATGTAGTTTGTGTAAATGTAGATTATTTTATTCAAATAATTAGGATTGAGAAGAATTTGAGTTTGGCATCATGAATTCGCTACCAATGACTGCCACAAAAGTTAGCAACCCCTGTTCAATAGTAAGCAGTAGCCCAGCAGGCTTGGATACTTCCAAGCTTGTGAGGAGAAAAACTAAGATTTATTCCATGGTAAATGACGCCTCTTTGAGGAGAAGGTAAGTTCCAAAGGGGAACATTTCAAAGGGCTCCTTACATGTAGGGCAAAGACGAGGAGCATGGAGGCAATTGCCGCCGTTACCGTTGTGAAATATCGTGCCTGCTGCGCTAAGCACTAAGAGGGCTTCTGGCTGAGGGGCACTTTATGTCTTCTTACAATCTCCACGAATCTGGGCCCCCCGTTAAAAGACAAAAAAGGAACTAACAACCACTGAGACAAGTGATTACAAAACAAAGACATGAACACTAAGAACACTAGTCTGACAGAAGGCAAGCCTGTAGCCAAAGGGAACGTTGACTGTTAAGAAGTGTTTTCCTTTCGCCCTTTTAAATATTTATAAACCTTTATCCAGCTGTGGCCATCTCGTTTCCTCTTCAGTGATCAAATTCATGAGTATTAATCCGAGGCTGAGAGGACAAAGAATTTGAACTTTTATTGTAATTTGTGTACGGGTACATAACGTATGTCATGTAAAATCAGGCCTATCATTTTGATGCAAAACCGCAAATCGAATCATTCAAAATTATGACAAGGAGAATCTTCCAAGATTTGCGCATTGTTTTGCGGCTCCTAACCATCACCACGGCATGATAAAAGTATACCAAGTAGTGGAAAGGTTAGCCCAGAACTGTGTTTTGAGAGAGCTGTAACAAGTTCCGATTAGAAGACATTTTCGAAACCCCAAAACTGCAGGTGCACACAGGGTGTAAGACTAGACTGCACATTGGGATGTACTGCATTTGGACCAAAAATGGCATCCAGCAACGATGTGACCAAAGAAAACCGGTACCTCCATGTTGCAACTTTCTCAATACACCAGGTACACAGCTCTAGGTAAGCCGTGTTCGAATCTATTGACTTCCGCTACAGCTAACAGCCATTGGCTGCACTGTCAATGTTGAAGAGTAGATCTTTTCAGCAATCTGGCCATAGCCAATGCCAAAAGCCATCTCTTCAGACTTGACTATATAATAACACTGTTTTGTAGGCACTTAGAAGAAAAAAAAACTCACCCAAAACTGATGATTTTCATATCAACTTGCCCTCTTGAAAAGAATCAAAATTAAATCTGCACCCCCACCCTCAGGAAAACTTGGCTACAGGCTCAACAGAAAGTGTGCAACATCCACTCATGCTTAATACTACAACAGCTGCGTGTGCTTTTAAAGCTAGCAAATTATGCCTGAATGAAGTCGCAATGCTTTGAGTTAATTACTCACATTGTAATAGTCATTTTAAAAAAAAAGGGAAACTTTTCAAAACTTGGCCCACTGTACCTATTATTACACCTGCACAGTTTGCACTTAATTTTTAAAGACATTTATCACAGTCCGGCCGCACTATATATTCAACCAATGTCATCAAATCTAGAATGGAGGGTGAATTAGTCTGGTACCTTTTGTAAAATAAAACTTAAAACTACTTTTATCACTGGATATACAGGGAACCGACATGAGCCGTCAGCAATGTTTGCTACTGGTTCAAAACTGATCTCTGTAACTTCCAACGCTAACAGTTTTGAGATATTTGGAGTAAGATATGTCAAAATTATTACTGTTTAAAAAGCACACATGAAATATGAAAACAATTTTTAAAGTAAATTTTGAGAACATTTTGTTGTTGTGATTATTTCAATTGAACATAAATGGGGGTTAATTTAACAAAGGTGTCATGTAAACAATGTTAATTAAAAAGTTGATGAACAATAAAACCCCTGAAACAAAAAATAACAACCCGCAAAAAAACAAAAAACATGAAGAAAACCAAAAAGAAGACAGAAAATCTGAAAAATTGAGATCTTGAGAAATGATTATTACATTTTCACCTCTAAACGTTGCAATGTTCTTTAGTCTCACGGTACAGAGGAAATCATTGCATATGGACTTGGGAACACCTACCTCTTGGTGGGAGGGAAGCGATGAGCTCTTTGGATCGTTGCCTTGCCTTGATGCCCTCGTCTCGAGACTCTGCGGCTGCTTCCTCCGCCATCTCGGCCTTCTCCCTAGCATAAGACGCCCTGAAAGAAGACCACACAATTTGAATTACAGTACTGGTATATTTGCTCGAACATTCGGGCGGCACGGGTGGTGTTGTGAGTATTAAAGAGCTCGCCTCTCCCCCAATGTGGCCCTGGTTCAATTCCCGGCCGAGGCCATTTGTGAGTAGAGTTGAGTGTTGGTTCTCTCCTATGCCACGGTGGTTTTTTTCTCCGGGTCCACCATTTTTCCTCCCTCTGGAAAAATCGAACACCTTAAATACAGGCCGAAACCCTGGCTTAAGAGTCAGCTCAAAACAAAGGGCCTTAGAATGGTTGAGTCACATTTAATGCTTTCATGCAGCAGGCAGTAGCAAACTTACATAGCCCCCTCTTGTGGCGGAGATTGTGGCATCTTTCACTCAAGGCTTAACACGCACTGCTTTAAATACCATATTTGCATATGAGCGGACATGCCATGTACGAACAGTAATCAAAGTGAATTTTACCAATCAATCTCAATCTTTCCAGTAGTGTGCAGTTAAAATATAACTGATAAAAAACTGGCCCATACAAAAACATTATTTTTAAATTACATATTTACATGGAAGGAAAAGTAACATTATAATCATCTACATGTAACTATAGGTCTGCCTTGAAGAACTGGCAGTTTCAAAGGTCGATTCATAGATTGGTAAAAACTCCGAAAAAATTAATGGCCATAAATCTTACTTGGTGAGAAGCACTGCAGCTGTTGACAGTATAAACTACTTTGAGAAGGGATTCTCTTCAAAGTAATATGGTTTGGATAGTTTTTTTCCACTCGAAACATTTGAATCCGAGAAACGATTCATGCATGAATCGTTTCTTGGATTTCTGAGGGTCCGTTCGCAATTGCTGCAGCCAGAGATGATGTTGATTCCTGCTGTCACCTCGCTAAATGTGGATGGATTCGACGTTCTTGTAAAAAGACCGTACAAATTCCCCCCCCCCCGTTTTCTCCGAAAGTGGTCACTGTATTTAGCTGAAATTTTCACACGTGAACTTTAATGTATCTTTCTTTAATATTTTACCTATAAATCAGCATTACATTGACCCCCCAAAAAATATGCATGACCCTACCTTAAAAGAGAAGTTGAAAAATTTTGCCCATTTAATTTTATACCGTTTTTAAAAAGGGGATTCTCCAGTTGAAATAAGAAAAAAGGAAAAAGACAGCAAAAGTTTGATTTATAATTGGTAATATTTTGTTGTGGAGCTTTTGACAAGTGTACTGTCTCCTTTGTGTTCTCATTTCACCTTATACCTAAACCCCACCCCCCTTAGTGGCGTGATCAACTGCAGTATTCAAAATCAAGGGTCACTACGAGTAAGGCCTTGAGTTGACCATTTTCCCACTTTCTCATGTTAAGAAACTCAAACCAACAACCTCAAGATAGGAAGACACAGCAAGACTGACACAAAAAGATTTCAATGATAGAGAATTCCACTCAGAACTGATTCTTGTTCTGAGGAAACCAGTTCCCAGCGACTTGAAACCATTCTGTTTTAGGTCCAGGATATCTGCACACTTTAAAAAGTTGAATTTAAGACTTTTTTCAGACCCTTTTAATGCTACACTTAGCAAAATATCAGACCAAAAGTAAGTGTGAATAAAGCAGGGTAGAAACAGTTACAACTGCTCACATGTTGATACTTTTTCTTACCCGCAGCGTTATTTGGTTCTCTTCAAGCTGGTAGGAAATTCATTACAGGCTTCATCCAATTATTTAAGATGTCAAATAACTGAATCTAATAATTTGTCATGCTTTTTAAGGCATTAAATTTGGATAGTTCAATTTAAGACTTTGCAATACTTTTGAGGATCTGCAGAAACCCTTAGGTCATAACCGGTTGATGGCATCTTCAATATAATTATTTGTAAGAGTTGAATTTTAAGTCATATCCAACTATATCTCAAGAGAAAGTGTTTTTACAGATGTTTGTTCCCGACTAGAAATTTGTGCCTTGGTCTTGATAATCAGACAGAGCTTAGAATGGATTTCAATTTTGACAGAGTTACTAGCTGTCTTATGAACAGATTCCCAACTCTGAAATCTTAACCTCATCATGAAATGTCTGGTTTACTTACAGCTTTTAATTAAAGGCAGATTGTAAAACTCTTTTATTTCCTCATCTCACCATAAACTCATCTCCTCAGCCCTGTATTTGTAGGTAACAAAGGTGATTTTTTTTTCTGTAATACACTCATCTAATTTAGAGAGAGCACATCAGACTTTGGAAGAAATTCCCAGAGCCAAATTGGACCTCTTCGGGAAATTTGTTTGATTACTCCCCGCAGGAAGATGATGGCGTTAGGTGCGGGGTCCGCTGTCATGGCGGAAAAGTGACTGCAGATCCAGCTGAAGGCCCCTCATTTTTAAACGTAACCCTGGCCGAATTCTTAGTCCACTTTCCCATTCAGGAGCAGTATTATGCTGAATGCTCTGTACACCAGTCCCATCTTCATTACTCGTAACACCGGGGTAGGTTATTGGGTCCAGAAATATCATCCAGCAGTGGACATCATGCCTGCATTCCACACATACCATCGGAACCAATCTTTCTATTGATAATCTATATAAATATAATGTACGGCCCTTGGGGTCGGACGGGGAGCCAGACAGACGTAAATACGCGGTGTACATGTAATTACATTTGTAATGGGCTTGTCCAAAGGCTCCATCATCAACAAATGTGAAGCCTGCGTCAAATAAACAGCTATCTTATTGTATAAACAGACATTCTTCGCTTGTGGATTCATCTCGCATCTTGAAATGATATCATCACACAAGGCCCCATATGCCCGCTTCAATACAATGTTAGGAAGTCATTTTGTGTGTGTGTGTGTGTGTTTTTTGTTACGGCAGAACTCAGCAAGCACGGAGTATACAGTACATTAAATTCATAAAACTAGTAGGAGAGATGGCCTTACATGTCGATCCAAGCCGGACCTTCGTCAGAGGCATTAGTTTAAGCACAAACAAAAACATATTCATTTATAGCAAAAAGAGGAGCAAAGAATTATGGGATAGGCATCCAGACAAAAAGCGGGAAAATTACAGCCAATCAAAGTTATTCATTTACAAACAATGGGGTGGCTAAGAACCAATCAGACTTAAAGTAGTGAGGACAAAAGGATCGTCAATTCGGAGAAAAAGAAAATGAAAGGGTGGATTACTGGACCATAAAGGTGGTAATTTCCATCCTGCCGGAAGCATTGTGTGCACCAGCGAAAGGGGCCTAAAACTAAAATCAATCACTCCTCTCATTATCCTGATGAATGAATAACATCCTACAGTACACTACAAGAGTGATTTGGCTTGTGTTCTCTCCGAGGTCGAATGATACATTTACGCTAGATGCATGCATATTTCCACCTCGTATTGTGTTGTACTTGCGGGGCCTTGTTTTCCAGCTTTCTCCATATCTTCTGAAAAAATCTTCAGGAGGAAACCCTGGTTTGTTTCAAAAAGAAAAACAAAATATATGTAAAAGGTAAACTGGAAAATCTTTCGCAAGCAAATAATCATTGGGGATTTTTCTTCTTTCTTTTCTTATGTTGTTTCCCACCTTCGTTTCAAAGGAAATAAACTCTATTTAACTTAATTAAAACAAAATAAATTTTAACAGTAGTATTTCTGCCCAGGTTAAGAGGAAGGATCTAGGCAGCCCTCATTTAATTTCCACAATTTTAAGAGAAGATTTTAAGAAGAAGGCCTGGATTTTCATCTTTGAGAGGGCAAGGCCATTTTCATTTTGCAAAGGGCATTTCTCTTGGAAAATCTAAAGGTCTATAGGAAACTTTTGAAGGAGCACCAAGGCAAAGACCAGGGCAATGGTGGAGGACATGGCCTCTGTGGCCTCTGTGTAAATCCAGGCCTGGGAAGGCAGCAGTTCATGAGATTCATCGAGAGATGAAGCTCAAAACCAGCACCACGATATGTTTGGCGAAGATTATTAAACAGCGCTACGGCACTGTGCAACCTCACACTGCCTGCATTACAATTGATCTTGTAGGAACTCCACAATACATCGCAACGATCACCTCAACAATTACACATCACACTGAATGGCAAAATGTTCCAGCGCGGGTATCAACCCAACACACAAGATCACAATGAAGCCTCGCTTCGCATTAATGCAATGCTTCCTTTGTACTGGACTGTTTTTTTTTTCATCCGTTGCCCTGGCGATCACAGATTAAACAAGTCTGAAATTACCCACGACCGCACAAAGGTTTATTTACATCATTGGAGTTTTGAAAGAGTAATTCTTTCTCCCCCCCGTCCTTCAGTTTTTAAGAATCACATCATACTTGAACTGACTTGTATGAGGTTTTTGTTTGAGTGATAAACAATGAGAAACGGTTTACAGCCACTAAGCCAGGGATTGTGCGTACTTTTTGGTTTGGGGTAGTGTTTTTGTGTGTGCAATTTTTGTGCATGTTTTTAATTGCTGCAACTCAAACAGGCAACAGTGATGTTGGGGTCTTCGTGTAATGCTAGGCTGTATATGAGTTTGCCACTACGGCTACGGCTACGACTACAGCTCTGACTGTTGTTAGGGGTGTAGCTAAGGTCATCCTATACTTTAACACTCGATGGTGATCAAGCCATAGCTGCAGTCAAAGTCGCCAACTTGGGCAACTCTGTCTAATATTTCCCTTCTGAAATGAAGTCATATTCGAGAGAACTGTATCTGAAAACCTAAAAAATGCAACAGCTGATTTCAGTTGTTACAACTTAAATTATGGACAATGTGTTTAATATGCTGAAAATTGTGTATGGTTTTTCACTATTTTCTCCTGAATCCCACAAGCCCAAATTTTTACAGGTTTGTTATTTCATATGGTTGATCACACAAAACATGAACACTGTCTGTGACTATTTTGTCAGCTCTACCAATCCTGTAAAATGCCCTTAAGTAGTTGGAAGTTCTAGGCCTCACCCTCCCCCCTCCCAGCCCCCATCATCCCACTCATGGTAGAGATAATGTACTGCACTGAATTATGCAGTAAAACATGGCATGCTCTATCCATAATCACCGCACGGAGGGATTGGCAATGACGATTGTGCCCATTCATCTATCAAAGCGAGCGGGTTTCTAAAAATACTCTGACCCCTGAGCAATTCTATTTGGTCTGTAACTGCAGACGTCAGGTTCGCGGCATCACAATGGTGCACAATGCAATTCATTTGATGTCAGCCGTGTGTTTGATTGTGACGATGAATCCTTCATCCTGTTTACATCACATACTCTCCAAAAACAAGGTAACAAGAAAACGCCTTGATTTGACAGTAAATCGCTGCATGTTTAAGGAAAGACATAAAACACCCTCATCAGCCCCCCCCCTGACTTTTTTTTGTGTAAACAGTGCTGAGATGCATTCAGTAAGCGGAATAGAAAACTATCGAATCAGTGAGGAGGATATTGCATGAAAATAGATGACGTAAAGACAAACCCCCAAACAGCACTTGTAACATACAGATGAAACAAACAAAAATAATGATGTCCTTGGATCGTTGAAGTGGACTCACAGATTCGTGGCTCTGCAATTCATAGAAAACAGTTGCTTCTCTATCTATAGGGGCAAGGCTAGGAGTTCGGCTTCATGTTTTTACCACAACAAATCATTTGGGGGTTATCACTGAACTGAATGTAGAAGCCAACTGGTGATACGTCTGCATAGCAGTTTGAATAATCAAATGTTTCCAGTATCACAGGATGGATGAAGATCTCAATCATGGCATCCATGTTTTTTTTCTTTCTATGAGTCTCTTGGCGTTTATTTCTTAGTTTTAATCATGGTTTAAATTTGGTAATTCAGTTACATGTATTCGGTAATTTCTGTTTTACTATGCTTTGTTTATCTGTTCATTGCTTCTTTTATAGTCAGTTGGGATTGTAGTTTATATATTGTGTTATTAGGTGGTTATTTGCCTTATCCTATTTTTAAAGTGGTTTAACTATTTTAAAAGTATTTTTAACCTTTATTATCAAGCGCCTAGGAGCATTTTATTGTAAATGGATTTGGCGCTATATAAATTTGTATTATTATTATTATTATTATTTTTTTTTTTCATTTTTTTTTTCATCTGTAACCAAATCGAGGCTGGAAAGGGAAAATTAGCCAGCGGCCCCCCCCCCCCCTCCATGGGGGTGATAGTTAGAGCTATTATTGGTCTGTGTGTAGGCAGGGAGCCAGACAAAGAGGGGCACCCCACAGTAGGATGAAGGTATTTTCCCATACATAATCTGAGCCGGCTCGTAATGCATGACCACAGCGGGGCACCCATCTAGAGAAAACACCCGAGCAGTGAAGGGGAATCCATTACCTGCCAGCACAGCCTTGTAATTGGGCAATGTCTACATGAGTCCACGTCCTTATACATTATGTATAATATCGACACACAGAGCTATGAAATGACACATACCCCAAAAAAAAAAATTAATAATAAACACAAAAAAGGAGAGAGAAAAAAAAGGAAAAGAAACAGAAAGAGAGTGAAGATTCCAACATGGCTGAGTACACATGACCAGCCTCTTGTGAAAATGTCAAAGCGTGTTGGCTAAAGATCACCGTGCTTTTTAGCTGCGCAGATGGAGTCCAGTGCCCCATGGCATTTGTGCAACACACAGATTTTTTCTCTCTTTCCTCTTCCTCTCGGGATGCAAATCAGACCGGTTGCCACGACGATAAGATGGCTGCATAAAAAAATATGCTCCAGACTTTTCAGCACATCACCACAGGAAGACATGTTCCAACGACACCACACGGCGCTACAAAAACCATGGGTTGATGCAGACGGCCGAACTACATGATACGCACTCAGGTGGAGATGAATACATCAGTAACCATGGCAATGGGGTAAAAACATGCATGTGACCTTGTCAAGGGCTTGACAGAGGGGGGGGGGGGCCTTTTTCTCTCCGACCGAGGGAAGGGCAGATGACATGTGATGTCATTACAAGAGTAGGGCAATAACCTTAAACGTGAGACCTACCGACGGAACGTGACACAGCGATAACAAACGACAGTTTGTTTTGGCTGTGAGCTCTATCCAAATGTACCGCGCTAATTTGGACTGACATTTAAGCCAAAGACAAACAGAGGATGGGCACAATCATGACCTCCGTTGCTGGTTAGTTTAAAAAAAAAAAACTATGTACCTGACTTGACAATGAGAGTGATTATTTAAAAACATGGCCCGGGTGGCAATAGTTCCTCTGAAGGGGTACAAGCGTGTGATGTTCTTGACTTTCTCGGAGTGGGTTTTTATGCATTCGTGACATCAGTCTTGTCACAAGCAGATTATCTTGTTTGTTTTTTTCAAGATGGGCTTTGCGTACTGGTTAAGTTATTCCCTGTTTATGCATTTGCAACAGTACTTGTACATACACTGAATGATTATGTTAATTGAACTCCTCAAAAGCCATCTGCAGTTCTGGCATTTTGTGTGGTTTTTTTTCTTCTTCTTCATTTTTCACCCCAGAAATTCAAGCTTACAATCTCAGAGATCTCTTGGTATAATTAATTTCATTTATGGTATCAGCTAAGATGGCATTAAAAAAAAAAAGACTATAAAATAAACCCGTAAAACTTCCAGAACCCGCTGCTAAAAATAAAAAAAAATTAAAAAAGGATTTAAACTGCCTGTAGCTACTGGACAACCTTGGTGGTATAGTGGTAAGACATCTGCTCTAGAATGGCAACGGTCATGAGTTCGAATTCGCCCGAGTAATATGCCTGTGGTTTTTTATCAAAGCACTTGGGAAAGTACTGAGTATACAGTGCTTAACGCACAACGGTGTATGGGTCAAACAAAATCAATATTCAAATAAAGTTTGTTGGATGTATTTTTGCAGTGATTGCATAATTCCTCTTTCTAATCTAATCTAGCAAGTTAGCAAAACTCTTAGATAAATATATGCTGCTTGGCAATTCTGGTAAAAAGGTCTGATGAAATTAGGACCCAAATTTCGGGAGGTATATTGAATGGATGGCATTTCTACCTTTTAGCAACCCCTTTATTAATGGATTTATAAATGTCAACTGTTCAAGGAGCTTTTGTGAACAACGTCCTCCGTCCCAGAGAAGCACAAAGAGCAGGTTTCCTTAATTATCGGAAGAAAACAACAGCAATTTTTTGCTCACCACAAAAAGGCCTGAACTCGTGTAAATGTCTGAAATTTTCTCATCTCTGGAGATGCAATGCAGAGCCTTGAAATAAAAATCACTTATGAAAACGTACCGACAAAAGCAAAATCAACATTGCCCATCTCAGACGGCGCTCAAACTCCCTGAGCAGTTTTAATTTTGTATTTACATTTTTTTCCCCCCCGCTAATTGTGGCCGTGAGAATGGTATAAAAAGCTGCCGTGCCCATGAAAACAGCGCAGACTATTACAGCCCCGAAATGTCCACTTATGCAAAATCAGGAAGGCACGATACATGAACGATTATCGCATCATGGATTTAATCAACTCCGATCTATACCCATGCCTCTTCTGCCACTCAAAATCCAATTTCTGAAAAACCGTCCCTCCCCCCCCTCCCCCCGTAACCTCAGGGGGGGACGAACTGCTCGTCCGACGACGTGAGTAACCAACGGAGGAGGAGAGCACGTAATTGTTATCCTTTCCTAAGCTTTGAGGACGCTGTCAACGATATAAAGACGGACAGCTCGGTCCAGGTGCCTTGAAGAAAAAGTACTGAGTTTGTAATTACGTACAAATAAAAATAAACTGAAAAGAGATTAGTTGCAATCTAAAGGCTCACTGTTTTAAAAGTTCATAAAAAGTGAACATCCTGAAAAATTGCTCCGTCTGAAATTCTGCCAAAGTTTGGGAAATAGCAATTGAAGGCCCCCCCCCAATTCATCAACAATATTTGATTGCCACACCAGAACTAAATACATAAAGGTGGACAAAGTCCCTTAAAAAAAACATGTCACTAAATACATAGTAGATGTAATCGTTGCATCAGGGATAAAGAATGTTATTATTTTGTTGGTCAGTGCTCAAATTTCTGGGGAAAAATCCACAAGACAGCAGGGCTTGTAGCTCAACTTGCAAAATATTTTTTATTACAAGACCAGATTCAAAATGAGAAAAAAAACCCTTATTGACACATAAACAAGCACTAAGACATGTCAGAGAAGATTGATCTCATTTGTCTGTATTATATTTAAAGTATACTTGATTACTCATAGAATTGAAAGGTAATTTATCAGACCCAATGTCAATATTTGAACGTCATTTGTTTTTGTTAGGACGTCACACAGTATTGTTGTTCAGTTGACAAACACAAGACCACGGACTCGTCCGGTCATGAGTTTACTGGCCCGACACTAAAATCAGTGGCCTCGGGCTGGAGGTCCAGTGTAACACTTGAGCACTGCTGGTGTTTTTTTTTACACTACACCGAATCATTGTGTACTCAGTGCTTTATCCAAGTCCTGCTGTTTTACGTTGCTTTTACTAAAATGTGATCTTATTTTTTTTAAATGCTCACAGGTTGGTCTAGAAGGTGTGTTTATTTGACAAACTTGACGGTGAAAATTATCGTTGCTCAGACAAACAAATATGTCAGGTGACATTTTGATCTGGGGCATCATGGAATGCATTTTGACATTTTTGATACAAATTAATATTCAAACACTGCCAAATCTAAGTCACTTAAAAAAAAGAAGAAGGTATTTGACAAATTTCAAGATCTGTCACGTGATATGTTGAGCTTGCCAACTCATCGGGAATTTGATTGCCCACTGCCTTCCCCATTTCACTTGCTTAAAATAAAGACTTCAAGTGAAATACAAAGTGTGACTCAAGTCCACATTTTAGGATTTTCTGCGGACTGAGAACCTCTTACCTAACATAACAATAAGAGAATGTATTCAAGTTTGATATAATGTGCGTATCGGGGAGATAAGGAACCATTTGGCCTCTGGTTATGGTCCTAATCTCCTTGGAGAATTTTTTCGATAGAAATTTATATTTTCCTCAAGGAGGTGCCCCTGACCAAGGAAAAAGTACCTTGCCCCTTTAAGGGAGAAAAGCATTAGGATTGGAATAAGCATTAGAAGCGGAATACAGAATCAAAGTTTTAAAGATGAGAAGATGCAGAGAAACGTTGAATTCAGATACGGCCTGCTTTCGGCACTGTTTGACCTACCTTGATATAGCAAGGTCAGCTTTTTGTCTGGCAATAATTGCTGCTTGATTTGCCGCTTCCACTGCCCGCTCCACCCTATCGCTGATGCGCTTGGATCCAATCACAAACAGTTTCTTTTTCCCCGAAGCCACCAGGATATTGTTCTTCCACTTCCCCTCTTCCTTGTGCCCGTCGGGGTACGTGAGACAGCCGTATCCGTGCCGCTTGTTCTGGTGCCACTCCCCGGCATACTGAAAGGCGTCCGAGCGCTGGCTGATCCCCACCCCCGAGCGTTTGTCCTGTTTCCATTCGCCGAGAAACACTTCGGTGATGTCTCCCGTCGCCTCCTCATCATGGAGGTGACTCGGGTGACTAAAGTCGCTGTCCATGACGGAGGATTGGAGCGAGCTGGAGCTCATCCGACTCTCACTCTCGTTGCTCTTCAACGAGTCCTGATGGTTGAGTCGTGGACGGAAGGACGCCACGCTACCCTGCGTGCTGTCAGAGCTGTCCTTGTGACTCTGAGAGCCGTTCTTGTCCTTCTTTCGTTTGGTTCTTAACCCAATCAGGGCTTTGCTCACGCGCGCGGCTTCCCCGCGTTTAAACGTTCCACCCCGACTCTCCGTGTCTGTCGTCCCGTCGTCGGAGATGTCCAGAACGAAACCCCCTCTTTGGCCGAAGTTATCCGGGACGGAAGCAATGGATCCATTTTCGTGTTCACTCCGCAGTGAGGTGAGAGAGGTACGGAGGGCCGGTCGTACGATGGAGGCCATCCCATAAGGCACACTGTTGCGTATTCCACAGCCATGGCGCATTCCCCCGACCCATTGTCCCTGAAAAATGCCTGGTTGGAAATCAAAAGATAAACACATTAGGAGAGCATAAAGTAACCACCCAACAAATTGACCATATGTTTGACCGCATGAGGACACTTTCAATCATGGAATTGTCTCGCATCACACTTACAGTTTCATCTTATTTCAACTGCCTGTATGCAGTTTTTTGAACATCAATGACGAAATACATACACACAATAATAACAACAATGATGAAAAACCTGTTTGTTTACATGTTTCGCCTCACGTAAATTCGACTTTTTCCTCAGCAGATAAATGTTCTTAGCAATATACCACAATAAGAGAGTTTGCAACATCCACTTTGTACCTTGTAAACCCTGATAAGGTGCTGCACCTTTCTCATGCTTATTTTCTGCTTTTGTTAATTCGTTTTTTTTGTAATTTTGTATCTTTGTATTTTGGTGACTTAATAGACCTTTATCATGCTGCCACTATCTTAGTCGTGTTACCTGTATCCAATAACAGTGATGATTGCTAACATTCCTTGTAGAAAAAGGAACCAGACTATTTCTCCTTCCAGCCTCGGTTTGGTTACATTGATTTGAATGGGAGATATTAAGATGGCCGCACCATGATAAAGGTCTATAGTCTTCTCAGAAATCAGCACCACAGCGCTCAGAAACAAAGTATTAAGCGCGGTATAAATAGATATATAAATATATATACATATTATCTATGTACAAATCGGTCTCATTATTCATTAAAAAAAATAAAAATCAAATCCTACCCTAAAAAGTGTTTCTCTTTGTTCAAGCACCTTGAGCACCTTATTGGTGGATACGTGCGCTATTTAAGACTATATTGTTATTATTATTAGATCTGGGCATATAGCCATGATAAAGAAAAGCATTGGTCTCCACAATAAGAATTGATGTCCAATCGTATTATACACATTTTGAAAAAGCTGTAAATGCTACAGAGAATTCCAAGCCAGTTCTGTGAACTGAAAAACAATTTCTGCTCCTTTTAATACAAGACATTTGAATGGAAGACAGAGTAGGGGGGTACGAATTTAGAAGTGTTTGCTTGAAAGCCACCCAGACAAACGCCATGATGCCACACAACAAGACTTGACAAAATTCTACCTTTGCAGTCGTTTGGGGAAGAACAAGACAGGAAATAACACGGACAGTCTCTGTTGAGAGGATGATGGATCTCAAACCATTATTTAATAAAACATGTACATGTACTGCCAGAGCATTTGATGGAGTACCCGCTTCAAGAGTCGACCGCATTTGCTTTTTTGGGGAAGGATTTGCACAGGAATAAAAATGATTGCGAAAAGGAGGTTAGACAGAATTTCTCTACGTCATCTGGAGACATCCGCATCAAATTCTTTTTTGATTATTGTGGAAAGAAAAAAAAAACCACCCCAAAAAACCTTTAATGTTGATGAAGCAATATTCAAAGAGAGAGAGAGAGAGAGAGAGCCAATTGGGTTTACAATATGACGTTATCGGGAGACGAATGGACTGTACCAACTCGTCTCCAATTATCACCAGCAAATCTCCCAGAATGCATTAACCCACTTCTCCGATCGGAGAGACATCGTTGGGGCATTCCATTTCACCGCGTCAGCATCCCTGAAGTCAGACCATGGAGAGAGAGAGAGGGAGAAAGATCCGCACAGTAAAGGAGGAGTGATCGCCCCCCTCCAACTCCGAGGAGATCGGTACCACCGTGGATGCTGATAATGTCAAAAGATGACCCTGCGGGTAGTCTGAGGCCAGACCTCAGAATCCTGCCAGGGTCATTTGGGTGGATAATCCGGTATTGCGACACTCTCCTTCCCAGAGAGCATGTGAATAATATCACAGATTTATGGGTGACGGGGGACGTATGCTAAAACACTGACGCACAGAAAATAAAATTTCATAGGCCAGATATAAGACTCTTGTGTGCCTAACATGAAGCAAACAAACCAACAGCTGATCATATCACTTTACAGTTTCTAAAAATACCTGCAAATTAACATGATCTCTTCCATTTTTCGTAATTTACAAAGCAAAGTTCCATTAACAGTCAGTCCATCATTCTAACAACCGTCTCAAAATCTTTGTTCTGCACCAAAATTAAAGGTATACTAAACATCACTACTTTTTGGAGGAGTACTTTTTTTCCCATTCTTAGTTTTCAATCAACACATACAACACATACAACAAATCCAGGGCATGATCCTGTTTGGGTTTTATGTCTTCTTAGGGAGTACGTTCACATACCTACTTATTTTGATTGCCGCAATAGAAACAGGCATGTATGGTTTCGGGGGTCTGAAAAAGATATTTACTATATTTCAGACGGATATTATCTCTCTGGTGGATTGTTTACTAGTATGAATTTTTTAATCCGAGAAACTTTCAAACTAAAACTAATTATTTGTTTTGTGATAATTACCAGAATATTTTGTCTTTAAGTACGGATAAAGAAAAATTGAAGGTTGATCACTGTAGCGGTTTGTCTCCGTGTTCGTTAATAAACTGAGAACAATTATCTTCTACGCAAACATCAAGAAACAAGTGACAAGCAAATTGCCTGTTATGGTACACATATTGTCGGGTTCGATTTCACAAACTTTGAGATTCATCCCAAGATGAGTGTTGCCAACATTACCACAGTGATTTTTGTATTGTGACATCACACTTTGCTTAGCAATTAAAATTGACAAAATAGGGAGACCGCCAACATAGGGCTTGACAGCTCAGTTGATAGAGTGCCGACACGTTAATCCAAAGGTTCAAATCCAGCTCTAGTAAACTTTTCAACCGCATTTGGACTAATATAAAAATCTTACTTTGCATGATGGATATCTACTAAGTCCATGAAAGTGAGCCCTCGACCTCAGTCTGAGACACATGGATTTGTAGTAAGATTTGTAGAAGATGAGGCTGACAAAGTCTTGGGTTGTCTCATGTTTAATGAATCTTTAGTTCTTAGTAAAAAAAAAATTTCAGGTCTTGCCAACATCTCTAGCTTATCAGCTCTTATAGTTAACATCCTCAGCGGTTTTTGTTCACTTTTGCACTTTATTAAAAAAAACAAAAAAAACAAACAAACACCCCCCCCCACGAACAGGGGAAAAAAAAGGGCAAAAGAAAAAAAAAAAATAATAAAAATTTGTTTACAAATTTAAGCCACTTCGGCACAATCATTACAAGAGCCTGTAACTGAGCACCTAAAAAAATATTTACAAATCAATTACGAACATTTCCAAGACGAGGAAACCATGGGTTTTTAAAGTCCAGGCATTAACGATGTAGTCACAGAGCTAGGAGACGACATCTGGTGTTCTACTGAGCATCATTGTGCGAGCATCTCATGTGTATTTAGGTCTAATACCACGTTCTCATCTGCAGAATTGAGATGTCATACGATAACAGTCTCTGGATTTTGTTACTCCCTCGCTGAGCCAGAAATATACGTTTATTTACATAGCTTCCGATTCCTTCAGGGAATATGTAAAAATACTTGTGTTTATTAGTGGGGATCGAGTTTTGAGCCTATTTTTTTTTTACCCTGGTTCGAATCCCAGCGGCATAACTGATGTCATAGGATTACATTATCATTGGATCTTGTGACCACAGCTGGGCCAGGGATGGTCTAAACAGCTCAGTTTATCTTTCAAGGAACCCCGAAAGAGGAGTTAACCCAAGACCTGAAGATACCTACGGCAAGTGCCATGGCTGCCCCTCCTGAAAGCTCAGTGCTGTCTGCTCTTGGAAGTGCACTTTATCAAAGGCCATTTACGGCATGGGTGTCAATAACAAGCCTGGAATTACATGGAGGCCACTGAGGGCAATGCCTCTAATGCCCTGGTCTCGGCCTTGGTGCTCCTTCAAAAGTTTCCCATTAGACTTTCAGATTGTCCAATGGAAGTGCCTGTTGCAAAATAAAAAAGGTCTTGCCCTCTCAAAGGTGAAATTTAAGGCCTGCAATAACACCAGAGGTCAGGTAGGGTTAATCTCTCCTGCCTGCTACTTCAATGGGCACTGGTTTGAATCCCACTTGCAGAATTTAAGTCACGTCCACTGCACTCAACTAGGGTAGCAACATTTTCTCAGAATCGGTATTACAGCACCATGGCACTGAATACATCTTGCCCTGAATTCTGGTTATCAGGGTTCACCATCTTGGAAAAAAACAGGCCACAAAGAGTGTAAGGTTACTTTCCATACCTAGGCCTCAGGTTCTATGAACCCTGGTTCACATCCCATCTCAAACTGGAGCATGTGGGTACGTTGTGCCCTACATGTACAGGTACATGGTACATTATTTGCAACTTCCGAAAAGAGAATGGATTGATTTCAATCTCATATGTAGCTCACTGATGAAAAAAATGCCATACCAGCAACAGTCCGCCAGAAAAATATTTACCTTTGATGTGCAAAAACTGTCAAAGTTGAGTAATAGCATGTGAAGTCCCTAAAAATTAACTGCTGTTTATTTTGATTGCCGTACTCAAAATAAACGGCCGGCCTATGAATGCTCGCAAAATCCCTGACAAAAACCTTTTTGCGCCGTTTCCCCAAGGATCAGCTAATTTGATGAAGTTTTCACAGGTTGGTTGGAAGGTGTCTTAATTGAAAGCTAGAGGGTGGAAACAGAGCCACATGTGCCTGTACTCTTCAAAGGAGCAATTGTACTTTCTTATAGAGGTGGGGGTCATAGATTGGTTTCTGTTAACGTAATGCTGATTTATTGCCAAACTATCAAGAAAGATATAATCAGCGTCACCTGTGACAGTTTCCGTTGAATACAGTGTCTACTTGTTGAGAAAACAGCAAAAAACTGTCCTGGATATTTTCATTATGTAGAATCCATCCGCATTTGGAGTAGTGACAGGGTACCAACCGCATCTCTGGCCGCAGTATTCCCTTACAGACACTTCAGAAATCTGAGAAATGCTTCACGCATGAATCAATTCTCAGGTTCAAATATTTTGTTTAATTTCTAATCGATGAGGGCATTTCAGACAAAATAATTTCGCAGGGTGCTTACTAACATTACCATCTTTATAACAAGTCAGCTTTGAAATAGAAATTACACAATTTTGGGGGGTCATTACCAAAATATGACCCTGGATTATCACATGAACTGTGTGTGTGTTCAATTAGAGGTCCTCCCACATCCCCGAATACTTCCCACAAATCCTCAAAGGTTTGTCTAGGCCTACAGTTTATGAACTACACAGCTCTATTGAAGATTCTTTGGTTTTCCATATGGCGTACAAATGATACAATATTAGGCTCGTCACTTCCTTCCACTGGAAACCAAAGCTTGAAACATAAGCATCCATGTGTGCTGTCTTCATTTTCTCAAAGCCGGTTGCATTTCATGCAGAACTAATAATGCTCGGGATGATGTGTAATTGAACCATTTTTATGTAAAGCAGGGTTTGTCATCGCGTCTGTCGAGTCTTTGGGGTCAAGTCTCACATCAAGTCTCCCAAAATTGTGCAACTCAAGTCCGACTCGCAGACTTAAGTTGCCAACTCTGGTTGTAAAGCAACCAAAGATTACAGAGTGCCGAAGGCGCAAGGTGGGAAACTGGTGCTGTATCTATTGTAGGAACGTGAATTCGACATCAGCGACATTTCAGCAAGCAAATGTTTTGTTATATCACTATATTAATGGCCATTGTCTGCACTGATATATTGATCAGAATGAGTTGCTTACTGAAATGGCGTCCAGTGCACATTTCACATTTAAGCCTGAGTTGCCCATCTTGCACCTTCTGCACTCTTTAATCTTTAAGAGTAACTAAACCCTTGATTAATGTACATGTACTTAGTATTGACATAGTTGTTAGTGCTGCCCTGAAACCTGTAGGCCTGAAGGTTCCTGTGAAAAGGAGATGCAAAGAATCGATGCTTAAGGCAGCAGGGAAAGACTTGCTTACATCAGGCATTATTTCACAGGTTAGCGGGGAATTTTGGCTTGTGCGGGTGTGAAGTCCATGTTGCTAGGAATGTTCGCTTACACAGCTAGCGCAGAAATTCGGCGCTTGCACAGTAAGCAGAGAATGGTGATCGTAAATGAAGAATTCGGCGGTATAAGCAGAGCCATGAAATTGGGCCCAGGTAGGGACTGGAAAGTCAGTCCACACGCAGGCCTGGGCAGGACTCGAACCAGGGTCCACTGAAGGTGGGGAAAGAAGCCACTAGGACAACCTATTACCCTATACACTCACTTGTACTTGCAGGCTGATGTGGTGCAAGCCAATGAGGTTCTTTAAATGAATGATGTATAAACAGATATTAAAAAAATAAACAAATCAAACCCATGAATAATTTGTAAACTCAAAAGTTACTCTTGATAAACTTGAGACTGTCTCAATTGCTCATTGGTTTACAAACAAACTGAAACACGGCCATGTTCAATTTAGAAATCCCTGTTGAAAAAAAACCTTAAATTTCTTTTATCTGATGAAATTTTCACAGGCCGAGTGGTTAAGATGTGTTAATTGAGAAAGAAGATGATTGGAATGAAAACATTCTTCCCAAAAACCAATTATAATTTAAACCTCAGAATTTACAGTTGTGTAAACAATTAATACCCCCCTGCACCGAACGAAAACAGAACATTGGAAACAAAAAACGATCGAATTTATAATCATGTTTGTTATCCGCTAAGGACAAGCGTGGCATTAACTCGCTTCGACATGGTGGGATTTTGCCGTCTGCGGACAGCAGCTGCAATGTTCCGCCAGATTATGTGACTCAAATGTTATCAATTTCTCGGCACCACTCTTAATGAATATTTTGACACTTCCAACGCAGCGTCTCAGCGTGCGTGCAGTGGGGGAGAAAGATTAAAGGGAGACTGCCAAAACGGATGATTAATGATCAGTCTCGTTAAAATATCACTTGGCAGGAAGAACGGTTAACCAGCCACTAAGCCGCTTGTGTGTTAGATTTCAATGATAATAGTTTACATTTATACCGCGCTTAATACAACGCTTCTAAGCGCTACAGTATTTATCCTGCAAGGTAAGCAGAGCTACGTTTTGAAGTATGAGACCTATTCCTTTACATAGCACCATGTAATGGTTTTACAAGGTGCTGTGGCGCAATATGCTGCCAATCAAACCAGGAACACCGGGGCGGACCCCTTCTCTTTAAGATAAGTGCACTGGGTTCTTTTACGTGCATTACACAACACACGGCACCAATGGCTTTAGTAAACATCCCATCCGAAGGATGCAGCAATAATGGTGAAAAGTGTCTTTCTTAAGGACACAAGGGTCACAATGGGACTCGAACCCACACTCTGCTGATTTGAAACTCCAGAATTTGAGTACGGTGTTCTTATCCGCTCGGCCATGACACGCCACAAATAATGTCCGGTCACAAGTGAATGCTCTTTTAGAATTTCTCCGACTGACCCCATTGTTGCTATGTCACATGGTATAGAGTGGAAAGCTTTTTCTTAGTTACATAAGTGACGGCAAACACCCGTACACAATTTCTCACAAGGATACCAGCACAAGGGTACCAGTCTCTGCTTATCTGGAGGTTGCAATGCTAATTGTCCCTAACCATGTGACAGTATAGCAATACTTGGTTTAGTCTAAGGAATTCAAATTGAGCGATCAATTGCGATTGAGCGAGACATTGTATCAGACATCATTCTAATCTCATTCACAAATTGTTTACCGTCATGGTTCATTGTCAAATGATTTGTTGTCTTGTCATACCGTCGCGACACGTTCACTGAAAAGTTTAGCTAAGCAAATTTCTTGATAACCCACATCGTTCTGCTTAACTGCTTTATGAAATTGGGGTCTTGTGTAGCACAATAATAACGATGCAGTGTACTATAACTGGTTCTAAGCATATCTTTACATATACTAACAGCATGGTTTGCACCTTAAGCCTGTCTACTATACTAGCCCGGCTTAAAGTATGTTAGGCAGGCAAGTGTTAAAAAAACCAAAACAAAAAACCCCACATTTTCGGTTTTTAAACGGTTACTAAAAATCTGCAGTTCTACCTGATTAAAATATTAATATTTTGCTCTTTTCCAGTGGATGTGATGGTTTTTTTTAATCAAATGAAAAGAGTTGAAATTTTCTTTGGTGTGTTTGGCTGTGAATGTAAATTGATTTCCTAAAACAAACCCAATTGCAGTGCCAATCACCAATGGACACCAGGTACATTTGAAACGTAACTTTGCGACAAAACATGTTCAGACATTCTGGGCCACTTAAACATCCTTTGGGCAAGTTAAAAGAGCAGTTTACTACCCTTGTGCGGGCTGCTTAGAAAAAGGCTTAAGCCCAAGGCACAAATCAGATAAATTACATGAGCGAAATGTTCTGCTGTGTGCCACGTTTTTGCAAAATAACATGAGCATACTGAACATGCACTTGTAGGCCACCATCAAGATCACCCAAAAATCTCTGATTTGTAATTCCGTTACCGTGGAATTACCCATTGATCCTTTTTGATAGGCAGGGCTCAAATTTTAGGCCAGTAGTTTTGGTGTTGGGCGAGTAAACTCTTGACCGGACAAGTCCGACGGTCTTGTGTTTTTTTAATTGACTATTAACAAAGAATAATACCGCACTGTGTAACAACTTGAACAAAAAATTAAAAGTTCAAATGTTGTTTTTGAGTCTGATAACATACCTTTCAATTCTACTGAGTAGTGACATAATGAAGTATACTTAATACCCATAAAGACAAATGAAATCAATGCTCTCTTACATGTCTTATAGCGCTTGTTCAAACAAAAACAGTTAACTTAAATACATGTTAAACTGGGTCAGGAAGTTTTTTCTTATTTTGATTCTGGTCTTGTAAGAAGAATTTCGGTCCAGTAAACATTTTGAGCCACAAGATCTCCCAAATTGGAGCCCTGATAAGTTTTAAAATTACATTATCTAACTGTTGACGTGTCAAAATTGCAGGTTTTTTTAATAGAAATTCAGCCGGGCTTTTTGTTGCGTACACCAATGAGCAATACAGCCATCAAACATAGATGGTGTAAATCCCCACAGTAACAGCAGCCTATGAACTTATCTGATGGTAACAAGTCCTGATCAATACGCGTAATGGCGTGATTCAATGACGGCCATCGTTAAGGACGACGCAGCCTTTTGTCCGGCCGTCATCGTCTCTTCCTCCCCTCACTGGCTCTGCCTCCCCCTGTTAGCATGTCGCCTTTGTGCAAATGCCGGGGGGGAGGGGGGGGGGGGAGGACTGTTGACAGGTGAAAAGGTGGCAAACGAAGGGGGGGGGGGAAAGAACGAGGCGTGTGGTCTCTTCCACAACTGTCTCAATATATACATCATTTCCGCCCTGGAGATCGAGACAGTAAAAATTATCATGATTTTTTTTTTTTTTTTTGGTATTTTGCATACGTCAGATATTTATACTTCCCTGGGCTGCATGCATGGCAACTAAGCCATTCTGAATGAAATGCCAATCAATTATACAGTGACTGACAGTTTGTTCGTTAAAATTTTACATACCAGAGTGTCTCTTATTCAACGCCTTAGTTGAGTGGGAAATAAAAGAAACTTTGAAAGGTAAGGCTTTTGCTGCCGACTGTATAAAAATATATTGTTTTTTTTCCATACTTATGTTTAATAGGAGTTGTTAATTTTTGGTGAAAGTTTGTCTTTGAGCATGTTGAGTTTCCTAGCTCTATACATGCACATAGTTACACATGTATAACCTGCATGTATTAGGTATGAAATATGACGGAGGTGAACAATTCCTGGAACCATGGCTTCCAGCCCTGGGTTCCCCTTTATTCTAGACCCAGAACCTCCCACTAGATGTTACCAATTCAGGAGGGTTACAGAATTTGTGCGTCACCAGAGACACAAAAAAACTACAGGCTTGATGGACACAATGTGGACTATTTCTGTCTCCCTTCGGCGACTGCTTTACGTCCTTCCAGAAAATTTGAAGGCTCAAGGAGATTTTGAGAAAATCCTGAAATCTGGAAGAAAAAACCCCCCTGAGAAATCGCATGCCTGATGTTCAGGTCCTACTTTAACATATGACATCCACTACACTAAATCTATACGATCCCTAAGGTTCAGGACATTTCCAAGGCCGTCCCTCAGGCCAGGATCATTCACAAAATTCAAACAATTTATGGAACGTTTCGATAGACGTAGAAAAACTCCGGTGAACCGGCTGCACAGCTGATGTGCAGCAGCTTTTACAGACCCCCTGCTTCCTTGCTGAATGATCAACGGTTTGTTAGTGTACATCACACAAACACAGTGTACATGTACAGTCTACATGTTAAACCTGAAAGGTGATCCTTGTTTTTGGGAAGCATAATGTACATATATTCTAATTCTCTCCTTTAAACAAATTATTTATTTGTTTTAAATGCAAGTTTCCCCCCAAACAAGGCTTACAGCCACTCTTAGTAAGGGGGCTACAAGAAGAAAATCACTAAGGATGACAACAACTCATGGGGAGTTGAAGGCAGGTATTGATATTCCTGATATTCCTCTTCAAACAGTCTAGATTGTAGGCTGGAGGGGAAGCAATCACCAGGCAAGGAGTGCAAAAGATGTAGAAGGAATATAATAAAAACATCTGCTTTTCTGAATTGCTTTAGTGACTCCATATGTTGAACATTTTTTTAATATCAATAACAGACCTCAAGTCAAGAACATTCGGAAAAACTAGCTTTTTGATTCCTGTGAGCTTGCATTAGGCCGTGTCTGAATTGGCGACTACAGCTACGGTTAGATTTCCCCGCCGTCATGCCTTGAAGTATAGTACGTCCTTAGCAACACCCTTTTAGTAAAAGTCATAGCCGTATCTCTAGCCGCCAATTTGGATATGGCTTAAGTGCAAGCCACCCTTGGAGTTTACCCAAGTAAACGGACAGTAGATGGCGCAGAGATCAAGTCTTAAATGGTGAGAGAAAGACAGAAACTGTTGAAAACTGCCGGATGATGGATGGGGGATGGGGATTGGGTTAGAGGTCTCCCTCCAGCTATGGCAGGAAATAAGCTCATCATTATACATTAATGGACACATAATCCATGGCGTATGCTTTTTGTTGAAACCTTTTAGAGACCATACAGTTCTGTAAAATCACCATGCGCCCAGACATGGCGAACATTGTTGATTGATTTTTTGACAATACTTTGGTTTCAAGAAAGTCTGAAAAAATAGTATGAACTAATTACATTTTTGTTTTAGTTATACAATTTTCTAAAGATAAACTGTCTACATCAGAAACAATACAAAATTAAAATTAGGGCATAATTTGGACCTTTTTTGATTAAGTGGCAGTAAGCCAAATCTTACGGCTGTTTGCAGCCGCTCCACGCATTTTGGTACAACAGTTTGTGGCTGGCATGGTCTCTAAAGTCTTACAGGTCTCTAAAGTCTTAAAGTCGACAGCCAGGCCTGACATTTTGTTCACGAAAAGGGCAAGGCAGTATTTCCTTGGGCAACTCTATGAAGGAGAATGTAAACTTCAGCTAGAGCATTTTAAGGGGCACCGAGGCAATGACCCGGGGCTTCAATTGACGTGAAGTATCAGCCCTGGACAGTGTAAAAGGGTTGCACACTAGCAGAAGACAACAACTGTTTTCACCCAATAAACCCAAACTTCACTTTAATGGGCTGCGACTGTTTCCTGATCAAAGTGTATTTGTATAAAATGCTGTCGCTATATCATGAAAGAAAAAAAAAAGTCAGTTTGCATGAAGGTTGAATTTGATTAATAGCTGTGCAGACTGCGCATAAACTACAAAATAATTAATTATCTGATACTGTTCTCTCAAAACAAAAATGTGTACAATTAATATTTATGCAGTAACAGACGTACGCAGTTTTCTAACTTTGCTTAATCACACCTGAAGGGTGCATTAAAGCACTCATTATTTTTTTGAGACAGGAGCGAAGAGTAATATATTGGAAGTATGAGGCCCAATTAGAGAACACCTTGTAACTGTTTATGAGGTGATGCGATGCAATCTGCAGCCAAGCATGCCACAGACACTAGGGCAAACCTCTTCTCTTAACGATATGTGTAATGTGTTTTTTGTATGTGTCATGTACACAACGCAGAGGGGATCTACATATGGCTTGATGCACCATCCAACGGACGAAGCAATTATGGTTAAGTGTCTTTCTCAAGGACACACGTGCCATGACCCGGGACCCTCGCTCTGACAACACCAGATTTGGGTCTGGTGCGTTCCAACGACTCAGCCCCAATGCCTTAAATACCGATTTTACATTTTTCCAATGCACATGTGTGCTCTTTAACAGATGGTTGTGCGCCTACAAGTTCCACGCCTGAAGTCGGACAATTTACACGGATAGACCCAATGCCTAGGCCGCCATTGATGAGATCCAGCATTGATGACAAACACGCATTCATGAGTGAACAAGTCACCCACAACTCTCAGCCAATGATAGGCCTTCATGTAATTGAACTCAAAGAGGGCGCTGTTTGAGTTCTTGACCTTCACACTTGCAAGGGGACTCAAAGACTCTTGACAATAGTGTATTACAACTTCCCTTTAAATTGATGGAAAATGATGCAGGAATCTAGTCCAGCTAGGGAGAAAGGGGTACTGTAATTAAACACCAGATTCCTTCCTCATCTTGATGAGTATGTCCACACAGGCCGACATATCTGTAAACACTCCAGTTATGTGTCAACGCCGCACTAAATGCAAAACATCCCAACTGATTGTGACAAAATCATCATTGCTATTTGGTCAAGATATCTGGATTGACAAGATAAGGAATAAAGACAAATAATAAGAAAATGGGTTTGAAGAGTTTGGTCTTTAATTACTGCCTAGTTGTCAAAAGCCCTCCAGCGCAGAAAAGAGTGTCCAAATTTAACGCCAATTCTTCATGAAATCCAAAATTTGACAGAGTGGAATTTTCATCAGAGTACACGCAAATGTATGGCAACTTAGGTACGTGTAAAAGTATACATATGTAGTTTGTTTAAAACAACTGAGCAATAACAGGGGCTTGAATTTTACACTGGACTGCAGGCCCGAGGCCACTACTTTTAGTGTCGGGCCAGTTAAGTCATGACCAGACAAGTCCAGCTGTCTTGTGTTTTTTAATTGGATATTAATGAATGAAAATACCTCACTGTGTCAGTGTAATATCTTCATGATCTTGAACAAAAATAAATTACGTTCAAATGGTGACTTTGAGTTCGATAAATTAACTTTCAATTCTATTGAGTACTGAAGTATACTTAAAACTCATAAAGACAAATGAGGTCAATCTTCTGTTAAACTGTGTCAGGAAGGTTTTTTTTCTCATTTTGATTCGGGTCTTGTAAAAAAACAATTCGGGTCCAGTAAACATTTTGAGCTACAAGCCCTGTGGTCTCGTGGCTTTTCACCCCAAATTCGAGCCCTGAATAATGTGAACTAAATTCCTAATTTTTAGTTGGGTAGAGAAAGCATCCCTTAAACCTTCTATTACAAGCTGTTTGACTCTGATTATAGTGGTATGCCTGATGCCACGTCCACTTTACCGCTGAAGTAAAAACTTTCAAATTTTGGCAAGAGAATTTATTTTATTTTTTTGTGGCTAGTTAGGAAAGTCTCAAAAGTCAGAATGGTAGGATCATTCTGATTGGATCGGATAAGTATTCATGGACCGTTTCATTGGACCCCCGGAATGTTCCATTGGAACGTTCAAAATACTAACGCGCGGATTCACTTGAGTAGGATTCATGCTCCCGTGCTTCAACACAATGATGCAGTCTAGCGGAACGTTCTGGCAGTCCAATGGATTTTGGGTGTGTGCCCACAGGAGCGTGCCCGACTTTTGAGGCACGCCTCTGGGAATAATGTCTTCTTCTTTTTTTCCTCATCAAATAACATGTTCTGCATGTATCTCCAATCTCCAACCAACTTCACTCGCTAAACCCTCCATTGAGTGATTTACCAGGATCCTTCCTCGCTCTAACGAAACCCAACACCATATGGTAACTCAACAACATCCAAGCTCTATGTTCCGACACCCCTATGTTCCGACAACCCTACGCTCTGATGACCCCTCATGATCTAAGGAGCATAAGTGTGTACCCCAAGCTGTTTGACTTTGATTATAGTGGTATGCCTGATGCCACGTCCACATTGTAAACCTCTGCAGTCCCTAGACCAACAGAACCGAAAAAACATGCAGTCGGATTTGAAATGGACTGTGATGGGTTTGGGATGGTTATAGGGGTCAGATAAATGGCCGGTAATTTTATGCACTTCACATGAATGTGATTCAGGTAACTATCAAAGGTGTATGCACCCACTACAGGGATAAACAGCTTTGAATCTCCACCATCTTTGTCAAGTACCCAATATCCAATCGCAATAACAAACACTGTGCTCATCACACCGACAGAGACCAGACTATCATCTTTACCTCTGGACTTAAAAGCAGTAACTTTTGAAGAACATTCTCATTCCAATCCTCGCCTTTTTAAGAATCATCTGGAAAGTTTTGTAAAAAACTCACCAAGAAAGTTGCTCACATTGCTCTGCCAAAAACAACCATCCAAAATCTAAATGTACTAATTTTACTAAAAACAGGGAAGAAACGCAGAAAGCAAAATACTGAAAAAAAAAATGCTTTAACAAGTTTGAGAACAAAAGTATTTTTCTGGATAATTGATAACCGATCAGGACAAAGTGGGTAAGCTCCCTTGCTTTTCGGAAGAGTACAAATCAACGTCTCAAAGACAAGCACAGCTATGCATCCAAGATGCTCTTCCATCCCCATTTGGGTCTTTATTCTCCAGTGGCGATTTGTTCTTAACGACAAGGAACAGTTGTGCCAATATGTGCAGATGCACGTCCATGAGAAACAGAGCAATGCATTATTACTGTATAATGTCTTTACTGCATTTGCCCCTGTTGCTGGGGCTGGTCGTTCGATTGAAGAAGATCAAGCTGAACACATGCGGAGCACATCTTAACAGATATCTGTTTGCATCCCCCAGTTACAAAATGCAGATGGATTTAGCCTTTTTGTCAAAAGGCGTGCATAATTTGACAACTAAAGGCTCACAGAGTTACACATAACTTTCATGGCATAAAGATGGTCATGGTGGAAAACTTGATGGAAATGCTGTAGTTTTTGAGCAACAAAATATTCCAATTATTTTGATCTTGTGAGTACGAAATATGATATTTGAAAACAGTGAAACTCAATATGAGTTTATGTACATGTAGCATGCCTACTGCCTCAATCCTCCAAAATCAACTAATATGAATTCAGGTTGGCTCCCTACTGCCTCAATCCTCCAAAATCAACCAATATGAATTCAGGTTGGCTCCCTACTGCCTCAATCCTCCAAAATCAGCCAATATGAGTTTATGTAGGATCCAAACTGCCTCAATCCTCCAAAATCAACCAATATGAGTTTATGTAGGATCCCTACTGCCTCAATCCTCCAAAATCAACCAATGAGTTGATGTAAGATCCCTACTGCCTCAATCCTCCAAAATCAACCAATATGAATTCAGGTTGGCTCCCTACTGCCTCAATCCTCCAAAATCAGCCAATATGAGTTTATGTAGGATCCAAACTGCCTCAATCCTCCAAAATCAACCAATATGAGTTTATGTAGGATCCAAACTGCCTCAATCCTCCAAAATCAACCAATATGAGTTTATGTAGGATGTCTACTGCCTCAATCCTCCAAAATCAACCAATATGAGTTTATGTAGGATCCCTACTGCCTCAATCCTCCAAAATCAACCAATATGAGTTTATGTAGGATCCCTACTGCCTCAATACTCCAAAATTAACCAATATGAGTTGATGTAGGATCCCTACTGCCTCAATCCTCCAAAATCAATTGATATGAGTTTATGTAGGATCCCTACTGCCTCAATCCTCCAAAATCAACCAATATGAGTTGATGTAGGATCCCTACTGCCTCAATCCTCAAAAATCAACTGATATGAGTTGATGAAGGAAGTCTACTGCCTCAACCCTCCAAAATCAACTGGTAGGAGCCGTGTTAGACCCTCTTGTAAGCTTAGGTGAATGTCAAATGTGCCTCAATCCTCCAAGCTCATCAAAATCCTTCGGTTGATTTTGAAGGACTCAGGAAGGTGAAACAATGTGTAAAGTGTATTCAGAATGTACAACACCAGGAACTATTTTCAAACAGTTTGAAAGTTCACTCAAATGCACAGCTGGTGCAAGTTACTCTTTCATATTTAACACTAACAGCAAGCTTTTCACTAATTTTCCCCCAATGGTTTATTAGAACAGTAATCTACGTTTTGGTGACCACATCCCTTGAAAGTACTCCTCCAAAAATCCCCAATCTTGTATCATGTGGCCCTTTGATTAGTCTGGAGTGTGTGAGGGTACCAGCAACAGTAAGTGGCATTTACTCTGTAATTCGAGTTCTGATTACTTTAGTGAAGCGTCGAACGTCAGAGGACTGCGGTGTAGATGCATGTTCTAATGTCCCTGTAAAATACATATGATTACCCTTTCCTCACGACAAGTCCCTTTATTCTATTTTCTCCAAGCAAGATAATGAACATATTCACGTGAAAAGCTCCAATCAAATTTGCCGAGGTGAAAAAAACCCCCCAAAAAACCGACATTGGAAAAGTTGTTCAACAATAAATTAGCTATCCAGCTGTTTGTCCGTACAGAATAAGGACACCTTCAAGTTTGTCACACACAAATTCTACTCAAATTCCACATTTGTCTTTTACCCATAAAAAGGTGTAATCCTGCATATTGTCCTCCTTGTCTTCTCTGCATTGGGTTCTTGGCTAGTACAGCGATTAAATTCGCTTTTCTGAGAGTCCTTGGCTTCATCACAACCAGAATAAATGAAATGAAACATTGGTTCCTCTGAACAGCCCCTTAGTATGACTCCAATTTATAGCAATGAATGTCAGCAAACAATACTTCTGCATTCAAAACAAAAGCAGAGCACAAATTCAGATCAGCTTCCATCGAAATTACAACTTGACATGTACAATGTATCACTTGTGCTCAGAAAATCAACAAGAACTAAGTTATCCATTGACACGCCTGTACCTAACTCGATCGATTCCGCCCAGTATTTTTTTTTCTTTCTAGTTCCGTCCTCTTTCACCATAGATCAAGCTCTCTAATTGGCCATGTACTAAACATCTCTGAGTTGTGGATGTCCCACCATCGTCGCCGATGCTTTTGACCGCCTTTGCTTCCCCCCCCCAATCCTCCAGCCGCAGGGTATTCATGTTTCTATGGCAACCAGCTGATCAATGACTTGCATGTTTGGAGGGCATGGCGGACAAGACCACGGGAAAAGATGCGAGCTTGTACACTGCACATGCACAATCTGAACATAATGAATTCTTGCATTGAGAATGCTTATATGTTGATGTGTTTGATTTTAAAATATGCTGAACACCCCCATAAATATCAAACTTAAAGGCAGGGTATACTTTTTGGTAATTGTCAAAGACCAGTATCCTTAACTTGTTGTATCCCAACATGTGCAACAACAAAAATAACAAACCTGTGAAAATCAGGGCTCATTTGGTCATCGAAGTTGCAAGAAAATAATTGTGTGGTTTCAGATGTCTCAGAAAGGCTTCATGCCTGAAGCCTTTCTCAGATTCAATTTTGTGTGTGTGAAAAATGACCTCTTTCTCTAAAACTGCGTTACTTCAAAGGGGGGTTGTTTCTAACAATGTTTTATTTTATCAAGAGCTCTCATTGTGCTCTTTCCCAGTAAGTTTTTATGGTCAATATTTTTTGGAGTAATTACCAAAAGTATACCCTTGTTCTGGTGCAGTTTGAACTCAATTATGTGCATATAATATCTACACCCATTAAACAATCTGACATTGGTTTTAGGAAGTGAGTTAATGTATTCTCTCCAAACCCTCCAGCTTCCAATAAAAGAAACCTGCACAAAAATGTTATCAATCCCACTGATTGTTTTTGAGTGAAAACAAAATAACAGTTTATATTTTGCCAAGGATTTTTTGCAGTTTTAATGCAATCATGAGCCATTAAGCTTGATTGCTTGTTTCAATTAGAACTGAGAGTTGGGGGCCAGTGGGGTGGGGGGAGGGAAGGGGAGTAGGGACAGTTTTCTTGCACATGTTAGTATTTCAAGACAGCAACATTTCTCAGGAGAATTAGTGTTGGTATCAAGTTTAGAACACATAATAAACCACAAGGAAAAATTGACTGGGTAAATTGTAAAATAATTTTGGGTTGAACAATGCTAAATATTGACTAGAGCGAGACTTGAACCTGCGACCTCCGGATTAATGTGCCAGTGCTCTACATACTGAGCAATCTAGCCCTAATGTTGGCAGTCTCCCTATTATAACACCTAAACTGTAAGGGTGATTAAACAGCTGTTGTATTTTTTCGCCAAACATTACCAACTCATCATGTTTCACACCTTTGGCCGCATTTAACTCTTTGCTTTAATACGAAGGTCTGAATTATTGATTCATAAATAAACACATGGGTTTTTCAGTCTATTGTTAGTAACGGTTCACCACCAAAATAAGGTGTACCCAAGATAGGAGCCAACAAAATCTCAACACACAATTTTGAGGATCCCTAAGCCTTAAAACCCCATCAACTTTTTTTATTAACGTCTTCATTTGACATGACCTGCCGGAAGGTTGGGATGACATTTTGAATAATAGATGAGATATGGCATCGAGTACACATGTTTAACCTTCTAGCTTCATAAATTATGAACGTAATTCTTGTCTGGGACGGAGTTTCGATATGACTGATTAGTTTATTACCCCTGCGGTAAGCTTAATGGTTCATGATTGCATAATTAAGGCCCTTCTGGTTAACAACTGAAGATAAGGCAGAGTGTGATGTTGGTAATACTCTTTGAATCAAGATAAGGTACAGCATTGGTAATGTTGCCAAAAGTGCTGAGACTATGGGTGTACTTACTGTCTTTGATTCAAGACATAAGGTACAGCATTGGTAATGTTGCCAAAAGTGCTGAGACTATGGGTGTACTTACTGTCTTTGATTCAAGACATAAGGTACAGCATTGGTAATGTGGCCAAAAGTGCTGAGACTATGGGTGTACTCACTGCCTTTGATTTATGGGTGTTCTCACTGCCTTTGATTCAAGGTAAGGCACAACAGTCCTTGCTTTATGATTTGAGCAAAACTTAGTCTTCTGAATCAACCCAAGTATACGGCATTCATATTAATCACCGAAAATGCCGTCACAACGCTTACTCTCTTTGAATCAAGATAATGTACAGCATTGGCAATGTCGCCAACACTGCTGAGACTATCAGTCTGCTTACAGCCTTTGACACAATGCAATGGTAATGTTTGCACAACTGCTAACTACAACATGCTCAGGCCATGTCCGAATAGGCGGCTAGAGCTACAGCTAAGGCTTCACCATGCATTGAAGTATAGGATGTCTTTAACAATACCCTTAGCAACAGTCATAGCCATAGCTGTAGCCGCCGATTCGAATATGGCTTCACTCTCTTTGAATCAAGACATTGTATAATGAAGGCTGCAGCGTTAGTTAACGATTCTAGCAAGATGAAGCTACAGTATTGCTTACTTAATTGAAATAAAATTTGCACAGCTTGACCGATGAAAGAATGCTCCAGCTCCAAACGAGCTTTTGTTTGAGTACAATTAGCTGTCCAAATGTGTGTTTACAAAGCTTGTTATCCAAGATCATTTCCAACAAGGGGATTTTTGGTACGTTACATCATGGTTACATGTACAGTCGGTTTATGTCAGATTTACTTGTATATATTTATGCAAGGGAGAGTTGGCAGCTCTGCACGGGTTGTAATAATGTAAGGCGCTTTAACACAATGTTTGAAAGCGCATTAAAAATGCCCGTTATTATTATTATTATCACTGTATAGAAAACTATCCCATACATAAAGAAAGGAACCGTAAGCTATTCAAGAAACCCAAGTAGCAGTCTGCGGCTCCATTAACCTCTCCGAGCAGAGGTTTCCATTCCATAAGTTGATTGATATTTCATATTTATTCCGGTCTCATCATTTTCACTTCCACATGCCTGATCCGACGAAAGCTTATTACTTCCAGCCACGCCGACCCTCTGGCAAAATTCATGTTGTTGGTGTCTTTCGTTCGGCTCCATGGCCTCAGCCATATTTGTGCATGATACTGCAATGACTATAGGTCCCAAGCACGGTGAGTCCCGCGTCTGTTTCAATCAAGTTAATTGTCATTTCTAATACAGATCATGCCAATTAATTGACGGCAAGGAGATACGAACGGACAACGAGATTAATGGCCAATACCTTTTATGCAAATGAGACACTAGTAACGAAGCCGGCGTACATGTGTGGTGTTTTTTTTATTTGTCAAGGTTGGACTTAATACTTGGCTACTTGGTTGAGCGTTTATTGTTTTATTATGGGCTGTGAAACTCTACCTGTACATGTATTTCTGTGCAGCAGAGTTGTTTTGTAACAACAAAATACACAGTAAATACCAATTGAAATAAAAAAATATATAAATATATAATAAAAAAAAGAGAAAGAAAAAAAAAAGAGAGAGATTTTGATGATAAATGTTTGATCAGTGTAGCCATGACACCAATTTATTGGAAAAAGAGAAAACATTCCTTGGCTCGATTGTACAAAGAGCTACTTAGTGTTAGACTGTGATCTCAAGTGTACATGTAAATCAGTCTTAACTGCTAAACAAAGTGTGATGTCACAGTACAAATCACTATGGTAATACTGACAACGCGCAGGAATTACGCGAGGACCACGGAGGCCATGACCTCTGTTCCCCCTTGTCTTGGCCTTGGTGCCCCTTCCACAGTTTCCCATAGACTTAAACATTTTCCAATGAAAGTACCTTTCAATTGCCCCTTCACTTTTTCAGTGACTGGCCAGCAGGACCAGTTAGCTTGTCCTTTCACTAGTCTGTGACCTTTTTCACTTGTCCATATTTCATATAGGGATGCTTTTCGACACTGGACTATCCAGCCTGACCACTTGGAGTGCATGTTGACTAGTCCTCAGGTGTTTTAACTGGCATTCTGCCAGAGGACCGCTGTTAAGAGGATAACACTGCAAATGTACGTACGTACATGTACCTGTATAATTAGGGCAAAAAACCTTTTGCACTAGCAGTCAATTAAAGTCATTAACTTTTACTACTTAAATACTAGATGAAGGACAGAATTAGTGGTGGTGTACTTTCTCAGGGTTGTCAGGGTGTGTTTATTCACAGGTTTCTAAATCCAAAGCACAGTACAGTGGTTACATAAACGCATGATGTTTCACTCTTGTCTGGCAAAGCAAATTCTTTTTTTCCCTTGGTTAAGGAGCACCTTAATGAAGGAGCACCTTAATGAAGGGGCACCTTAATGAAGGAGCACCTTCATGAAGGGGAAACCTTAATGAAGGAGCACCTTAATGAATTGGGCACCTTAATCCATGGCATGTTTATAATTTCAAATGTTTCAGTTTAGATCAACTTGAAAAATTGTGAAGTCTACTTTAAGAGCATATCTAGTCAAACTACACATGAGCAGCATCAATACACTTTACAAGGAATTCTAGACAAAATGTCAAATTTACGTAACCCATAATAAATGTAGTGATGTACTATGAAGTAATAATGTACAGCACACGCACGGTTCACAACAGTTGAACATCACACTGAGTCAGCATGCAAATAGTGCATTGGTTTTGAACACCCCAAGTAGGAAAACAAATAAATGAAAATAACATTTTGGTTGAGATGTAATGTGCACAATGTAAACAAAAAGTTTGTTCCCCCCCAAATGTTTATGTAGTATGGATTATTGTGACAATAAATTGTCTTCATCACACTCATCGTTATGAACAAACATGCAGTCTCCCAAGGACGTTTCAGATTTCAAGTGAACACCCTAAATGGACCATCTGATAACTATTGATTTGGCTGCATCTGGAATTCCTAAAAATTCTATTGAGAAATGTACGTTGAACACCAATCTTTTTACACTTACGTGTAGTAAAGAATGAGAGAAAGAGGAAAAGTCAACAACAACGACAACAACAACGACAACAACAACAACAACGACAACAAAGGCAACAACAACAATGACAACGACGATGACGACGACAACAATAACAGCATTATAAACACATACTACAATTTTTCGCACCATGGTCTATAAAATGGTTTTATTTTACTGACTGTCGAAATTCTCTCTCTGGTTTTTCATTCTGTGAGGGTGTGGGGGGGGGGGTGGGGAGGAAAATTGTCTAAACCATACACCAGCATGCATGTTACATAATCTGTACAAATTGTAAATGATGAACACCTCGAACATTACATTTAATTTATTTTTAGTTTACTATTTTTTCTCCGCTGGTATTGTTATAATATTCCGAAAGAAGCGCCCCTCTTATTACATAGTACGTAAACATGTTTTTCTGCAAAGGTGCACACCTACTGTACATGTAGAACAAACTCTCTGACCTTATTATAATTCAAACAAATACAGCAAGAGAAAAAAAAAAATTGAAAGTTAAAATACAAAGACTGCCGACAGTAAAGAAACAAGCTGTTTCTGTTACAATCACTAACAAAAACACGCCAGGCAAAATACATCAAATTGTTAAAAAATGAGTCAGAAGACCAAGCAAAAATAGTAACAAAATTCATATCATCACTACATGTCACCACTTGGGAGTTGTCAATACGCGATCCTAATGCAAATAATATTTTTTTTAAAACCCCTCATTATTTGAGTGTGTTTAGAGTTGAGCACACAAACCCACCTTACTGACGACCACCGAACGAGGCATTGATGGAACAATGGACAGGCTAATTACCAGTCTGTGCACCAGACAATAATCAATAATGGATTCTACATGGAAATGTACGCTGCGTCCACACACACACACCAGTTGAACATCATACCACTCTTTTATGTGCAAGGGGTTATTAGACTGTCAGAGCGATGATCACAACTGCGTAAAGGGAGACTGGTCCACCATATTGGGGCATGATTCGCACGATCCATTCATGCATAAAAACACCCGCTAACAGCGTTACAAGTTTTCTTTTGTACTGTTTCTATCGCAATATCGCACCTCGGTGATGCGAGGGGAAAAAAACCCAGAATAGTTATTATTTACAAAATAATAACATTTGTTTGTTTTGGTTTTTGCTTGATGGATAGAATTGTTATTTGTTTTGCTCAATTGTCAGATACATTTTTGGTTGTATTCCGATTGAATGACCGATTTTTACAATTCATATAATTTCCACTGGTCACCAGGGAACACTTGTGACCGTGTCTGAATTGGTGGCTATGGCTAACGGCAACGGCTTTGGCTATGGCTGGATCGCCTCGTCATCATGTGATGAAGTATAAGACTTCCTTAGCAGCACCTTTAGCAACAGATGTAGCCGCCAATTCTTTTATGGGTTGTATTATAAATTATTGTGTTCTTCTATGGCTGACATCTAGTTCTTCTCTAGTTATGCACAAACACATGCACTATGATTGTAAGAAGATTTTTTTTTTAATGGCATACGCCTACGTGCAGTTCTGGTGAATACAATTTTTTTTTTTTACAAAATTAATAAAAATTGATGACTTCTCATCTATGCCTAAATGGCTTGTACACATGTACTTTAGTATTTGGCCAAATTTAGTTTACAGTTGAAACCGGTACATGTATCAATAATCGTGTGTAAAAAAGGGGCCGTGTTCAATTTGTTTTGCAAGGATACAAAAACTACAAGAGCCAACACTTTACCCAAAAGAGTTTGTATCCACAAGTTTACTACCCGCAGGTTTCCCAACGATCCACACCATGCAAACTTCAGACAACATTGGTCGAGATAAATTTCAAAAAAGTTACAATTTATTAGCATCAACATGCTCTTC
This sequence comes from Pisaster brevispinus, assembly GCA_023634235.1. Taxonomy (NCBI): domain Eukaryota; kingdom Metazoa; phylum Echinodermata; class Asteroidea; order Forcipulatida; family Asteriidae; genus Pisaster; species Pisaster brevispinus. Next base: position 7,401,051 of record JAMKCF010000008.1, on the reverse strand, counting down.
CAAACAATTTATTTTGGTTTTACCCTTACACCGATGTGTATTAAGCACTGTACACTCAGTGCTCTCCTGAGCTCTGTGAAAAAAAATCCACAGGCAATCACTAGGGTGGGATTCGAACCCACGACCTTTGCATTGCTAGAGCAGATGTCTTACCACTAGACCACCCAAACAATCATCAATGAACCGTGCCTTGCTGACAGAAATCCAAACTAAAATGTAGAAAAATCAAGACTATTCTTCATACGCACTCATCCAGATATGCACAGTAAAGAGTTGAAATGAAATTTCAACAAACTGATTTTTCAAACGCTTGACCTTCCCTTTAAGCCTGTACTTCGGCTACTCGCAGCAGTATCGCGATAATATGAGTAGCGTGTTTCGCGGAGGACTTACGGACGAATCTACCCTTGACGTTGTTTTGATAAGACAGTTGAAAATCATTGGCGTCCTTAACTAAATAACAAACTCCCCCCCCCCCCTCTCTCCTTCTCCAGTAGCCTGCAGTACATGTACATCTTCATCGCAAATAGTTATTGGCAGATTATCAAATTAACAACCTATTATTTGGAAGCTTTCTTTGGCCATGAAGGCCGATTCAACCTTGTGCAATGTATCAAGCTCCATGAACTTTGTCTGCTAGTAGTCAATGCATCTTGGACTCGAATGCGGAGAGGAAAACAAATTGTCGTTTGGGGAGATTTTTGATAGAGAGAGAGAGAGAAAGAAAGGTTGTGTGGCAATTTTTGAGTAGTTGTTTCCCGTTGGGACTGTTGAACAATGAGGCCATTCCCTATATGGGTTTTGAATGGATTTTTTATTTTCGCAAAAGGGAAGAAGTTGGAACAAAATACAAACCTAGAAAAGACAAAAAACCTTTTGGAAGGATACACCAAAAAAACAACACAATATTTTCTACAGTACCAATGCAATCTGCATACTTACATGTAATTACTTCTTTCTGTCACAGGTAATGTACGATGTTTAAAAAAAACCACACATTGATATAGAATTCTACAAAGAAAGTAAACACCAGGGCTCAAATCTTTTTTAATGCAATTTTTCCCGCCGAATTAGGAGCTCTATGAAATTTAGCCCTCAGTGAGGTACATAATATTGGATTGAACTGGAGGAGTAAACTGTGAAGACCACACGTGTGAAAAACAACAAAAATTATAATGAAAAATTAAATTGATTGCCAGAGTATCTGATACATCGTGCAGGGTATGTCGCCCTGGTAGGACGCCTCGGTCTCCATTACATAGTGTAACGGAGACTGACGTCCTACTGTACCAGGGCTAAAACAACCAAGGCGTGATTGTACAAAAAATGGTAAGTGCTGACAAAACGGGAGTACAGTAGTCTCTTGAACTATTGAGGAAATAATCTGGAACTTCCAGAGAGTTACATTTTACGGGATTGAGTGTTGAAACACTGAGTGTTGAAACAGGCTTAAAAATATAAGTTTGGATGTAACAATGGCGTGGTGTCCATAAAATACAATGAAACAATTGAAAACTTAAATTGACCCTTTCACACTCAAAGGCAAATGTATGAGACAGTGGAGTCAAACGCTAGTTCTCGATACGGACAAATGTCACACAAATGTTACACAACGTCCCAACCTGGTGAAATGACCCATGTGGATTGGGTTTGCAGTCTTAAACCTACAATGTACCTCATTGCGTGGGCTTTTTTCCCCCAGTTGGAGTTTTTCCTCCCACATCTAAAACTAAGATTTTCTTCAAACATCTTCTCTTCACCGGTACCTTCAGGCCTGCTGGTTACAGTGCAAGGTACTCTTGAGAGGTTCCATTACCAGAAAGATATAATAGTACGCCAAAGCTTTGTGTTTCTCCCCCCCCCCCCCTCCCACGGCATGTTTAATTTTTCCAAGAAAGTTTGAAGGCAAGAGAGATCAACATGAAACGAAAATCCCGCAATCAGGAAAGAACAAATCCCAGGCTCAATACAGTGCTTTATAAAGATTTTCACCTATCCAGTTGGAGAAGAACAAAATCTGTCTTCACTAATTCAAAGCAATCTTCTAGATCCCCACCCAAAATGCTCAGATGCTAAAAATATCAACACTCATGATGCTGCTTAAAGATTTTATCTCTAAAACACCTTCTCAGATGTGCCAAGTTGGCACTTTTTCTCCCCCAATCACCAAGGATGAAATGCAAAACATAAAAAATGAAACCAAGACAACCTGAGAGAGACGTGTGCTATTTACCTACATTCATGACATTAAGTGTACGATTACCATTAAAGGGGCATGTTGCCTTCAGTTTGGGACACTTTGGGCTACTAAAAAGCGTTCGTTTTGAAATGAATATAATGGTTAGAAAGATATTTTCAAAGTAGAGTCACATAAATGTCCCTTGGACTTGTGTGGTTTTTGTGTAATTTCATGACAGAACACATTCCGCTATTTCCTAGAGCAACATTTTTGACTCCACAAAATGGCGGGCCGTATGTTTCGCTAGGTGTATTTCTTAGAGGAAAATTTATGTTTTGTTTTTTAAAATCCTTACTCACTTATCACAACACACTGTTGGTGTTTTTGTGCATGAACAACTCTTGAAAAGGGGAAAGGAGCAATTCCAACCAGCAAGCCGTTGAGAGATTTGAAGGCAATGTAATCTGTAAAAAACACTCGTACTTAACAAAAAGCTTGTTCATTCATGTACAATAAAATGTATTCTTGAAAAGCATGAACACCTTTTTGATTGACATTTTCAAAGTAAATTTGTTATATCTCTAAAACACCTTCTCAGATGTGCCAAGTTGGCACTTTTTCTCCCCCAATCACCAAGGATGAAATGCAAAACATAAAAAATGAAACCAAGACAACCTGAGAGAGACGTGTGCTATTTACCTACATTCATGACATTAAGTGTACGATTACCATTAAAGGGGCATGTTGCCTTCAGTTTGGGACACTTTGGGCTACTAAAAAGCGTTCGTTTTGAAATGAATATAATGGTTAGAAAGATATTTTCAAAGTAGAGTCACATAAATGTCCCTTGGACTTGTGTGGTTTTTGTGTAATTTCATGACAGAACACATTCCGCTATTTCCTAGAGCAACATTTTTGACTCCACAAAATGGCGGGCCGTATGTTTCGCTAGGTGTATTTCTTAGAGGAAAATTTATGTTTTGTTTTTTAAAATCCTTACTCACTTATCACAACACACTGTTGGTGTTTTTGTGCATGAACAACTCTTGAAAAGGGGAAAGGAGCAATTCCAACCAGCAAGCCGTTGAGAGATTTGAAGGCAATGTAATCTGTAAAAAACACTCGTACTTAACAAAAAGCTTGTTCATTCATGTACAATAAAATGTATTCTTGAAAAGCATGAACACCTTTTTGATTGACATTTTCAAAGTAAATTTGTTATATCTCTTGAGGGTTTGCTTGAGTTACATGAAGACTGTACTAAAAGCTGTTCAATCCATCACCTAGAACTGAAGAAAGAGGCTGGGACTCCCTCAACCAACTCAAATTCCAAATTCCAGGCCCAACACTTGCTTAAAGCCAGTTCACTGCGGAAGACCAAATAACAGGCTAAAAAAACTCTTACGCACCAATCAGCAGAGTTCTAACAAACTGGTGATTGTAAATATGTTCACACACTCCTGGACATTTCATTGTGTAGCAAGCTCAGTACATGCACTCACCGTGCAATGCTTCACTTCCCCCCCCCCCCCCACACACACATAATGGGGACAGAGGATACTGGAATTCATGCTCAAAATCTCCCTTTTCTGGGGGGGTTATTGTGTAATCACTGATTCCAACCGGACCTTTGTCCTTTGAGAGGCTGCTACCATTGTTTACCACTGTGTTTCACTCAATGGGCAGTTAGTCCAAATGAACCCGAGATTACAGCCTAGATTCCGGCCATGGGCCCAATAACCGGCCGTGGCTGGAGGTTTTGAGATTCATGCTGATATCTTTTTTTCTTGAAAAAGAACAATAAATCCTGGTGATTTCTATGAGAACCTATGTTGTCTTGGCATTGTTTAGCCAGAGTTTCTCTGTGACAATGATATTCTAAAACAAAATAGAAATCTGGCAATTCCACACACAAAAAAACCCACCCCAATACCGCACAGATGTACAGTAAAGATTTGTTTAAATACCGAATTGTAGTGGTTAAGGTTGCTGACTTTACAAGCTGATCTACTCAAGGAGAAGCAGAGGACGACCATTACGTCCCTTTAAGTTAAGCAATGTGATGGCGGGACGTGGCTGTAGTGCATTAGAGTTGTCGTCAGTGATATGAGGGCAGTTGGTGTGTACGTGCAGACTGCCAAGGTAACACACACGTTGCTTTGTTTTTTTCCTTCCGCTCTTCCTGCTGATCATTGATCTTGAGTTAAACCGTCGGTTGTTTTAAAATGCTTTAGTGAAGGGGTTGAGGCTACAAAAAACACATTGGATTTTGTCACACAGTTCGGTTCTGCACTGATGTGTGAACTATCATGACTATCGGGGAAAAAAACAACACATTGAAAAAAAAATTGTAAGAACCATGGGTTTTAAAGGCAGAGTACCTTTGGTTTTGGGAACTGTTTGATTATGTTAGTCCTATGTAAATGTAGACATATGCAATAAAACTATCCTACGAAAATTTTATTTGGAATGGTGGTAGCGTTTTTCAGATATCACCGAATATCTGGAGCGATTTTGTCCATGGAGGAAGAATAAACCGTAATTGGAACACCAAATCCAAGAAACGTTTCTGGCAGAAACATTTCTCAGATTCAAGTATATTTGGATAAAAACTGATATATTTTTCCATAACCACATCACTTCATAGTGAAATGTTTCTCAAAGTGCTTTTTGCTATCTCAAAAGTTGCTGTATTTGTTACCTAGTATGTTTTTATTTCATTGATTTTAAGCGTAATTTACGAAACGTATACCTTCACTTTAAATCTAGCCGATCATTATTTAGGTCAGAGCAGTTATTTTACGTGTAGAGTGAAATGCCTTTTAAATAATTGGTAAGTCTCATGCATTTTATTCTGGCTTTCTTTGGCCATGAATTATTAGCCTGTTTTGAGATATCGAGGACGCTAAAGGAGTGCATTTGCTTTGGGCGTTTGCAGATGCAGAAAAATTAACTCAAATAAAATTGGGTCAACCATATCTCAAAAAAGGCTTATTGTTCTCTGTGGAGTGTAGAAATAAATGATTAATCATTATCTGCCTCGGTGAACGACTCCTTTAACACGACAGTGCATCATTTTTTTGTTGTTGCTTTATTTCCTTCACAGTTTAAAAGAGACGTGCCATGAACACGATGGAGGCAATGGCCGCCGTTGCCCTCGACCCAATTTCATAGAGCTACTTTTTAAAGGCACAAAGATTAGCTAAAACACCGAGCATTTGTGCTTACCAGAAATAGCAAGGTAACCGGCCAAAATACCATGTCATCAGTACAGTAGTACCACTTGTGACTAGTTTCCTGCTAAGGTTTTGGACAGCGTTAATTTGTTCAGCAAATATTTTTAGCTTAAGCAGCTTTATGAAAGCTGGGTCCCCGTGGTCGACTTCACAAAGCGCTAAGATTCATCTTAAGATGAGTTGTCAGTATTGCCATAGTGATTTGTATTTTGACATCACACTTTGCTTAGAAATCAAGATTGATCCACAGTTAAAGGTAGGGTATAGTTTTGGTAATTACTCCAAAAATTACTGACCATAAAAAACTTGCTTGGTAAGAGGCACTGCAGCTGTTGATAATGTCTAACATTTTGAGAAACAATTTCCTTCGAACGAATGAAGGTTTTGGAGAGAGGGATTCAAAAACATTTCAATCTTAGAAATGTCTCTGCATAAAAAGTTTCTCAGATTGTGTATTCTAATTACAGATTATTGTTCCTGTGTGGACATAACCGCTCCAGATTTTTGGTAATATCTCTAAAACGCTACCACCTTTTCGAATGAAATTTTCACCTAGCTCTTTGTAAAATCGGCCCCCTGATCGTGGCCAAAATTGGTCTCAGAGACTTTCTTATCTTCTAATGGAAGTGTCCCTTTCTTAGAGTGAAATCGCCCTAACAAGAATAAAAAATCAGGCATGCAGCAGAACTCACAAAGTTCCAGAGTGGAGAAACACTTTCCATGATACCTTACATTTCAATGTTTCGTTTTCCTGTTGACATCTCAGAGAATCATGTTATACCCACTTGGTTGAAGAATGTGTGATGAATTTCTCACACATCACTAAGACTGCCAAGGTATACCACTCATGGAGAAAAGGACAGACTTTATGCTACACTTACTCAGAATCCTATAGAAAATGGCACCTGAGAGGGTTTCCTCTGGTGTACTTACACAAAGTTTTGAGTTTGCATTTCAGATGGAGTGCAACTTAAAAATCGAAAAACTGACAAAACTCAAGCCAGTGGGGATGAAGAATAATGTTTTGGTTTTACAAATCGTGCGATTTATAAGCACTGTATGCTGTATCCACATACGACTCGGGTAGGATTCGAACCTGTGTTCCCTGGAGACATCTTGAAAACCTGTTGCTTTTCAGGTAAACCAGCACACAGGTCCCAGAAACAATTCTATCTACAACGTTTTCTGTTTACGAGAGTATGGGCCCGACAATAAATATTGCATAATGGCGACTTTACACATGTTGGTACTTATATTTTCAAACCAGAAATTTCAAAAGGGCATTCGTAAAGGGCACTCGTAAAGGGCAGGGTGACCGCTTGAGACAAAAAATGTCACTAAAAATCCATGGGAGTATTTTTGATCGTGTTTACCGGGCGTGAAGGCCAATTACCCCCTGGGCCGCAGTTAAAATTCCAGGCCTGGCTTCTCTGGTGAAAAAGACCGTTTTTCCTGGTCTGCTGTGAACACGTAGAATTTCTCTATCGCTCGCTATAAAAAAGGAATTGCTTCTGAGGGGCAAAAAATTTACATGTAACTGGGTTACGCAAGCAGGATACATGTCTACTTTCATTACAAATGCACACTGGAGGGAAAGCAAAATCTACACATTTGGCGATGCCGGCTTTAGAGTCAATAGTACTTCAGCACATGTGTTTATATATATATTTTTAAACAGGATTACTGTAGGGGCAGCATAATGTGAAGCGATGAAACGGTTGTTGAAAAAAACCAACAATACACAGATGTTTTGGATTAATTTATTGTGTGATGTATTGGGGTCTATGATGAACATATGGCTAGTGGCCATATGGGAGAGTGTTGATTAGAGCAAAATGTTTACATACATGGATGTAGTTCATTGCAAAAAACAACAATTGCACTGAATGGGCATCATCAATCATTTCGGACTATATTAGTTTTTTAAATTTGTACAATCGACTGTATTACATATTGTGCAGTTCAGTGGTCTTTTGTTTCATTTGTGTGTCAGTTTTTATTACTATTATTTTTTTTAAATGAGATATCGCCTAACATCACAAGGCCGGGCGGCCACTTCAAGGTGAGGGCTACACTTGACTGATTTCGGCTGTCGACCCAAACCAACTGTCACCAATGGGCACGTTGCCAGCTACTCCTGAGGCTAAAATAGGGTAACCCACTTCATAGTCTGTGAGGATGTACATGTAGGCATGGGTATCATCCACTATAGGAGCCTGGTTGGTAGAGAAGAATGCACGACCTACCCAACTTTTTACGAAGCAGTTATGGTTGACAGAGATTCTGCTGCTGACAACACCAGAGCTAGGGTCCGGTGAACTAGACCGCTCGGACATGACATGCCACAAAAATTGCAGGGAATTTGACAATGCGGAGCAGCTGCACAAACCCCAACAAAACTACCCCCCCCAAAAAAAAAAAACCCCAATGCACACCACCAACAACAGCATAACTAATAACAAACAAAATAAACCAACATATTACATACACGTTTCTTTTTTTTGAGTAGCACTAAAATTTGCCTAAAACAGAACTCAAAAGCAAAGTAAAGCTTAAATCATTGAATAGGTCAATTTTAACAATGCTCAGCTTGGAACTTCATGTTTACAGGGGCAGGATCATTTTTCCTCGATCTGAAAATACTGAAGCTTTTGTGGGCACCAAAGACAAGAAAAGGGCAACTTCAAACAATAGTTCAGTTCTCAATGTTGCAATATATTTTGCGCCTTTTCAAGCCAAATATAGGCCGTTGGAAGCATCTTAACGATTACCCCTGATGTACTGATGTACTGAGCCACCCTGAAATCATCTGAACTCCTTAGGAGTATGCAGCACCAGCAGCTAAATGGGCGTGCAGTTTGCTGATCATTCACAGCAACGACCTACAAGTGCTACACTAGCTTGACCAAATTTACTCCTGGGTGATGTCAGAGAAGCATTTCTAGTCAAATGTCCTGCTCAAGGTGTGGTGGCCGGGATTTGAACCCACACTCCGGTGATTCAGAATGTTGCGCTAGACCAAGACACGCCACGTGCATATTTAGTCGGTCTGCTGGGGATGGGGCTTATGCACTGCAGTTTTTTATTCCATCTACATGTATGCAGTTCTTGTTTGAAGTGAACACATGGCTAATGTAAATTGCTTTTTGAAATGACTTATTCACATGGTATAATGGAAACAAGGGCATAATAGCGTGTGAACAACTCGTGTGTAGCATTGTATTGCTAAAAAAAAAAAAAAAAACAGCCACCTTACGCCAACTGCACACTGATAGTATCTTTTTATCAAGCTGTGAGAAAATAATGTATTCTTTTCACAATGATAGTGATGGTAATTTCTCCATACTTTCAATTTAAATTGAAAAATTTCACCAACTTCATTATCAGAACAATATGAGATTGGCGTTGAAGCGTGGCTTCATGCTGACCAGCTGATGGGTACCGTCATCACACATTTTTTTCTGAAGCCTTATCTCACACTCCCTGCTTACTACGGGCACAGATTCCAAGGTGAATGAAACTGGACACAATGTCATAGAGCAGTTTGAACTGAAAAATACATAGCTCTTAACCCCTTAGTACCAGGGTTTCCCATAATGTTTCTGTGCCAAGGGACGGAATGAATTTTTTGGATCTGGACAAATAATTTGCTTTTGAGAATATCATTGTCACAAAAAAAACCCACTAACTACACAAAGGAAAGACAACAGAATATGTTTCAAGAGAATTTGACATGCGTGCATCGCAAAACCTTTGCTGTCAGCCACGTTCTAGTTATAGGCAAAATTATCAAGAAAGATACATTAAAAGTCACATGCAAAAGTTTCAGCTGAATAAAGTTCCTACTTGTTAAGAAATCAGCAAAAAACTGTCACCGTATTTTTACAAGAACCCCAATTCCATCCACGTTCAGCGAGGTGACAGCGGGTACCAACCGCAACTCTGGCCGCAGCATTCGCGAATGGACACCAACCTTCAGAAACCTGAGAAACGATTCATGCATGAATCGTTTCTCAGATTCAAATGTTTTGGGGTGAAAAATTATACAAAATTGCATCACTTCGAAGGGAATCCCTTCTCAAAATAATTTCTCCTATCAACAGCTGCAGTGCTTCTCACCAAGTAAGTTTTTGCGGTCATACATTTTTGGAATATTTCCGAACCTACGACCCTGAGTTTAAGTACGAAAACACTGCTTCTTGAACCAAAATCTAAACTTGGCTTTATGATGACATTGCACCTAGCCCCTTGTCACTTAAATTTGTGTGATGAGCTACGGCTGTTTTTACACTGATGTATCTCTTGTACGCTCATCTGTCATGATCAATGAGGCACAGGTGTATACAGGCACTGTTCAGTGTAGGAATGGGTTTATTTTTGTAAAGGTTTGCAGAAACATTCCAAAGTGCAGACAAGTTTTTGCAGAATGTAGAAACAGAGAGGAAAGGGCCCATCCCTCCGGTGAACATTGCAGACAAATGCAGTGTGTGACTATTGTTTTGTTTTTAATAAGCGCAGTGTATACTGTAAAGTCCTTTTTTGTGCTCATGATCGGTACCTTATGGAGACCAAGGATAAAACAAGAAGAGGAAAACAAAAGGTCTCCATTATGGAAACTCTAAAGACCGGGGTGTTCCACTAGAAATTTTGTGGACAAACCCATGGGAAGATGTCAACTACAGGGAGAAAGGAAAGAAAAATAGCAGTCTCCACAGGGAAGCAATTTTTGAGAATGCATACACTAGAGAGTGCATGCATCGAGAAAAAATTGCTAGCAACTTTCAAAAGAGTTCTTATGAGAAGTGAAATGAATTTGTTTTCCCGTACCGTACAAATTAATATGATCTGCATACAATCACCAACAAATTTCAATGCAGCTATTGGTGTGCATGTGTAGATGTACTTAGTACACTGTAACATTCTGAACCAATAAGGGTCTAGGCCTGGAATTTCACAAAGGCCATGGCTTCTGTTGCCCCTGGTCTTGGCTCTCGGTGCACCTTCAAAACTTTCCCATAGACTTTCAGATTGTCCAATGGAAGTGCCCGTTGCAAAAATGAAAAATGGCCTTGCCCTCTCAAAGATGAAATTCCAGGCCAGAGAGACAGCAGTGACGGATATAAAAATCAACAGGAGGGGGCTTAGAAGTCAGTAAATGGGAGGGTTCCCTGAGGGGTCGTCCCCCAAAGAGTTGCTCTCTACTGCCCTCAAAGTCCTTCCCCTTAACGTTACGGTACACTGGATGTGGTTGGCAGTGTCGCCGAATTAGTCAACAAACAAATTAGCAGTTAAGGAGAACTTACCTCCATCGGCGTACGTCTCTTGTCCGTACCCGTCTTGCAGCCCGCTGCTCCAGGTACCCTCGTAGCGTGCCCCACTGGCAAGGCTCTGAATAACCCCGTATTTTCCCTTGTACCCCTGCGTCCACTCTCCGCGGTAAACCCATCGCCCCTTGTTCTCCACCCCTAGTCCATGGCGGCGGCCGTGCTCCCAGTGGCCCTCGTACGTGTTCCCGCTCGGCCAGGTGTAGACTCCTGTCACCTCGAAGCCGTAGTGCCATGACCCGTTATACTCGCCCTTGCCCTTGGGCCCGGTGCATACCCCGTGGCCGTGGGCCTTCCCCTCCTCCCAACCACCGCAGTAAGAGCCCCCATCATCAAAATCGAAGCGCCCGCCGTTCATTGGAGACTGCCGTTGCACCTGCGGAGCGCGCACGAAGCCCTCGTCTCCTCGCTCAGCTCGGGGGGGTTACGGTGTTACGAACAGAACATTTGGGTTGGCATTACTGTCTTAGGCAATGATCACATGACAGGAGATTGCTGCAAAAAGAGAAGAAAACAACGATAATAATAAAAAAAATTGCATTCTCAGCAATCAACGAATCAATGAAATATAAAACCAGGTGGATTTCATTAACCAGTCTACGATAGTGCAGAGATACCAGCCAACATAATGTATAAACCTACCTCATGATAACATATGCCAAGTTCCCCGGCCACATACAGACCATACGCTCCGCATAATGTGAAATGACTACAAACACATAGATCCGGCAAGCAAAATTAACATAACAGTACTGCAGTCCGGCAATGCTCAACACAGAACAGGCTCAGGTGTACACATCTCAGCATTATACAGCCTTCTCATCATACACACGAGCCGGTTGCTAAAAGCAGATTGTTTCCATTTTGATCCATAACTGCACAACATACAAAGTGACTGTGACACACACACACACACACACACACTGTGTGACCACCCAGTGCCGACGATACAACATCAAAGTCTACTACACGAGGCCCTGAAATATTTCTACAGCCACTCTATGACTCGTGGTTCTCTGACGGGCCGACAAACACAATGTGTGCAGGTACTCAACGCGAACGCAGTAGAGACAAGTGGGAAACCCTTACACAGGCTGATGACCATAGGCTTGTAATTGCTCCAACTAGATTACCATCTCCGTTGCTGCCGTTTGTAACAATAGTGTCACGTCCATTATACATGAGTGGGTGCTTGCGTATGAATTGGTGTCAAGTCATGAATAATGCAGCTGGATACATATTCAAATGACTTGAATAACTTATTTCATGACAAATTTTCATTTTTCAGATGTAGAGTGCTAAATATTTTTAAGTGTTCACCATGTATTTGCAAACTATGGATATTATTTTTTCTTTTGACTTTTTGTATTAGAAATTACTACACTGTACACTACATTGAAACAATACCGGGAAAAAATCCCACAGAACACGCAGTGAAATGTCATACAAGCAACAAAGGAGTACATTCGGATTCAGGTAAAATATCATCAATGATAAATAATGCATTATGTACACGCATCTATCTTATTTGAATAAATTATGTGACAAAGTGATAACTTAAATATACTTCCCTTTTCAAAAACGCACAAATTTACTTATTTATGCATTTGATATGAAAATATTTGAGTGTTTGTTAAAGCCATAAAACTAAATGCATGTTTAAGTTATTTAATGTGCAGTGTATTGGATGAATAATTGTGAATAAAGCAATGTATTCAAATGTCAATAGTTCAATATTCAAATGTATTCAAATGTATTCAAAATGATCGTTATGAATGATGCCACATGTAGCTGCTTCATGATGTACCTGTAACCAGGACAAACAAACCGCTTGAGTAAACAAAATAAAACTAAATGCTGGGGAAACTCACTTAAAAGAAAAACTCAATTAATCTCAAAAAGTGCAAAAAATGAGACAGTGACTCAAAATGTAGGTTTCTTCAATAAACACAAATAAAATAACAACTTTATAGATTATAAAGCATAAAGACCAAAAGCATTTATTAAAAATAGAGTAATAAAACAAAACAAAATACCTTAAGACCGATATGGATGAACCAACCTATACCTTAAAATTTTTCTTTTTGAAACCTAAACGTAAACAAAAGAAAACCCGGTAAAACCTAAACCAACACACAGTTAAATAAACTAAACCGAAAACACTTGATAAATAAAAATAAATACAAAAATTCAAAACAGTACATGAACCTGTCCATCCGATTTCAATCAATCTTAGCGCAAGACAAGTTCAAAGCTACAAACTGAACATGATAGTGCTAAACAGAACTACGCTCACAAAGGGGACGCAAAGTTATCTTAAAATGTTGAAATACGCAAGGACAGCAGCTAATCAATTATTCATATTGTAAACTACAGGGGTGTGCTCTGGCATAAACCAATTGTTCCCCAATGCTTGCTGTGCTTGCAATTACTGGTGGAACAAGTTGTGCAACGCCAATGTTGGCGAGGGTTAGCAACAGACGGCGAACATTCTGAGGTGTTTGTGGATGCTTTATATACATTTTTAAGACGGCAGAAAAGGAAAGTAGTCGATATCGTTTTGTTGTCACAAAAAAATATATAAAATGTTTCATTAATGAGTATTACGCAGCAGTTTGAGCGAAGTTTTGTGTGTGTATATGTGTGTGTATATGAATAATGAGCAGGAACAATAGATTTTAAAGAAAATGGCATGAATGTGGGCAGCCATATTATTTATGTCACGTCACTTTTGCACTCGCAGTTCTACAGATAAGCGCTAATGACATTTGTTCCATGTTCGCCCAAGTGGATCGAAGCCCAGGTTTAACGAATGCACACTTACATGTGCTTCAAATACACTTTGAATGAAACTGTCATCATTTACAGAAATGGTATTCGTCATGAATTTAAACATGTTTATTTGATCACCCACAAACTCTTGAATATAATGCATTCAAGCTTAATTCATTATGCACATAATGAATTATGCATATCAACCTTGCAAACCGAAACCCACCAGTTTCATTCCGGTACGCAAATTGCACCTCATGAATTATGCATAAAAGCTAGTACAGATTACTACCTAGATTACCAGAGCTAGAAAACCGCGACTATCAATCCACAAGAGAACTCAAAACGCACAGTGTATGTAAATAAATACGGTGAATTTTTTTTTATATATTATTTTATAAGAAGCAAGACCAGAGAGCACATCAGTTCTTCCCTCACACCGATGATTAATGTTTGACGCAAACAATCTCACAAAGTGGATGATAATAATTTTTTCGATGTTTGACAGGACCATCAAACATGTGCCCGACTCCGGCCTCTTGGGTGATTACAAATGGAACAGCAGGCGCTGCCGGAAATTGAATATCAGGCTGACTTATTGACACAGTGAGAGAGTCATTGCCGAGATTGGTAATAAAAACATAGAATTTAAACAGCTATAGTCCTGATTTTGTTCATAAAGAGCAACAATTATGATTGCCTTTATGCCCCTTTGTCATTGCCTTGGTAGGCCTTGAACTTTGCTCTTGAAGGGGCACGGCAATTTTCCCTCTGGTAAGGGGCACTCTATGAGGAAAATGTAAATTTGTATTGGAACCTTGCAAAGGGCACCACAGCAAAAGTATAGGGCACCACGGCATTTGCTGTGGGCGCCGTGGGTTAATTCATAAGGACTGCCTTGGTGCCCCTGTGGAACATGAGGAGTGTACAAGTTTACCTTGTGCCCTTACTGAGACGCCCTTCCCCACAGAAAAAGGGGCCTTGCTCTTTTGCGAATACATACTGGTCACATTGCAAAGTACCGGGACTGTATGCATTCAACTAACCTTGATCTGACCGTTCATGGATGAAACCCGATTATTCAGCTCAATTGCTCTAGCTAGGCACACCACTCTCTTGTTTAAAACATATAGATTGGGTATTCCCCAGTCATCCCACAATGTCTTGTTGATTGTGTCATGTTGTAAAAGTTGTACAAACTGTTGAATGTTTTTACCAGGCTGACCAATGTAGCAGTAAGCTGAAGGTAAAATATTTGTTTACAAAAATAATTAATAATTTTGTTTATGTTTCTTGACCTCTTCTCATTTGAGTTGTTTCTGTGTTAGGGTTAGGGTCAGGATATCTTTGTACCTCATCCATAGAGTTATATAATAGTAGTAGAGGGAGCTCTCGTTATTACACTTGCGCTGGCCCACCATGGGCATAAATCCCTATGGATACAAGTGTCCACTTACAACATGTTAGTTGTGTGAACCTAATGAGAACTTTTAATGAGAAATCACCTAATATCACAGGGCCGGATGGTCACTTCGAGGTGAAGGCTGCACTGAACTGATTTGGGCTGTCGACCCAAATCAACTGTCACCAGGGGCACGTTGCCACCTACTCCTGGGGCTGAAACAGGGTTACCCCCTTCACAGTCGGTAAGGATGTAGGCATGGGTATCATCCACTAGTAGGAGCCTGGCTGGTAGAGAAGAATGCACTACCTTCCCAACTTTTTACGAATTCATTATGGTTGAGTGCCTTGCTCAAGGGCACTGTGTCATGACCAGGTATCGAACCCACACTCTGCTGCTGACAACATCAGAGCTTGGGTCCGGTGAACTAGACTGCTCGGCCACAAACTGGTGCATGACCTGTGTGTACGATGGGTCAGCACAATTTTCTCATTGGCCAAAAATGCTTGTCAGGGCATATACACATGGTTTTGTATGCCCTCAAGTTCTACTAAATATCTCTATTTGTAATGTTATATCTCACAAAGTCAAACAGCAGACTCTGTCAAAAACTCTGTTCCGAGGACTGCAGTGCCAAACTGATCATAAAAAGTTGCTAAGCACAACAACATTATGATTACCAGAGTAAGGTTACCAGCTAAATTACCATTAGTCATTTAAAAAATGTAACTGGTATCCTGCTTAGTTTTGCTGAGCAGAAGTATATTAAGCATTATTTTCTGCTTTAAAAGCAGCTCTATGAAAATTGGGCCCATGCCTAAGCAGGGATCCAAATTAAACATGAATCACAGGGCTGCCAGTAGAGCTAGTAACAAACCTACGGTACTCGCCTAGAAGTGTTCCTCAGTCCTTCACAAGATCATCAGTGCGTCGATAAGAAACAGAGACAATAGCAGATTACATGCACTGGGTCTTACCTTCGGCCAATTACAAGTGATAGTATGTTCTGTCTAAATGTAGGTTGTTGCGGCGAGGCTAATTCTTTTTTAATGTATCTTTATAATTTGTTTTCTCACAAGCTTGCCGGGGCTAAACAAAACCTAACGGGCCCCGGATTTAATGTGATGCCCCTGATCAGGGCAGAGTAAGACTGTTTGGCTGTTGTTTGACTCTCTATCAATTAAAACTGCATGGATATGGAAAAAGTGAAAAGAGATCCTGGAAATTATCAATGGAGACTAACACTTGATTTTTATATATATACTTTTTGTGGACGAAGTAACATTGAGGCAGCACTCTACATGATTTGGCAAACATAATCAGCTTTTATCAGTTGCATTACACTGCCAGTAATCTTAATGACCGTCATCGTCTTGTGAGTGCAATGCACATTGTTGTCATGACGAATTATGTAAATCAATGCATAATTTAATTGAATTTACATAAACTTGCTTGAACCTTTCTGAAACATAACATATAGGCCTAATGTAGATGTGAAAAAAAACCCATGAGGTCTATCCCATGCCGCTATTCCTCCTCCAGCAGCTGCTGACATCGTCCAGGTGCCGGCAATGACGACTTTGTGAGTCCCTTGATGGGGGGAGAAATAGATCTCCCAGACCCACCAGCAGACCGACAATTGCTGGGGCTTCTGATGATCGGCATTCAACACTGCTGACCAAACGGAGATTCTGCGAACTACGGACGTACGTTCTACGTCTGCACAAGTACATGTCCCCCGAGGGCAGAGACACTCAAAACTTGACAAATCACAATTTATATCATTTGGATACATCCTTTGCAAGATGAACTCGTAAACACGTGCTTCTACGACAGTCAAATTAATTCCCCTTGAGACACAAGAAAAAGAACGTTGCCAAAAACCTTCCTCTCCCTCATGTTCATGCATGTCAAATCATTGATGCACTTCTTCTGGAACAACATGAGAAGCAAGCACGCAAGGGAATAAGTACCATGTAACACTCGAGCCTGGTGGAGTTCAAATTTCTATGGCTTGCAAGCTTTCCAACAGACAAATGTTTTTAAGAGCAGTGAGGCCAGTTTGCTCACGGCTAAACAAGATATTAAAAGAACATTTTTTTTTTGTTACAGGGTCTCCTGCTGTAGAAGTCCACTGTGGCAAGAGAGTAGACACTCAGCTCAAGCTGCATAATATCGGCCTACAATGGGGGAATTGTCCAGATATCGTCTCTTGTTTTGATGTATTGCTGTATTTAGTTACTGTTTAAAATTTATACACCAGAAATGGCTTATGTTGTAATGAATGTTGCCAGTTCCTTGAAACCTTATGGCGTACGAAAAACTGCCCACTCACCTTAAGGAATTCATTCATAATAGTATGAATGAGAAAACCAAGATAAACTGAGCAAAACACGGTTATTCTTTGCTCTGAAGTTTTAAACACCAAGGGTTCTTCTACAAAAGCAAATAACGGACAAACTAATATGTACATGTATAGACAATTTATAAGGATTTGTTTTAAAGAAAAAAATTACTGCTTGACGCTCACAGTCTTGAATCCTTCTATATTCAAATGCCAAAGTAAAGGATTCAGAAGGATTGGGGCCAGTAGCAAGCAATTTGAGAAGAGGATATGAAAGGATTGAAGTCGCATGCTAGCCATAACTGCCTGTCTATAAATTAATAAACTACATTGCAGTTTACTTGAAGAGTAGAAACAAATTGGGAGGGGGGGGGGGGGGACACCAGACCCAGGCAACTAACACAACATCATTACACATCATTTTTGCAAACTGATTCAGTTTTTATAGGAACAAGTCAGGGATTGGTCTAGGGGGGGGGAATGCTACTGGGAATTATCTCAAGCCAAATTGATTGCTATTGAAATAACAAAGCGCCAGTGAAAAGAACACCATGTATCTAGGCCACTATCAATAATTACGACCTACATGTACATGTATTATGTATGTGTAAAGCAGAGTTGTTGCCCTCAAATTAATCATTCCACGTTCCCAAAAGAGAAAGACATAAGAAAAACGATGGAGGAATTCATTATTAACGGAATTATACAGGATTGGTGGAGCTGACAAAATAGTCATGTTTTGTGTAATCAACTATATACATGAAATAACAAACCTGTGAACATTTGGGCTTAATCCAGTAATCTGTTGTGTGAGTCAGGAGAAAATAGTGAAAAACCATGCACAATTTTCAGTATGTAAACTCATTGTCTTTAATTTTGCTAGTGAGACAACCAAAATCAGCTGATTGCTTTTTTTCTTCAGAAAAGTGTTTCAGATACAGTTTTCTCGAGTATGAGGTCATTTCAGAGGAAAATATTTCACAGAGAATAATGGTTCTGGTATGAACTTCATATAAATCAGTAAGCTTTCAGACTAAAATTAATAAATGCCGTTTTTTTTAATTCTTGCCAATCCTGTATAACACCTTAAAAATTAATAATTCCATGCCTTATAATAAAAACAACAAGACAAAAGAAAATGATGGAGGACTTTGTTAAAGACAAAAAAGGTCCTAATTAAAGCATCTGGTAATTGTTCTTTTATCTCTCAGACAACCCCCCCCCCCCCCACATCATCCAACATGTCCAACTAGCACCTCTGGGAATAGCAGTGATACCTCACCCTTAAGTTGACAACAGATTTTCATAAATTTCATTTGTGGATACTTTACAATCAATTCATCAACACGCCAGATGACTAAAAAAAATAATTCCGACAAAAATAATTCACAAAACAACTCTTAGCACCTCAGCTCAGTAACACTTCTAGCTTATTGTAAACTTGTTTTTACACAACTTAAAAAGAAGAGCTCATGACCAAAATCAAGATTGACCAATCCTTACGGTGCGATCACCGGTTCCCTGTGCATTAGTGCAACAACAAGTTTAATACATTCCATGTCATAATTTTTAAAAAGAGCATTACAAAAATATGTTATTCTTGTGGCATAACATTATGTTAACGCCAATTTGTCATGTCCGAGTCATGCGTAATCATCCGCTAGTCTGGCAGGTGTTGTTACATTGTGCTTCACTCTTATCCGCGATCCAAAACTGCATACCCTCCAAGGCTGTTTTTCACCTGCCTGCTCCACTCGATGTGATTTCCCTGTGGTGGTGGGGGGGGGGGGGGGAGAGAGAGAGACGAAGACGACTGCGGCAGGGTTTTTGTTTTTCATGGTTTTTATTACGAGGACACTGCAATGATGAAACTTATGTGGAGGGTGAATGACTCGCACTGGGTCTTTCTCTCAAATTGGAAACGTCTTTAATGCGGGCTATTGTTGGTAAGGGGGGGGGGAAAGTCGCTTCACTTCTTGTTGTTGATTGAGATGTGCAATGCAGCCTCGAGTCTCGAGAATTAGTTGTTTTTGTGTTGATTGTGTTTTGATGGACCTGTGAGGGGGTTGAAATTAGGGCAGCCTGTTTCTGTGTCTGTAGACTGAATTAACAGTATGACACAAAAAAGACTTCTGTGCCTACGATCACCATTCTCTGTTTACTCTGCAACCTCCGAATGTCTGTGCTAGCTGTGTAAGGGAAGAATGCCTAGTAACAGAGTACGCACGCGCACAAGTAAAAATTCCCTGCTAACCCGTGGAATATGCTTGACAGAAGCGCGGATTCCCGCGGAATTCCCTGCTTCCGTAAGCGCCGATTCTTTGCTTACGGTAAGCAGAGCCATGAAGTTGGGCCCTGATCTCAGGCTAGCTATAACTTGTAAGCTAACAGAGTTCTGCGCCATTGACAATCGTTGACTGTCACAACCACCTATATCCCACAGAGACAACAAAATCATCTTAACATTTGAAAATTAGGTCAACCGGTGACCCTGCATTCATCTGTACCCAGAGCCTCTTAAAATACACCCTCAAAAATCTTCATATATTTTTTTTGTACACATAGCATTCACTGAAATTTCTTGGACTGTCATCATATTTTTCACAGAACACAGTGTTCAGTGTGTTTTAAGCGGAATACCTTTTAAAGTATGTACTACTTAGTTCTATTTCACACTACACAGAGTGTGTAATATGCACAGTCGGGCCTGGACTTTGAGAGGGCAAGGCCATTTTCATTTTGGGAAAGGCACTGCCATCGGAAAATCTTAAAGTCTACAGGAAACTTTTGAAGGGGGCACCAAAGCCAAGACCAGGACAAACAAAGGCCGTAGCCTTCGAGTAATTCCAGGAGGCCTGGGACGTGCAGTGTTTCTCGAATTCTCTCCACAGGCATACTGTATGGGTGGGATTCAAACCCACAACACCCTCATTTCAGAGCAGGGGTCGATTTCACAAAGAGCTAAGATTTATCGTAACTGCAAATCAATCGTAGTTGCTTAGTAAAGTGTGATGTCACAATGTAAAACACTATGGTGATACTGACAATTTGTCTTACGATGGATTTTATTGCTTTGTGAAATCGACCCCAGATGTCTTAACCACTAGAAGTTAGATCCCACATTCTAGAGCAGTCTTAACCATGAGACAACATGGCAAATTTGAATCAGGAGGGTACCCCTGCCACAACAATTTACAAGAAAAATTGCCATTCAGATTCCCTATAGTAGAAATGGTTACATCTAGGCTCTCTCTATTACATTTGTATTTAAATAATTTGTCCGGGGGGGGGGGGGGGGGGGGACTTGAATAAGATCTGTATCAAACTCTGTTTTGAAGATGAAAGCATTTAAGAGGGCACACTTTTTTTTGAGGATCAACTTACAAGACATGTAGATCAGCAAGAATAATGTCCAACTTAGAAAAAAAAATGTGTCAAAAAAATAAATTGGTTCCACATGGGAACGATTTGAAATAAGGTGGATTTTTAAAGCCCTTACTCGTTAGCATTTTTGCCTGCTTGTGACCTCAATCCATGTCACTCCACAACAAATTGTATGGACTTAGATACATGTACATGTGTAAGGTTGGAATCCCCGGCCAAGGAATAAGCAATATTCAGGCTTACAGCCCTCAATCCTTCTCAATCGTTCATCTCTGCAAAGAGGATTTAAGGATTTGGGAGGGTAAGGAATAAAGATGCCTAGAGCCTGAGATGCATCTGGCCAAACCTCCCTTTTGAAATCGTGACTTTTGAAATTAAATATATAATAATTAACAGAATAAAATGTTACCATTTATTTAAGCCATTTACGTAGTAATTTTAATGTTTTTCTGTTTACAAGAAGCCAATATATCTCTTTTACTTCCACGTCAGATTATCTTGTAAAAAAACCCAGTAAATTATGACGTAACAAGAGCACTGAAAAGGGGGCTTGTGTAAGAAAAATGAAGACTGAAATTACAGTTTTAATTGGCCATTTAACCAACCGCTTGTGCACCCCCCCCCCACCCCCAGTCAGATTAAAAACTGTCAATTTATTCCATTCCTATTAGGACTAAATCTACAGAGTAATATACCTCCCAAGGTTTATTCAATTTAAACTAAAGTGTAGGAAGATAATCCTGGACTCCCTTGCACTTATTCCGCAAGAAAGATGCAGTTAGCTAAATCATATCACCATAGCAACCGGATAATAATTTCTACAGGAGACTCTAAGATTTGGATATATTACAATACTGTACATTGTACAGCATTGTGATGAGTTTTTATTCTTATTAATAATACAATTATGTTGATTTCCCTACGTCTCATCTCATGATGTGCACAGTACCAGCATGAATTCAAATTGGGAAAGAAATTTGTTTTATAATGGCTGAAGTATGACTCAGCATATGTGTTCTGGACAAAGTGTGTGCAGTGCACACAGGCAGTTTTTTTAGGAAAAATGCTGCACACATGCACACAAACTCGATATATGAAAAAAGAAAAAAAACACACCATATTTAAGCCTATAAAATGCATATGTAGCATGTGATGTTTTAGTTCATAATAAAATGACTGGAGGTGAGGTGTGTTTAAATGCACATTTTGTAAGTGGCATCACTTTTGATCAGTGATTTTATCAGGGAGCAAAATGTGAACAGTGAAACCTTATCTAACTGCTTCATTAAAAAAAAAAAAAAAAAAAACACTGCCAGAGCACGCAGAGTGAAGCGATCTGATTGATCTGCAAGACACTCACATGGCTAATGGGGAAAATGAGATGACCAATAAGTGCAGCAATGGGTTCAAATTGTCCTGTGCACTTTAACCACTTTAACAACTTATCACTCGGGAATAATGTATAGCCGTTGTCTTCACTTATAAATTAACATGTAATAAAGTTACATGCGGTACATAGGATGAGTTAGCAGTCTCCCTTTAATAGTGGCCCGCTGGCCAGATGCTGGAAAACACATCAGGAACAGTCCAAATGTTCTCCCCCCAAGTGGTCCGGCTAGCTAAGTAGTCTATTGCTCCCCGCTGCTATGAAAACAAAAGCCCTGAATTTGCTCACTGTTTCTTTAAATTACAAATTGCCATACCAATGACGATGAATGTTGAAAGAAAGGAATAATTTTTTTAGAAGTAACATTGTACAAACTAGCTGACAAAGTGGCAGACCAGAGAAAGAACTGGTCCTATTGGCCAGTCTCTAATAACATCTACTAGACCCTCCAGAGGAAAAACAGACTGACAAAAAGTTAGACCCATGCCCCAGTTACATATCATGCAAAACATTTCCTACTCTTAGAACTGAAAAAAAAACTTTGACATAAAAAAAAACACCCCAGCATTTTGTGGCTTGAACACGGTTTGTGGTTATTAGGAATCAGTAAACTGCTGATCAATTTGCCATTTATAGGGCATGACTCTGACAAGAATTGTGGCAGTGCGGTGGGCCTACATGTACATGATGCAGAGCTGCCTACATCAAGGCGATTTTGTAAACCAATCAGGGAGAAATTTAGAACACTCAACATAATACAGTAATAGGGAAAAGGTTTCCAACAATCAGGGAGATTTTCAAATTTGTCATGGAAAGATTGGTTTATTTTCAGGGAACTTTCAGCAGAATCAGGGAGAGTTGACAGCTCTGCTGCAAATGTACAGAAGTTAAGGTGTGTTGATGCAGATCTGTAATTTTTTTTTACCAATGTGGTTACAGTTATTAAGAATCAGAAACTGTGACACGGCAAGCTCCAGTGCATGGGCGGATAGGCCTAACATTTGAGTTAAATGTTGCCACTGTTTATAAAAACCATCTAATTATTTTCTTCACCTTGAAAACAAAAAACCCCAGTCTTCACAGCTCCTTTTACACTTTATTGACTATTATGTAGATTCAGAGCTAAAGTTCAATGGTAATTGATACGGTGTCGCCTCACATCTGGTGTTTTTTCCCCTTTCTTTCTTGTAGAGGCAAGGGTGTGCTAATGCCATGGTTTGTGTGCCAACGAAAGCCAGACTTTTGAAGTTCACGGACCACGTATAAGTACGTACACTTGTAACTGCCTTTGACTTCTGACTTTTCTACTGGCTCCTACAGTGCCAGCTTGTGTGTGCGTTAATGAAAAGGGCAAAACCTACAGTACACTTGGGTACAGATGTATTGTAGCTGACTCACGTTTTAGCGTCTACACGGTTTATTAGATGGAATGGGTGGAATGTTCAATGTGCACAACTATAAGATACTGACTCCAATGTCGGCTAAGTTACCCTTTTAACAAATCAGTACAATTACAGTTAGTCAAGTGTTGCCATAAAAGTCATTCAATTCACAATCATTCTGTAATACATTACATCATTTTCACTAATACTAGTTAATGAGACTGAGAGAGACAACTCCCAGTCTCATCTTTATTTCCCGATGAATCTATTAATCATTAATATATCAAGCCTCAAGGTTTTTGCACTATTTTTTGTTTCCAATTATCAAGGAAATGTGATGAATGGGTCTTACAACAAAGTGTGTATAAATTGACATCTATTTAATATAATTTTACAGTAAAACAATTTCAGAAATTTGTTTAGTCTTATTTTCAAAATGCTTGTTTATAAACTCAAATTGTGTCTGTAGTGTTAAATCATAAAAACTAACATGCCATCACTCAGATTTAAAAAAGTTTATCAATGTTTGTTTCTATTTTTTGCATGAAAGGTATATAAGCTCGTTGCCATGTTCTTTACTGACCTAACTTACATATTTGTACATATTAACACATTTCTTCATGATCATTCCAGGTGAAAATACTTTTTAGTCTTGATGAAGTCAATGATGATGTATTTTCTTCCTCCATGTACAAACCAAGTTAAATCCTCTCCATCCATAAATTTGGAATGGTTACTTTACTAAATAAACATAATTAAATGTTTGCCACTTTTTACTTACTTTATTCTCTCCAAACTTTGCCCAAATGTTTGTATTGATCATGTATCCACCTGCACATAATACATCATGGAAAATAGAGTAAAGCTGGCAGCGTAAATTGTCCATGAATCTTTATAACCAGTGCATCGATAAATAGAATCCCACGAGACGACTTGCCAGGTTCATCCCAGGTAAGCCGCCGGGGTCGAGCGCGGCATCACGACGGCATCCCACCACTAACAGAACGGAACGCCACCATCATCTTGACATCCCCGTACCGTACTCCAAAAAACTTGGCCCGTTTCACGATTATTTTACCCTAATTTGTTGTCATTGGCCAACATATTACAACACTCAAATTAATCACAGAGATTGCTTTAAATTAAATCTGATAAACTCGTGATATAAATACCACAAAACGATATTAAAAAGAAGATTTTGTTTACCTTCGTCAGAGTGTCATGCTGTCACATCGGCCATTCTGTACTGTGCGTTATGTGCTAGGTGTGAAGAAACTGAATATGGGCGATTCCATTGCGAGCGAGGTAATAAATTATTATTAAAAGGGGAAAATTTTGTTAAAGGAAAGATACCTTTTTAACTTAAGAATTAAACATCATGGTAACAGCACTTACATGAATTTTGTGATTAACTTGAACTTTATAAAAACGGACAAAATGCTTAAAATAATATGAAATGTACAAGTACACTAACAGTAATGACTATCATTGATAAAAGACAAACAATAAGTTGATGTTTTTTCACCTTTTTTTTATTCCACATACATTGACTTCATATCAAATCATATTTTAATTTGAAAATGGCTGCCGGATAATAAGATTATAACATATTCATGAATTTATCTGTTAAAAAAAGGTCAAAGGAAAGATATTATTTTAGACTTAATACGATGACAAATGTGCGAAACTTGAGGACAATGTCTGTTTATCAATTAATACTTCATCGCAATTGCAATGTGTCCCATTAAATTTGAGCGATGACATTAAAATTCTCGTCCAAAAATGATGTTCGTTCTCGTTATAGGTGAAGTATAGTTTATTCTTGATTAAATAAGTGAAAAGGATTCCACACTTTTAATGACCATCTCAGCAGATGGTTCAAAGAGCTTTCAAGGAAATATTTCCCTTATTATATATTTTAAAATGTTCAACGTATTATGTGGGCTTTTAAACAAGGAGTTGTTTTCAACATCCAAGTAACCATATTTCAAACCTCATTAAAGTACAAGACCCAGATGTCGTTACAATGTAACACAGTACGAAGATGTTTACATTCAACCCAACACGTTAATTTTGAAGGCCTTGGAGGAACATGTCCTCAATTCACAGGTTGCCACTCTGAATCAGGTTACCAATTCTTTATGTGTTTTTTTCTGTCGTTATTTATTTTTTGTAACACAGTAGACTAGAGAAATAAATGGGACGCATTAAAAATTTAGAAGCTGGTTTGCAGCCGATAAATGGGATGCATTAAAAATTTAGAAGCTGGTTTGGAGATGCGTGGCGTCAGTGGAGAAATATTACCGTGCTGTGTCAACTGTTTAGTCACTGAGCTGCCCTGTCTGAAAGTAGACCATTGCAACATGAGGTATGAGGAAGCGCTCATCAGCTCATTTTAAAATCGTTATGGGAAAGAAGCTAGAATAAAACATCCTTTTCATCTGACAACTAACACCTGTTATCTCCATGTAATTCCTTTTCTAAAAAGTGGACTCAATTGGATTATACACGAACCAGTAGTGCTGCTCACTGCCCCAGGCAGATTAAATGCTCATCCATTAAGTTTAATGACCCAAGTAATTCAATGTAAACACACCCACTCGTGAAAAGGATGAATAGTTTCCGAGTTTTGTGACAAAACTTGAAAAAACTTTAATGG
The DNA here is from genome assembly GCA_023634235.1 of Pisaster brevispinus. NCBI lineage: Eukaryota > Metazoa > Echinodermata > Asteroidea > Forcipulatida > Asteriidae > Pisaster > Pisaster brevispinus. Next base: position 7,374,982 of record JAMKCF010000008.1, on the reverse strand, counting down.
AGCTTTCCTGCAATGTTATTATTATTATACATCATATATTCTAGTAATGAAACCAAGGATGCCTGGTATGTGAACTTAATCACTGTAGCTTGCAAGCGTAAGGAAACCTGTAAACAAGGGTGCTTGCTATGTGAACAAGAAACACTGGGGTTTACCCCTACTATTCCATGATAAGTGTTCTGGGTTCTTTTATGTGCACTGCCAATCCTAGTACACAGGACCTATGACTTAATGTTCCATCTGAAGGCCAAAGCAATTATGTTAAAGAATCTTGCTCAAGGATGTATGTGCCTTGACCATGACTCGAACCAACACTCTGCTGATCAGAAACACCAGAGCTTAAGTTCAGTGCTCTTAACCGCTCGGCCACGCGACATGCCACTAAATAATAATAATGATGGTAATAATAGTATTCGCCTAACTGGCAGAAGTAACCAGCATAAAGGGAAATAAGATCCTTCTTTTACATGTTTTTTTTGATATCCTGAAATAATAACAAACAATTATTGTTTAAAAATATACAAAAAATATTGTTGCACATTGGGAAAATAAAAAGACAATCATTTATTCCCTTCACAGCTTATTCTGTATTTCCGCTCTTCACAGTTGACTTGTTACTACAAAATTATAATGATCAGATGCCAACTCTAACTGGGAACTAAGTATTACAAATACTGAAGTGACTTTTTTTCCATACCCCATAAAAAATGCAATTTACTTTCCCCCACAATGACACCGAATAAAATAAATAATGTCCTGGCAATAAATCAGAAGAGTCTCTGATGCCATGACCCAATTTTGAAGAAGGTTTTAAATCACAGAAATTAGCAGAGCACAAACCAATTGTGGTTACCGGCAATTGTTACCAGCCAGAACACCATGTTATACAAACTATTTATAAATGGTTTCCAGCTAATTTTTGTTTGCTCAGAGGAAATTTGTTAAGCAATCTGCTTAATCAGCTCTGTGAAATTGGACCTGGTAAAAGGTTTTTAAAAGTATAACTTTAAAATTAACAAAATATTAATAACGCATAACAATTAGCTCTTACTGAGAGGTAATTATTGAATCCCTGTTGTGATAATTTGTTCCTTTGTGAGTAATTTCTTCTAAATTTCGAAATTCAATGACAATAGATATCAAAAAGTATGAGATATGTACAAAACTAAAAAATAATTTCAGGTATGTTGTAAACAACGATTCTGTTAATACACTGCAAGTTGGTTTCTGCCCTCCAAAACTTGGGTAAAACAGTGATGCATCATTAAAAACAACTGCTTCATGTTTTAGCAAATTTGGAGTCACAATATTTTGCCCTTCCAGGCTTAAATTGTTAAACTGATTTGAATAGCAGAAAGCAGATAGAAGATCGGTGAAAAAAAAAATTGCAATGATAATCTTCACAAATTTCACTGGAAAAGTGACGTGCGAAAACAGATTACAGAACGACCAAAAGTTTTAAGATGTATATGTACATGTGGAGGTTAGCAACAACATTACTTTCACTTATGCCTTGAAAAACTCTGGTTTATTCGTCAAAAAAAAGCACAATTACCAGAGTAAGACTTCACATTTTTGAGTGAATGTGTACGGCACAGTAGTACCAGGCTTTGCCCATCTGAAGGTTACTACACATAAGCTTCCGCTGAGCCTTATTCCAAATCAAACTCACATATGCCTTGCTGTTGGCTTACCAACCCTAATGACCCTTAGATTAAACTGATCATCTAAAATCCCCAAAAGTGACTTCCCTTAAAAAAAAAACCCCAGACCTTGTACGATATGTTCAGAGTGAGTCATAGTAGAAATTGTAATCTGGGGGAGGGGGCGGGATTGGAGGGGGCTCGGAGGGGATGGGGACGTTGGCGGTGTCTAGAAGACGCATCTTGATCTCCATGCTGAGAAGCATCTCAAGGTCTTCCTCCGTCTTCTTACTGACCATGGGCTTCCCTAGCAAGGCATTAATGCCGTCCGTCCACATGTCAAACTGGAAAGTAGGACAGGAATCAAAGTGTAAATCAAAAATGATTGCAATAAAAACCAAAACAAGATCTCAAAATCTTAAGATGCATGTCTTAAACAAACACTTCTTGGGGTGTTAGATCTCACAATGCCCACGAGTCAGTTTTAAGCACCGGCTGATTCCACAGTTCTGGAAACTGAGGTTGACAGTCTCTACTGATTGGTCGATTGAGTACTTACCGCTTCCTGATTGGGTGCCACAAAATCCAGATGTTGATCTGGCGGATGATGTAATATGGAGAATGCTGATGTCACATTGCCCTGTGGTGAGAGATAAAGTTCAAATAACAAAGGTCAAATGCTCTGTTTACTATGTGTTTTATCTCACAAATAGATCTTAGTGATGAGTGAGAAGAGAATTGTGAAGTCATGGCTTCAGATCAAACTATTGCAAATCTTTTGTTTTTTCTGATTGTACAAAAACTCAGACTTGGTTACCCTGATTTGCTTGAGATGAGGACAGTCCCGTCCAACCAAGAGATCTTGAATGTCTGCAACTGGAACTAAAATGAAAAAAAACAAAACAATTTCATTCCACATGATTTTTTTATTACAAAAATTATAGAATAAACCTTCAGTGTTGCATAGAGCTGGTGAAAAACTGAGGATAATGATTGACAACTGATGTGTTCCATACTTCTATGTGGAACACTAAATCTGGCACCAGTGTTCCTTATGCCATAGGCACCAGCGTTTCATAGGTCCTGGGCACCAGTGTTCCTTAGGCCCTAGGCTCCAGTTTTCTGCAGGTCCTAGGTACCAGCGTTCCTTAGGTCCTAGACACCAGTGTTCCTTCTGCCCTTGACACCGGTGTTCCATATGTCCTGGGCACCAGTGTTCCTTAGGCCCTAGTGTTCGGTAGGTCCTAGGTATCAGTGTTCCTTAGGCCCTAGGCACCAGTGTTCCTTCTGCCCTAGCCATCATTGTTCCATAGGAACAATGAAATTTGGAAACATGGAGAAAAACATGGAGAAAAACATGGAAAGTTTGGAAAAATTTGGAAATTTGGAAACATGGAGACATGGTCTCCATGTCTCCGAATGGTTCCCTAGCAACCATTGTTCTGTAGGCCCTCCAACTTGGCAGTGCTTTTTAGCTCTGAAATTTATTACAATGTATTACATGCACTGAGATTTGCTCTAAACTTTCTACAAGTCTAAAATTAGTTCCTAAAGTCCAGGAAAAAAAAAAAACAACAACAACAACATATAATTACTTTATGTGTTGTACTTTTGTAGGCTTTTATTTTTTGTGGGCCCCCAATCTTTCGGTAGGTCCAAGGCACAGTGCCTACTCGATAAACCGGCCTTGAACTGCGACACCTTGGAACTAAAAAGCAGAAGAGCTAGAACAGAGAGTGAGAAAAGCTCCAGCAATACTTCTGGTGGTTTATAAATTGCTGAGGCTACTACAGGCTAATACCAACGATGGGATATTGACTGTGATAAGATTAACAATGTTAACTTACGTTTGTTCTGGAGTGACTCAGCAGCTGGAATTGTACTTTCATCGATGTCTCCATGGTGAAGCATCTTGTGATTGGGCGATAGCCGGCAATACCAAAACTTATCTAACAACAGAGGAACAGGAGAAATCGGAAGAGTCTTTAACATTTTGTGTTATATTACCATAAAAATCTTGGCAATACTTAACCGAATTTCTTTTTTGACCTGTGTGTCTTGTTCCTGATCAGGGCCAAATTTCAGCACAAAAAGTAGCCGAGCACAACAAAAAATATGCATACCAGAAAAGGGTTACCGGCCAAAATACCATTTCACCTGTAGCATCTGTGACTGGTATTAAGCTCACTTTTGCTTAGCAGAAATTTGTTAAGCAGTATTCAGTGCTTAAGCACTTCATCCTGAAACATGCAGGCCTCGATCTCTTTGCCTCAAACCCTTCAGTCTTTGGTCTTGAAGAAGTTGAGAGCTAAATGAGCCCGGAATTATTATGCACCTACCTTTTGCCCTTCCGGCTCTGTTGAACTTGTTGAACTGTGTGCCCTTCATTAGATAGTTCAGTCTCTGCTGTTTAATCAGGTCCATGATGACAGGCTTGATCTCTTCACGTAATTCCCTGCAGAGTTTAAAAAGCCATCGTAATGACATTGACAATGACAGCAAACAGCAAGAAAGACAACAAGTACGATGTGGCAAGTAAGTAGACTAAAAACTGCTCAAAACGTACGCATATAACAAAGCAACTTTTACTCCAAAAGCAACACAGAAATATCGATGGTGTCGTTTGGAAGAGGTAGATTGTAAATGATAATAACTTTCGATTTATATAGTGCATAATAATTAACACTTAATTCTCTTAGCGCTTTACAATAGTGCCCTGGTCATTGGGCCAATAACATTCCTGTAATGTTTCTCAGCTCCCTGGGGAGTATACAGCCCGGGCTGCCGTGGCGCTCCGAAGGCTTTTCAAACACAATATCAACCTCTACCCTCGCAGGTGCCCATTTATACCCCTGGGTGAAGAGAAGCAATTATAGTAAAGTATCTTGCTCAAGGACACAAGTGTCATGACCATTATTACTATATTATTATTATTCAACTTACACAACAGGAGTGGCCTGAGAGTTCCACTCTTCCTTATCGGAGCGTTCTTGCTGTCGGAGCTTCAGGATCTGAGTGTAGTTGAGTTGGGACAGCTTGGTCCAGAACTGATCCATGGACGGGGAACGACTGTTCAAAGCTCGCTCTATCTGATCCTTCACAACGCTCATCACCTGAAGAGAGAGAAACAAGATGAACACACAGAGAATAAACACTCAACTCTCTTATTTTCATTAGGCTCTCTTTAAATCGATTGGACTCCTTGCACGTCAAACGTAGTTTGTTTGGCTGTGTAAAACTGAGCTCGTTGGAATCGAACCAGGAACCTAGAGGTGGAAGGTGAGGAGAGAAACCACTAAGCTAACCCGACTGCCCCATTGTGCAAGTGTTCTTGGCAAACAGGATTACTTGTAGCAGCCCTTGCCAGGGTAATGGGTACTTAAATGCAGTTCTTGCCAGGGTAACGGGTACCTAAATGCAGTCCTTGCCAGGGTAACGGGTACTTGAATGCAGTCCTTGCCGGGGTAACGGGTACTTGAATGCAGTCCTTGCCAGGGTAACGGGTACTTGAATGTAGTCCTTGCCAGGGTAACGGGTACTTGAATGCAGTCCTTGCCAGGGTAACGGGTACTTGAATGCAGTCCTTGCCAGGGTAACATGTACTTGAGTGAGGAAGCTTCATGATTCCATGAAAATGTACACCTAGTTTATATATGGCGTGTCGTGGCCAAGAGGTAAAGAGCACCGGACACAAGCTCTGTTTTTTCTGATCAGCAGAGTGTGGGTTCCAGTTCATGTGTCCTTAAGCAAGACACTTAACCATTATTGCTTCGACCCTCGGATGGGATGTAAAGCTACAGGTCCCGTATGTTGTGCAATGCACGTAAAAGAAGAACCCAGTTTCACTTTATCGCTAAGAGAAGGGGTTGGCCACGTTGTTCCTGGCAGTGGCTGCTGAATGCGCCACGTCACCTTGTAAAACTGAAGGTGCTACAAAAATCGGTCTCACAGTTTAATATCTTATTGGTAGATACGTGCACTATATACTACTATATAATTAACCAACTATATTTACACAAAACACTATTCAAAACATAAGCTACAAAGTGATGTCAGCCAGTTTTAGCGGTTACCTTAGGAAAGTCTTGAAGCTCAGCTCTCATCTCTTTCCACGTCTTATTGAAGAGACGGATACATTGACAGAAGAACTCCTTGAAGGAGTTATCACAGGAGAAGAACATCGGGAAGTACTCCTGCCCTGTCTCCGTAGCTGCCAGGGGAAGAAAAAAAATACAAATGATCAGCCGTGCAAATCCGAAGCACTAGAGAGGTTCTTATAAAAACTAGTTCTCTAAACTGTTTGGCTTTATCTTTATAAAAACAAAATAAAAGTGCTTCTTATATAGCACTCAAATCTTGCTCATGATGCTAGAAAATTATGAAGCCTAGTCACTGGGCCATTTATTTCTTTCCTCAAACCATTTCAGAGCCTTCTTTGCCCTCAAAGGCACCAATTTACCCCTTGATGAGTAGAAACAATTACAGTTTAGTCACTAAGTGTCTTGCTCAAGGACACAAGAGCCATAACCGGGATTCAAACTCACACTCTAGTGACTTGACCACCAGATTTATGCACTGAAATGAAATGCTCGGTCATGACACACCACGATTCTAGAAATGGCTTGTTTCAATAGTTAATTTTTTTTAAATGTATCAATGTAATACCAAAGATTGTGCTTTAAAAATCACCAGGGGGGGGGGCATGAACAGCCAGCTATCAGAAGTAACCTTTTTAAAAACTTACGAGCTTCGCCGACTTTCAAAATCTCACACAGCATTTTTGTGAGTGCGATGCTGGTTCTGGCAAAGGGACACTCGTGCTCGTCAGCTCGGCAAGAATTCTCAAGTACAACCTGTTCATGGTTCATAATAGAGCCAAAAAAACAAACCAAACCAAACATTTTTTTAACGAACACAATTATTGCTTAAAGCACGCGAACAATGTATGCAATGTATCCGGAACTGTTTGTGACAAACATATGTATGAAATACCAAACCTGCTCAATCGGCCATCAGGGTCACACGAAATTAGTGAAAAACCCTTTCATTGTTTTCAAACATCTAATTTCAGATTAACAAGATCAAAACTATTTGTTTCACTCATTTCAGAGACAATTATTTCAAGGGACGTTTTCCACCATGACCATCTTGACACCATGCAAGTTATGTGTAAATCGGTGAACAACTATATTTTCAAGGACTCAGGAAAGTACTGAGTAGACCGTGCTTCACACACATAGGGGTAAGGGTAAAAACCAAACAATATTCTTTATTCCCAATGCAAACTTAACTTCTATTAAACTATATTTTCAATCTATACCAATGTTGTGTACACCCTTTACCACAACAGTTTTAACAACCAAAATTACAATGCAATGTACATGTACATATTTGTGTCGCTTGTTCCTTGATACTTCAAATATTAAGGAAGCACTTTTTTTTCACTTTGCTGTGACCTTTACAATGGTGATATAATCGCTGCACAAAGGTGGCACATAAAATGCCCGAAGTGTTGCAACTCTACCTTAGTGTAGTTGTCGTTGTGTGTCGTGGCAAAGAAGTACATACAATCCAACGCGAGTATGCCGGGCGGTACAACCATGAAGTCCATGGTAGGATTGGAGGTGTTCTGCAAGAGATAATAAAGGTAAAATGATTTTTTTTAATGCCAAGAAGGCCCCTCAAAGTGCCTTACAATATCATAAACCCTTGAATAGATGTTAAAATGTAGGATTTGTACTGCCTCTTGCTACTGGGAAATCTTGGTGGTCTAGTGGTAGGACATCTGCTCTAAAATGGCAAAGGTCCGCGGTTTGAATCCCATTCAATTAAAATGGATTTTTTTTTCTTTTTCGCAGGACTTGGGAAAGTACTATATACACAGTGCTTTACACACATCAGTGTATGAGTGAAACCAAACAGTGTTGTTAACCATGTTCATCGATTCCTAAGCATTCCTTAAACCATGTCAAATCCTTAGGAGTGTGCAGAACCGACCGCCAAATGGGGGGAACAGGTTGCCAATCATCCACATCAACAATCTTAACACTCAAAGATATCCCTGTACTCCTGGGTGATGAGAACCATTAATGGTCAAGTGTCTTGCTCAAGGGCACAAGTGCCACAACCAAGATTCGAACCCACACCCCCAATGACTCAGCCACAAGAATTACAAGTGTGATGCGCTAGAATGCTTGGTCACGACAATAAATTAAATAAGTATATACAATAACAAAAGGTTAACAGTTTGGATACATAAAACCTCCAGTAAAGTCTTACATGCTTAATTGGTGGATGTTATAATGAAATAAATTGATAAAGTCTTACATGCTAATTGGTGGATGTTATAATGAAATTAATTGAAGAGACTCACCGTGAAGCCCAGTTTCTTGTAGTCACTAGTTGCGGATGGTTTCCTTATGTCGCCGTGGGAGCCGAAGGCAATCATTCTAAGGTCAATTATGTTCTCTCTGTGTTTCTGGTGAAGGAAAACATAGCAAGATTTTCATGAAGGGAAAGTCTTGATGTTCTGAAATAAAATGCTATTTAAAGTCAATTTTTTTTTCAGAGCCACATCAACTTTAAACAGGGTTTGGGAATGTACAAAAAAATAAAATATTCAGGAAATTTGATCCCTGAAGTTTCCTGAAGAAATTGGATGTTTTATATAGCACACCTCTTGCTAGTTCTGTATTCTGGTTGGAACACGGTCAAGTGGGGTGACCTAATATAGGCTAGTGCTTGAGATTTAAGCCATGTAAACTAGATGTGCGTCAAGACATCTTGTGTGCATAATTTGCAGGAAATAGTTCCCGAACCGGGCAATATACTTAAGAGCGCGCTGTCAAAGGACGCATCAAGCAACTGGCCCCCCTCTCATTCTTTTTCGATCTTGTAATACGTCGAACTGTATGCAGTTTTGGGTGACCACATACAAACATGATTCATGTGAAATGTATTGCGTCGAAGTACATGCATTTTCACACGCGCGTACTAAACACTTGAATGTTTTTAACAAGCATGTGTGCAAAAGCAATAACTTTTGGTGAGCCAATCAGCGTTGATTTTCAGGGCCTCCTTTCCAGGGGTTAGCGTCGAGAGGTATCGATGCGGTTTACTGCCCATGGTAGCGAGGCTGGTGTCTACTGTCTAATCATTTTACCTCATTGTTCGGGTCGATCTTAGTGTTCATCTTCTTCTCCAGAAGGTTAAAGGTCAACTGCTGGAAGACGTACAGCTGGTGCTGCATCTCTGTCCCTATATTCTGAGATCGGACAACTTTCTAAGACAGAAAAAAAACCACAACAACAAAATATTGGTGAAAAAGGGGAAAAAAGTACACAAATAACATTAGACAATGAATGTCAATGAATTTGCAATGGCGTCGACAAAAACCGACCTATGACCCCACCTTCAAGCATAACTTGATTCGGTTTAAACTAAAACACATAAAGCGTCCTATTTACCTCCATGATGACGGTCCTGATTTCCTTCGAAGATAACGACTCCTCAAGTTTCTGCAAAGACAACATCACTTTTTTAATAACCTAAGTTTTTAAGTTCAACTAGCCCTCCAACCATAAGACCATGCAGTTTATCAACTGTAGTTTAGAATGGTGGATAAACTATGCCAGCCTGCTGTATAGTACCATATGGTGAATGCATCCACACACGGATACACAGTTAGTACAGTCTGCATTAGTGCCACTGTGGCAGGAGATTCTGTCCCCCCATAACGACCAACTGTGTAAAACTTCTTCTGATAGCGCCCTCTTTTGAATCCTCCTCCTCCAGCCCATGTTAATTTCCCATATGGGGGGACAGAGCCTCCGGCAGACAGATTTCCCTATGACACCACCATACCTGTCATTTTTTTATTGATGTATTTTTAACTGTTTAGCCTGCATATTGATAACTTTGTGTGCGTACTATCTGTAATACATAGTTGCTGATATTTGTATTTTTCATGTGAAGCGCTTTGAGGCCTTGCATAGGGTGCTATATAAATGTTGTATTATCATTATGATTATATACACCACCCATGCAGTTGAATGGTTTCTAGTGGTTAGTCAACTCACTGGAAAATGTTACCAACAGTAGGAAGGTAAATTTTTTGTACTCTTAGTATGCTTTTCAGAATTATAATTTGATTTTTACCCTTACACCGATGTGTATTAAGCACTGGATACTCTCCCAGACTAGCACTTTCCCAGAGTTCCGTGAAAAAAAAAATCCACAGGCAATCGCTCGGGTAGGATTCGAACCCACAACCTTTGCATTGCTAGAGCAGATGTCTTACCACTAGACCACCGAGCTAGCGCGATGGCAAGAGGCAGTTCGAATCCATAGCAGTGGGTGCTGCAACGATTTAACAATCTTTTTTAGAATTGTCATAACACTCTGACGGATTCAGTTAGAATGCTGAATTCTGATAACAGCCTTTTTGAAGCAATCCATTTTGCAACGTGTACCTTTTTACGTTCCTCCGGTGCTCTCAGGCAGAGGGCGTTCATCAGGGCCAGACAATATTGCTGAATAACTGGATGCTTGTTGCTGAAGAAAAAACAAAACACACAAAACCACAAAACTGTTATTTGTCCCAAAATATTTGATTGAAAGCACCTTCAAAATTTATGAAATTTCTTTTCATTCGCTCAAATGCCGTTTCAATGCAACAATAAACAAACTTCCCGATAACGAAAAAAGGTCAATGAATATCTGAAATGTCACACAAGTCAATTTAGATTTCCTTAGGTATTTTGGAGGCAGTTTAGCATGCAGCAGGCAAGGCACTTCCAAGTCCAAAGAGGCAACTGATGTCATGCTGTGGTTGCCCTGGATTTTGCGTGGCCTTTGTGTCCCTTTCCAATAGCCACGTATTGATTAAAATATTTTCTAATTGAAGTGCCCTTTAGCAAAGATGACAATCAAGGACTGGCAAAGTTCAAGTACTTATCACAGCGGCGCTGGACTCTATAATTTAAGGGGAGGGGGTGGCAAGTGGAGGCAAGATATATTTTTTGTACTATGAATACATATTATCTTGTGCGGCTTGCCCTATAATCCTACCCTTTCATGCTTCCCGCATTGTAACGCTGAAAATGCGGTACCACCTTTATGGTCCAGTGATCCAGCCTTTCACACTGACCATCCTTTGTCCTGACTACTTTACTCTGATTGGTTCTTAGCCACCTCATTGTTTGTAAATTTATAACTCTGATTGATTATATTTTCCCGCTTTTTTTCTGGATACTCTCCCTTAATCCTTTGCTCATCTTTTTGCTATAAATGGATATGTTTGTGTTTGTTCTTGTTTATGCCTCTGACGAAGGTCCGGTTTGGATCGAAAGCTAAGGCCATCTCCCCTACTAATTTTACATATGTATATTTTTATATATTTGTTTGGGGGGGGGGAGGAATTGAACGTCTGATGTGATGCAGGACTGATTCAATTAATCTTCAAGCACAATGTGGACAGTCTTTTGTCAGCAAAGTTTGTTATAAATGAAGAAAATGATGTCCACTCACGGTCAACTGAGTGCATAAACTAAAAGTCCCTCTACATGTACTCAAAACGATGAACAAAGTGTGTGAGTGTGGCGGGGGGAGGGAGGGGATATGCTGGCAAACTTGTGGGGGAGGATGTTGGCCAACTGGGGATGGGGTGGTGATGGCAAACTGGAGGGGAGGGAGGGGCAAGGGGAAAAAGTGATATCAGTGTTGATTATTGAACAAACTTAAATTCAATCCAAATGCCCAAACCATGCAATCAGATACATGTAAATATCTTCACTATCAAAATAAGTAGCCACACTTTCAGCTCGTCAATAAATTTACAAAGGTTCTTGAACATCTGCCGCCGATTCCACAAAACTTTATGCAACTGCATATATATATATCCACTTGCACAACACTCATTGTTCGGCCACTTGCGCAATAAAATGTGCCAAGAGTAGACTTAAGAAGTTGCGTAAAAGTTTCATGAAATCAGCTGCTGCTTTCTTTAGACCGACAGACCCTTATTATTATTGTGGTGGAGCCATCTTGGTTATCATTCCATTCAACTCATCATAGCCAAGCTGAGCCCAACATTATGCAACATGAAGATGGACCACTCCATCTTAATCTTTCCCATGAAATATGCCAATTACATCCACGCTTGCGTACATGACTTGACTTGAGCAAAGATGACTTGGTTACAACTTGTAGATTGTTGTATTCATTTTTAACTGCTTTTGTCGTGGAGTGATTTCGATACTGTGGAAATAATTAAATCTTGAATCTTGAACTTTCAACCTTGAACCTTGAGGGCGGCTGTCAAAGTAAGGACGTATCCAAGTAGGCGGCTACAGCTACATCTATGGCTAGATTTCTGCGTTATCATGCGTCAAATTATAGGACGTTTTCAGCAATACCCTAAGCAATAGTCGTAGCCATAACCGTAACAAATTTAGATATGGCCTAACTTTATCATTTTGTTCCTGATGGAGATTTGCAGCAGTCTGGTGCACATGCAGGGGATGCTTAGTTGTTGAGCACAAGGGGTCAGGGAAGCGTGCAAAACGGGCGTGACTTACACAACTGAAGGCGTTCTGGCCGCGCAGGAAGAAGAACCACCCTTGCCGAGTGGGTGGGGGTATTTGGGCTCATACCCAGAGGATGATGGGAAGGCTTGGTAGGGGTAGGGGTTAGGGTACATGGAGGACGAGGAGGAGGTGATTGCAGAGGAGTATAGAGGGGTTCTGTTGTGCAGGTCCCTGAGGGCAGCAAACATGACTTTTGACATTCATACATTGTTCTCATTAATGATGTCGTTATTGCATTAGAACGATGATCGTTAAAAATGGCTTTCATCTTTCACTGATGCAATAATATACCTTGTCTATATTACTTGATAAATTTAATTCAATTAAAAAAAATATATGTAGCGCTCACTCAATGAAGTACAGGTGCAGTAATGCAAAAGACAACCCATAGTACATAGTAAATGTAGAAAAGTAGAACTAAAATCTAAACGAAATAGGAGAACTTTTTTTATACCGTTTTGTTTTTGACCATGTTTTGAACTAAGTTCTCAAGGTTTGTCACCATCACAAAATTTCTTGGTTTTTGTTTGTGTCGCGTTCAAATAAATAATATGAAAACTCACCTCTCTAGATGTGGCACAAGATTGGGGAAGGTGATTTCATTCGCTATGTTCGTGTACAATTCAGAGCTGAATAGGAAGGGCAAAAAAAACAATACGTAAAATTACTAGTGATTATTGAAATACAAACAAATTCTACTTTAGTCTTTTTATATGCTGCACCCTGACCGCAAGTTGGAAAGTTAAATAGCCTGGACAGTTCCAGTACTTGAGGTGGTTAATGCACCCTCAAAAAAGCAATGCTTAAAATGAACACAAATGATCAGGGCTCAAAATTAACACTGGACTGCCCAAGGCCAGTGGTTCTGGCCTCGGGCCAGTAAACTCACCACTGAACAAGTCCGGTGGTTTTTGTGGGTTTTTTTTCAATTGACTAAAAGTACTGTGGAATAAATAAGAAAATGAGGTACAAATCTTGACTTTGCGTCTATAAAATATCTTGGTCGAGTATCGAAGCATACTTAATAATACCATTAGAAAACAAAGAAAAATCTTCTCTTAGAGCTTGGTCAAATAAAAAAGGAAAAATTAACTGCGTAGGAAGTGTTTTCTCATTAGATTCTGGTCTTGTAAAATACATTCTGGTCCAGTAAAAAATGTTAAGCTACAAGCCCTGTGGTCTTGTGAGTTTTACCCACAAATTTGAGCCCCGATGATAGTATATTGCTGCTGCCCCTCCCCTCAGCCCACCCCACACCAATTTGGGCGTAGCAGATTTTTTTTAAAGAGTTTTAATTGAGACTCTGTCCTAAGAACATTTCAGTGAAAATATTTAATCTTTTCTTGCAGGATTAGCAAGGCCTATCCTTACTTTTTAAAGTGGGAGTTCAGAGAACAAAGTTATTTTCGGGATATGATCCCATGCAGTACTGGATTATGAGTAGAAATTACTTGCAACACATTCACTGCAAATGGCTGCCCGGGTTGCCAATAAAATTACAAGTTTTCTTTTAAGTTTACACCAAGAAATGGGTGAATGATCAAGATGTAATCTGCATATGTGGTTCTGAACCACAAACTATGGATCACCCACTCAGATGTTTCCTTAATGGACCAGTAGTGATGCTGGAGACCTTGCTGAATTCAACTAAAAGTGTCAAAGACTGTGTTCAGTCAGTTCTGGCTGAAACACAACATCTAGTGTGTGAGGACACGATAAGAAGAAGAAGTTTACACCAAGCACTGTGGAAGACCGGTAGCCCTCACCAAAAAAACCCAAACCAAGAACTTTGAAATAACTTTCCTTGCTTTTGTCATTCTTTCTCTAGAAGCTGTATATTGGTCTAGTGTGCAATGGCTCTTTTTTATAACTAAGTGAAATTAATTGGGATAGTGGTGTGCAGAACTCTTTAAAAAAACGACACAAAAACAGAGAAAGGACTGATGCAACTCTGTGGATGGAGAGGATTTATAGACGTTTATCATGGTGAGGCTGTCTGTGTCTGGTGCCCAGTGCGCACAATGGCAAGGACAGTTCTTATTTGTAATTCCATTTAGAGGGACCATGAGCCATGTCGGAATCAAGTGACCTCAGCTCAAGCTGCGGCCATTGGCTGCAACGAAAACATTGGGGAACAAAAAAAAAGGACTTTTGGCGTTTCGGTCGTGGCCTCTGCACAAGCCATTCATTCGGACATGGCCTGGTTTTGGCCAAACTAAAATGAATTAAGAAAAAAAAAAAAAAAAAGGGATTTAACTCAAGGACAAAAATGAGAAGAATAAAAAAAACCAAAATTGAAGCACCATGATAAAGATCTTGAAGATGCATTGCCATATTCTTTTTGCCAAAATAAACCCAAACATTAAAACATTATGTTTTTTTTTCTTCTCCAAACAAATTTTGATGGTAATTTTTTAATCTGAAGAAAACAGAAAAATACTTTTTTGTACACATGAACTGCACAAAATACTTGTAACGTACACATTGCTTTACATGGCTGCTGTAACGAGAGAAAATGTTGGGTCCCAACAACAACATTTTGTTGTGTCAGAGTTAAAGTGTTGCATCTCCTAAAATAGCACTTAAGTTACGTGCAGTTTTGAAATTGTCAAAGCATCGCATCTCAAATAGCCCGGATGTACACACAAAACAAGTACGTGCCGAGATACAATGTTTATGCACAGAGAATTTTTCTGCGAGGTACGACGTTTTTTGCAAAAACAAAATACAGCTTTTTTTTTGCAAAAATTTGTGTTTTCACTTACTATCACCAGAAGGCTTTTTTATCAGTTTCTCAATTGGAAGTTTGTAGCTTCTTCAGCTATCATTATATTTCAATTTTCTTTTTCCCCATGATTTGTTGGGCTTTGGCCAAAAAAACCGGGTGATGCATCTTTCAAGGTAAAATAAGCAAGCGTGTATGTCAACACCAAAATATAGATCAAAGAAACATCATAGTTTATACCCCAAAATACACAAACATACAGAGCCCCTAAAGGGACAGGTAAAGAACTAAACAGATGAACTAAAAAAATATACTGAATTCCCTTAAAATATTGTTTCATTCCTCAAAATATTATTTCATTCCCTCAAATCAGTATTTTGTTCTCTCTAAACACAATTGTTAATTGCCAATCAATATTTTGAGTGAACGCAATTCATGTTTTTGTTTTATCTGTTCAATTTTGTTTTTCTTTTCCTGTCCCTCCAGGGGCCTCCGTACAAAAAAGGAACAACATATTAAAGAGCCTGGGCCCAATCTCATAGAGCTGTAAGGAAGAAAACAATAAATTGGGGTTTGAACAAAGATAAATTGACTTGAGCCGGATTTGAACCATCGACCTCTGGTTAACGAGCCCGGGCTCTACCAACTGAGCTTGTAGCCGCCAGAATATATTTCTTTATTTTTATTTTTTAAGTGCAGAGACTCGCTTTTTTAAAGGTTCCAATAGAGGGCGCTGTTTTAGCCACCTAGTTTTTTTCTTTCAGTGTTTAACCCATTCCATTGCCAAGTTCTCAAGACAAACAAACAAAAAACCCAAAAGACATATCCATATTTTCATGCCAAAATTTAGTTACCTGGTCAGCTCAGCAAAGTGAGTATTTCCTTTTATTTAGTATTATATAGTGTCTGTTTTTTGGTAATTTTAAAAGTGTTTTTGACATGCAAAATCAAGGTTTTTTGTTGAGTAAAATTCACGTGTGTAGGCCCATATTGTATAACATACAAAGTACATGTGAAGTGTTGATGTTATTTATTAGTTTCTCGTGTAAGAGATAGAGATTTACTGTAAATTGATAAGTTTATAATTCTAGGAGTTGATGCATAATTATCCAGTTTTTATTGGGCTTATGTATTTTATAGCAACTTGTTATTTTTATTTTATTCTAGTTGAACCGCCTTCACCATTAGTCACCAATAGCCACCTACTACTAGACACTACTAATCAAGAGCAATAAAAGGAGTTTTAAAAGATGTTTTTGGTGCGTCTCATTGCTGAGCAACATATAACATGTAGCGATGATCTGTATAGCATTACAGGCTGCAGAGCTTATATGGCCCTATTTGGCAGTCTCCCTATTTTGTCAACAGTCTTGTATGGAGGCGGTGCCAATCAGTCGTTGTGGTGGACCCAGGATATGGCCATATTCCTGTGCCCATTGCTTGTGCACAGTCTATGAGGATGCAGATAGCCTTGATATCAAGGCTGTGTAGACAAGTACTCTAACTAAAACCATAGAGCAAGGATACTAACCTCAGCCGCCCGAATGCGATACAACCCCAGTCCCCCGACTGACTCAAAAAAATAGCACACCGCACTCTCACCATGCACACACACAGCGCCTGTACATACACCCACACACACACCGCTATTGTCCACACACCGCTATCGCCCACAATCCTAGCCCGTGAGCCGTCAGGCTCACAGCCTTGACGATCTTGTAAACCGAGTGTCTTATGTGTTTCATTGTTTTTCTTCGCAAATCTGTGGAAAATGGGGGGGTGAGTGGATATGCAAAGATTTATTTCATGAATAATACATCATTCCTAATAGCCAATCACACACTGTCGTGTGCGGGCGCTAGAGTAATCTTACATATTCATAATGTTTATTCATAAATACCCCAGACAGTTTCGCTATTCCTATTGGTGGAGAGCATGTCACGTGGGGGTGTTTAAACAGATGATAGAGCACGGCCAAGAGTGTTTATAACCGGCTGGCTTCGCGTGTTGGGCGCGCAAGCTCACGGTACGCCAATTTAATTACGCGGAACGCAATATATAGCTATTAGTACCAGCGCGTAATCTATTTTTACACGCGCGTACACACAACCCAACGCGCACCAAACATAACTTTTAAAAAGTTTTTGAAAAAATGTACAGATTGTCACAGAATGTCTATAATTTTTTTTCGCTTTTTAACAAAAGGGCATTTATGAATGGGAATAAAAGAGTAGTGACTCGTTCTTAAACGGCTGTTTAAAACCTTGCAGGGTCGTGGCCGTGCGATAAAGGCCCGAGCCAAAGGCGAGGGCCTTTATCGCACGGCCATGACCCTGCCGGTTTTAAACGGCCGTTTAAGAACTGGGCCCAATTTCATAGCGCTGCTTAACGGTAAGCAAATTTTCGTGCTTACTGTATCAGAAAAATTTGCTAAGGCGTAAGCGTATTTCACAGGTTAGCAAGAAAATTAAGCGGCCATCTTGCACGTTCACCATGGATTTGCATTGTGACGTCAACCATTTTCGTGCAGTAAGCACCGGAAGTTAGCATGCATTTTCGTGTGCTTACGGTTAGCAGGGCTATGAAATGGAAACCGTGCAGTAAGCACAGAATCGGCCGTTAAGCAGCTCTATGAAATTGGGCCCTTGTCGCCACTCTTTTATTCCCTTATTAAACATGACCACTTCCAATGGCCAATCAAGAGCCTTTTATTGCAAGTAGAGTGCACTCATTACCATAACCGCAAGACCCGGAAGTGTACAAGATCGTCAAGGCTGTGAGCCTGCATGGGCTAGGATTGTGGGCGATAGCGGTGTGTGGACAATAGTGGTGTGTGTGGGACGTGGAAACGAGCGTTTGTGTGCTTCCTTGGGTGAGAGCGTGGTGTGCTGTTTAAAGACAGTCGGGGGACCGGAACAGGAGTTACATTGCATTCGGGCATCGCATTCGTGCGGCTGTGGTTATGCACATTTTAGCTTTATAGTAAGCAAACTATTACACAGCCTTGCAATCAAGGCTAGGATGCAGACCGCTACAGCGCGGTGCTGTGGACCCAGGATATGACCATATTCCTGTGCCTGTTGCTTGTGCACAGTCTATGAGGATGCAGACAGCCACAACGCGTGCTGTGGACCCAGGATATGGCCATATTCCTGTGCCTGTTGCTTGTGCACAGTCTATGAGGATGCAGACCGCTACAGCGCAGTGCTGTGGACCCAGGATATGACCATATTCCTGTGCCTCTTGCTTGTGCACAGTGTATGAGGATGCAGCCCGCTACAGCGCGGTGTGTGGACCCAGGATATGGCCATATTCCTGTGCCTGTTGCTTGTGCACAGTGTATGTGGATCAGCCCGCACCCAGGATATGGCCATATTCCTGTGCCTATTGCTTGTGCACAGTCTATGAGGATGCAGCCCGCTACTGCGCGGTGCTGTGGACCCAGGATATGACCATATTCCTGTAAGGTTTTATACAGCTTCTTCTGACAAATGGCACCTCCAAACAAAGATATTGACAAAATAGAGAGACCGCCAACATAGGGCTACATAGCTTTGTTGGTAGACCCGGAGGTCATTAGTTCAATTTTCGCTCAATTTTTCTATGTCCAACCCCAATTTATTTAAAATTTACTCAATCAGTTTACCTTGTGGTTTATTACTTGAGAGAACAAAACAAGTACAAAGCACAAATTCTGCAGAGAGCCAGTCACACACAAGGTATAAATATATATTACATGGCGTTTTGGTTGGTGATCCAGTTCGGCTAAGTAAAACAGTGCTAAAGACGAGTGTGTGTTTTGCAGCTCTATAGTATTAGTCCTTTGGTTTTCACAACAGCGAAAACCCCCACAAAAAAACACGCAATTTATAAAGACACAAAACAGTCAAGCTACGGACAAGTATTTAAGCTTAGAATAAAATTGTTCCTTTCAAGGTTGAAGATGTGGAAGGTAAATTACCACCGGAAAAAAAAAGTGCTACCGCAGTATCAACTCCTTGTTTAATATTTAATTTTTCATACTCCAAAGGGGATAATAGTATTTTCTTCTGCACAGGTGAGAACCATTACTGACAAAAAGGTCTAAACTGAGAATGACGCCATTTCCACCTTTTAGTAACCCCTGAAGTTTGAGATTTCAAGGAGCTATTGGGAAGAGTATTCTCGGCACCAAGGAAGAGCAGGATTTTAATTATCTGTAGAAAGTAACAGCTATTTTGTTCACAAGGCGCATGTAAAAAGTCTGTATTCAGAAAACAAATCAGAAAATTTAATTTTTTGGAAAGAGTGTAGGTCACTCCAGTCATCTCCTTTTCAATAAAACTAACAGACTAAAACTTTGTTGAAAAAGTTTCGTTTTTTTTCCTCATGAAAAACCTGGATGAGGTGACAGCTTTTAAAATGGCTGCCCAAACAGTGGGGTCGGTATTAGAGCACCCTAGTTTGTTAATTACAGCAGTTCTGACGAAAACAATTCTAAAATCTACTGGAATCAGGATCAACATAAAACCAAAGAAACTTTGTGCTTAAAAAAAAGTCAATCTGTCTGCTCATCTTTCGCACGAAAAAAAAAGAAAAAAGAATCCACTGGAATAAAACTAATTCTCATTGTAGAAAATAGAGGGAAAAAAAAGTATCTGTCAACCTACAACAAAAAGGTATACTTTTACACTTGTGCGAAAACAATGGGGAGAAAATGTGTGCAAATCGCAGAAGCAATAAAAAAAAAATAAAAAAAAAGAGTTTTTCTTCAAACCAGATGCACTTACGTCCTAATGGAATCCGACTGCCCTCTATGTGAAAATAAAAAGGTTACACAAAAAAATTGTACAAAAGGAGAGAGTTAAATGATAACTGTTTGAAAACATGGTTAATAGTTGAACTCATCGCAAAATGAAGAACGAGTTTGAGTTTTGTATCATCAGTACTGTATTAATGAATACTCATGAATGGCTTGTCCATTTCGAACATGTAGTCTCAGCGCAAAACCTTTCCTGTCCTCCAAACAGTACAGAGTCCTTCAAAACATGTTACCATTTTTGTGTATCTGGGGTTAATGCCAGGGTTATGTTACATGAAGGTTAAGTTCTAATTAGAAAAAGTTGCAGTGTGTTTTAAGGCACGTCTTTTGATGAGATTGACACACCATGGACCCAGAGTTTCAACCCTGGGGGCAAGGCCGTTTCTATTTTTGTAAACATGGCAAAGGGAAATAAAGTCAATGTGAACAATTCAATGCAACACAAAAACAAGGCCATGACCTTGTGTGAGTGCCCCCCCCTCCCCTGAAATTCAAGGCCAACAAAGAATATATAAAAAATGGTGTTCTTTCAAGTAAATGTTAGCATAGAAAGAATTCAACAGATACAATGGACAACACTCAAACTTTGTCAACGTGTTAAAGCCCGGTTCATACTTCATGGCAATTGCGAAAGCGGAGCCAATTTTCTTGCATCGCAATCTGGAAAAACCTGCGCGGACAGATTGGTTTACCTCACAGCAATTCACTTCGCAATCACTTTTCCCGTGAACCTGTGAAGCCAGGTTTTTACTCTGATGTTAGTGTCAAGAATGTCCCCCCAAGAATGACATGTGCTTCCAGGGGTGGATTTCACAAAGAGTTAAGACTAGTCTTATCTCGAGTTAGGACGAGTTACTCATCCTAACTTAGGACTAGCCTTAAGTTTTTAATAACTCCTAGGACTAGTCCTAAGTTAGGACTATCTTTGTGAAATCGACCCAAGTGGACTTTACCTGCTCAGAATCAGACTCTCCAAGATAGCCAGAGCTTTGAGAGTTATTGTGGTATCGCTTGGTTGGAGGACGGCTGAGTGGGTGCGATTAACATAAGATGCAATCTGAGAGGGAGAGAAAACACCATTATAAATAAACTGGCGGGCCTGAATGCCGTACGAGTGCTCTGCCTTCAGTCTCCAGTAAGTTACCAGGGCAAACCCTTTCTCTCAATGGTACAGGGTTCTTTTTATGTGCATTAAACAACGAATGGAATCAACACTCAACAGCTTTATGTCCAGTCCCAAGGGTGAAGCAACAATAGTTAAGAGTCCTGCTGTAGGGACATAGGTGTCGAGACCGGGACCCACACCTACACTCTAATGATCAGGGCCCAATTTCATGAAGCCTAAAAACTTGCTGAGCACATAAAAATCTTGCTTAGCAGAAACAGGTAACCAGCCAACACTCCATAAAGTTTACATTGTTGCCGCTGGTACCCGCTCATTTCTTGCTAAGTAAAGAAATTTGCTAAGCAGAATTTTCTGCTTAACAGCTTTATGAAATTGGGCCCAGAACATCAGAACCTGAGTCCTGTGTGCTAGACCGGTCAGCCATGACACGCCACAAATATCCGTCTCAGGTCACACACACACAATCTTTGAAAAACTGTCTAAATTTATAGGAAACTATAAGGATTTGTGTCTCGTGACCAATACACATACTGTACATGTACAAAACTGATAACAATTATAAAGTAACTTACCCGCTTGATAAACTTGATTGTAATGTTCTCCCACGGGATAATGGAATGCTCCATCAGTTCCAAGAAACTGGAGAGAGTGAAAGCCATCGAGTCTCCCTGCCTAGAGCCAAAAAACAAAGCATATAACGTTATAGCCAGCTAACCAAAATACATTTCTAGGACAATTTTTCTCAATGGCTCTGTCATTTCTGAGCTAACAGAAAACAACACAAGTATCATCTACAAATATCAGATGAAAACACAGACACCGGGAGAGTAAACTCCCAACCAAGAGTTTCAAAATTGATTATTAATCCAAGTCAGCCAGAGTATGGGATTTCCTATAGAACACAGAAACGCTGTAACTGCCCAGCTATGGGAAAATCAATAGATGGACAATAAGCTAGTGCCTTTCTTTACACTCTCACTATCTGTGGAAGGACTATCAAATAGAAAACATGGCAAAATATATTGAAGAGAATTATGCTCTCCTTTTAACGGTACAGTTTGTTGGGCTCTATTTATTTGTAAGACAGTGAATAATGAATACTTATTGTAAAACAGCAATACACACTGCATGGGCTTCAGCAGGTAACAGTGTTCACATACTGTCACCAGTCAAGTGTATGTGGGTTGAAAATGTACCTGTAACAATTTCATCACAAAAACTTGGGTGTGATCCCTGGCTACACGGCAGCTGACGGTTGTATGGCTTCTGAATGGTACCCCGGAACAAAGATATTGACTTAAATAGGGCGACCGCCAACATAGGGCTGGATACTGCTCGGTTGGTTAGAGCGAGAGCACGTTAAACCAGTCACAGGTTCAAATCCTGCTCCGGTCAATTTGTCTTTGTTCACCCCCCAAAAAACATCACAGAAACTGATCACATTTCAGACACCATGCGTATCCGAGGGCGATGCCTTCTTAACTTACTCTGTGCCTTCTTCCACTATTTGTACCAGTAGGTTACCACCGCCACGGTTGCAGAACTCCTGGGCAAAGGTCAAGTCTGCCGAGGCCTTGGACAGTTTCTTCATCGCCTGAAACGTGTCGTCTGGATTCTCCGACTGAAGATCACTGAAGACATCTTGAGCCATTTTACCCTATTTTAATTCCCCCCAAAAAATAACAGATAATTCGTGTTTGAATAGAACTGGTATCCTTAAGTTTAGTTACATGTAATAAAAAAAAAAAAGCAACTGGTACTTCCTATACACCATAGGCACTTAAGGCAGCCTGCTAGGTGCTTAAACCGATCTCCACTCTGACAGATCCCACTAAAACAACACCTGGATGAAGAGAAGCAAATTATGGTGAAAGTTGAATAGAAACAAAACCACAATGACTTGCAAAAAAAAAAACTACAGAGAAGAAAGGATGCATGAGGTCTCGAGTCAATAAGAAAAGACTCACAGCAGAGTCGGAGAGTTTGAGGACCATCCCGTTGGCAAGTTCGCTACGGTTCTCCTCGGTGATGTAGGTGAGTTTCTCATCCGTGTGCTGCAGGGCGTACTCCACCGGGTTACTGATGTTGTATGTGCTGCAGACTTCTTCAATGATCTTCAGAAGGGGTTTGTTCTGTAGAGAGAAAGAAATCCAAATCCAACGCAATTCAATAATTATAGGTTATTATTACATAATATTATTGTTATACTAATTAGCAGGGTTTGCAGCTGAACATTTTTACTGGTCCAGAATTTGTTTTACAAGACCAGAATCAAAACTGGAAGAGACTGTACACAGTTTTTTTACACATAAAACTGTTTTAATATGAACAAACACTAAGAGAAGATTGATCTCATTTGTACTTTTGGTAGTATGCTTCGATACTTATCAGAATTGAAAGATATATCAGACTTAACGTCAACAATTCAACATCATTTGAACAGATTGAGGAGTTATAATATTGAGTTGTAAAATGCAAGACTTTTCTGGTTGTGAGTTGACTGGCCAGACGATAAAATTACTGGCCTCTGGCCTGTGTTCCAATATGAATTTTGAGCCCTGGTTATTTAAAGATATCAGAATCAAAAACAACATGTTGCAAAAACAGCTTTGGGGTAGGGTGAACAAATTCCTATATAATTTATCCCAACTATCTGTGGTCTAACCACAACCTACACATATGCCTGACCTCTTGCCAAGAACTTTGAATTGATGTATCAAATCTCTGAACTCCAACAAAGCTGAGTGATTAATTTTTGGAGGATTACGGCAGTGAGAGACGAGACACATAATTTCACTTCGTAAAGTTTCATTTATTCTAGTTATGAAGCCAAGGACTCTCAGAAAAGAGAACTTAAACACTGCACTAGCCAAGAACCCAAATGGAGAGACAGACAAAGAAGGAAGTTTCAGTTTTCAGTTTCATGTGGGAGGAAAACCCCAGAGAGTTATTCTAGGGAAAACCCACGCAATTAGGTAGAGACTGAAAACCCAATCCATGTAGTGCCTCCGGCGTGATTTGAACCAGGGTTCTAAAGGAGGAAGGCAAGGCAAGATACCACTATGCCAGTTCACCCGACCACCCAATAATTTTTTTCAGACAGAATTACCTGATCTAAGCAGTAAAGTTTGCCTCCCTTTCCCTCCATCTCAACAGCGAGACGGATGATGGAGGGATCACCCCTCGATGTGTCGATGACTGTCACACTACTCGTCATCTTGATGATTTCTTTATTAAACCAGTAGGAAAAAAACCATCAGAGCACCAGTGGCTCAATCCCTTGACACTGCGAGACACTGAATGATAAAAAGATACATGAATTAAAAGAAAAATTACAAATGTAAATAACTAAACCTTTTAATTAACTAATTTGGGGTTGAACAAAGACAAATTTACTTTGTAATATTTTAATAACTTTGTTTGATTAAAATTAATATTTTATAAGGATGATTGATTACGCTGAAAATGGTTAAACATAGAATTTCAATTATGAAAACAAACATTTATTTTGACTTGGTATTTTCATGGAGGAAGAAAATAGAAAATAAACCCGGAAGTGACAGTGTCACTGTCAACAAGTACAACAATGGAATGATAACGAATGCAGAGAGAGGGTTTCGGGAGAAAAAAACCCCCACATAAAACACACTCTTCAAGACAATTCAGGCCTTAGTCATTAGTTTCACCAAAAAAAAAGAAACGCAAGAAAATAGAATAAACTTGCCAATCTTTACCTCAATCCAAAGAGGGTACTCGAACCGAACGCCCAAATCTCCCCAAACACTGAAATTTTTTTTTACAACTTTTAGTTTCAAGCACCAACTTCCCATTAATGACAAGTCAATGGTCCCCTAAATGTGTGTGAAAATAGCACTGTATAGTTGCGTAGTACCAGCGGAAGGTTGCTTCACCGCTAATATGCTATAGCGCCCTCATTGTTATGACCAGGGAAAAAATACTGTAAAAAATGTGGAGCTTTATTTTCCTTTAAACAAAAATAAGAGACACAAATATATATCGTGGGGGGGGGGGGGGACTGGAGGTATTACCAGCCTAATTTCACTTACAGCCCTGGTTTTATTTCCTTGACTTGGGAATGGAGGGGGGGGGGGTCTATGAGAATTTTGAAATTATTACGGTGGCTCATATTCGCCAATTCCTAGAGAACCCATGTTTTATTTTACGGCGATATATCGCCATACTATTGCGTTATATTGCCGTATTTTATTGCGTTATATCGCCGTATTTTATTGCGTTATATCGCCATACTATTGCGTTATATCGCCGTACTATTGCGTTATATCGCCGTACTATTGCGTTATATCGCCGTATTTTATTGCGTTATATCGCCGTATTTTATTGCGTTATATTGCCGTACTATTGCTTTATATCGCCGTACTATTGCGTTATATCGCCGTACTATTGCGATATATCGCCGTATTTTATTGCGTTATATCGCCGTAGTATTGCGTTTTATCGCAAAAGTACGGCGATATAACGCAATAGTACGGCGATATAACGCAATAGTACGGTGATATAACGCAATAGTACGGCAATATAACGCCGTAAATAAAACATGGGTTCTCTAAGAAAATGGCGAATATGAGCCACCGTAAATTATAGACAAAACAACACAAGGTATACAATTTCTTTTTAAAACTTTATTTTTAATCAGCAAAAGTTTGATACACTTTTCACATTCAGCAATCACAAAGAAAAAACTCCCCTAGTTTGACTTCCACACCAGAAGTTTTAAAAAGTCATTTCAGATCTTACAAAACATCAAAAGCTTTTAGTGTAAAGTTACAGAAGCAGCGCTACAAATGTAGTGAAAAATATACATAAACAGAAGGCATAGACCACTGGGAGAGTAAAATATATCTTGTGCGGTTTGAAAACTATTACGAAGCATCCTAAATTGGTTTCAAGTTGATATTGGTATTACAAAACTTGTTTGCGAAAAACACAAAACATTCCTACAAGTACACTTGTATTTATTTTTGTTGATTTTTGCATAAACTAAGAACTGAAAATTGCCAATAAAAGATCATCACCTGTCAAAATTAGGTTACTAAGTTATTCAGCCTTGCAGCTCCTTATTGTTCTCATAAATTTCACAGGAGGATACCTACAGAGTGTGTGGAGAGAAGGGATGGAGAGCTGAGGGGAGAAACTGGTTTCTTTTCCTGATCATTTTTACTCTAGATCTGACACTTAGATCTTGTATGAAGAAAATCTACATCTCTACAGGGACATTTCAAGAGGCACCAAGGCAATGACCAATGGCAGAGCTGCCACCGTCTGCATCTTGCAATCAGGGAGATTTTGCACAACAATCAGGCAGATATTTCAGACTTGAATTGACATCATAGGGAAAGAGTTCCCATAATCTGATAGATTTTCAAATGTGTTCATCCGAAAGGTGGAAAGATTGGTTTGTTTTTTTAGGGAACTTTCAGCAGAATCATGGAGAGTTGGCAGCTCTGCAAAGGGCCAGTGAGGCACTTGCCTCCGCGAAGTATCAGGCATGAGCTAAATCTTTAGGGTGGGTGGTGGTAGAGGGGGGCAAAATAGGCAAAAAGTAGGTTCCTCCCCAATCAAATGAACTGGGCACATCCACCAGATAGGAGGACAAACATAATTGAGGTATTCAGCAATTGTTTACACCTGAAAAAAGGTAGATGGGGTGGGGGTGGGGGACAGGGGACAGGGAGACAGGAGTTGTTCTCCTGGTCTATTTGGAGTTGGAACAAAGACTTCAGATGAGGACTTTTAGGTTTCATCTTTTCAGAGCGAGACATTGATTGATGACTTCAAGGAGATGGTTGTTTTCTAGGGCAGCTGCCACTCGTTCCTTATCTGCCAGTTGTTTATTTACTGAAAGAAAAAAACAAAACACACATTTATTTTAAGTAAACAACTTGTGACAGGTCTGTGAAATTACAAAACCAGACAATTGTGTGCTTCTTTCTTGCAAACAGAAAAGAATTTCAGTGAGTACACCTGGTGTAATAAATAAAAGAGAACTGGCATTCCAGTGCTGCCAAATCTGCAGGCCAAATACAAAGCTATCTAAGCAAAAATTGCTGAGTGAAAGAGTCTGCCAAGTGCCAGCAATTTCACTGAGAGTACAACAAGAGCATTTACGGGAGAACAATCATCAAAAACAATGACCTCTGAAATCCACTTTGTGAGCAAACAAAAGAAGACATGGATTCAATTCATGCACATGGGATGTTTCTATTTTGATGGCTATTCGTACCTGCATCCTCAGAAGCGTGACTCCCAGGATAGATCTTCACATCAACCTGCCAAGAAAGAACGTTTTTGAGAAGTTTTTTTTTTTTCCAATCCATTATCTATGCATGTTTTAGAGCAGGTCAGAAGTCTTTTAAAACTTTCTGTCTCCTATTTCACTTTTAAAAAAACCTAAATGCTTTGGTTAGAGAAGTTCAGCATATCATAGAGCAAGGCTTGCCCTATGATCATATGTATACCGCGCAGTTTTATTCCAAATTTGATGCAAGTATGAACCAGGCTTTATGGTGCGAAGAATCTCACCTTGAATCGTGGCGGCAGAGATCTGAGAAGCTTCACGCGTATCGAGAGGCCGATGAGTGTAGCCATGCTGCAGTGTGGTATAGTCGGAGTAAACAACACCTTCACACTATTTGCTCCGTTATTCACCTGAGAAAAATAACAATTTTAAAACCAATGACAGTGAGTGCGAAACTATAGACATTGAAAATCATGTTTACAAGAGAGTCACAGGGCATGGAGATCCAGCAGTCACAAAGTAAAACAGCTGACCAACACAGAAAACTTTCAAGCTTAACTTTTATGAAGATGGCAGTGTACAGCTTTGATAAACTTTTGATATGAAGAGATGGGGACATCTCAAAACTTCATCAGCTTTTCTGTTTTGGTGCTGTTTTTTGTGGTGTTTTTGTATGTGGAAAATACTGTACAATATGTGTAGTATCTTGCCTGCCGAGAATGGCCTGGAATACTCAAGGCCAATCTTCTTGTAAAATATGGTGACATGTTCTATTACCATGGCAAAGGGGCTAAGAGCACCGGACTCAAGCTCTGGTGTTTCTGATCAGCAGAGTGTGGGTTCGAGTCCCGGTTGTGGCACTTTTGACCTTGAGCGAGATACTATTACCAATAATTGCTCTATCCTGTGGATGGGACATTAAGTGGTAGGTCTAGAACACTTGGAAGAGTAGGGGTTTATCCCGGTGTTTCTGGTTCACACAGCAAGCACCCTTGTATACAGGTTTCCTCAGGCTTGCGAGCTACAGTGATTAAGTTCACTTATGAGGCAACATTGGTTTCAGTACCAGAAATGTAATAATAATAATTGTCGCAAATACAATTGGGAAAATCCCATGACAATAACATTGGTAGCAAAATAAAAAAATAACCGTTTGAAGACCTTTTCACTCATATTACCTCAACTTGTGAATGAGTGACGACATTTAAATCTTCTAAGCTGAGGGGGTGCTCCGGGTCGTTGATATGTCTGATCAGATGTAGAAAATCAATGTTAAGGATTGAAAAGGACAACATCTTCAGTCAGTTATTCTCATTAAAACACAACAGTTTACTATAAATAAAAGTTATACAGATTTTATAATTGGTAAATAAAATAGTGTAGCCTTGAAGCACATCCACAGATGTACAAAATTACCTTTGTTAGACATATTAACTTATTACATTTGCCGATTAATGTTATATTTATCACCAACATCCAATGCAAAGTCAGTGGTATTAAACTAAGCACTTGACACACTGGTTTTTCTTTTATTTTAAAGACTTGCCAACAAACAAGTAAAAAAGTATAGTCTATTCTAGTTCTAATCACTATACATTTCTAATTCTATTTTAGATTAAAACTTATTTCACATGAGAGTATTTGAAATATTTAAGTTCCAGTAAATAGTTATAAACATATTGTGTGGAAAATGCGTGATGTCACTGTAAGCTTGACAATGACAATGACAATGACATGCATCCACCAAGACAACAGACAACGCTTTGTTGATGAACTGTCCCCTGTCATGCCTGTTGACTTAAATGTTGTGGCATATTCTTTTATTTTATAAGTTTTAAAAACAAATACATGTGTATACAATCATTGTTTTGCAACCAAGCTTCAATATTTTTACAGTTCAAAGGATATCAAAAATCTCCCTTGCATCAATCTCGTCTACGACATTCTCATCTTCCTCCTCTAGGGTGGTTTCTCGCTCCAATAACCGAGAATGAATCGTGGGATTCACATTCTCAAGTCTCTCGGTCGGCGCCATGTTTGTTTTGAACTACTTTGCACATAATGGTACTTGATAGAATAGAAAGGATGGGGTGGATGGCGGTGGGCGGAGTTAATTTCAGTAGCTAATAAAACCCCGAGCGTCAAACTAGTCTGTGATGCTCACAACCTACCGCTGATCTATTGATTCTACCTGTTGTGTATAAACCACTTTGCAGCAATGGCGGCAGCAGACGAAAACGAAAATATTTTGAACAGAGCTAAGGTGACGTATTCTGCTTTTTTTTTTGCTTGAAAAATAACCATCTCCCCACTATGTATGTCATGTATGTGATCTGAGTGATAATCAGGATTTCGGGTGCTTTTGGAAGTTGAAATGACATTATGCAGTGATAATAAAAGTTTAATTAGCGTTTTGCTAGTTTAAACGGAACTCATGAACTGGAAACTTCACTCGATCCTTTGCTTTGGCCTTCTGCCTCAAGCAAGGAAGGGGGCCGGGGAGAGGGGCCAGGGGAAAGGGCGGCCAGGCCAAGAGGGCCAGGGGAAAGGGGGTCAGGGGAAGGGGGCAATAGCAGTAGTGGTGAGTGGGGTGTGCGTACTACAGTCAGACATGACAGACAGGTGGTGCACTGCCACTGGTGGAGTGGAGTGAGGGAAAGGGTCCGGGAAGGGGCAGGCAAGCAAGGGGAATAGATAAAAGAGGGCATCTTTTCACAATGCATCATGGCAATCACCAGTGGGATGCAAAAGGGTAAATCTTTTGTAATTTATGTAATGTTTATCAACGGTTGAACCGTGTTGTCTGTCGTCAAGTGTGTGTTGTCCAGTGTGATAGCACCATTTCCCCCTTTTGTATCCCATCATTCCTTATTACTCCATGAACTATGACTCGAGGTTCGTTCTGCTCTCGTAGCGGAACAAACCTCATAGTTCTAGGAGTAGCCTACTAAGTACATGTATTGGCATTAATCTATGCTTACCATTGCCTGTCCCAGACCCTGTTGGGTGGGAGGGAGATGGTGCCTGAATGAATGGTTAAGATCAAAATATTTTGCTCTATAAATTAAAAGTTAAGTCTTCAAATTGTTCATTCTCTCCTCAGAAAGCTGTTCAGGATCTCTATGACTTCAGAGACCACTTCTTTGAGAAGAATGACATTGAGCGAGCCATTCACAAGACAGAGGAACTGGGTCAGGAGCTCAGGAAGGTCATCGTACTCTTAGATGAGATACAAAGTATGTCATTATCTCCATCAGGGTTAAGACTAGGGTTTTGAAGTAGGGTGTGCACATCGCGGCTCAAGGAAATTTGCGTCCAACATGCTGGTTGCTAGGATCATAATCCTCTTCCCTGATCGTCCCCGCGGAACATCAGGCATTAGGGAGGAGTCGGAGGAGGGACCCTTGGGGAGGAGGAGGACCCAAAACACTCTTTTACATTTTAAAAGTAACAGATTGATGAAACAGGTTTTCTAGAGAACTTCTTTTATTCCAAAACGGCTTTTCAAGACAATGGGTCCCCCTTTTGCTAACAGTATGCCCGTTCAAGATTAAAAATGTTTAAATGAGCTAAACAATTCTATTGGAAATGGTTAAAAGTTTCAGTTGAAGTGCCTAATGAGTTAAGAGAATGCTGATACATACTTTTCTTTCTCAAACAGGCCAGATTAAGAATCGAGCAGAGTACATGCTACAACGCGGGAGAGCTCTGAACGTCATGCCAGAGTTCAGCTCGGAGTCTCTGGAATGTCTGTCCAAAGCGGTCAAGCTAGACCCCAAGCTGGTGGAGGCGTGGAACCAGCTGGGAGAATGTTACTGGAAGAATAAGGACATTGAAGCGGCAAGGAACTGCTTCAACGGAGCCTTGAACCATGTAAAGGAATCCATTTTGTTTTCTGGGTATTTTTTGTTCTTTTAAGTTGTCGTTTTCAGTTGTGGTTTGTTAGTTTGTTAGTTGCAAATATATAACATCTATCTCGCTGCATGATGCAGTGTGGAACACATATTGGTCAGCTAGCAGGTAAAAAATGATTTATTCTTCCAATCAAATTCTTCGCTCTCCTGTTAAGATTCGTCCGTTTGTAATTGAATATTTACTTTCCAGTCCAGAAACAAAATATCCCTCAGAAACCTCTCCATGGTGTTGCGGCAGCTTGGCAAAACGACGGAGGAGCGTGCAAAGTTCATTCAAGAGAGTGTTGAGCATGCCAAGGAGGCGGTGCAGCTGGACTACAGCGATGGCACATCATGGTGTGAGTAGAAAGTTGACCATAAAGAGAGGACGGTTGTAGAAATACTCGACCCGACTCGACCTCAACCCGGTTTCAGAATGTATTTGACCAGCCCTATTTATAATGCATTTGTACTGGTAACAACACATCAAGTGACCTTATATTGACCTTTGTGAAAGTTAAAGTTGTGACCCCAAAAAGTTTGGGAAGTCAGCTTTGAACTTGTGTATGCCTCGACTGCCAGTTTCTAGAATTTGTATTTGCAATTTCAAAAAAAGTAGTAATTTGAAGCTTAATGTGGGGTTGTGTCGTCATGATCAAAGCAGGCCTGTGGCTGTACATGGAATTATGAATTCGCACCCAGTCGCTGCGCACGCGCGCACTCCCTCTATGGATATGATACAGAGGGAGGTTGGTTGCTTTCATAATTCCATGTTCAGCCACAGGTGTGCTTTGATCATGACGACACTGCCCCTTTAAAATTCATTGCATAATACATGTATTAAACACATTTGTATTCTGATCTGGGCCCAATTATAGGGTTGTTGTGTATGCTAATTTGATGTTTGATTGCAGTCTTTGGTTTTTGTATTTGCATCCAGTCATCGCTGGCAATGCGTACCTCACAGTGTTCTTCAACGGAGGCCAGAAATCGGGAATCCTCAAGCAGTGTCTAGGTGCCTACTCACAAGCGGTAAGCAACTGGGTGGGGAACAAAATCTGTAATCATCAAAATGACAACTGAAGGATATGGAAAAATATGAGAGCTGCATCCAAAGTTTAGAAATATAATGCTGTGATTATTTGGTGTGTGGCAACTAACACAAGGAACAATGGACAGTTTTTGCAAAGTCTAATTAGTAGTTTATTTATTTATTCATTTTACTTACAGGAGAAGGACACAGTTCAAAAGTCTAATCCAGATTTGTATTTCAACAGAGCGACAGTGAGTAGTCATTTGTTACAATTATTTTCCATAAACTTGTCTCAAAATTTTAAAGTTTTCTACAGTCACCTTGTCTCTGGTACTCCTTCTTGTTTTCTAACATATGTTTTCTCCTCTCTTTGTCAAGAAAAGCAGCTTTGCTTCTACAGAGAATTACATTCTGGGCCTGTTTTTACCGACACAAAATTAATAATTTTCCCCTCCGCCATTTTTCTGTCATTAGATTTTCAAATTCCAAGAAGACTATGTGTCTGCATTGGCTGGTTACAAGATGGCCCAGTCATTGGATCCAATGTGGTCGGAACCCAAGGAGAAACTATCAGAACTCATCACCTACCTCCAAAGAGTAACACAATTAGTTCAACAAAAGGTAAAACTTGTTTCTTTACTTTACTAGAGTGCTGGTTGGTGCAAGTTTTTCATATAAAGGTTTACAAGCTATGGATGCAATGCGTGTTACTCCTGAACCATCCACAATAAAGGTTTGTTTTTGTTAATTTTTTTACTCGCAGGGTAAACTCAAAGCCAAGCGCCTTCACCAGTTAATAGCATCAATCAAGGAATCTGACTTGGGCCCCTACGGTGGAGGCTCTTACACCCCGCCCACAGGAGACCCTGTGAAGCTGGAGCTCACCCCTCTCACTGGACTAAAGCCAGGACCAAATCCAGAGAGAGTGGTTCTTGGAAAAGTTGTGTGCAGCGTTGGAAGTGACGAACCAATACCCTTGTAAGTAACACTTTTCATCAGAGTACAGACCTATCAACTATGCCAGTGACAGGACTGGAATAATATGGAGGCCACAGAGGCCATGACCTCAGTTGCCCTGGTCTTGGCCTTGGTCCCCTTCTCAAAGTTTCCTATAGACTTTAAGATTTTCTTGCCAAGAGTGCTTTTTGCAAAATGAGAATGGCCTTGCCCTCTCAAATATAAAATTCCAGACTTGCAGCAGTAAAATGTTATCAGTCTTGCTTTTGATACAATTTGTTTTGCTGTTTTTTTCCCCTGCAGTACATTTGCAATGGTCGATGCCGAGGGTACCTGCTTCGCTGTCAATATCTACAACATTGCACAGGGTCAGGGTACCATCATAGGAGACTCTGTAGCCGTCCCCGAGCCTTTTGTTCAGAGTAACGACTTTGAGTTTGATAAAACAGTGAGTAATTCTCTTTAAAAATTTGTTTACATTGAGGAATCCAAGTACAAGTCATTTCAACAATTGAAAGATATCTCAAATTGAAATTGTTTTACTGATTGGTAACTTTAACATAATACTTCAAAATTTCGAATGAATTGTAATCCATTCTTTATCAAGATGGGAAAGATGTTTACAAAATATGAGGTTTTGTAATTTACCTCTTTCCTCCCTGATTTTTTTCCCACTAGAATATAAAATTCTCCAGTGTGAGAGTCGACACACCTGTGGCACTCGTCGTCAATGGGAAGAAACTAGGACTAGAGAAACAGGCGCCCGCCGTAGTCTCGCTGTATGCTAAGAGTGAATGAAGGAACTTAGCGCTGGATATGAAGACCGAGCCCCATTTGTGTCGCTGTGTACTGTTGGCGGAAGATTGGCACTTACAGCAGCCCAAGTTTCCCTAGTTTATTTTACGAGGCCAACACAAAAAGTTGTGCACATGTACAATTGGGGATTCTTGGGCTACATAGCTAACTGGGAAATTAATTGCCTAAACTAAGCAGTGTACCAGGCCGATTAAATCGGCCGAATGTTCTGACTGCGTATTGGCAGGACGGATTAAATCTGAACTTTTTATAATGCATTGTATTGGTTACAGAACACACCATGTGACCTTAAAATGACCTTTGTGAAAATTCAAGTTGTGACCAAAATAATGTTTTGGACGTCTGCTTTGATTTGATGTATGTCTTGACTGCAATCATTATTTAAATTTTGTTTTTATTTGCAATGAGATGTAACTTGACAGTTTATAACGCATGACATTTTTAAATACAGGGCACTGCTGGTGTTAACTAAGAATGGAGATTGTAAACAGCACTAAAGAGGTTGTTGGGTTTAACACAGGGCTGCAGATTGGGGGCCATCACTTGTTTTGGGCAATGCTCAGTCACTTAAAAAGATAAGTCACACCACCCTCAAAGACTTTCTGCCCAATTTCACAAGGCTGTTCAAACATGGAATCCTCAGCTCAAAACTATTTTGAGCTTTTTTTCTTAATTCCTCAATGAGATATGTCCATTGCTGGCACAAAGTTTTCTACAAATGCTGTAATTGCAATATTTTGATCACCATAAAAGCAAAGCAAAGCAATACAAATGGAGTCAATGATGGACAAACGATGCAGCCTTTCTATTTTGGACTTTACAGAACATTTCAAATGTAAATACCTTTCATAATTTAACACTTAAAAACAGAGTGGTTGGTTGTACAATGCCGTTTGTATATAATTGTTTTATTATCATATTTTGTACAGAAGTTTATGCAATGTGTGTAAGAGTTTGTTGTGTTGTGATGATGTCGGATTGGAATAAATTTGAGTGAAAGCAGAAACACAGTTGCTGTTTGTTTGTTGCTCACCAGTAGCATGGTTCTTTAGTTACTCACAACAAGTACACTCGTTACCAATCATCTGTGAGGCAATTTAAAGATCAAGC
Source organism: Pisaster brevispinus (assembly GCA_023634235.1). Taxonomy (NCBI): domain Eukaryota; kingdom Metazoa; phylum Echinodermata; class Asteroidea; order Forcipulatida; family Asteriidae; genus Pisaster; species Pisaster brevispinus. Next base: position 7,340,015 of record JAMKCF010000008.1, on the reverse strand, counting down.
CCAGGCCTGGAATTTCACAAAGGCCATGGTCTCTGTTGCCCCTGGTCTTGGGGCCCCTTCAAATGTTTGCCATAGACTTAAAATTTTTTCAACGAAAATGTCCTTTGCAAAATAAAAATGGCCTTGCCCTCTCGAAGATGAAATTCGCAGCCTACAAGTGGTGCATGTATCAACCGGAATTCCTATTCTGGGTTCAATGACAATTTCAATTTTTTTGCAGCTACAGTGAAACTTATTCATGATCAAAAAAAGATCAAACCTTTCAATGTATGTACACAAATACACGGAGCTTTAATTACTCATTAATCGCTTTACAGCATTAAACTGAAACACCTTTTATTTAAAATCAACTTTGACAAACGGTTATTTGCTAGATTAGGTATGGACCATTCTAGCCACAAGGACACCCAAATATCTGTGATATATCCAAATATAAAACTAAGGTCTATCCGTCATGAAAGTTTTGCCAGTGACTATGGCCGGACTGCCGAAAAGGTTCATTACGTCAACATTGTTACCATAGCCAATGGCTATAGCTGTAGCCAAAGTCACTCGATTCGCACCTGGCCTAACAACCATCTTTGAAACGGGTCAGACACAAAATGTATGTTCAAAAGAAAATGTGTTAAATTTGGAGACTGCCTGATGATGATAAATAACCTTGTGTTTAATTAACTATACATTATTTGTACACAAACCATTCCCAACTCTCATAAAAACATAACTTTACATCACTGTAGATGGCTTAGTATGAAGTATGCACACCCAAATTGAGGTTATCAGAGCAGTGGTCTGGTAACTTACGCCTTTCAACTATGATACTACATTTGAAGTCAAGGTGTTTTATCAAGATGGTTACAGCTTGATAATGAAAACCCCTTTTGCTAGAGACCATTCCCATTTGGTAGCCATCTTTTTTTTTTTGCACAGTTAAAATTAATGTAACCAAACTGAGGCTAGAAGGGGAACCAGTCAGGCTCCATTTTGGGTGTTGCACTTCGTAATGGCTATTGCATACAGGGTAACAGACAATAATGATGGCAGCACGATTAAGATATTCAGTATATCTACCATCAACGGACTCTCTTCCTCCTGACGTCCTTTGTCGTCTTGTCAGCCGTTGTGGACATTGGCTGGGCGGGGCTTCCCATCTGCTGCCTGGTCGGATCGTAGCTGAAAGTCTGGGGCACGGGGCCGATGCCAGCGTCTTTGAGTTTCTGCATGTGGGCTTTTGATTTCTGTTCAACTTCGTAATTTGTCTGTGTATTCTTCCACCCTGAGGGAAATAACATCAAGAAATCAAGAAATAAGTTAATTTCACCGTTTCCTTAAAATCAATACCTTCCTACTGGTTTGTTGACTGCTGTATTTATGGACGACAAGAAAGTTGAAATATTGTCCTCTTCCCAAAAGCAGTGATATATCGTACATTTACCACTAGCTGGCCTTGCAAGCACTTAGGATATCACATGCTGAAATACACCTCATACATTCGGCTCCACGGCCGAGATAAAACAACGGACATGGCCGAACTGGCAGCTACGGCTTGTCAACATGCACTGAAGTATAGGACGTCCTTAGAAACACCCTTAGCAACAGTCATAGCCACAGCTGCGAATTTGGACATTCTTTTATACAACAAATGAGGCACCCTCATTTGTAGATAGAGAGACAAAACCGCTATTTCACACTGGCAACAACACACCATGTTCACATTGCGGTACATCAATACTCAACATTTTATATACAGTGTACATATATGTGTACATTATTATTAAAGATCAGCATGTAGACAAAATAGTGAAGCAAAAAGCTTTTGTACTTTTCCCTGTTGGAGAGGCAAAACAAAGAACGTTAAGGGACGGTTTGCCAGCTGAGAACTACACAGCGAGGGCACCGTGTGAGCTTGCGACAACATAACTAAGGCATCTATTTACGGTTAAACACTGTTGAGGTAGACTTGACCAACACTTGCCTGATTTCATACCCTTGATGAAGCCTTCTCCCTTGGGGACATCTTCTGGTTTGTGTTTGATCTTCTCTGGGATGTTCAGTTTCTTCCGGACTGCCGGGATCCTCAGCACTGCAACTTGACCCATGGAGAAGATGTTGGATGTCAGCCAGTAAACAAACACAGCCTGGGAACAATAACAAGTGCAACATTAACACATGTCCGTATTTTTATATTTTTTTATTATTTATTTCCGGAAATGAAACCAAGGATGCCTCATATGTGAACTCAATCGCTGTAGCTCGCAAGCCTGAGGAAAACTGTACACAAGAGTAGAAACACAGGGGTTAACCCCTACTTTTCCACGATACGTGTTCTGGGTTCTTTCATATGCACTACCAATCATAGTACAGGGGACTTACATAATAACAGTTTAATGTCCCATCCGAAGGACTGAGCAATTATGGTAAAGTGTCTTGCTCAAGGACACAAGTGCCACGACCGGGAACTCGAACCCAAGCTCTGCTGATCAGAAACACCAGAGCTGTTAACCCGCTCTGCCCCAACTTGCCACAAATAAGCAGGCTAATTTAATCTTTACTTCATAAAAACCAATGGTCTTCAGCCTTCAGATCATGGTTTATAACAGAGGTGCTTACCTTTGGCATTGAAATAATGAATGGGAGGATGGCAAACGGCATGATTCTAAAGACAACCTTCATTTTTTGCATCTGGGCATTGCTAACCCCAGCCTCACCACCGAGCTACAAGTGCAAACAAGATAAAAACAAGCCATTAGCTTTAGTAATACATAAAGATTGACTTTGCCTCCAAACTTGATGTTAGTTGTACGAAGTTGGGCTTTTCTAAACCCGAGTTCCGTCACAGTAGGCCTAGGCTCAAGTATAGCAGGGATAGGTCTCACAACAGTTGAGTTATCATTGACGTTAAATTTGATAGAAAAATACTTTGAACCTCTCTGGTCTTGCTAGCAGTTGTCCTTTTTATCATTATATTTTAATATTTTCTTTGTCAATGAAACTTTAATGTTTTACTCTTTTGTGAAATCAAAGGTAACTCGACCCCAGTGCAGTGAGATTTAAATGTTTTTGATTAATTATGAATAAACAATTTATATACGTATACTTTAACTACCATATATCTGTGTCAGGGTAAAACAAAAATAACAGGAAAAATATTTTAATATAAAGCACAGGGATGAGATTGGACAGATAAAAAAAAAAAATCCTGAAAAATGGCTTGTGGGACTGGGTTCCCTTTATTCTTGACACAGAACCTCCCAGTTTTATGTTACAATTCAAGAGATTTACAAACTCTGTGCATCATCAGAAATAGTAAAACACAAAACTACAGGTTTGGACACAATGTGGACTATTTCCTTCTCACTTCGGTGATTGCTTTAATTCTTCCGAGAAAAACTGGAGGCTCATGGAGGTTTTGAGACAATCCTGAAATCAGGAAAAATCCTAGGAAATCACATGCCTGAAAGTAAGATAAAACTGGAAAAGGGTAAGAAGCTCAAAAACATAATGGTCACTCCAGAGAAAACTGTCATGTGGATCGCCTTGATTGGCTTTTCCCCCTCTCAAGAACTAATTTTTCAGTCTGCACTTGCCTCAAGGACAGCCAACATGCTCAAGCTGGCCAGCGCTGGCATGATGAAGTACGGGTCAGCTGTGGTCAGGTCTGTGAACCACCCGAAACCTCCCTGGGTCATACTCTCGACCGGTAGGGTGGCCATCCTCCGCAGGCCGATGAAGAACGAGATGAAGATTGGTGCCTGCAAGAAGAATGATCAGCCAGATTTGTATTTTGTTAGAAAGCCATGCTATTTGGATCAGCAACGTCTAAAGGAAATGTACACAATGATGTGGCTGTGGCATGGACAAAGGTGTTGGCTTTGTACACATAAAATTGAATATTGCATCAGGAATAAAGAATATCGTTTGATTTTAACCATACCCTGATGTAAGTAAAACACTGTATACTTGTACTTTCCCCCCGAGTCCTGCTTTACACACATCGGTGTATGGGTAAAATCAAATAATTGTACATAACCTACACAATTTGCAATAAATCTACTGAAAAGGGTAGATTCCAAAACCATCATTGCATGGACCTTATGCACTGGCATCACCACGCCGCCATCTTGGAGGTAAAACGATGATGAAACAATGAGAATGCACATCTTTGTATGCGCAGCGCACAGGATGGGTCAATGAGCAACCTTTGTTTGACCTCCAGCCGAGGGCGCCCTGCTCAAACGACGTCATGTGCATAAGGTCTATTGGAAACTTAGCAATGAACCTTCCAAAATGCTCCAGAATCCTTCAGCGTATGGACTCAGCATTCCCTACAGCATGTTGATTCTAACAAAATCGGTGTACCTTATCCAATGGGCTGATTTAGCTTCGCAGGTCGTATTGAATACATCAAACTCGGGCAAAACTTGGGAAAGACTTTGAAGGTTTGGGGGGCATTCAGCTGACCTGTTGAATGCGTGTTTTAAAATTACGGTCTACCTGAAATAGGATTCCAACGAAGCTCTTCAATGGGTTGACATTGTGCTTCTTCATGAACTGCTGCACTTTCATGGAGGTTCTTGTCACTACAATTCCATGAACATAAAACATCCAGTTATGTATTTTTAAAAATTCTGTCTTATTTATCCAGGGCAGCCCATCTGTTATCAAAGAGATATTCTTCATGGGGACCCTGGATTCAGGGTAGAGTACGAAATTAAAAGATTTGTTATTGGTTTCTTCGAATTCAAACATCACAAACCCAGAGCTAAATTGTGTTTTGGCATTGACAATCAACAGCAATTAACATTTCAGAAATCTATTTAGAATAAGATTCTGAGGTAGTTACAGAGAACAGAAACCTCTTTAAAATTAAACAAGAATCTAAATTAGATGACTATGTACAATATAGAAAAGGAAACATGTGAAAAAGCAAAAAAAGACACAAAGACCAGCTTCATTCAAAACCAGCAGGGACTGCAAAGAGCGAATTCAACCATTGAGATTTACAGCCAAAGATGAGATCGGGCTAATTTTCAATCAATATTTTCAATATTTTTCAATCAATAAGGAAATTGAGTTCACATGAGATTAAACAGATGTTAAACTTTCTTATCGATAATTACAAACAATTCAGAAGTGTACAACTATGAAAGCTACATTTAAATGTTAAACAAACACATTAATAAGCAAGTTAAAATAGCATTCCAGTTAAAACATTATTCACTCAAGTAGCTGTTTAAGATAAAGAGGGATCTAATCTGGACTTACATTCCGTCTGATTGCCCGACTGCCGTGCCTCGTTCATCTTGGCAGTGAGTTTCTGGAAGGTGGGCATGACATTATTGAGTGTCGCCGCATACCGTTGATTCTTCACAATCACTGGAAATACACACGTCCTGGCAATAATCGTCCCTATATATATGAATATTAAAAGCCATTATCAACAAGAAGCAACTCAAAAAACAAAGCTTTGAAACATTTTCTTTACTGTCTCTCAGAATATAATTCAAAGTCTGTCATGCATGCATGCATAGAACAAATTAGCAGATCGTTCGATTGGAAAATTTGCAACAAAACAAAATCCAGCTGTTTGCCTGAATGAAACTCCTGTATTCACAGCTGATTCCAACAGCTATTGACAAACTCAGTGTTATCTGGCGGTGTTGGTTCACTGGCCAAATACTAGTTAAAACACCCAAGGACCGGTCAAAATTCTCTCCAACTGATCTGTCTGGCTAGTTCAGTGTTGGAAAGCATCCCTTTTTAATGTGAAATATGGCCAAGTGAAAAAGCTGGTGGACTCGTGAAACCGCTAGTCACTGAAAACAAGTTAAGGGCAAACCCTGTCTAGGGTATATTGCTGCATATAAAGCACAGGTTTTTGTTAAGTGGACCTCACCAGCCATGATGGTCCCCCACCAGGGCAAGCCGACAGAAATGTGGAGAAACTCCAGGGCGCTCTGCAGAAGACCGATGGGTGTGTAACCCCCGAGGCCCAGCTCAGCAAAAGGGACTTCCTTGATGGGTTGAAGGATCTGCTCAGTTGTTGCTGCTACCTCAGTGACTATAGCTGGATCCACCAATGGTACTGCTGAATCTGTTAGCTGCTTTGACAGAAGATTGCAACCAGTTTAATAATATTATGAAATATTCAGTGTTTCCAAATACATTTTATGACAAAAAACGACCAAAGGAATTGTCTGGAGACAAAAAGAAATCCACTTTACAATAAATAAACTGACACTAAAATTATGTTTAGAGAGAGTAAATTTTTGATCATGAAAATTTTAAATCTCTTGAAATTTCAAACCACGGTTTAAAAAGTTGTACTGTTGGTTACTTTTGACAAAGTGCAATACCTACCGTTTCTGTTACTTCTGAGAATTTCTCACTGTCTGTACTGTTGTATCGTGATGAGATGAGAGCGCCCCCAAGCGCCGGCGTGTATTGCGCGTACTGCCATCTCAAATGGGTAGCTGCTTTGTTGTTGAATTTCTTGAGGACAGATTGTCTAACCGTACACTGGCACTGAGCGTGGATGTGAATACCATGCTATTAATAAAAGTCACACAGAAAGTTATTAATTTGGGGGTTGAACAAAGAAAAACTGACCAGAGTGAAATTTGAACCTGCCACCTTCGAATTAACGTACCAGCACTCTACCAACTGAGCGATCTAGCCCTATCTTTGCGGTCTCCCTATTTTGTCAATATCTTTGTTCGAGGTGCCAGTCAGAAGCCATTCAACCTGTAAACTGCTGTATAGCCAGGGATCACACCCAAGTTTACCGTAAAACCTTGGAAGCAGCAGCAAAGGGATCACCTAAAGGGGATGTGACTTTTTATTTCAAATATCAAGTAATAAACTACAAGGGAAACTGACTGGGTAAATTTTAAACAAAGTAAATTTTTTTAACAAAGAAAATTGACTAGAGAAGGACTTGAACCTGATACCTCTGGATTAACGTACTGGTGCTCTACCAACTGAGCTATCTAGCCCTATGTTGGCAGTCTCCCTACCAGAAAGTGATTACACAGCCATTGATTGGGCAGTAGGTACCATTCAGTTTAAATTTGTTTCTTGTATTTTAATTCTCATCTTCTTTTAAGTAAACAAGTTATTATCAGGTACCTGTTGACATGACAATTATACTCTGGACAAACTTGCCTGTTAGGCTCATTTTAGGACAAAACACACATAAATAAAGATACAATCCAGTTTCCCTAAGACCTCACATTTGCATTTACTTCAGAATTACAAATGTAAATTGAACAGATAAGTTTTATATTATTCATTCATCAGCCAATAATAACTATTACATCTCTGTCTTTTATTTAAAAAAAATTAAACGTAATAAAATGTTTAATTCATCACCGACATCAGCAGTAGTTAGTTGACATTATATCATTATAACAATCACTGGCAAACATACACTTTACTTAAGTGGTGACCAAACAAAAATGTTCAAAAACCAAGATTTTGAATGTGATCATATTCAATAAACCATTGTTACGAATGTAAAACTACTCATTCTTTTAAGCATTTATACTTACTAATAAAATTAAATACAACATTATTTATAGACAGAACCGGCCTGATACTTGGGCAGATTTACTAAACGCTATTTAAGCTGGCAAATCTTAAGCGCCCTCTTAGTTAGAGGTAATGATAATCGTTGTCGTAACCCTCCATCCTCCAAACTGTGGGAAGAATTGAACTTGGAGGGTTGCGATTAATTGCTACATGTGGCTACTTTGTTTGCGTACATTAATGTTTTTTTTTTATAATGTATTAAATTCCAGTGAATTTCGACCAAAACAGTCACTGAACATACTCAGCGCTGGCACAATAATATATGTACGATTTAAAAAATAAAACTTGTAGTTGTACTACAAGATTTTTCTATTTAATCATACATTTTTTACATGGATGTCAGACAACTCGTCCGTCGGACAACTCGTCCGTTCGGACAACTCGACGGTTCAGACAACTCGACCGTTCGGACAACTCGACGGTTCAGACAACTCGACTTTGAGACAACTCGACGGATGGCCAAGACAAGTCGACGGTTGAGCGGCTGACCTCCGTTTCCCAATGTTTACACGAATTTCCTGTATAAATCCTGCGATTCTATAATTTTTGCGCGAACCTCAAGTAAGTATTCTGTTCCCTTTGGCTGGATGCACGGCCGGGAGAGTGACAATCGGGTGTTTAGAGCTCTTTTCGTAGCCCTCTGTTCTCTAGAGGCGTGCATCGCACGCAGCGGACGGATCTCCGCCGTGTGCGGCTTGGTGTGCGCGGCCGTCGGCGGCAGGTCTGTACTCTGTAGTGCTGTAAAGCGAGAACATGGAGCCCATTTCTACACTTGCTAAAGGACAAATTAAGTCCTGTGAAATTAATTATTTTGAAAAGTTCCCGTATCCTGCCAGCACTTTTTCATTCCTTACGAAATAAAGTAGTAATTGTATTTAATGTAATGTTTATATTGTGGGAAGCATAATTAGTGGCTTTTCTTTCTTTTTTTGCTCAGTTTGTTATGGAACTTATGCTCTGGTCTGTGATTATTTCTGCCTCTTGTTTTGTGCTATTTTAATTTGTACAATGCCTTGGGGTCCAGTCATGGATTTAAGATGCTTTATCATAAGCATTGTTTATTATTATCATTATTTATTACCCAAAATCATATGATATATTATTTTTGTATACAAATTAGTGAATAAATAAGTGGTGTCAGGATACGGAAATTTCACCCAAAAAAATACTTAGAGGCTAATTTGATATTAAAGGAGTTCCTAGGAAGTTCAACGAGTATTGCAGCTAACAATTACCAGTTAACTCCGTCAACCTCAAAGGACTGCCGTGAGTGTTAACTCTTTTGAGTGCCCACGGCTGCCGCAGACAAAAGGATGCCAAACTAAATCAGAGTCCAACCAACTCCACCCTCTCAACAGTCCAAATCAAAATTTAAAATATTCTGGGTTCATTGATGATACAGATGACACACTAAAATTATGATCTTAAATTCCTTTACTAAAGGAACAACTTACCTAAGGGTCAGGATTTCACTCATACAAATCCTGAACTTGAACCATAGGGGGAAAAATGATTTTGAAGATTGTCCGACTGAAGATTGTCCGAAATTAATACATGAAAACATGTTCTTGCTAAGAACAATTTACAAATCAATTCAATTAAATGTTTGTTGTCCTTAGAATAGTAATTTGATTTGCCGAACATGCTCATAACCGTAAAAAACATTTGTAAAAATACGTTAATATAAATAATGCTGTATAGATATTTAAAACTGTATTTACACAAGGGCATATCCAAACATGTACTTCATTAAAGACAACAAAAAGAAAGAACATCGGGAAATTTTACTGGCTGCCGTTAAAATACGAATAGAATGTGGTAGAAAAGAGTTAGAATACATATTGGTACATTTAGACTTCCTCGCGGCCTCACTCTGCCAAACACTTCCACTGATGCAATCGTCAAATGAGTGGCTCACCCTTGATATATTCGGCAAAAACATACAGGTCTGTCACAACGAAAACCATTGCGAATATAATAATAAGCCGACACGAACCCTGACCAGAAAACCTGTAAAATAATATACATATTGTTCAAATCAATCATAAATGTGTAGCTGAGCTGAATTGGAATTGAATATGGTTGTATAATTTGGATGTTAACAAAAGAATGTGATTATGTGAATGTTGCATCGGGAATGGAGCATTATTGATTAAATCTTGCCCTATACAATTACTTTGTTAGTTATAAGCCGATAACCTCTGCTTTCAGGTTCTGTTTAAAAAATGTATACCCTTCCAATTTTTACATAATCAGAAACAGGTTAAAAAACATTGAAAAAACATTACTTTTATAAGTAACAACAATAACAACCCACCCACCACACCCCACCCCCGGGGACGCCCGTGCATGCGCCAAGTCATTACACGGCCTCCCCTTTCGCCGAGGCCCGCTCTTCACCCCTCCCGCCCCGTGCTGAGCCAAGACTTCACGCTGAGGATGTTGCATCTTTACTTTACTTTATTACTACCAACAACAACAACTCATAAATAAACAAGTATCCATCCGTCGAATACCCACCATACCCCACCCCCGGGGGACGCTCGTGCACCCCCCACCCACCAGGCCGCTCTTCACCCAACCTGCCCCGTGCTGAGCCCCCGTCACGGCCCGCTCTTCACCCAACCTGCCCCGTGCTGAGCCCCCGTCACGGCCATCCGTCGACTTGTCTTGACCCCAAGTCGAGTTGTCTGACGGTTGAATAAATCATCCGTCGAGTTGTCCGAACCGTCGAGTTGTCTGAACCGTCGAGTTGTCCGAACGGACGAGTTGTCCGACGGACGAGTTGTCTGGTCTCCTTTTACATTACAGTTACGCATTCACATTGTGAAACTGAAAATTAAATCATTGCAAGCCAAATACCAATGGCAGTAGGTGAATAGCATGGCATTACACTAAGTCCAACCCCAACTCCCTTCTCGAGAATTGTGAATTTAATTAAACCATCATCACAAAGACATAAACAAGGAACTTTTTAAGGTATTTGGAAAACAGTTACCTGTCGGCTAAAGCTAGCAACTAGTCCAACAATCTTCACAGGAGTTCGAGCACGACAGAATCCACTGAGCGCTGCCATCTTGAATGATACTGCCCTCTTGTGACTAAAAAAGAATGAAGGAAAAGAACACTCCTATTATTAATAGTGGTATCGTCAAAGTTATGGTTTTATTGAACATTTTTGAAAAAAAGTAGCTTTAAAAAAATATTTAAAAAGCCCAGTTTTTATAATATTTTTGTATGAGGTCAACAGTCATAATTTGTCTGATATATGTTGTTATTTTTATTCAAGAATAGTGCACATTTTGATGTTAGGGGTGATAAGTACTACGCGGAAGGCAATCGTGTGTGTGTGTGTGTTGACATGCACTATTTCATTAAATGTAGCACGTGAAAGGCGGCACAGCAACATCGTCAACTCAACAATGATCATTTCAAACTGACATCCTCCCATTTTGTTGTTGATAATCGAGCACAATCTTTCTCAGTTTTTCAAATTGTACACTTCATTTTCCTAAATTCGACCGAGAGATCCAGGGGAAAATGGCTACAGTTTTGAGAGTACGACGTAAAAGAATCACCGATCCTGCGGAGTCTCTGGTGTTTTCGTGCGTCAAGAAAGCCCGTACCGCCTCCGAGGGAGACACCGCGGCGGACGTCGGCAGTGGAGGCGGCGCCGCAAGCAAGAGCTCTGGAGCGGCTGGCGTTTCTCCGACCGATGATGGCAAGAAAGTGTTCAAGTTCGCCGGTACTGTTGGCAGGAAGGTGAATATTTTCAAGTTTTTTAAAACTGTTTTTTACACCCTCCCCGGCTCCCCCCTTATCCTCCAGGAAACGCCCCCAGTATTACTGCTGGCTGCTGTTAATCACAGTACCCAGTAGTACTAAACACAGTAGTCAGACAGTACTGAATTTGAAATACTTGGTTAATTTTTTATAATAATACTATACTAACTACTAACAAAAGTAATATACTGTATGAGTAGTAAAATAATGTACTTAGTATTTTATAGTACAAATACTAGAGTAGTAGTAGTTGATGCTGGACTTCACTGTCCAGTACCATGATACAGTAAACAAAACAAAAAACAACAACAACCAAAGAAGACTTTCAACAAACAAGATTGTGATATTAACAACCCTATTGCTTAGCAAATTGAAATAGTGCTAGTGTAGTGGTTTTGAGTAATAAAATCTCGCCTTCAAGAATTTCCAGGAGATAGTGAAGTCTCAGGACTGTGAAACCACAGAACACCTGGCGGTGGTCAATTAGAACCAATTTAATGTTGCATTCAGACAATGTGTCGTATGTCTCAACATATGGCAGACGATATATTTACATTTTTGACATGGTTATAAATTGATGCGTCATTGTTTGAAATTGAATGCGATGCATGAATGCATAATTTCTTGGAATGACTATTTGACAACGTGTCTAGAAATAATTCCAGTTTTGTATTGTATTTGTGTTGGTTTGTATAGTTTGTTTTTAATATTTGACAAAGATGCAGGCTAATTATACATGTAAATGATTATTCTTTACCCAACTGGAGTCGGACTAGCCCAACTATAGTTCAGACAGGTTGATCCACAAACTATGGTTCAAGTGGAAACATGCCCAGATAGTCCTAAGTTGGGGCAGGGAAAACTAATCGACCTCTGTCCTGGTGTGTTACTGTATTTAATCTCCTCAAATGGGATGTTAACAATGCAGTCGCTCGCGGGCTAGAAGCCCGGACTAAGTTTTGTACTGAGTCACCTAATGATCAGTTTCTAGGACCTTTTTGCATAAGTACTTTACAAGTTCTCAGAAGCACTGACTTCATGTTGTCATGATCATAGCAGGCCTGTGGCTATACGTGGATTTATGAACTCCAACAACCCAGTTACTGCGCTTGGGCGCTCGCAGGCGCATCGCACAGGGCGCCATAGCGTGCGAGATGCAGTAACCGGGTAAAACTTCATACTTTCATGTAGAGCCACAGGCGTGCTAAGATCATGACGATATAGTCTTTCTTGCACAGTCACCATCTCTTTGATCATGCAGCGTGTGAAAATTGAAATTAGAGACAAATTAGCAGTGGTTTCAACACTGTTTATAGATCAACAAAACCTTATCAACCCCAATCTTAATTAACAATCATAACCTTGGTCCTCAACTGAAATCGTATCAAAATACATGACCAATTTAAATTTATTGAAAAATTAGTACAACATGTATTGGAATCATTTAATATGAAGAGGGGTGTGGGGAACTGTTTTTGTCCCCCTCCCCCATACTCTCATTTAAGGACCTGCCTCTAGTTGCCCATGTGCTTGTGTGTGTGCATTGTTTTTTTGTGGGCGCAACCTTTTATTTACATTATCATGTAAATTAAAGATTGCACCCACAAAAAAAGTGAATTTGTTTTACTATGAAGCATGTGTTCTACATGAACTAATTAAATTGTTTTAACTATTTTCAGTTGAACATGCTCCAATACAGATTGTCAGTCTGCATAACATGTAAATTTATGTATGGACGACAAACAAATTTAGACTTAAAAATGTATAATGTATGTTCTAGTTTTAAAAAAGTCATTGTACAACCAGTATGGTGAAACTGAATTGTGCAACCACTGTGGGAAATCCCTTGATTTTAAACAGCATGATATGTACACAGTGGCGATGCCAGTAAATAATTTGATGACTCATGCACTGTCTATGCTGATGTTTGATCATGCTTAGAATTAGCCTTTGACTACGGTGTCCGTCATTGTGAACACGTGTGCACACACAAAAATGATCTCATCCAATGTACACTTTATGAATACAAACAATGTCAAACAGCATTTATCTGGACCAATTTCTTGGTTCTGTAATGGGAAAGACCACTGACTTGCCTTGATTAATGCTACTTCCAAGGTATAGGAGAGCATCTCAAAAAGGGGCATTGAGATCAAGACCAGGGTCAGAAGAATGCTGTCATGTACCCACTTCCTGATTGCTACTGTCTACATGAATTCTCAGGCCCGCTATTTTCGTTGATATAAGGGCAAGGCATTTGTCCTTAGTGAAGGGCTCTTATAATACTGGATTTGTAAGGGCACCAAGGCAATGACTAGGGGCATGGAGACAATTGTCTTCGTTGCCTCCAGGAAATATCGGGCCTGAATTTTGATTTAAAATTTGTTGGTTAAACAAATCTGTTCTAAAAGTTCTCTTAATTAATAGAACCGTTACCCTCCCAAATTCTTCTGTATCCTCTGTGCTGAAATGAAGGATTCCGGACTGAGGGCTGTCGGCCTAAATAACAATTGCTTATTACTGCGTCAGGCACTCCAACATGTTGGCTGACATAGCGACATACATGTAGGAGAGGAGGATGGTGGAGGATTGATGTCACTTTTAGGCAAGTTGGTCTTTGGAGTAAGGATTTCAGGAAAACATTCTAGATTTTAAAGTTATCCACATTCCAGTCTTGTATTTATTTGCACAGAGAAATACAGTTTTGTCTTGAATAGTACATACATTTATTTGTAGTGTGCATTTGAAAAAAAGGGATTTAGTAGTTTTGTTTTGAACAACTTTTGAATGTTGTTATTTTTGTAGATTCTCAACTCACTCTAAGCCCCCAGGGATTTCCATGGATTTCAGAATCCTGGTTGAATGCCTGACAGAAACGATTACTAATAACACATTTATATTCCCCACATGATACTGTCTGGATTATTCCATCAGGCTGTCGTCCATCTGTCGTATTTCACCCCTCAGACAGGGTGAATTTCAGGAGTATTATTATCTTTCTCATAATCAACAGCCTCGCTATAGAGACTGATAGTCTAAGCATCTATGGTCTGAGAGAAGTGATGGGAACTGACTGAACGCAGAATGGACAAAACACAGAACTCTTTTTTATACAATAAAATGACGGGACATAATTGGATTCAAGTGAAAAGCATTATGCATGTACATTTAAACTGCTTAGTTTTTATGAAAAAATAAACTTATCATAATACAAAGTTGTTGGTTTTTTTTCCTGCTTTTTAGTGGAAAATAATTATCAATACATATTTTGTGCGAATGCTTTATTGGCTAAGCAGTTTAAAGATGACTGGATTCAAAGATTCATCAAAGATAGCAGTAATTTATATTCAAACACTTGTCAGGATGATTGGTCTACTAACCTTATTACTATTTGATAAATAATCAACAACTTGTACATTGGATGATTGCAGTCCTCAGAAATGCCAAGCTCAAGTTGACACAGTAAAATACAATCTAAAATAAATCTATTCTGCGGAAAAGATTTTTCTTACAAAACCACCTTCCAAATTTGAGTCATACAATGTTCACCAGGCAGTTCTACTGAAATCTTTTCACTTTTGAGTTTGGGTTTAACAAATCAATCAATGACTTGCAGTGGCCTTTGATTTGAAGCATAAAAGAGGCACCAACCAACGTTTCAAAGAAAAGGTACAGAGTAAATTTGTTTGTAGTTAAACTTTTTTAGAGGTTTCTTTTTTCACCATACACAAATAAACAGTGCCAGGAATAAACTATTGAATGTCACATCCTGTCGTTGGGCTTATCAAAGGAGATTTATCCCACGGACAGTTTATTTTACTCTGTTCTTCGTGATAAACTCTGAATTAACAATTGTTTTTATTGTAGACCACTCTCGCCGTTTCCTGTCAATTTCTTTCTTACTCTAGGAACACAGGGCCTACTATAAACCTAGAGCTCTCTATGATTAGGCCCAAGGAATGGTCTGAAAAAGCCGGTAAAAAGTGCACTCTTTACATGGAAGTTTAATGACAAATTTCCTGGTCAAAATCGTGCCCGAAACTTCATTCTTGTTAAGGGCAAGGTAGTTTATCCAAAGGATGAAGCAATTTAAAATATAAAGTGTCTTGCTTGAAGGCACACAAGCAACAAGCGACACAACTATAGCCAAGTTCAAAAATTCATACTCTGTGAGCGACAGATGTTGATAACGATACACAAGTCCCCTTGGACACAAGGCTCAAGCTGCAGACTTGGGTATCAATGGTCATGGAGTTGGGGTTTAGAGGTAACTGAAAAGTTTGCTGTTAAAGATTCAATGGTAATTGGTATCAAGCATCCTGAAAAGTTGGGGGTGGGGGGTGGTTAAATCACATTTTTGATTTATTTTAGTTTTTTCTGCATCTCACTAATTTGTGTGTTGTTCAAATGTGCCGGACGGGGAGATTGAGTTGAGTTGAATTGAGTTGAATTTAGGCTGTGTTCTTCCAGTGTAGGGTGTAGCTCTTCTCATAAAAACGCCATCCACCTCTAATAATTTCCCAAACTCTTCTTGTCAATACTGACCCTGCTTAAGATCTTATGCCATCCCTCCATCTTCTTCTTTGTCTGCCTAGAGCTTCCTCTTTTTCCCTGTCTTTGTTTGGAAATTGGGGGAGAACAAATGTAACAACATTTCTTTCGCATTGTTTACAAATATCTGTCAAAATTGAAGGAAAAAAAGAAGCAAATTTTTTCTGTTAGGACAGGAGACCAGACTCTCCTGACAAAAGACTGGGGGTATTCCCTAAGGTATTCCCTTACACATCCATTATTGATAACAGCGAGAGCATGGTCCTTTGTTCTCTTGAATCAAGATCAATGCATTATGCGCGGCCTGCAGCCCAGGCATTGTGTAGATCTAATTACCAGACAAAGATCTATATTACCATCTCAGCATGATTGACTTGTATTTTGTTTCCAGTAAATGTATGCAGTAATTAGTCTGGTTTATTAATAAGAAATGAAACCAAACTTGAACCTGTTCCAAATGCTGACTTTGGCCATCAAATTCAATTATCCAAGGTATAATACAGTAAATACACTTGTCACCCAAAGCTTACCGTTCATGGAAACAGTGTAAAGCCAGTAATAAATTTTTCTGAGGAAGGAAGTTGTTTTTTTCAAGTGCTGTTGTTTTTTTTTATAAATTTGGGTTTGAACAAAGAAAAATTGACTGGAGCGGGACTTGAACCAACGACCTCCGGATTAATGTACCAAGGCTCTACCAACTGAGCTATCCAGCCCTATGTTGGCGGTCTCCCTATTAGTCAATATCTTTGTTCGGGGGTGTTTTTATTTATAGAGAAAATCAAACATCAAGTCCTTTTGACAACATATTTTAATCCAACTAAGTGTTTTACCCCCTCCCCCAACAAAAAAAAGAAGAACATAAGAATTAGAAGAAAAAAACAAAAATTATGTTAGTGAAAATTACGTATCCAGTGCAGGTATAAAGCTAATCATCAAGTTAAGCAAGAAAATTTGTTTTAAATGCTTGTGTTTTGGTAAAAGTGGAAATCAAATTGAAGAAATCTGAATTTAGATGAGTGTGCAATAATGTACATTGTACGAATTGAATGTCCTCGGTTCCGTACTGCACAATAGGAATGCAGTTGAATAAACAAACAACTTATTTTTCTATTTGCTGCGTCATGAAAGAAACATTGTCAGTGGTTTAAAATTGACACTGAAATCTTGGAAAATGTAATTAGGGAACATTTATTTCAACAGTGTTTTATTTTTTATCCAGAATGAAGAATGCCAAGGTTCGATTGAAAACATTTACAGGATGAAAATGAAGTCAAAAATGCAACTGAATCGTAGTGAAAAGGAAAAATGTATTGGGACAGTCATTCAATAATTATCCAACATGGCGAATATTAAACATAATGTGTCATGACCAGATCAAACATAGCAATTCATTTATTGTTTGTCATGTTCCAGAAATCGATTAATCACTAATCCATTTTCAAAGAATTGTTCCCACGGCATAAATACACACAGACAAAGTTATCTTTGTGAACAATCGTCATAAAAACATTTTGTGATCAATTGTGTTACCGTGTGTGCGCTGAAGGGGGGGGGGAGGTGTGCATTGTTGGGCAATTTTGTCTGACTTGTTTATTTGCCATTGCACACATTACAGCGCTCTTCTATGTACAGGTGAATGAGTCATTTTTATGCAGGTTGTGTAGTTTAGTCCCAACAATCAAGGTCGTCTTCTTCATGGGATGTACATGTGTGTGTCACTCATTGCCAACAAGAATGTTCAGGCCTCATTTTTAGTGGATTTAGTTTCAAGCTTGTAAAACCCAATACTATCCCTGCCAGGTCCAATAGGCTTTCCAGTTCTTTAAATTCACATTTACACTGTCTTTGTCATAACATGAACAACTTACATTATGGTTTGGAAGATTGTCACCTTTTGAAAATGATGTATTTGTGCATGATCTATGCATATGTATATATATATTAAAGGAACCAAGTATCCTCAACTTGCGGTCATTGTTTAGTCAGACAGCAGGCTTGAAACTTCATTGAGGCAGTGGATCCAACTGCCTCAGTGCCCCTGGTGAATGCCTTGGTGCCCCTTGGAATGTTCCTACAGAAATTCACCTTTATACAGATGCCCTTTTCAAAGGACAAACTACCCTGCCACTACAAAAAACAAAGTATCATGCCTTAGACACAGACAGCTGTCCGAGTTCCGTTCGATGTAATAGTTTACAGAGCTCCCTTAGAGAAAAGTAGATACAACAAATAAAATAGGAGTCGCAGAAATTATAGAAAAAAACTGAATTCAACCCTGTAATAAGTACCCTCATTTGACTTGAGGAGTGAAAGACTGATGAGGAAAGGAAAGCTGTGAGCAGAGACTCTGATGGCCATTTCTAATGTAGCCAGTTATAAGCATTAAGCATTCATACATTGCCTGTACTATCAGTTCAACTTTCCACCTCAGGAGTCAATGTTTCCGTAATATTCAAAGCGATCCGACCAGACTAATTCTCCGGGAGCAGTCGCACCCGATGAACCAACCAGTCAATACTCTGTGCGTACCTTGGCGTACATGTAGGTGTATTTCTAGCGGCCGGTGATTACAGCTGAGAAGTTTCACACGGAGCCGCCACTACGGAGGGTCTTGGCATCTCTTAAAGCAGATTGAGAGTTGGTTGGTTTATTCAAAGGTTGTTAATTTAGGTCATAAGTGTCAAGTGTACTTTCTCCTTGTTTCATTAACTGCAGAATTAATTTCCAATAGAACCATGTAACCTGTGACGTCTCGTTTACAAAAGAGTCACAAAGCCTGGACTTCCTGCAGGCACGATTGGATACACAGCTCAGTGGAAGAAAACATAACATTTTGCTCTTCGTGGAGATTGCATCGTCTGGTTTTCATCAACTTTTGATATAAAGGAAGGGGGAAACGTTTCAAAACTTGTTCGGCTGTTATTTGTATAATTGCTGAAGTTCGTGTATTCGAACTTTCGGGACCATGCTGTTACCAACCATATTGAATATTACGTGTGAGCGATTAAATATTTCCAAGGAAATTAATTTTGCTCGGGACTCGGGAAATTATTTTTTGAAAATCTTTAATTGTTCATCACATTGTATGTAAGTTGTCTTTAGCACGTACGCATAAAGCTGATACAACACCCTGTTTTTCCAACACATGTGTTTCTCTGTCAAAGTCTGTTTGCGAGAGATAACAGAAAAATCAATATTGCTGGCGAGGTCTTTTCATCATGGTCACTCATAAGGCTGGCCGTGAAAAGGTGAAGACTCTGATTCAAGCTCTGTCAAGACAAAATTAATTTCCACTTGAGTGGTCAACGGACAACCAGGAAAAGCTCATTATTTCTGGGCTCTGGACCGAGGCACCTGTAGGAAGAAATACCTGCTAGCTCACAGCGTGAGACGGAACACTCCGACATTTCCGTGCATATACGTGCAAATTGCAAATTAGGCATTGCAAATTACTTCCTAAACTCAAGACGATGAAAAAAGGGTAGATTATTTTTCTTTGTTCCATGAAGTGGTCCTCTCAGTTACCATGCTTATGGATTTGTTAAAGGTATTATACAGGGTTGGTTAAGGATAAAAACAACATTGTTGTTTAATTTTAGTCTGAAAGCTTACTGATTATGAAGTTCATACTTGAACCATTTTGTCTGTGAAATATTTCCCTCTGAAGTGAAGTCATATTTGAGAAAACTGTACCTGAAAACCTGAAAGCGCAACAGCTGATTTTGGTTGTTACAGCCCAAATTAAGGATAATGTGTTTTTCACGATTTTATCCTGACACTTATAGCGGATTAAGACAAAATGTTCAATAGTTTGTTACTTCATATGAATGGTTGATCACACAAAATTTAAACACTGTCTGTGACTATTTTGTTAGCTCTACATACATGTAGCGAGTTTTCCCGAGGTTAAACTTCTGTAAACAACCCTACACAAACAAAATTACATTAAAACACTACATAAATCATTTTTTAGCTGTACTTACACATGAAATTGCAAACTCACTGTTAGCCTCGGTAACAGCTGCTTCTAAAAACATTCATTTTTTTCTGCACCAGACTCTCAAAAAAAACCTTTTGAGCAGTGATAAGCAAGGTGGATTTGGAGAACAGAAACTCCCGTTGCAGGGTTTGTGTTTCGGGACAACCATGGTCTGTATTCTAATGGCTCAAATGAGAAAATGGCAAATGGCAAATGTTGTAGGAGAAAGGCCAAGAGGGAAAATTGCCCTTGGGGGGTTTGAAGCTATTAACCCCCTATGGTTTAGCGGAAGAGTGGGACCTCTTTTAAAGTCACATACTGTACACCTAGTGTAGCTTTGGTGATCAGAAAAATAACTTGACAGTTCACAGGTCTCAGATCGACACCAGCATTGAGCAAACCATGGAGGAAGGTGGCAGCTCCACAGCTGACCCCTTCCTCTTTACTAAGATTGTTTGCCATGGTCCTCATACCTCAAGTGCCCTTTACCGGGGGAAAAATTTGCACTACCCCAAATTTAAGAATCATTGTTTGATACCTGAACTCGCCATGATGTACAAAGCTGGTTCTGGTATTCCCAATTGGGCGCCTCTATGTGGGAAATGTCAATTTCAACTGACATTACAAGGGGCACCAAGGCTCCATGAAGTATTAGGTCTGGGGTATCAAGCGTGTAGAATTGTGGTTGTGCTTCAAACAATTTAAAAACACTATTAGCTGTGCTGCCTCTTTAAGCTGAATCCAATCCAGTTGGGTTAATCCCCTCCTGGGGCAAACCTGAAGCCAGTACAGGGGCCCTGTGCCTGAGGAGAGCTTGGCAAAGTGCCCAGTCTGAGGATTATCTTCACCTCCAGTAGGCCTCTTCATTATGTGGTTTTTCTCCTTTTTGGGGGGGGGGGGGGTAGGATAATTTAATGCAAAATTTCTTTAACAGAAAGAGAATAAACTGCCCAGAGGTTTAATTCAAGGTTGGCGCTTTGAATAGTTTGTAGACAGTCTTTGGAAGAAGATGAGTCTCATTCAGTGAGGTACATGTAAATGATGGATATTGTGGACAAAACTAGGTCTGTGATGAAGAAAATCGAATATTTCATGTTGAACAAGTTTTGTTGAAAATACCCATAACTGGAACAATTTGCGTAATTATTCGGTCCCTTGTTCAGTAAATTTAATCAGAAACGTATAGAGAATAATGTTTACACCCCCTTTTTGTCACTGCTTCTTGATTATCATTCCAAATATTTCGGGTCATCCACATTGCACATTTGGGTGGTTTAGCTGTTTGAAGGAAAAACCTTATGTTGAATCATGGAGCTATCTAGTTTATAGCTCCATGGTTGAATACAATTGGGAAAAGCCGCTTCAAATTTGAACAATCTTATATTTACTCAATTTGATTTGGTCACTTTGTATTTAAAACACCTTTGTGGCTTGTACTAACCATGCTTTTAACTGAGCTTTGAAAAATTCACTTTATTCGTTTGTTATAGTTGTGTGGTTAGGTCTTGTCCAATTAAGTGAAAATGCAAATGAATTTGCAGGATACGATTTTCAAGACTGTCGCTTCAACTCGTCAGCCTTAATGAGTCTTTTCTTCCCATGATTGTCCTAATGATGTTATTCGTGTAAATAAAGTACACGAATTTCATTTCATTTCATTTAATCTGGTTGTGAAGCCAAGGTTTCTCCGAAAAGCGAACTTTATCTCTGTACTTGCCAAGAACCCAATGGAGAGAAGACAAGGAAGGAAGTTTCAAGTTTTTAAGTTCTTGGTTTGCATTGGATGGCAGCCCATTCCTTGAGATGGACATGGTTCGGGTGGTTCATGGCTAGTCTGGTGCATTTTAATCACAAAAAAACACCAGTTTGGATAGGACATGAGCTACAGTTGCCGGTCCCATGTGCTTGTCCTGGTGTTATTGGCTATTAAGTAACATTTGAGGAAAAAAACTGCTAAATATATCTAATCTATTATTGGTTTACATTGTGTTCCTCCAACTCTTCAAAATGCGACACCCAGTTCACTGATTGGTTTGAAATGTTCTTACATTCTGTCTTGTGTATTAGCAGAGTTCTTGTTTTTTTGCGCCAGGAGTGTCATCATTGACAGACATGGCGCACTAGAAATGTTCAACATTATTTATTATTATTACCGTGAAATGTCTCCATCGATGTCCACATTTCTTGATCTCCTGATGAAGCTGACTCAGATCGGCCTGTGAAGGAAACAATAGATCAAGGGGGAAACACATCAACAATATTGCTCATTCTATAAACATTTTCATGCACTGGGGGAAAAGAAAACATAACTAATGTTTTGTAGATACATTTTTTTCTCCCTGAAGGTTTTGTGGGAGGCTGACAATTAAATGCAAAATTTGGTCTATGTAATCAAAAACTTTGTTGTCAAGTAAACAGTATTAGCACTGATCATGATTTCTGTGTTTCTTTGGTTTAATTCCTGAACCGTGAACGTACAATTTTTAGTAATTTTTAGATTGTTTGGCATGCAAGCGCGATCACGACTCCTTGGGGGGGGGGAAGGAAATAATTAATGCACTGTGAATGTTGAAGAGAACAAAAATATTCATCCGACTAATTTGTCAAGAAGGGTAACAAAATCGTCACCTCAGGCAAAAACATTCCCATACAATAAAAAAGACCGTTGTTTTGACAAGTTCTCTGCCATGTAATTATGCTCTGCAGAAAGAGTTAATGATGCTTCAATTCAGCGAGACACTTTCCTTACCGATATTGTTTTCCGAAATGACCAAAATAATCTGCAAATAGCTTTTAATTATCTTGAAATGTCACATATGCTTACATCAGGCCACTCTGACATTTGGCAAATCTATTGGCCGGTTGATAACTGTATAAGCACATCCTTTTATCAAAACATTCCATCCAGTTTGAGATTATTATCAAGAAAACACTTTTCTCTCTCTCTCTCTCTCTCTCTCTCTCTTTCTCTCTAGTCTCTTTTTCCAGAATACTGTCTGCTAGACAGATTTAACACCCTGGTGAATAAAATTCATTTGGTTGGGGCGGGAGAGGCTAGCCCAAACCTGGCATTTTACATGAGTCCACGTTAAATATAGTGTGAAGTTTAATTGCATTACAAGTCATGGTCTTGACTATCTAGCAGAGAGTGCTGATTTTGGCAAGGCCAAACTTAATTGTCTGTGTTTTTACGTGTCTTTTAGCAAGAGAATCTTCTATGAGTTCTCTACAATGTTTAACATGAGTTTACTGAAAGGAATGATAAATCAATTTCATTTGCTTTTGGAAGAGTCATTAATTCCAGTCTCTGTTGTTCGTTCTACCGTAATTTTTGTAATAGTAGCCACTGCTTTCTACCTACATGTAACAACGTGGGTTATATTTCAAGTGGCGGATATTCCGGGCAGATTGCATAGAAACACTGGCAGTAGCAACAACCAGATTTGAAGAATCTAGGCCTTCTCAGGGATCTAGCCCTATCCACTGCTGAATCTATTCACACACAGCCTTTGCCTGCCCTTGGCCCCAATTTCATAGAGCTGCTTTTAAAAGCACAACAAGGAGCTAACCACATTTAACCAAAATTATGCTTATCAGACTAAAGTTACCAGCCAAATTAGCATGTCACATGTTTAATCTGTTACTGGTATCCTGCTTACTTTAGCTTAGCAGAAAATTATATTTTCCTACTGAAGCAGCTCTATGAAATTGGGCCCTGCACCCAACTTTGAACCAATGAACTGTTGTTAACTGCTCCCCACGGTCATGTCAAATTGTTGGCAAATAATGGACACTGAGTCTTTTGTGAGCTTACACAATGTTTTACACATGTTTTCAGCTCTACGAAACAAGGATACTGCTTGGTCATTTCACTATTCAATGTCATTCATTGTTTTTTTGTGGGAACCAGCAACACGTTTTTCACATCATGCCCCATTAGGCCTGAAGTCAATTTTCGCCTGATATGTTTCAGCAGAGAGTGGAATTACATCTCGATAAAAGCACAATAAGTATCAAGATAGAGGGCAGGAATGCTGAAACTAAGTGTCTCTTGTCGAACTGCAATCTGATCTATACTTTAGAGGTGAAGTTCGATGAACTCTTTATAATCAAAATATTCAGTAATTTGCCTGAGGTACTTGTAAGCAGGGAAAACATTTGGTGTGTGCTTTGTCTAGTTTATGATCTCCCAAGGTTAAGTGAGGAACACACACTGAAGTAGTTAGTCATTGAACATAGACAAGGAGTAGGAAAAACATTCATAGAAAATGGTTAGGGTGGCCCGTTGCAATCTAAAAAGAAACTGACTTTGGCAGGATCAGATGTATGGGGTGAGGGGTGGGCCTTTTGACTTGTCCTGTAGACCTTCAATGGTGTGACCTTCAATGGTTCTTCCCCCAATTCAATCCACAAAGCGAGACAGAAAGGAATACAAATCTGGTCATGTTCTCAATCTAGCAAGGTGTCATTCTCAGTTTGCAAATTCGTAAGTAAAGTGCAAAAGGTATTGGGTTGGCTCAGTGGTTTCTTGCCCTGCCTTTCACCTCTGTGGACCCTGGTTGGAATCCCACCTCAGACCCGGAGCCTTGCATAGTGGATTGGGTTTTCAATCCCTACCTGATTGCGTGGGTTTTTCACCCTTCAGGGTTTTTACTCAAAGGCTTCTTCTAATTTTTGCCATTCTGTTATTGGCACTTGCACTGTTGAATGTGTAAATAAAATAAATAAATATCTACTGCTATTGGTCTCCTGACGATGACTAGAGCAAGCTAGTCGAAACGTTGAGACCAATTAAGAACTCACTCCGTGGCAGTGAAGTTAATAACGAGAAGTCCCCTCGATACGATCCACTATTAAGCTAAAGTAGTAGTCCCGGCCGATTTCCTACCCTCCGCCCAGGTAGTAGCTAATAAGCTGGACAGTTCTTTTAAGAACTAAGTAGTCTCCCGATTTCCAAAATCTACTCCACGGCAGTAGAATAAAAAGCAAGACCTAGTTCTACAAGAACTAATCTACATAGCCAGTAGATATACACATGGTGTTACCGCAAACCGAATATATGTTGCTATTGGTTGATATTTTATGTACAGTATTCTGGCAGCTGATTTCCTCTCTCCCCCCTGTATTTTTGAGCCATTTAAACTGAAAAACACCAAACCAACATTCGTGTCCGAGGTGCTCTCCTTATTCATTTCAAACTATACAATTTCATATATCAAGAGATTGACTTTAACACACTTCCTGTCCAACTTTACTTAAATTCTTTCCCCCTGAAGTATGTTGCATGATCTTGAGCCCGTGGTATGTAACGCTGTCTATACGCCCATGATCCACTCGTACTTAGGAAGCATATATCATTCTGTTCATTTCTTGCATCTTCCGTGGTAGGATCGATCAATCCTGAGTATATTTGTTGCTTGTCTCAACTGCATATTGGCTTTAGGCTTAATTCATACGACGATTTATTTGCAGTGTGCTCGTATTGCGAGAATAGATTTGTACAGCTACCCTCTGTAACGCTCAATTATAAATTCATTTTCGGAACAGAATTAATCCAATTCATAATTTTGGGGATGAAAGCGGACTTCACGTGGGGTGAAGCAAGTAAAAACATTTCTCTACTGATGTATTTTTGGAGCGGCTTTCATTTTTGCATTCAACTTTCAAGGCAGTGTGTACTTTTGGTAATGTCTCCACAAGTTAATGATCATAAAAACTTACTTGGAAAGAAGACTAGGGAGCTGTTGATATAATAAAACATTTTTAGAAATGACCCCCTTTAAAGTAATGTAATTTTAGAGAAAGAAGTCATTTTTCTCTAAAATATTTAAACATGAGAAAGGCTGAAAGCATACAATTCTATGCAATAGGGTTTTTTTCCCCATTTTTTTCTTGCAACTTTGATGACCATTTGAGCCCCATTTTTCACAGTTTGTTATTTTATGCATCTGTTGGGATGCACTAAGTACATGTAAGGATGCACCAAGTAAGGATGCTGGTCTTTGAGAATTACCAAAAGTATACTTTGCCTTTAAACTGTTGAAAGCCAATTGATTAAGTTGTGGGCTTCCTCACACTCCTATGGTCCGAAACCCCTCTTGTATTTTCCTAATCCTAACCCTAACCCTAATGTGTAAATCATCTGGGGTTCTCGGAACATACGGTTCTTGGATCATAGGGTTGTCGGAACATAAGGTTGTCGGAACATAGGGTTGTCAGAACATAGGGTTGTCAGAACATAGGGTTGTCAGAACATAGGGCTGTCGGAACATAGGGTTGTCAGAACATAGGGTTGTCGGAACATAAGGTTGTCGGAACATAGGGTTGTCAGAACATAGGGTTGTCAGAACATAGGGTTGTCAGAACATAGGGCTGTCGGAACATAGGGTTGTCAGAACATAGGGTTGTCAGAACATAGGGTTGTCGGAACATAAGGTTGTCGGAACATAGGGTTGTCGGAACATAGGGTTGTCGGAACATAAACTTGTCGGAACATAGGGTTGTCAGAACATAGGGTTGTCGGATTGTAGGGCTGTCGGAACATAGGGTTGTCAGAACATAGGGTTGTGGGAACATAGGGTTGTCAGAACATAGGGTTGTCGGAACATAGGGCTGTCGGAACATAGGGTTGTCGGAACGTAGGGTTGTCGGAACGTAGGGCTGTCGGAACATAGGGTTGTCGGAACATAGGGCTGTCGAAACATAGGGCTGTCGGAACATAGGGCTGTCGGAACATAGGGTTGTCGGAACATAGGGCTGTCGGAACATAGGGCTGTCGGAACATAGGGCTGTCGGAACATAGGGTTGTCGGAACATAGGGCTGTCGGAACATAGGGGTGTCTGAATACATGGGCTTGGCTTGTGCTCACCATCGTTCTATGTCTTCACGTTGTCATGACAGTCAATCTTCAATGCAAGTTAGGACTTGTCCTGTTGCAAATTTATTGTTCGTGCAAGCACACCTCTATCACATTACCTTTTTTCTTTTTTCTTTTTTCCCTCTCCAATATAATGTGAGAAAACTCAATATAGGGCCTGAGGCTCGCATACAGGACTATGGTATATAGAATGATGCGCATCCATCTTAGGCAATATGAGTGTTTTGGGGTGTCTCTGATGGTTACGCTGTATTATCATTCATTTCTTATGTAAGGACTCTCTGGAATAGTAATGCAGGAAAAACAAAAAATGCTTCTCGTGGCAGTAAATAAGTCAACATCCTTGCATTAAACTTTTGGCCAATTTGAACCAGTGGTGAAACTTAATGCGGGCAATTGATGTCAGTACCCCCCTGATCCCCCCCCCCACCTCATTTAAAATGTGGACATTAAACTGTACCTGAATAAAATGGTATATTTTATAAGATTCCATACATGTAGAAATTTGATTGTTTTAAAAACTATTCTGCTTTTTACACACAGACAATGTATTAGTTTTGCCCCCCCCCCGCCATTTTACATATATCTTATAAACGGCATAACAAGAGTACAGAAAAGGGGCTTGCTTTAAGAAAAATGCAAATAGAAACTACAGTTTTGATTGGCCAGAAGTGGCGTCGTCCACCCCACCCCCCCCCCCCCCCCCCCCCGAGAAAAAAAAGGTTCATCCCCTTGCACTCCTCCTAAAATGTTACCCTTGTTTCATCGTTGATTCGATCTGTCTATTTTGTCCAAATCCCAGCCAACCACCTATGTACAGTGTATGAAACCATTGCCACTGCAGGCCTACTGCGACAGCCCTGGGGTGTTAATAATTTTAAATAACCATATTGCTTCCAGCTTTGAAAATGTACTGGTGCCCTTTTGTGTGCACTCATCAGCATTGGGTTTTTCCCCCATTTTCTCTGAATCCTCAAACATTGATCTATACATAAAAAGTGGTTTTTCCCATATAGCATGGCTCATACACTTGTGCTACCTGTGTACAAGAATGCTTTCTTTGTATGTTCACAATTTGAAGTACAACATGTTACGAAGGTCAAGTCTGTTTGGAACTTGTGTCTGAATTAATTTGTGTAAATTATGCATCACACATTTAAAGGGAGTTAATTGCATGGTCTTTGCCTTTTGTATGTTTCCTGGTTTTTTTTTACAAATACAAATTACAAGTTTCATGCCTATTGAAAATAAAAAAATGCTAGTCAAAATCTCTTCCAAGCAGTCTGGCTGACTAGTTCAGTGTTAAACATCCCTATTTAATATGAAAGAGGGACTGGTATATATATATTTAAAAAGCTGACAGAGTAGTGAAACAACAAGCTAAATTGTCCCACTTGACCCACTGACTAATCAAGTTAAGGGTAAACGGTGTAGAAAAAAAATTGGTTAAAACCTGAAGAGGTTTATTTACATTATTTCTCTTTTTCTGGTCATGGAGGCAAGGGATCCTCGAAAGTGACTAGAACATTGTCCTGGACTGGAGATGTATGCATAGCCACAGTCCAAATGAGCGTGTACATCGTGGTCATTCAGGAACTGTGTTTACTGATCCAATATACATCTTGTTTTGATGTAACACTCACTCCTCCTAAATGGATCTGTGTTTCACCAAGCCTTAAGGGGGTCCAGGGAGCCTCCTTAAGTAGTCAGCCTGTCTGGCTCGGCGCGATAACGGTCAGCGACGGCGGGCGATATACGCAAACCTCCCAAGCGGTCAATGAGGGCAGCCGGTCCCCTTCCTCTGGGCTATGTTGGATAGAAGCCTTCATCGTTTTCCCGTGTATGCAGTTTTTACAGTAGCCAGAGGTTGTTCATTTTGGTAGTGTCGGATTAGGGATCCTGTAAACCGGATTAAACTTTAATAAGGCCATTCTGATTGGAGCTCAGACAATCCCAATGCAGGATTTGGTTTTAAGTCTTGACACACAGTCATTATTGTACCTTTAAGTTGAAAAGGCACTACACAGTGGCAGCTGGATCAACCAGCCTGTAAACCGTTAGTGTGCTTTATTTATTGCAGTGACTACAAATTAAACAACGTACTAAAGCATGCAATACGGAGTACAAATAAGCAGTAACCTGGTTCCTGAGTTTTGTTCGACAAAAGAGTACCAAATAAAACTGACATCTAAATACTGTGCAAAATCAACCTATCAAAGTTTCATCTTATGACACTAACAAAGGAAAGAACAGAAAGAAGGAAAAATGCATATCTGTATTTTTGCTCATTTAATTATACAAATTGTCTTTACTTAAAAAAAAAAAAACACATCAAGGACTTTACCCCTCTGGGATATCTGCATGCCTGTGTGCCCCACTGTTCCTGGCCATGGCTGTTGAATGTGCCGCAGCACCTTGTAAGGTGTGTGGTCTTAATTCCAAAACTTTAAAAAAAAAACCTGTCTGGACATTAATAATGATAAGCGCTTTGAGACGCCCCCCTAGATAATGGGCTACATACAAACTAGTTATATTATTATTATTATGATGATTATTTATTCATCATCCTTTAACCAGTGCTTGTCTGTGCATAGGACTACAGTATATTTATGTAGTTATCAGATGCCTTGCGAGTAGTTTTATTATTTGTGTTCACGTTTGGAGGATCATAAGAAATGTAAATGCCATCTTGATCTAAGTGCATACTCGGGCGAAAATATTTCATAAAATATGTTAATTGAATTGTATTCAGCTTTGCAGGATCACAGGATGAAGTGCGTTGATCAAGTCGCTGTACTTTTTTTTGGGTAATAATCATATTGCGCTTTAACATGCATACTCTCAAAGACATTAGTATTTTCTGCTTGATTTTATCTGTACCGTTAAAGAGACAGTTCTACAGCTCACGCTTTGAACCAGGGCTGTTGATGAACTTTGCAACGAATAAATCTCACAGTTATGAAAAGCCTGAGTGGAGAATGTTCGTAAATCCTTCATACCATGAATGTAGGCAGAATACGTGAACTTATTCCTCTAGCACCAACTGGGACACACGTACGTGGTCGTGATGTGCACTTAGCACTTTGAATCATTGGCTTTTGGAGAAAAGGGCACTCTTGATAAGCAGCCAGACAGCTTAAAAACTAAAAGGGGAACCCCTGCACAACACAATCTAGATTTGGAAAATACTACATGCACTGTATACATGCTCAACCTTAATATTGCTATAAATGTACAGGGTGGAATGACGTTCCTCAATGAGATTGTTACAGATTAAATTTGTGTAATTTAATTATAATATGGCTCTATGGAAAGAAAAGATTGTACATGACAATCTTTCAGGGAACGATTTTTCGTCCAGCAATACCGCAGAGCAAAATATTTAGACTGAACTTTTTTTGGTGATACTATGAATGCTAATATTGAGTTAGCAAATGATACTTCTTGAGCAGCAACTGATGCATTTTGCATAGCGGTCGGTTCGCTGTGCTGATTGCTACATGTATACAAGGGAGATCATTATGTATTTGTTTCCGGCCTGCGATTGATTCTGACAGGGGGGCTAGGCCACTTTCTGCTGTAAGGAGGGCACGTCATCCATGAAAATAATGCACTATTATTGGCATGCTTGATACTTCACAGAGACAACAGAGGCAATTGCCTCCATGCCCCCTGGTCATTGCCTTGGTGCCCCTTGAAATGTTCCAGTTGAAATATACTTTTTCTTCCTTGAAGTGCCCCCTTTGTCAAGGAGAAACTGCCTTGCCCTTTTCAAGAATCAAGGCTTGTATCAAGGTGTCATTGCTAAGACTAAGGCAACAGAGGCCTCTGAAATTTCAGGAATCATTTAAGACAATTCAAGAAAACATAATCAGTAAAGGTGACCAAAATTCAGAGGGTGATATTTCCAAAGTGATAAGCACCAGTACCAAATGGTTACCTCATATATGATTTATCCTCGATTCTATCCTAAAGGATATTATTTTTAAAGGACACAGTTTTTGTCTGTTTATTTGTTTTTGCATTTGTTGTTGTTGGTGGGGTTTTTTTTTTTTTGGGGGGGGGGCTGGGGGTGGAGGTTCAGACAGAATGAAGTCTACATGTAGAGTACACACGATTGAGGTTGAAGCTTAATAGGGCCTACATGTTGCATTTGTAATGTGTGTGCATATGTTACAAAGCGCTTGAGTTGTTGTCTCCTACAGAGGCATCCAGGGTATAATTCCCCAAGGGTATCTATGTTATTTGAGGTTTCTTTTCTCCTATTTTTATTTTCCTTCTCCGTCGTCTATCGTCCGTCTTAGTCACTTGCTTGATTGCACCAACCTGCGTCATACTCACTTATAACAGCTCCAACAGAGAGAGAGAGAGGGTTAAAAGCTTGCCAGCGCATGGCTCTGATTTTAACGGTCGTTGGGTATGTGTTCGCAGTGTTTTGTGACATATTGCGTGTTCATCCGTACCTTGGCAGTTTTGGAAGGAGAGGTATAGGGGGAAAAAAATGAACCAGCTGTCTTAGGAGCAGCTGTTTGTCAATCTAAATATCATGTTTCTGTCTCATGTTTCTCGCCAGGCATGGAGGACAACTATTTCAAGTATCTCATGTTCTGTTTTGTTTTTGTTTTTTCTTTGATGACACAATGTGATGAGCATAAACTTTGACAGGTTTGTTTATGATAGCAGGAGGTTCTGACAGAGTATGCTAAAGGAGAGATTTTGAAGACGATCTTTCAGACGAATAAAGGAAGGATGCCTGTAATTACTACACCCTGTGGAAACATTGCCCCCAAGTTGCCTTTGCCTTGGACCTGGTGCCCCATGAATTGAAAAAAAAACCACCCTTTTTTTCTGTAGTTACTCGGAAAGAGTTACCTTGCTGCTACAACAAGGAGATTTTAGGCATGGGATCTAGACATGGTACAGTATTACAGCGATTGAGGGAAAATCATTTCATCTGGCCAGCAATATACAGTATTTGATGCACTAATTTAAATGCAAATGCAGTGCCAATTTTCGACAGCACAATTTTGTTCCTACAGGCTGAACCGCGCTCAACTTTGCAAATGATTCGCACGCAACTCTTCTTTTGTGTGAATTGTTTTGTATCGGGCTGAACGCAGACAATAAAGATTGTCAGCGCTGAATGCTCCGATGACGGGTCCAATGAAAAGGGACTTGGGAATGTCGACTGTGGGTTGTTTTTTCTTTGCTCCTAGGACTAAGGAGAGTTTCACAGAAGGAATACATATCACATCCCAAGTCAGTCTTGAGGCCCTTTCACACCAGACAATCTTTAACAAGAGACCTCGACTAAAATTACATTGATATTAAAAGATAGCAAATTCCAGTTGTGTAAAAGCTATCCTTGATAAATAATAACTGAGGACCCTTGTTATTTTAACAGAGATCCTGATCTCCTCCAAAAAAATAGCAGCCATAATGAAGGACCCTTGCTATGGGCTGTATATTATTCTCATACACAGAACGTGTGACTAGTAGAAGAAAGTGTTCAGTGATTGAACAACCATTACCCCGAACAGGCACACAGGCCCCATAAATGGGGACCCTTGATCACACATCAGAAGAAAGAAAAAAGAAGCAAAGATAACATCAACAAAATATAAAAACCAAGACAATCTCAGACACTGATCAGTTCTGATCACAGTGTGTGCCCAGGAGAAGCTACATGTCCTCTGGGGTCAAGGTAACAGTGTTTTCCTTCATGCTGTCTGAATATTCCAAGACTGGGTTCAATCGATCAATCAATCAACCAAATTGTCTCTGAAGCGGTAAATCGTCCACCTGCAAGTGGGATCAACATATCGCTCAGAGTTATCACTCCAGGGGATTGGACCATAATTGTGTGGTAATTAGCATACCATCAGAAATAAGAAAAGCAAGATTCACAAAGTCAACTCTCTCAAATACCTGAAGGAAGTTGCACTTTGTAGACATCAAGGTCTTGCGAAATGTGATCAATTAAAACTTCCTTTCAAAATTTAACTACAGTGAAAAAAACTAACTGGTTTAATTTTAGTGGTTTTTTTTCTTCTAATCTTTACTTTTTATTATCATGCTTAATATTATTATCATCAACAATTTGTGTGTGTTTGTATGTTTGGAGGGGGGGTTGAGGAGTGTTGTGGCCAAGCAGTCTTGTTCACAGGACTCAAGTTTTGTTGTTGTTGGCAGTGGATTGTGGGAAGGGGCTTGCCCCGTTGTTTCTGGCATGTTTTGCCAGCAAATTGTTCCAGCAGATGGTTCACATCATCGTTCATTCTTTACAAATCCCTCACAAATCATATTCATGTGCTATATAAGACTCCAATATTGTTACTATTATTAGGAAACTTGTCATTTCTTAGACCCTGTCAAAGTCTTTCTTTTGGATTAAATTATACAAGTACTCTGCAGGCATCACATCTTTAATACATAAAGTTTTACTCAGAATACAGTCACCTGCTGATATTTCTACCTCTCCTACTCAGTATCGATAGAACTACATGTTGTGTTCACATAGTTTATCCGTACTTAATTATCCTTTTTAATTAATAGGTGCCTTTTGACGGCCTTCTGTAAATATTGAGTTACCTGTCAAGGGACCAAGGGACGGCAAGTTTGCCACATTGCCAGTTTACCGTTAATTCCGGCGGCTAATTCTCGGGTTCAGTCGGAGGCTAATGAGATGACGATACAAGGAGAGGCCGCCCCCTTTGGCAGATCGGTTTTTTCTGTCTCGCCAGTTAAGCTTGGCGAGGAGACAAACAAAATATATCATCTGCTTTCAGACGCATCTCCTCCAGGCTGATGGCGAGTGCCATGGTTACGTAGCCATGGTAACTGACCATGCTTGAACATACATGTAGCAAGGGTACCGGGCGTCTGCCAGCTGTGTGTTATCAGACGGTGGGGTCTCATATTGAAATCTCTCTAAAGGTGAAAGTTTTTACGTGCGTCAAACGTCTATTGAACAGCTCGATGTATTGTGTGCGCAATTAACGAATTCATACTTTCCGCAGTATCAGGTTGTAAAATTCATACAGACTTGTTAGCGATGATTGTTTGGAGAAAAGCGTTAGAACAAAATAAACTGTTGATAAGTGTAAAGCAACAAGCCTTTGTTTTAATTGGACGTAGAATATGCCGCAGTTCTGTATTGAGACTTGGCTTAAGACCTGCTCTCAAGCACTGGAGACTCGATTTGAGTCTTTCCCTTAAATGAGATTTGTCCCTGGGGACTCGGGACATTCTCAAGAATCAATTCAAAATCTTTCATAACAGCTCTCAGTGAGTTCTCACATGTAACATATATTAGCAATGGCCTGCCCTCATCCAGACAGTACATCAACACACTTGAAACAAATACATAAATGTATACAATTTTTGAGGGACATGCAATGTACATATTATGTGAGTCGCAGTCATATAAAATTATCCTCTTTCTTCATCCTAAAGGTGTTGGTTTCTCTTAAGAAATGGTTCAAGGTTCACTCCAGGTCACCATGCTCACTCAGCATATGTAGACAGACACATCATATACACGCCTGCGCAGTGTGCATGTCATGATGCGCCACTATTGTATGACATTGACATTTTAATCATTTTCTTGATTACTGGGGGGAAAGGCTATCTGTGGCTAGGTTCAATTACTGTTCTGCACACATGTCGTGAATATCACATGGCTTGATTAAGTTATGCTGTTTGTTTTTTATAAAGCTGGAGGCTTAAAACAATATTTCAGATGTTAAAATACATTTAGTAAAACCAGTATAATGTATGCTATTTGTGCATTGCAGTTGTATTAAAAAAAGCACACACCCCCAAAGCAAAAAAGTTAAGCAAAAATGAGCAGGAAACCAGTTAAGAATTGTCCATACGAATTGGCATTCGTAATCTATTTCTGGTGAGCACAATTATTTTGGGGTTGGCAAATTTTTGTACTTGAATAAGCAGCTCTTTGAAACTGGGCCAAGGTAATACCGAAGTCACAATTAAACAGGAGGCATCGACCAGCTTGTAGAGGTTGGCGAAAGATCGCACGACAGGGCGGTCACAGTCACAATTAAAAGTGCCCCGCACGCTGCCATAACGTCAAAGGGGCCAAATTCTTGGCCTGTTTATTGGCCGGTGTCTGGCAGGCACTCGTCCGATATCCTGACTATCACCTGTGTCCCTGCGATTGGCCAACATATGGCCTGTCTGGGTTGTCCAAAATTTGACCCAGCACCCGCCCGATGTGTGCGATGCCCTGCCGGACATCGTCAATTGCCATTAAACGATCAAATTTGCTTCATAAAAACACAATCTTAATCAAATAAATATAAGCCCAAAGCTACCTAATGTAATGTAAAAGATAACCTGATATTAATGATAAAAATATGTATGTCAAGACACAGATCAAATATATGCAACAAGTGCTTCCTAAAGTACAGAGGTACAAATGTAGAAAAGAACGCCTGTACTTTAGTTGAATAATTCATGCTATTGTTTCATCGCACACAGCATCATTCACAGTTGAACACTGTCATTCCCTTGCAATCATACATCACATTTATGGTTCACTGATCAGTCAATAGAATGCCAAGGTGACAGGATCGGACGATTTCCACAAGCCTGACCCGAGGGACCATCCTATATGCAGCATGTTAAAGGCTTTGGATCCTTTATGGGTTGAATTAATGACAAAACATTTTGTGTCGATTTCCATCAGAACCTTTGGAAAAATACACTCAGCAGCTTTCTCCCTGAACAGTGGTCGGCTGGCCAAATGCCAGTTAAAACACATGATGACCAGTCAATCAGTCATAATTCAGCGTTGAAAAGCATTCCTGTTTTTTACTATGAATTAAGGACAAGTGCAGAAATTGACGTACCAGTGAAATCAAAAGCTAACTGGTCTAGCTGGCTAGTCACTGAAGAAAAAGTTAAAGACAAAACCCTGGTCAGTTCTACAAACTTAGAACTTCAAGCTCAATGTGAAAGGCGGGGTG
The DNA here is from genome assembly GCA_023634235.1 of Pisaster brevispinus. NCBI lineage: Eukaryota > Metazoa > Echinodermata > Asteroidea > Forcipulatida > Asteriidae > Pisaster > Pisaster brevispinus. Next base: position 7,304,244 of record JAMKCF010000008.1, on the reverse strand, counting down.
TATTTTTGGACAGGGCACTTCTATTGGAAAAGTCTATTGGGAACATTTTTGAACTTGGGGCATCAAGGCCATAACCGGGGACAACAGTGGCCATGGTGTCCATGTATTACCAATACTGGTGCCAAGTTAGGCCCCCATGAGAAAGTTCAGCATACTGGATGATGGAAAAAACATACATAACATTGTTAAAATGGGTTATACCAGCAGCTGGTGATTCATTCTAACCGTAATGTCGACAAACCAACTGGAAAACATTTTCAATGTGTGCACTGAAAATGGTTTGACAAAAACAAGCTAAAACTCTCTACAGGTTTCCTGTGATCATTGCAAATCTTTTGATCCTGATAAAGCGTGGATGCATTTGATTTGTATCCTATTCACAATGCACATGATGTGTAAATGCTCTTTAACTTAGCTATTACACAGAATTGGTAAGGATTCTGAAATTGTTTTTTCACTATTTTCTCCTGACTCACACAACAAGATGAAGCCCAAATTTTCACAGGTTTGTTATTTCATGTATATTATGGTTGATCACCCAAAACATTACCACTGTCTGTGACTATTTTGTCAGCTCTACCAATCCTGTATAACACACCTTTAACACAGCACCTTGCAAAGGTTTAGGCAGGTGAGGCGGATCCATACACGGCATGACTCTTAAGGAGAAAGGTGATGATAGGAAGAGGATCTGGTTGGGCAGGAGCAGAGGCCACTGGACCCCCTGAGGGGTTAAGTGCCAATACACATAACCTTCAATATTGATTGAAACTGTACACAGTCGTGATCTAAATGTACCCTGGGTGGATATACTATCCGCAGTGTTAGATGTCAAACGGAAATTAATAAAACAACAAAACATATTCTATTTTTGTTTTTAAGAAATGAACTGCACATTAATTTATGATTTATGTCTGCGAATGAAATGTAGTTTGATATTGTCTGCGGTATGATGGTTCAGACCGATTGTTTGGTGTGTTGTTCCATTGGGATTTATGGCATCTTGGTTTGAAATGTTTGAATACAAAGGTAGTGGATGTCAGTTAAGTTATTTTTGGAGATCTAAGAATCTGTCAATTTTTTTGTGTTCTTTGAAGCAATGTGGGGAAGGAAATGACAAAGAATACTTCCATATTTTGACAGTGCTGTCAACCACAATAATTTCCCTAAATGTGTGCACACAGTATGCACCAGTGGAGGTTTCAATTAGTAACCCAAACTGATTTGACCTGGTGCGTACATATCGTCCCCACAAGGGCACAGGAGCAAACAGAAACCCAGATGGCCTTGTCAAACAAACCCCTTATTTTTTTGAAAAGAATCCTTTCCTTTGTGGTACTTTCCTGATGTGAGGTCAAACTTGACTGTTCCCTGGAACAATTGTTATAGTTCAGTCTCACTTTTTGTTTGTTCTGTTCCTGACATTTCTGTTTTGTTAAGAGCACCGGATTCAAGCTCTGGTGTTTTTGATCAGCAGAGTGTCATGGGTTCAAGTCCCGGTCTTGTGCAAGTATTTGTGTTCAAGGCAGTTAATTCGTCCTTCATTGGTAATAAGTTACTAAGTACCAGATGTAGAAATACCTAATGGAAGATTGAGTTTGTGCGTAGCTACCGGCTCTTTAAAACAACTTCAAACAAGTTTAGAAACTATTCTTTATTGCTGTGGTCTTGGTGCCCCTTACGAGTGTGTTTTAAAACTTCTGGACCCACCCTCCTATTTGCCCGCCCCTCCCCTCCCAAATATGACATACACAGTGTTATATGAATTGGGGTTGATTGGTAGTTCTCTTTTTTTCTTAAATTGTTAAATGTTTTTCCAGTGCAGATTTTTTCAGGTTACTATTTGTTTTCAGCTTGGATTTTAAGAAAAGGTTTCAAGCGTTTCTCATCCCAAATTCCTGATATTATTTCTCCTGGTCAACACAAAGGAATCACATCGAGGCTGGGAAAAAAAGAACAGTCTAAACCCCTTTTGAGTAATAAAGTCATGTTATAGTTAAGAACACTTGTTAAAGATTGATACAACATACAGGGATAAAGACAACTGGCACCATGATGAATACTGTTCATTCGAATGAACACTAACAAACTTGTTGAAATATTCAACATTTTCAACAATATTAAATTGTTCATACGGTATATTGGTTGTTTTTACCTATCAGCATGTACAGTGAATGGTTCAAACACAGTACTGTTTTTCTGATAGCACACTGCATAGCCTACAGTCGAGACTTGGTTAATACCAAACACTAAAGCCTGCTCCTGCCACCGCGGGAGTGCTGATTGATTTTTTACTAATCTAATTACCTGCGTAAATCGCAACCTTAATTAACTAAGCACATTTATAAACTTACCAATATCTAAAGGTAATGGTTCTCTCCTAAAAGGGAAAAGCCTTTTACCTGAAAAAGGAGGCACTTCCATTAGAAAAAAATCAGAATATCTATGAGAAAAATGTTAAGGGGCACAAAGGACAAACTGGGGCACTGGAGGCAGTTGCTTCTTCCCCCTGAAATGTGCAATACACCCCCCTCCTCCCCATTGAAGGTTCAGTATGAAGATTATGTGAACATTACAGAGGGCGGTGTTGCCCAAAACGGGGCACCTTTGTCAATTGCTGTGGGATTAATTCAACGCCTATGAATGATACCCTGGCAATACTCATTCCACCGCACTGCTTAAAGGGACTGACATTAATTTTTGAAAAGTCAGAAAACATGAATAAAGTTAATGTTGGTGTTGGACTAGCACTGTGTAGGAGATCAGATGTTTTTCACCAACACGAACCCTCCCTTTAAGAGAGCCCCTTGATATTTTAATAATGGCTTGATGTCCTGTGGGTCCGTGCCTGGACGTTGATTACTTTTATGCAGTATGATTACAAGGTGCTATCTCTAAATGTGCAGTCTTCGTTTTAATAAAGTGAGAATCGAGGCTTAGCCATGATTGTGTCAGTGTCAGCTTTGTTTTTTTTTATAAGTGACCTGACCTGGTTTCTCTTGACCCCCGGATGCTTAGTGGACTTTAGCACTGATACTTTGGGGTTTACGAAATTGATCTAAAAAAACCTGTTTTGGGTGTTTTTTTATTTACAGGATGATCCGATCGCACATCAAATTCAAGACGCCATCAAGAAATCTACACAGACCACCATCACGTCGTCAAAGCCCACAAAATCATCCTCCAAGTCGAAATCATCCAAGTCAAAATCAAAGTCTCGTGACAAGTGTCGCAGCGCCCAGCAGCAGTCTGCCCAGGCACGCCGTTACGCCGTCATCACCAGCCTCCGTGGCATCGACCTGAATGAACTTGACACAGAGTCCAAGAACCCGACCGCTAAAAAGACTGCACCCGTCAAAAGGACGCCCTCAAAGTTGAAAATATGGAACAGGCTGAGTGCTCAGAAGAAGGCTGCCGCCGCAGCGGAAGTGGCCGAAGAGGAGACGGCCAAGAAACTGTTTTGTTTGTACGATGTGGTGCAGGAAGATGGAGCTGCAACGGCAACAACCAATGGCCAATCACAGGTAATAATTGGACATGTTGGTTGTGAATGGAAGGTTTTTACCAGAGAGAAGGTAGCCTTGCCCACTTCACATATCCAAAGAACTCATTTTAACTAGGTCTAGATTCATTTCTTCCCCAAACCAAAAACCAAAAAATACAGAAAGTAGATTCTTAATTTAGATTCAGGGTTAGGGTTAGGGTTTTTTCAAACAAAGCTATTTTAGCGGTGACTTTGAATGTATCACAAGAATTTAAATTAGATTAAATCAGTTTGGCTTCAACCAAGGCGTCACTTTTGCCTCACAAGACAAAACAAGCATGAAATCGCTCGCCGTCATCTACATGTTATCCATAAATATAATTACCCTTCTTTTCCTCTCGTGCTCTCTCCATCGCCCCTTGGCATTTGCGAAGCATTATACATTCAACCCCCCCCCCCTACTGTAAGGAGACACTGTGTTCAAGTATTGTAGATTAGACATGCAGGTGCCTGCTGTTTGTCCCAGTGTGATCTTAGGGGCTTGCTTCTGTAATGATTTGGGGTCACTAAGGCTTAAACTGAAATTTAACTTATTACTTTTTTCCCCAAAAATTTAAGCAGCAATATACTGCGGCTAAAGTGTTTATCCCAGATTCCCAAACTCTTTATAAAGACCTGGGCCCAATTTCATGACTCTGCTTACCGTAAACGAAGAATCTGCCCTTACAGAAGCAGAGATTTCCGTTCCGCGCTTTATGTCAAGCGTATTTCACAGGTTAGCAGGGAATTTTTGCTTGTGTGCGTACTTACTCCACGCGTACATACTGGCGCAGAAGTTCAGCACTTGCTCTGAACTAGCGAAGAATGGTGATCGCAAGCGCAGAAATTGGTGGAAAAGCAGAGCCATGAAATTGGGTTCTTGTAGAGAAAGCTGCCCCCGGCCTTCATTGTAAGGAGTCACTTTTTGTGGAGTGCTCCTTACAATGTAGTCCACATTGTAAGTGCCAGGTATAAAATTTCCACACTCGGCAAAAGTCTCCTTTTTTCAAAGCTCAAGTGTTTCAATATAGATCTATGCACTCTGCTTAAATGTCCTCCATTTTGTTTCAGGCTGCTCTAGATTCTGTGTGAGCGGAAAACAAAAAAAATGCAAGTTTACAAGTTGCCAACTGGATGTGCACAAATTGCCATGACAAAATAATGTAGTCCACCTAATCAAAGTTCCTGTGAGGGTGAACTGTTGGTTCAAATCCCAGCCAGGCCCAGTTGCGGCAATTGTGTCCTTGAGCAAGATACTTAACCATAATTACCTAGTCCCAAGGCCGTATATCTTGTGTGATGGAGAGAAGTAACCGTGTGTGTATCGATGTGTGTGTGTTTCTTGGTATTACCTGAGAACGCTTGAATTGCTTTATAAATATTCATCAGATCACTCTGACTCATTTCAATACTTCAATAATGTCATTTATTTATTACACTGTAGTTATCATTTTTCATGACTAAGTACATGAAAACATAGGTGTACTTAGGTCGTAAAATGCATAAATCATAGAATCGTCAGCTCAGGCTTCAAGGTTGTTACTTGATATTTTATTTCCGTAGTGATCAAAAGGGAGTTAAATGAGAAATGTGTATTAATTTGAGAAAAATAAATCAAAGTCAACCACTAAATGTTTTTCCTAGAAAGTAATTGGTTTTTTGGGGGGCCAAACAATTACTTTGGAGACCACTCTTGATCAATAAACTGCATTTAATAGTAGACTTAGTAGTTCCAAAATATGCAAAACCAATTTCATTAAAGTCTATACAAACTGCACTAACAACCCTATAGGCCTGAGACCACGAAATCTGACATTATCAACAAAAAACTCTTCCTTCACAACGTTCAGGAAAGAGGCATATGAGGTGAGAATGTCAGAATGTACAGGTAAATGTAATTGTCCAGCAGTGTCGCTGCTTTTACAAGATGTACATGTGAAAATTACTAGAGAGGGCCTCCCATTACTGCGCTGGCTGTGGAATTAAACACGTGTCCACGAGTCTTAACCGCTGACTTGAATATTCACAGCGGGAGGGCGGTGTCCTTTGCGCCCTATTTGTCAAGACCTTAAAGGGATGGCACAGGCTAGGATACCTGTATCAACCTCCTCATGGGGTCTCCTGTGCACAAACTGAAGTGAAGTTAAGGCCAATATGGGAGGATTGTGGTTAAGAGGTAGATATTTAAAGACATGGTGATGGGAGACAAAGAGTTCATCCATACTGGCTTAGAATGTCTGAAGACAATGACTTGTATAGCCTTGATGCCTGTTCAAATGTTCCCATAAGTTTTAAGTTTTGATTTGCCCAGTGGCATAAATGGTGGGGGGAGGTTTCATGTGCCCTCTCCCTCCCCCCCCAAAAAAAAGAACAAATATAAAATTGATGTCTGGTACACCCCCCCCCCCCCCCCCACACACACACAGACTTGAAATCTGGACATTGAGATTATAAATAACCAAAATAACCAACAACAAAATTTTTACACACGCCAACATTGTCTTTGTTTTTGCCTCCACGTCAGATTATCTTATTTAAAAAAAATAGTTTAATAGCATAACCAAAGCACAGTAAAGGGGCTTGTTTAAGAAAAATGCAATCTAAAAGTACAGTTTTAATTGTCAAAAAGTGCCCCCTTGTGCCCCCCCTAAAGTTTTTCTACATGTTGTTTCGTCATTGGATTTGCTTTTTTTTTTCAAAGTAAGTGATGTTGCCCCTTCACAGTACACATACATGTACAAGAACAATTTTAAGTCAATGTCTTCGATATCTTTTTTCAAGATACATAATGTACCTGTGCATGTTGAGAAGTACGGCACCTTAAGTTAGAACAAACGTGTGAGCTGAATTAACATGGGCACATCTGTGGCAGAGCTGTTTAATTATTTACATTTTATAATGATGCATATTTTCAGTTTAATTGGCCCTCACACAGGTCACAAAGTTAAGGACTTAACAAAATAATTAGGTCTTGTCTTCTGGCTATTGGGCACCAAAGGTTAACACTAACAGTGGCAAGTTATTAAGTTTCACAAGAAAAAATAGACACATACTACATATTCTTTTAAAGAGGGGCTCCAAGGTTAAATAGAGTTTCGTGAAGCATTCATATTTCAATAGACAGAGTCCTCATGAAAGTGGGAAAAAAAAGCTACAAGTTTCTACCTCACGTTAAAGTGGTGTAAAATATCATTTTATGTGTTAGTCTTTCAGAGTGAAATTTTAAGCATGACATCATTGGACAGCAAAAAGAAAAAGGGTCTGTACATTACAAAGAGTCACATATGCTCAAGTTCAATGCAGTTTTGACTGAATATCATCAGAACTCAGGAAGAAATGGAAAATTCTCCGTACAAAAATGTACAGATCATACGTTTGAAATTTTGGATTTTTGACTGAAATTGCAGTTGAAGGGTATAAAAAACAGCTGGCATTTTACACCTTTTTAATGTGAGGTTAGAGTCTTCTAAATTTGTCCCCACTTTCAGGAGGACTCTTTCTATTGGGAAAATGAGTGCATCGCAAAACTCAATTTGACTTCCGAGCCCCTCTTTGAGATAATCTGCAGGGTTTTTTTTATGCCTGGGACAAAAACAGATTGCTTTTCACAATACTATCCTAAGCAAGCATGTCATTATACTTATGTATGAAATCTCTTAAACAGAAAGGTGTGCACCTACATGACTGTAGAACATTGTGGACGTTTTAAGGGCGGTTCAGAGGAAGCACTCTAACATCCTTCTAAGGAACAGTGAAGTAAAAGTTTTGAAGAGTCAGCAGGAGACCTGGGGCCCAATTTCATGGCTCTGCTTACCCCGGAATTCTGCGCTTACAGAGCCCTGTAGACCACATGATTCTATGGGATGTAAGTGCAGAATTCTGCAGAAGGCAGAGCCTTGAAATTTGGCCCTGTACTGAGGTCATTGTACTCTCACTAAATGCCCTCTTGGCTAAAGCTTCAGGGCTCGGGAACTCTCACTCCCCGGAAACCCTCTCTGCCAAGGTGTCTCCAGCTCACTCCCACTCCCCCCTTCCCCAACGAACATCTTTAATGACTGCTCCGAACAACCTAATGCATCACCCTTAACAAGAGGACTCGCTGTATGTCGCATTCACTATCACAATCCTAACCTTTCTATAAATAAGTGCCAAGGGTCTAGACCTTTTAAAGACGTGTGCCGTTCTGCCTTGTCCATTTGCCATTTTGAAAGTGTGTAATTAGTAAGTGGAGAATCAGCTTAAAATATACCTGTCACGATCCACTGTTTACATTTTTTTTTTCCAATTTATTTCATTTAAAATGATGCTCTTAAGGAATGCCCTTGCTCATGATGTGACGCCATTGGTGAAACAAGGAATGTTAAAAAAAAAAACGTCCGAGTTTCATTGCTACATGTATCATACAGGCACATACTCTTGTTGTACTAGCAGTTCATCAGTGACGCCATGCGCAATACGTCACGAGCCAGGTTTGTTTTTGTGGGCGTTCCCGTAGAACATGATTTTAATTGACATCAATCGGGGCTCCAATTTGGGGTAAAAGTCCACAAGACCCCGGGGCTTGTAGTTCAAAATGTTCACCGGAGCAGAGTTGAATTCACATGACCGAAATCTTCATGAGAAAGAGCTTTCTACTTAGTTTAACATGTAAATTGTTTTTATTTGAGCAAGCACTAAGAGAAGATTTATCTTATTTGTCTTATGGGTTAGTATATTTTGATACTCAACAGTATTGTATAAATACTCAGTGACTTGGCTAGTATTGAATATTCAATTAAAAAACACCAGAACACCGGACTTGTCTGGTCATGAGTTTACTGGCCCGAGGCTAAAATCACTGGCCTTGGGCCGGTGGACCAGTGTCAAATTCAAGCTCTGTCAATTGAAATAAAAAGTCAGGGGGTTGCAACAGGTTGGTTTTCAGCTGATTTATTAGTTATGGATTACAAACGTGGCCAATGGTTCAGGCAGCATGGCACACCTCCTTTGAATCAACTGAATTGTAGACTGGTGATCATGTAGTTGGCAAACTACGATTCAGAGAGAGAGAGTTCAGAGGTTGTGTTCTTAATGATCACATCTAACAGTCCTATCACTCAGCCCTTAGACTGTTAATGTACATATGTACGTGTTCACATTTATAGATACATGTAAGCCTAATACATGTATGTAGGACTTTAGGATTCCGAAAATGTTGATACATAAAAAGGGGCACAAAGGTCAAATTAAGTTGTTGATCACTCGTTTTCCTATAGATATAGTCCTTATAAAAATGGGGACATGTTAAAATGTTGTAAAATGCTGCTGTGTTTGATACCCTTCAAGGGCAATTTTGGTCAAAATCCAAACATGTTGGATGACGTCACATTTCAAATAATGGTCCGTACATTAAGCTGAAATCTTACATTACACTGCAAAGAGGTGAGACCCCCTTTTTTTAAAAGAAAATGGTAACCTTAAAATGGTACCAATATCAAGGGCAAACAACAAAACGCCCTGTACAAACGTTGTTTTTGATATGTGAAGAAGTTAAATAGTTTTTTAGTTTTAAACCAATGTACTATGATTGGGTTTTGTACCTACACCAGTGAGCTTTCAAATTTCTGTTTAAACCTTTGGAATCCGAACATTAACACGGATTAGCTGCCTACATTGTTTAAATATGCGTCTGTTGTTAAATGTTAATTCAGTTCATCTGCAATCACAGTACAGTATGAGTAGTTGGCAAACATTGAATCACTCAAGAAGTGCACCAGGTCTGGTTCCTAGTGACCCAATTGACAGATTCATCACTCAACCAATGGGCCCAGTTCAAGTTGTGCAAAGGTAATTTGTCATTTGAAAGACAGATACTTTACGTAAAGGGTGCACAGTTCTCAAATATGTCTCTTCTGAATACACCATGTACGTATATGTGGGATGGAGTGATTATACTATAAACTTGAAAATTCATTTTTCTTTGGGGAAAATCTACAGTCAAATCTCTATGACAAAGTGCAATTGAGAGTGTTTAAATAAAAGGGCACCAGTGCTAAGACCAGGGCAAAAACAATTAATGGGCTCCTTGCCCCGAGACCAGCAATCACATGACACATCTACATCCCCAACACTTTAAAATGTGGTGACATTTTAGGCCCTACTCAAATTCTGCAGTTGAGCAAGACATGAATTTGGTCTAGATATTAGTTTTGTAAATTTTGCCCCATTTATTAATTAGATTTAAGCTACTTCGACAGCATCGAAAAAAGCCATTCAATATTTGCATCAATACTTATGTCCTTCCCCTCAGCCTTTCCTCCGCCATAAAAAACAAAATTCCCTTTCTCAGAAATGGTTTGACCATTCCAGATGACAAATTGCCTTGTCTGCTTGTTATTTACCAGACACATTTTCTACCTTGCACATGTGACCTTCCCCCACAAAAATAATGAGAGCGAGCAAAGTTGTAAAATGTTCAAAGCGGGCAGGGCATTACACAGTCAAAGATTAATGCAGGAGAGCATTGGGAATGTTTCAATCTTTCAGGCTTCAGGACAAATTTATTATACAGGCATGACTGAGAATCTTCCAGTTTAAACCGGAATTACGTGGTTTTTTTTCCCTTTCAAATTTGTGGTCTTCCAGTTCAGTGTGAATTTGAGATAAAATTTGAGAGGTGAGTTGTAGGGGGTATACATTTAGATGTTGCTAACGTCTGCTCTAATCAGAAATTGTAGAAGTTGCACTCAAACTTAAACATTTTTTCTGTTTTTTTTTATCATCACCAATGCTCATGCCTGATAATGTTTGCATCCACAAATGTTGGATTACATTTAAAGCAAATTTTCTACTCAATTCATGGCAAGATAAATCTCAGTTAAAAAAAAACATTCATTCTGTAAATCATTTTGTTGCACCATGGTTGAATGTACAAGTAGATTGAGCTGTCAGATTTGTCTGCAGAAAGACACTATATCATGAAGTAGCTTCAGTTTATCACAGTGATAAGCAGTGATACGTATTTGTCATCACTGTTGCCAACAATTTGTTGGCATACTTGGAAGTGCACTGGAATTAAAGGAATTTTTAAAAGAAATAATCAGAATCTCTTGAGGTCCCAAACGAATGTGAGGCTTTCTGTATCCAATGCTCAACTATTCCTTTAAATTGTTGTCTTTTGGTAATTCCTTTAAGTTTCTCAGAATACGTGCTATGTTCTCGTATACCCCTGTGGTTCCAATATTACTTTCAAGACAGCATCAGTACTAATACACTCCCAAAACCTCATAATTCTTCAAAGCCCAAGATTTTAAGCTACTTAGCCACGGTGAAGTTCACTCCCCCAATTTGTTTTTCATTCACCACAACAGGCAAAAACATCCGACAAGAAAGGAGCCGGCAACCCGGACGTCATCCTCTGCAACTCCGTTCAGATGGTCCGAGAAAAACTGGTCATCGACGACAAGAGTCCCGAGACGGACTACGTCTACGATCTCTACTACATTGAGGAGGGGCCAGTGGACTTGAACGCAGCGACAATTGGGATGCACAACGGGCCAGACCAGGAGCTCATTTATGAGCACTTTGTGGAACAGGAACAGTATGAGACGTATGAAGACGACAGCGACAGCAACGATGAGGGGAACTGGAGAAACGATTACCCGGAGGATGAGCCAGACAAGAGTAAGCAGTTAGCAAAGATAATACCTGGTTCTTATACAGCGCACAAAATCCTAGGAGCTAGATCAAGGCGCTTCATAACATTGTTATCCCTGTTTATCAAGCATACTTTTAAGACCATTCCTCAAACATTCTCAGCTTCCTAGGGAGCTTCAATTAGTGCTGAGGGGTTGCTCCAGCACAATACTGTCTCAGCCCGTTCAAGTTCCCATTTACACACGTGGGTTAGGAGAAGCAATTTTGGCTAAATGCCTTGCTTAAGGACACAGGTGTCATGATCAGGAATCAGGACCAGGCAAGGTAATTAGCCAGGATTTGGTGAAAGGGTGTCAACATTTGCTGGAAGTTTCAAAACTGGGTGTCCAAGTTGTTCCCTTACAACACAATTACATATAAATGACAGATAAATCAGTGTGTCCAAATTAAAAATTAGGTGTCCAAAAAACTTTCTGGTTAAAGATCTTTATAAAGTTGGGCTGAGGGTGAGACATGCTGCCATTTTTTATTGTAGCTTCTCAAGAAAGTAAGTATAAATCAAATTTCACAGGTTATCAGCAACCAGTTTTAAAACTTTTCTTTCTTTCCTGCCGTTGCAGGGCATCCAGACCTCTTTGATGAGCTAATTGATGACTACTGCTACGGGGACCAGTCTAGTGATGACGACTTTGGGGAGTATTCAGAGTTCAAGAAGCGGCCGGGACGCAACATGCTCGACTACAATGATGACGATCTAGATTGCTACTCTTGAGATGGGGGCACCAGTGATCACTGGAACTTATTGTAAATGTCACACTGTACGCACAGGGGGTGGGAAATCTACAGCATTAATTGAGTGGTGTATCTTTTCTTAAAGGCTGTGTTGGAGAAATTAGATGAGTGACTTTCTACTCTTTCACATATAATGTCTTTTGAACATTGCTGATTATGTACAGTATGGTGTTCATCTTTATTACACGGAACAATCACCCCCATTGTAAAATTAACAGACCCTGATTTCATGAAGCTGCTTAGCACACAAAGTTGCTAAGCAAAGAAAGTTTGTCCTTTGCACCAGACACCTTCACCTGTCAAAAATTGTTTACAGGCGTTTCCGAAAAGAGCGGCTCGGGCTATGGTTCGATCACCACGTTAACATACCTTAAGGGGAACATGTCAGCTGCCTTTACCAACAACCACAGCCTGTCACTAGCTCCCCTCATACTCTCTGCTAAGCAAATTAAATCTCTCCAGCACTTTTCATGTATTGTGTAAGACTAGTTTCTCAAGTTTGCTTAGCAGAGTGAGATTGCGTAGCAAGATTTTTTGAAAGTGGTCGTGCAGGTCAGAACTTTTAAAGAGAGCTACTCTCTTCTCCCATCATTTATTCCGCAAAATGCAAACACATGAAAGGCTTGAATATTTAACCATTTAATACTCATACCTCGTTACTCTCATCACCTCAATGTACTCAACTGAAGTATAAACAACCAAGATAGTCCCTACATAAGATAACTCTTTGAGCTCGGTATATTCTTCCAATTTGTATAATGCACAAAGTAGTACTCGCATCTGAAATGTTACCATGTATATTTATGAAATTACTTATCCATTTTGGAGGTCTTCAATAAATCAAGTAATCATTGAGATGATTAAAATACTTTGAATTAAAGTATTTATGTATTCAATTCAAATAGCTCAGTTGATAAAAAAAACCAATATCTTGTGTATAGTGATTATCCTTAGACAGTGAGAGGGCAGTGTAGTTACGTTTGTGGAGAAGTGTTCGGGGACGTTTCCCTAACATTTGTGATTTTGGTGTATTTCACAATCTTTTATTGTCTCTCCCTCAAAATTTTAACACAAAAATGGCTGGGTGGTTAGATTTGTTTTTAAACTGCCATACTTGGTTTTTATATTCAGAAAACATCACAATAGGATTTGAGTCATTTGGAAGAAAGGATCTTACCAGCTGTAAATGAATCTTGCCTCTTGTCACCTGCCAAGCTGGGCGGTGTTTTTTTCTTCTGTTTTTTCTTTACAAGTATGGTGTGGCATTCCAGTACAACACAAGTAGACTCTTGTTTTTGTTCTGCAAAAGAAACAAAGAAAGTGTTTAATAAATACATACATCCATCAAACAAAAAAGAAGAAAAAAAGGAGACTAAAGTTTTTTGTTTTCTAGTGCCACTATTGCAAAACTTTTTACCCCAAAGTCCTTCAAAACATTTTTTTTGTCAGTTTGGTTCAAAGAAATTTACCTCACTGAAGAGGGACCCTCTCTGGGGCGGCCAAATTTGTCTGATAAGTTACCGGTTTTTCAGGTACAAGAAATAATCATTTCTGGCAATAAGTCGCGGCTTCCAGCCAAGATTTGATGATGTTATTAGTCTCCAATACATTTCCTTGGGTGACAGATGTCAATTGCAATCATTTACAGTCATTGCTTGGGAAAAAGAAAACTATTTTTAGCCTATAGTTTCCAATAATGTCTGAGTGTTGATTAAATGTACCACCATGATTGACAGCCCTGACTTCCCAGCATGAGCATCAACATCTTTCATCAGTTCATTGGCCCGTATTCAATTATCATATTTAGGCTAGTAATTCCGTTGGTTTAACTGCCCTTACGGGCTGGTGACGATGAGACTTAGGAGCCCAGACTGCTGATGAGTAAAAAAAAAAAAAAGGAAAACCCTTAATTGAGAACCTAAACATTTGTGATAAGGCGTCTTGCTAAAGTGATGCCCAGCGCCACTTCATTTCCTGCATCACTCGCCTGCAAGTCTTGGATAATGGTTGAAGTGTGCATAGCAATTGATTGCCGACTGCCTGGAGGGTATTCCAGGAGCGTACCAACGAAAAATCTATACATTTATTTTCCCCTTTTTGGTATGTTGATAAGAGACATGGGTGTAAATTGAAGGGAGGAACTCTATAGAGTCATGTGTTGGGAAAGCCAGGGGTGGTGTATTTTTCAAGCTTTGGTATTTTTTACATCCCCAACAGGAAGCCCTTTTTACTCTCAATTCAAAATAGTTTAAATTTTATATATTAATAAAGTAACTTTCCTGTTTTGGTTTTTTGGGGGTAAAATACTGGGCTGGATTTTATAAGGTATCTTACTTTGCTCGATAGTATGGAATAAAGGTTTGATGATTTGAAATTCTTCATAGATTGCAATGTGATCATAATATTTGTGATAATCAAGTTCTTACTACTAGTCAGTACTTTTAAAACCATTGTTTCAACATAGGATATGTGGAGACAGTACTGTGTATATTAAGCCACTAATATTAGTGTTAATGTTCAAATATTCCAGAATGGAACAGTGATGCAAGAATTTGAGAAAGTCCACTTTATTTTATTAAATGTTATGTCATATCGACTCACAATTGTGTACAACTTTTGAAAGAACCACTATTTTTCTGCATGACTGTACAAAAAGTGTAGACAATGCATGATAAACATGTAATGGTACTAGATTTGTAATGAATTTCTTGAGTCAATTATTATGTGAATGTGGTTAATTAACTGTTATATCAACCAGGTATTGTTCAGACACAAATTGGGAATGAACTTCTAATTCATCATGCTTGGCAATCTGTATATATACATGTATCAGTTGGGGAATGGGAACTTTGATTGAATGTCGAGCTGATTTGGCCTCTTGTCATGTTTTTTGCAGCCCTGGACCCGATTTCATAAAGCAGATTCTGGAGAAAATTCTGCTTAGCAAATTTCTTTGTTTAGCAAAAGATGAGTGGTGAACCACTTGCAACAGTTTAAACTTTGTGGCTTTTTTAGCTGGTGCCCAGTTACTGCTAAGCATGACTTATCTGTGCTTAGACAGTCTTTATAAAAATTGGGCAAAGTTGGATCCCCGGATGGTAGTTGACTACCCATCTTTTTGTAAAACCTTAAGTAAAATTGTGTTCTGTTGAGATCCTTTTAATAATTAACTCTTTACGTCAATAAATAAATTGTAAAATAGTTAAATTTTGATGCTTTTCATTCCAACTGTTTATTGCAATTATAGTACGCTGTATTTGTACAAGGACAAGGTGCATGATAGCTGCTGAAGTAACTTATGATGGACACTCAAAAATATCTTTTGAGAAAAGTGCTATTTATTTATGCAGTAAAATTGTTTTTGTTTTTTTTCTGTTATCAAAGTTTTATTATAAGCCCATTTTTTGCTTTGCTTGATGCTTACTGCTGTATTATATAATTCCAGATATGTTGGACGTGTATGCAAGGTCATAGTTGATTAGCCAATGGTAACTTTTGTTCCTAATTAATAATTAGTTAATTACAACTTGAGTATAATTTTGTACAGTATTTTTGATCACTGAATGTCAAAGTTTAGCCAATCCACCTTAAAGCATGTACATATTGAAGTCTTCTTGCCTTGAACTTATTGGTTTTTATTTTGTATCCTCGTGTATGCTTTTTGCATTGCTCTTTTCAAAAAGGTTTTGTTTCTTCAAGGAGAGGTTGATAATCACATGTTCACAACTGAACGTGCAAATGTTTGAAAGACGGAAATCTTGCTAGAATGGAGTTTGGTTTTAAAGATTATGTTTATTAGATTGTTAACATATAATTAGATAAACTACAGTGGTATTCAGAAATTAATTTAATGTCTGCATAAAAAAAAAACTTCAAACGTTTTTAGTTTTGATCTAGATTTAAAACCCACAAAATGTACAAAGGGGTGTAATTGTCGTTTGTAGCATCCTACAAGATTGGACATAACTATTTTAAAAACAAGTTTATTTTGTAATGTTTTCAATTGATAATGATAATGGCAAATTCTCATTGAATAGAATGCTTGTCGGACTTGACTGGTGTAATGTCTACTAGCAAGGAGAGCTTCGGAAACCTCAATCTGGTATGAAAGATTTCCAATGTGGTGTTAGGGAGAGTCTTAAAAGTTGTGCATGTTCTAGTCGCAAAAGAACACTCTCTTGAGCACAAGCCCGCAATCCATTGAAACTTCCAGAATGTTCCACAGGTCCGCATCACTGTATCGAAGTACTGGAGCAATCCTACATGAGTGAATTACGCGCATTATTATTTCGTTCGTTTCAGTGGAAACTGTTCCTGAGCCTATCCAATCCAATTAGAACGTTCCTACAGTTCCAACTTTTGAGACTCTCCCTTATTGGTACATCCCAAACCCATTCATTGTAGATGTGGTTATAAAGCAGCCCCACTTTGGGTGCATGCTATTTTGTATTCTGTTTTTAAACATATTCTGGCATTGAACAATCTAATCTATGTGCTAAAAATAGGGTGTAGACAAAAAAAGGGGCGAAGGAAATCATAATACAGTACAGCTGCAGCAACCACATTGTTCAATGTAGAGCCCACCATCCACGCTGATTACTGGAAATTGCAATTTGCATGGGTACACAAACACTATGAATTATTTCACGCTTTCCCAAGCTGCAATTACAACAACACTGTAGAAGGAAATGGGGGGGGGGGGGGGTGCTGACAATTACTATTGTCTATGTCCCAGTTTTGTTTTCATTTTCAGAGATTGCAGTTTCAGATTCCCATTCAGACCATGACCCAGATTTTGTAAATGAGAAAAAAGAAGATCACCATTCAAGCCTTGCTCATGGCCCATATTGTTATTGGCTTAATTTTGTTAATTAATGTGTTGACGTTGTAAGGTAATATAATATGGCTGAGAAGTAAATGGTACTGTTTTGTTAAGAGACTTTTTCTAATGATTGTTTTTGTTTTGTTATAATTTATTTCATTGAAAGGATTATAAGGTTAAAGGGAATCGTATAAATTCCAATGATGGTACTCTTTTTTTTTGTAAAGGACTTTTTTAAAGAAGACAATTGAGAGATTAAAGAATGTGTCTTTCTTAATTAAAGTGGTCTCGTTTAATCTTGTTTGTTTGTTTGTTGAGTCTCCAGATTTTGACTGATTTCACAAACTTTGCTGATGGTTGTATGGTGGTGTTAAACTGTCTGAAGAAACATGAACAAACAAGAAAAGTCGTGTTTGTTAAACACAAATGCCCCGCAAGCCAGTTCGTTTCACAACATTTGACCTATGTGGTCTAAAAATAGGAGGTGTCTGTATCTCGAGACCAAGCCACACACCAGTTCATATGCCAAGTCCTTTTAAAATTATCACTGCACCTTTTTTTTTTTTGTAGGCATAAAATAATTTAATTTTTGCCATAATACATTGAACATACAATTGACCTTGGGAGGCGGAGGCGGAGGCAGGGGGGGGAACAATATACTTCTAAGGGATTTGAAACAATTTACATGTGAAATGAAACATAGAAAAGAATGCAATGCTGTAGTAAGTTGCACAAGAATAGTTGCATGTTAGATTGTTACTGGTTTGGATGAACTAGTGGTGCAGATGGAACATTTAAATTTAAACCTGCCAGAAAAGAAAACCATGAAAGAAAGTTGCAATTAGGGGAAGGGGTGGGGAGGGTTGGGTTGGGTTGGAACAGGAGGAGAAGATGCTGGGTGGGGAGGAGGGGTGGGGACGGCAGGGGTCCCCATACATGAAAGTGGCAACACACTAAGTTTGGAGATAATATGCCACGTCCTTCAAACAAAGTTTGGAGTTGATATGACAAGTCCTAGTCGAGGTATTGCTCAGACAGCATTTCTTTTGTTTTAGCCATAATGACCTTGACATTTGACTGGGGGGGGGGGGGTCCACAAACAATAGACTTTTGAGGGACCCAAAGACCAATCCACAAACCAAGTTTGCAGTTAATATGCAAAGTTCATCTCAAGTTATCAAGTGTTTTAGCCATAATGACCCCGACATTTGACCTAAGGGGTATCAATAACAACAGGCTTCTGGGGGGAATCCCATGACCAATCCAAACACCAAGTTTTGAGTTGACATTTGAGTCCTCCTTGAGTTACAATTTGCATGCAAGCACACACACACACACACACACACACACAGCCATACAACACCATAACACATATTCACGCATACACGAACACGCACACACGCACGCAAACACACACCCACACACACACACACACTCGGAAGGACATGTCGGAAACAGTATGCCCCTTCGGTGGCTTCGCCAACCGCGGGGCATAAAAACAATATGTTTGTACATAAAGGGTGTTTGAGGGCAAATTTGTACAAATTCTTCAATTATCAATTTTGTGCTACTCGAGGCTGCCCCACCCCCTCCCCTTGACAACAGACTTTGAGTTATACAGTATTAACAAAACTGCTTACCAGAATAGGCCTAAGGTTACAAACCAAAACACCGGTCACATGTACAATCTGTGACTGGGGGTCATGCTTTACTTTTGCTGACCAGAGGGAAGGAGGGCAGGGTTAATAAGTAATTTCAGGGGTTGACGCTATTTCATGTATCAAGTTATTTATTGTGCATTTTTGTTGATCGCATTTGGTGGGAAGAAAGTGGTGTGAGGGTGTTGAGCAGGGGTGTGAGGGTGTTGAGCAGGGGGGTGGGGTGGCTCCTCGATGAATCAGTGTAGTATTGTTGGTTGGAGGGATATTACATCATTGATTTTTGGAGCCAATACATTTATTCTTATCCTCTTGTTTTTTAGAAAACCCCCGTCAATCAAGAGAAAGGTCTTGAACGTGGGTGGTCAGGTTGGCGTAGGGGTGTCCGGGTTGGCGTGGCGGTATCATTCCTTGCTTGGCTCGAATCACGCCGGGGGCATTACCTATGTGGACTGGGTTTTCAGTCCCTACCTGACTGCGTGGGTTTTCCCTGGAACAAATCTCTGGGGCTTTCCTCCCACATCTAAAACTGAAACTTCCTTCCTTGTCTTCTCTCCATTGGGTTCTCAGAAAGTACAGTGATAAAGTTTGCTTTTCTGAGAGTCCCTGGTTTCACAACCAGAATAAATGAAATAAAAAAAAAAATTGTTTTTAAATGTTTTGTTATTGCTGTTTTCAAAGAACTTTTTTAGAACAAGAACACACTGCATCACATCTATTTTATTTTATATTAATTTAATATTTGAAATATGTTCACACATACATCTTGCTTGGTTAAAGCAAGCAAATGTTTAGTTGCGATGATCGTAACCCTCCATCCTCCCGATGGTCGCAGACCGGAGGGTTACGAGACACTCTGCACACGATTCGACCATCAGTGCAACCGTCGGGAGGATGGAGGGTTACGATCATCGCAACTAGCAAATGTTAAATAGGCATGTAGAACCACTTGATATATTTTATTTATTTACCTTTAAAAAAAAAAAATTTACCTTTAAATTATTAGGGAGAGGGACCCCTCAAATAAATTGAAACAAATAAATAATGTCCATTCTGGGTTCCACAGACTACCTAGGAAACAAACCTGTTTTATTTCACAGTATCAAGTGGCTAAAACTAGCTTGTAGTCAATACAGAAACATACATACAAGCTCTCGCATTCTTTTATTTTGAAAAAATTTGACTCATGACATGAAATTGAACCTAGTCATACTTGAGAGCCGGACTCGACCCAAGTGAATCGAGACTTAGACTTTAGAGACTCCTACTTGACCCATTTGACTGGTGAATCGGTCATGACTAATTAATAATAGTAAAAGTGAGTCGAGACTCAGACTCTTACTTGAACCGAATGACTCAAGACTCGGACTATCCCAGGTTGGACTCCTCCAGAGCAGTGCAATGGTGTCCTACCAGGGCTAAACTTGGACTTGACCCAGGTGAATCAACACTGTTGAAACGCAAGAATGAACATTCGGTCACAACACAAGGCATTCTTGTTGATGCTTGATTAAAGAGTTTCAGCTGTTGGGCATGATAAACTTTTTACCTTCTCCCCCCCCCTCCCCTCCCCTCCCCTTCAAAATTGAGAAAGCCAATTTTGGTAAGCAATTGTTACCTCACAGTTTTCAATGCGGCATCGAACATGTCGAACACTGAAATTCACTTTTTAAAGTCAACATGTGCAGTTTTTTAAACTTGGCGCCTTGCTGTGCCGAAAACGCCCCAGATTTCATCAAATTATGCGAGCAAAAATCCTTTTCAATTCTTCAGAAAAAAAACATTTTCGACTCACCGTTGCCATGGCTGCATTTTTAAAAGAAGTTTACCCTCGGAAATGTGGTGAAAACCTGAATTTATTGGAGGAAAAGCCACGGACACTACTTGTTCGTTGTGAAGTCGTCTATTTATGTCTCCACAAAATTAAAAAGCCACAAACCATGTGGCCACAAAAACCATGTTTTGTAATAGCGCCACCAAGTGGTGGGTAGCGACGTCTTAAACAATCAAATCACATGACATTGCATCTGATGATCTGGCCGTGAGTGAATGATCATCTTCCTCACCACTTTACATAGCTGTTTTCGCGTCATACTCCGATCACAATATTCATGTGAAAAGGTTGAGTTATGTTTTGATTTATAAATAGTTGAATATAAAGTAGGATAATAAAGTTGTGATTCACCATTTTCACTAGGGGTGGGGGGACACTCAACACTGATCTTGCTTGCCTGACCAGCTGACGTAAAAATGTCAGGCTGATCAATACAATTAAAACACACAGGCAAATATTGATCTGTTGACATGGTTGATTAATGATTGAACATGAAATAATCCAAAATGTGTAAATTGACTTGTGTTTGATATGGTGTGGGCAAGCTGGATATATTGGCTATTTGACCATCGTAGGATCGGGGGGGGGGGGATGGAGTTGTGGAGAAGGGATTCTCTTAAACATGTAATGTTCTCTATCTTCGAGGCATATTTTTGTTCACTACAGTTTTCTATCCTAACGCGGCCTATTTCTTTCCCGCAGGATTTTACCTTAAAAATCCCACCATGGATTGGACCCATGGCCGCACCACCCTATTCTTTCTTCTCGGTACCGTACTGTTTTGTGAGGCGTATGATCCAGACCTCATCACGATGATGCCTGGACTTCTTAAACAGCCAAGTTTCAACATGTACTCTGGTTTCCTTGAAGGAACAGCCACCGCAAAGCTTCACTATTGGTGAGTCTGCATCTCTGTTGAATGCAATTGAAAGTGCACATTTTAAAAAATATTACGCACCGTGCCATTTTTTAAGACAAAAAGATAGAGGCAAACTTTCCGCTGCTCGCCACCAATTTATCTCCCTAAGTTATATTCTTACCTATCAAGGAGGGTTTACCGAACATGTACAGCCAGAAAACAGGCAGAATTTAACAATTCTAAAGGCTTAAAAAGGTGTCCCAAAAAACCTTTTTAAAAACGTCAAAAAGCTGGTGGCTGAATGCGAAAATTTTTCCGATAGCTTGCTTATGGAAATTGAAATAAACGCAATGTAGCAGGACAGGAGCGCAATCTTTTAAAAAAGCGCACAATCTTTATTATTCAACCGTTATTTTGAGTTTGACCATAGCTTATGTTCTGACCACCACAATGGAATAGATTTTACCTCCCAAGGTTAAAAGGGCAAGACTTCAAAGTAGCGCTCTACTGGATCTTTACTTCTGTCTGTTGGTTTGTGAGACTGAGGGGAGTGTGGGATGTAACAAGATTACAATCTATAATTTAAAAAAATCCTTGATCCTTCATGACCGTTTGGAGGATCAAGGGTTTCGTCTACACTCCCAACAGTTGTACTACATGTAGTTGCGATAGTCAAATGTTACAACTAGTATATAAGAAGAACTTTTTCTATCCATTCAAATTGATGTGGCATGGGGGAATGTTTGGGATACACATGTAGTCACCCCCCCCTACTTTTTTTGGACGGGGCTAATGGCCCATAGATTCATCTCCTGATTTTGTCAGAGCAGTAAATATTATATCACTGTCACAATCTATCAATTATTTCCACTTGACTGCTTTTGTTACATCAGTAATTTATACTGCTAGGGTCGAAACGTCAGGCCACTAACTTTTTGTTTGCATTTATACCATAGGTCCTTTTGGTTGGTAAGCAGTTTGCATCAGCTAATACTATTTTTCAATCTATAAACACTGCGTTAAAACCTTTTGCTCGTAGAACTATGAGGTTCGTTCCGCTGGCGGAACAAACATCATACTGTAGTTCTAGGAGTGCACCTTTTATATCAATCAACAAATATTAATATCCTGATCTCCTTGGATTCAACATGAAGTCTTTTTATCATTTCTTAGTGCTTGAGCCTGTTTCTTTGCCCTATGAAATTTGTCCTACGAATTTTTCTCCTGATGTCAACTTCATCTTGTTTTTTTGTTTTTGTTGGCACTCATTCTCCCCTCTAGGCTGATCAACTCTCAACATGCTACCACGGATCCATTGATCATCTGGCTGAGTGGTGGGCCAGGCTGTAGCACTCTCTACAGTGCCCTGACCAACAACGGACCATTTCTGGTGAATCCCGATGGGATCAATTTAGACTACAACCCGAGCAGCTGGAACCTGGTGAGGTTTTTATTTTTGCTCAGGAAGAATTAATCTCTATGTTGTGATCCCCTGTATTAATTAACTAACCCCAACTTAACCACCCCAAATTGCTCCCAAATTTCTCCCAAATCCATCTCATGGTTCTTGCCAGCCAAACAACTCCCTGTTTTGAAGTTTTTTGTTTTGTTGTTGTGTACAGCACGCCAACCTTTTGTACATCGATGCCCCGATTGGCACAGGATTCTCCTATTCATCAGAATATGACCCTTATGATCAGTCTGCATATGCATCTAGCGACGATCAGGTACGTCATTGTATAAGTAGACATCACTTTCTCCCTATGCCCTTTTTTTTTGCCTGCAGGAGACCTCATTCCTCCAATATCCTCCTCTCCTATGTCACTCCACACAATCTGTTTGGACTTATATAAGATTGGAAGGACTGACCAAGTGATAAGCAATTTGTGATTTAGGCCGTGACAACCCTCAGTCCTTCTGAATCCTTCATTTTGGCAACTAGGATATAGACAGATTTTGGAGGGTAGGTCTACGGGTTAAGGAGCAATGATTATTGATCTTCACTTTGTTTCCACTCATTCAAACAATTAAAGATGTATATATAGACCATGTGACCTGTGACATCACATGTTTACAAAAGAGCCACAGAGGTCGGACTTCATGCCGGCACGATTTGACCCCCATGATATGAGTACCTTAAATTAAGTTGTATGCTACACACTAACAAAATCCTCTCTCTTGAATACTTGCCGGCGCTCATCTTCCGTCAAATCAAGTGTGGTTGTTCAACAATTGTAAAACTATTCATGATGTAATGGTTATTTTCATGACAGATCACAGAGGACCATTACCAGGCGCTGGTTTCCTTTTTCACCAAATACGCCAACCTCACCATCAATGATATTTACCTTGCTGGGGACGGCTACGCTGGTGTCTATGTCCCACTCCTCATGAGGAAACTGGAAAGCGTTTCAAAGAATGTGTCACTGCAATTCAAGGTATACAAGGGTTGATATGTCTTTTGTTTTTTCAAATTTAATGTGTAACTCCCCCCAAAAAAGAGGAAGAAAAAACACCTCCTAACTATTGTCTTTGGCTCAGTGCACATGTATGCTCAGGAGCACATATTTAACAAGATAAAAGCATAATACTTTGCTAAATTTTTTTTTAAGAGAATCTTATATGAGGGTTTGATTTGTAGCTTGTTGTGGCTGAGGGGTCTTCAGACTCAATTTTTGATAGTCTATCCGGCTCTGGGTTCAAATCTTGGTCATGACACTTGTGTCCTTGAGCAAGAATCTTGACCATAAATTTCTTCTCTTAATCCAGGTGTATAAATGGGAGCCTTCGAGGGCTGAGATTGTAATATGCCTGATGAGCAGGGATAATCAAGCTGTAAAAGCACCTTGAACTAGCTATGAGGCACTTACAAACCCAAAGATATTATTGTTTTATTTTTTGCTGAAGTACGTGTTTCAGTAATGTGTTCTTTTTGTGTTTCAGGGTTTTGCGGTCGGTAATGCATGGACCAGTACTGAACTACAGGACAACTCTTTTGTTCACTACGCTTACCAACATGGCATCATCGGGGAAAAGTAAGATTGCTTGATTCTGCAGCCGCATTTGACATGTACCCTGTTGCAATAGCAATAACAAAAGCTAGCGTTCATTATGAAGAACGGGGACCAGACTGTTCAGTTCCATTCCAGCCTCAGTTTGGTTGGCTACATTGGCCTTTTTGAGATATGGCGGACACTATAGAGTGCACTGTTTGGTTGGGTGTATACAGACAAATTTACCCAAACCCAATAGTGTCATGTCCACCATATCTCAAAATGGCTTATAATCGGTTGCAATAGAAAAGTAAATCCATGTGGTTGTACTCTGATAGAATTTCTTGTGAAATTGGTTGCAGCAGACTTGAGTTTTATAACTGAGAGATTTTATAATTTTTTTTTTCTTGTAGACTTTGGGAGAAGCTGAATTACTCTTGCTGTGTGCAAACCAATTGTAACTTCCACAATAACACGAATTTGGATTGCATTCAAGCAGTAAGTAAATTGATTTCTTGCAAGATCTTCATGATGCACTTCAAGGCAAAGTATACCTTTGGTTTTTGAAACCCTTCAATTGTTTTAATCCTATATAAGTGTAGATATATACAGATGTATACAAATGTAGGTACATGCCTATTCAATAATAGCATTTGTAAGGTCTGTGGGGTGCCTGTCTGTAAAGACAGGGAACCAGTATTCTAGTCCTTGTAGGATGTCAGTCTCCGTTGCACTGCCACTGGGACTGGCGTCCTACCAGGGCTAGGGACCAGCCTAGGTGGTCAATTAGAATGAGAGGATAGAGGCTAGGAATGAATGTACTCTTCCAATTACAAAATTGTTTATAACAGAGAAAAAGCAGGCAAAAAGGCTACTAAGCCAGCCTGATGTAATCCCAACCACAATGAATTTGATTTTTGTCTGAGTACAGCTAAATACAACATATAGAGAAGTGAACAATATTGGAATCAACCCATACAAAGTCAACGGTGACTGCGGAAGTGGGGTACCAATGCCACTTGGAATGCCCTCCAAGGATGGATTCTACCACTATTCTGCAGGGGTTCAGCACATCTTTGCAAACGCAAGTTTTGTTCGAAGAAATCAGGAGGTTTGTGTGTAGAATTTGTCTGATTCTTGTATAGCAAAAAAAGAAAATGTTTTAGACGTTTTGTAATGCATAATTATTTGACCTCTTTTTGCCAATTGACCTACATTTTGTTATTAATTTGTCACTCTGTAAAGTCAAGTGGTCAACATAAATTAAAAAGCACTGACAAATGTCCCCCTCCACGCCAAAACCAGGGCCCAATTTCATAAAGCTGTATAGGCAGAAATAACTGCTTAGCAAATTTCTTTGCTTTGCAAAAAAACGAGTGGGGAACCAGTGGCAACAATGTAAACTCTATGAAACTTTGGCTGTTAACCTATTCCTGAGCATAAACAAATCGGAAATCAGATTTATGTAGGAAGAATATCATACCTGCATAAATGAGAAATTGAGCCGTTAAGAAAAAGGACGGCTATCTCATTCAAGAAAAAATCTTAGTAGAGACACCAAGGGCGTCATTATTTAATGTTCTTGAAGCTTGATAAACTGATGCCCTTTTTTGGTGCATTACATTTACCTGTTAGCTTCTCTTAACGATGGTCGCTTCTGGTCAGCAGAGTGTGGGTTCGAGTCCTGGTCTTGACACTTGTGTCCTTGAGCAAGATACAAGATGGGACATTGAGCCGTAGGTCCTCTGTACTAGGATTGGTAGTGCACATAAAAGCACCCAGAACGCTTATCCTGGAAGAGTAGGGGTTAACAATTATAATAATAATAACAATTATAATAATAATATATTTTCTTGAGTACACTCTTTCATAACGGAATCAAATTTTTGCCTTTGAATTTCCCTTCTTGTTTATGCTTTAATGATTTGTATGTGCAGACTCTCCAAAGAATTCCGAAGTGGAAACTGAAGGCCGACTTGACGTGTGTCAATGCCACTGCGGCGACAAAATACCTGACCAGTCCCTACGTCAGAGAATCATTGCATATAACCTATGAATCTCCACAGTGGCAGTTATGCAAGTAAGTTGATTTAAGGAACACAAGCTTCTCCAGCCTTACCCACACACTCTTTCGACCAATTTTGGCTTTCTGCCAAGAAACTTTGCTCAAACAAAGTCCATAAGTCTACTGTTTCTCATCTCCCAAATGCACCAAAGCTTTCATGACTGAAAAAGCTGAAGGATTAAAGGAATGAGTTACAATTGTTGAATTGTGACAGATTGTTTGTCTTTTTGTTCACACAGTGCTACTGTTGATCATGATTATGTAAGACTGTACCCTGACATGTCCAGTGTGTATCAAGCCCTTCTTAACACCTATGTAAGTACATGTAAATCTTGTAAGTACTCCAAAAAGGACCCCATTTTTGTGGGGGAAAATGATGTCAGTTGACTTTGAAACAAATGGAGTAGTACAAACATCACATTATTTATTGAAGGTTGAAGGTCTGCAGAATGGTCTCAGTCTTTATATCGCCGCAGCCATCTTGTTTGGGGAGGCTGGAAGGGAAAGTAGTCTGACCATCTTATGAGAGTTATTTTGTTGTGGGAGCGAGACAGAGACAGCAGCAGCCTGATAGCCTTATTGATCTCAAAAGCTCCAATTTTGTGCCTCCAGTTTAACGGATGAGAAAATACTGCTTGGCATATAAATTTTCCAATAAAAAACAAGAAACAGGGCACCAGTCACAAGCAGTCACAATTTTGAATACATTATCACTTTGGCTGAGAGCCCATTGCTGCTCAGCAAGATGTTTTCTCTTGCTAAACTGAAAATAGGAAACCCCCTTCCTACTTCCCAAAATGTCATTGTTAAAAATTTCTGATCATTTTCATCTGTTGTAGAAATATCGCATCCTGGTCTTTAACGGAGACCAAGATGCCGTTCATAACTTCCTGGGCAACCAGTGGTTTGTAACCAATCTACGCAGAGAGCAAGAAGTGCAGTGGCGGCCATGGCTGTACACGAGTGCACAGTTCCAAGATCAGGTAGCCGGTTTCGTCAAGGAATATGATAACATAGCTTTCCTTACAATAAAAGTAAGTCGGAGTCCAATTTGTTTCAGTAACGTATTTTCATAAGCAAACAGTTGCAGGAGGACCAGTAGTGGACAATATACATCACATAATATTTCGGCAGGTAGCCTGTATCTGCCAAGGAGACATTTGTTAATTCTAAAGTTGGAAAGCAACAAAGCCGCAGTGGCTAATTCAGATACGCCCTTACCAATTGCCTCTAAAAGGAGACCGAGGGTAGACATGAATATAATCTGGCACCCTATTCACATCCCTAGCATCAGTAGTGGTGGTTCTATTGATTATTTATGGCACCATACTAAAAATTGTACTCTTTGTGAAGTCTTTGTTGAGCATACAACCATTTAACCCCCCAAGTTTCTTTCTTTTTGCATTAATATTTGTCCGTATCCCTTTCCCGCTTAGAATGCTGGGTTTTGGACTGCCAGAGATCAACCTTTAGCAACGGCTCAACTCATTTACAACTTCATCTACAAGCGACCGTATTGATTCTGTGAGGTAGAATGTGACGATGGAAATTCTTAATTGACATACTAATTGAAATATTTGTGATTAGTTGTGCATTAACTGTAATTTATCAAAATACCTCTTCAAATTAAAGGCAAAGTTTGACTGCGCATGATTTAGTAGTAGTAGTTCATGAACCATTTGCCCATTGACCCCTTGCGCCAACGTCAGACACGACTTCTGTCTGCCATACTTGCCATTTTGGGAGTCAAATTGACCATAATTTTGACCGCATGAGGGCGCTTTTATCAGAGAATGTCTTGCATCACAATTACAGTTTCATCTTATTTTAACTGCCTGTATGTAGTTTTCTTGCATCAATGACGAAATACATAAACATAATAATAACAAAAATGAAAAAAAAACCTTTTGTTAACTTTTTTTCATCAAGTGAAATTGGTCCACGTACGCCCTCATGCGGTCAAAAATATGACGAATTATGGTAAGCGTGTAAACGCTGCGTCGCCTAAAATATGCACAACAGTGTGTAGCACAGGCAGACACTGACTCCCATACTGATGCCACCAAGATTATTATGAAGATGCCTTCAGGTGAATTGGGTTAATAAAATGCTCACAAAGTTAGGTTGTGGTTGATGTCAAACTACCAACATAGATACAGCTTAATAAGCCATTTTGAGATATGGTGGACACAATACTAAGACACTATTTGGTTTGGGTAAATTTGTCTGTATACACCCAAACCAAACAGTTTACTCCTTTAGTGTCCACCATACCTCCAAAAGGCTAATAAGGATGAAAAACTTATACAGTACTCGTGTCCTGTGATTGGGGAGTTACCAGCCTATGGTATGTAGTGCGCCATGATAAAACAATCACAAGAACGAGCTCCGAAATCACAGGTACCCATTTACGCCCCGGGTGGAGTGAAGTAAGAACTGCATGTTTAATCAAGTGTCTTGCTCAAGGTCACAGGTGCTATGACCCCCCTTGTCACACATGGTTACTGGTCTGCCAATTTGGGGAGTGAAATTGAGTGTAAAGACACTGTGCGTGTTTAATTGGACGAACGTCGCAATATGCGCACCTCATAGTAACACCCGGGGAGTCCAACTACCCAAAAAGTACAACCAAGATATTTCATGAGATTGAAATCAGGTGAATGGGTCAATACCATTCACATCATGTGTATGAAATAATTACAATAATAATAATATGCACTTATACTGCAATAAATAAAACTTGCCTTCTTAATTCAGCATAAAATAAGTAGATTAGGAATGTAATTTCAGTATTAAAAAGCAATGTCCCTAAAAAAAAAAAAAGAGAAAAACACAAAGCAAAGAAAAACAAATGTTACTGTGAATATGTTTTATAAATTTAATACAATTTAAATACATTTAAATGCACAATGAAATATCAGGAAACTTACTTTATGAATTAACATGTATCAAAGAGTTTAACATTCCCAGTGAAATAAAAAACAATGAAAATAACGTGCTCTACAAAATACTCTTATCTTACCTTACTTAAGCCATGTTTGCTGGGAAAGCAGAATGAGATATGTAAGACAAGTTCAGTGTGGATAAAGGTACCAGACTATTTCCCTGGTAGCCTGGCTCGAACAAAGTGTACAAAGCCATAGGTCTACCAGCTAATTTGTTGCTGATGCTAAAAGGTACCTAAACTTAAATGTTCACTTCAACAAAATTAATGTTTAGTAGGTTTTAATAAACCGTATATTTTTTAGGATAACATTTTTTTGATTGAGTTTTAGGGTTGATTTAGTTTTACCTTTATGTTTTATATTACGTTGTCTCTCAGACCACTTCTAATGAATTCTGAAACTGTCTTAAGCTTCAACATAGTAGTCAACTGAGCAATCTTGGTTTTGCCTTCCAATTTATTGCAAATATTTGCCTTGTATTTCACCAAAACTTTTGATTACATTTGCAAAAATATAAACATTTGGAACCAGTAAAAATATTTCCATATAACAAAATATGATGTAAGGCAGTACTGATCAACAGTTTTTTTTTAAATAACAATTGTTTCATATACCGGTACTTACTGATATATATATAAAACTAGTAGGGGAGATGGCCTTAGCTTTCGATCCAAACCGGACCTTCGTCAGAGGCAACTGATATATATCTATATATATGTATATTTACAAATTTAGTGGACAGTTATTTTGTATAAATATGATAATTGGTGCCAGGCTGTAAATACACGAAGATTTGCAATTTGTCTGCCTACAAATTATCAGTGTTAATATGGAATCCAGATTGCCAAGCCCCAAGTCCAGAGCTGTATCTCAACATTTGTTTAAAAGTGAATTTAATTTACTTGATGTAGTTTGTAATATTTTGTAACAAAATGAGAAATTCAACAACAAAAAAGAGAGAGAGAAAAAAAGAAGAAAAATTTTCCCGCAATTACATAGGCTTATCCATTAGGCTCCGCCCCTTCATGCGTTGGACAGTATCTTTGGTGGGAGGGAACTTAATGGATCGGTTTATTTGATTAATTTGTATATTTGCATGTTTAGTTCAACAAATGACAGGAACATTTTGTAAATATACACCACTCAAGAATTGTTAATGACTTATACTGTCACAGAAATTAATTGTCTTATGTACAATAAAGTTGGCAGTGTTCACTTTTGGTAATAATTGTCAAAGACCACTATCCTCCGAGTGTAAAATAATAAACCTGTGAACAACTGGGCTCAATTGGTCATCGAAGTTGCAAGAAAATTATGAAAGGAAAAAATAACCTTGCATAGAAGTGTGTGTTTTCAGATGCCCGAGGCCTTCCTCAGACTAAAATTTTGGGGTGAAAAACTACCTCATTCTCTATAACTACACTAGTTCAAAGGGTGTCGTTGCTAACGTTTTATAATATCAATAGCTCTCCAGTGGTCTTTACTGAGTAAGTTTTTATGGTCACTAATTTTGTGCGTAATTCTGAAAAGGTATACCCTCCCTTTAAATTAATCAAACTGAGTTTGAACACATTTTTGTCTTTAAAAATTGACTTCTTGTGACAAGTCATTTCTTGTAGTAGTATAAATTGAAAGGCACTTTGATCATGAAAGGATAAAAAGCCTGGAGTTTCTAGGAATGCTTCAAAGCGTTTCCATAGAATAAGAGAGTTTGTTTCTCACTTCTTTTCAATGATTTGTTTTAATCTAGGTTTGTTGTTTACATGTCCTGGGATTGCCTGGCATGCCTGGGCCCTGGGTTAATTTAAGCTCATTTGTATAATTATTTAACCCTCCGTGACACTATCGCTCACTTATTGAATAACAGCTTTTAATTTAAAAATCGGTACTCTGTCATTTTTTTTATGGTGTCTCACGAAGAGTTAAGTTGCATGTATACAATTTGGTTACATCTATACATTGACAAATTACACATTACGGGAAAGCTCCATTAAAAGAAAAAGGCTAGAATACAACATCCTTTTCATCTGACAACTAACACCTGTTATCTCCATATAATTTATTTTCCAAGCAGTGGACTTAATTGGATCATGCCCAAACCAAGTAGGGCTGCTGACTGCCCCAGGCAGATTAACTGCTCATCCATTAAGTTTAAACGACCCAAGTAATTCTATGTAAACACACCAATCAGTGAAAAGGATGTATAGTTTCTGAGTTTTTGTGGCGAAACTCGGCAAAATCTTTAATGGAGCTTTCCCGTAATGCATGCCGATTTTGCAGACATAGGATGCTGGCAGAGTTTTCTCCTGCCCCCTTCTTGACCACATCACTGATCACTGAGCCTAGGATGTGTGGCATGGTCCAGCTTAGTATATCGTGGCATATGGGCTGACTGTTTTGCATAATGGAGTTAAGACAATGGAAATAATATCATGTGTCAGCAACCGCTGACCACGTCCCTCGTTTGTGTTGAGCACAGATAACAAATTAACTGTTGTGAATGCGATCACAATTTTCCAGGTAGATCTTATAATCTGTTCTCTGTCCCAGCCGGCATAAATAAATATTTATTATCATAATTCACAAGCATTATACCCTCATGTCAAGAAAGGCACTACTTCACAAAAATGGAAAATAATTACATTGTTATTATTCGGTATAAATACAAATTGAAGAGGCACTGTAAGCTGCGTATAATTATTCCCAAAAGCAGGGAAAGTTGACGACAATACGGTCTAATGCCAAGCACGGTTTGGCTGGGCAATATTGAATCCATCAGAATCCATCAGAATATGGCAGTTTGTGCATGTCTTTGAGGATACTAAACACCAAGGCCTTCCAACTCTGGATAAAATTGGAATGCCATGCCCCCCTTCTCAGCATGGTACTAAGGTTGGACTATACACTGTACTGAAGCAACCACAGTCAGGGGGGCCAAACCAGGGATGGGACTTGTGAGGAGTTTGGGGTAGTTGATGGGCCCCATCTGTTACCCTCATCTTGGAGTAAAATCTAAACGCTTGCATCTTTTCTTCTTATCCTTGGTTAGGGCTCTGATATCTCTAGGCTGTAGGTAGAGAAAACAAAACATTAATAAAGACAAACTCACATAAAAAATGCTTGTAGGGTGTTGCAGAGCTGCCAACATTTGCATCTGGCAATCGAGGAGATTCTGTACAAACAATCGGGGAGATACTTCAGAAAAATGTACAGCATAACGGGGAAAAGTTTCCATAATCAGGGAGGTTTTTCAAATGTGTTCATCAGAACATGTTATTTTCAGGTTTATTTTCAGGGAACTTTTGGCAGAATCAGGGAGAACTTTCTGCAGAGTTAGAGAGAGGTGAAAGCTGAGGTTTTGGTCAAGCAAGGTTTTTTTATAATTAATACATAAAGAGAATGATGCCAGAGTAATAAGTAGTTTATAAACAAAAATGCTCCTCTGCTCAGGTTTTGTTTTTGGTGACAAGCCGCAACAAAATGCAGAATTTTCTGTTCAGAGCTCCTCCGTGTTAAATAAGAGCAATTCACAACACAGTTGGCCCTATACAGTTTGCCCAGGATTGGGAAAAAAGTTGTTTGGTTGACGTGTCGACCGGTTGGTTAGGTTTGTTTGTAGTTTGCAAGCAGAAGGAGCAGCAAGGTTGAATTTCTGAGCGTTATGACTGTATTTTTTTGTAAGGC
Organism: Pisaster brevispinus; assembly: GCA_023634235.1. Lineage (NCBI taxonomy): Eukaryota > Metazoa > Echinodermata > Asteroidea > Forcipulatida > Asteriidae > Pisaster > Pisaster brevispinus. The sequence goes on along the minus strand of JAMKCF010000008.1, from coordinate 7,271,434 downwards.
TGATGAATGTTTTTCACATTATGTCCGTCAGCCATTTCAATGCGAGGTGATAAGTTGTGAGTGTTTTTTTCTTCTTCAGTGGACCGCTTTTGGGGGAAAATGGCAAAAATATTGTGAATCACTTATCGAGTCAAACATTCTGTCGGTCTATTAGATTATTGCGAGGTATTTATCTGAAAGGATGAAGAGAAGGCTTGGGGATTCTTTAACTCACCCTCATTTTGTAGAGTCGTACTGTGCACTCTCTCATCTGGACGAGCCCTTCTGTGACGTGTTTCTTGGGAGGTGTGTGCAGATACCTCTTGAGCGTTGGGATGCGTCGGACGAATGGGATCTCTGAATCTGGACGCAACTATTGGGTGAAATATTTTAAAGCAGATGATTCAGATTTTCTTGATGAGGTTTTATCATTTTTGGGACATCAAGTTACACATATAAATTGGAATGCAGTAGTGCCCTGTTTTGCAATCTGTACACCGCATGCACTATTGCCCTACTCTAGGCAATTACATGCGGATACCAATTTATGAGTATCATTTGTTCTATTGCCCACTTTGCCAATTTAACCACCCTGTTGCCTTCTTCTGCAACGCACCATAACATTTGCATACAGAAAGGCGCTAGTGCCCTCTCTGCTGGTCAATATATGAACAGCACTTCACAGGAACCGTCCCCTCTTTGCAAGTCAATATTATTTTATAATATCTTGACAAGAGACCCCTTTATCAGTCCATATTTCTTACTAATTTACCTCAATACTTGGCAGACTGCTGCTATCAGACCAGGAGCCAGTCCCATCATCCGAGTCGGACACAAAAGAGTCACTGCTCTCAGACTCGTCTGACGAAGAATCTTCACCCGACGATAATTCTCCAGTGTCCTCGCACGGTTCTGAACAATTCACTATCAAATCACAAATGTATAACCAAAATGTATCACAAACAGATTTGATATAACACAAGCGTGATACAAAATTCCTGGGTTGCATCATTCCAATGGCATCTGTGTCACTATGTTGGGAGCAATCTTTGAAGATGGCCTTTTACACAATTCGCACAAGTGTTCAAAGTTTGCGCCCCGAGTTATCCTGCGCAAATTTTAAAACCATGCAAGGAAACAAAGTTTGCGCCGTCACAAAATGGCACACTGTGCCAATTTTTAAAAAGGAAAACTTCAAAGATTGCGCCCAACAGCTTCATTTATCGACAAGGCATACTGTGCACTGTCAGATATCTTTGAAACATGGACTGTTACTAGAGCCATTTTCTAAGGTAATATTGACACGTTTTTGCTTGTGTCGAATTTGCAAAAGACTAATAAAGAACAATGGAGGACAATGTTACTCACAGTATTTCTTGGCATTGCTGTCTTGGCTTAATCTCCTCAGCATGACTACAGGGTGTTTCTCCTTAGCATCAATGAAATCCAACACATCCTGACACACAAACATAATTAAATCAAACGAGTATTTAGTATCCATCAGCACAGTTACTTTGTAGTAGTTTTTTAGGTCTCAATATTTCCAAGGCAGAAGGTGAAAGAGTTGCAAAAAACTGAGATTACAAAAATCCACCTTACCATAGTTTGATCATGTACGTCAGTGGTCAGGCATGCTCCTGTCTGTCCCATCTCGAACACGCCCTGGTCATCACTGGCACGGTTGCCTTTATTTTCCCCGTTGCTGTCTGTATTGTCATGCTCAGACACTTGGCGCAATGCCGAGCGTCCATCGGCCTGCTCACTCAGGGGTGTCTCTGGAACAACCTTGGGTGAACCGCCACTGTGAACAAATTCCCATTCAAAACCACATTGACAAATTTGCACGAGAATGTCAAGCTACTGTAATAAGATTTCATTCAAAGACGAAGTTCAAATCGTTAGTAACAAACTCGGGTTTGGTGGATGAATACCAGACTTGAAACATCATCTTGGAACGCGTCTTTGAGCAAGATACTTAACACTTCTCATTACTTAGAGTAAAACTAAAAGGATAGTATGTCGCGACGAGTATATAAACCTTATGCACATGACGTCATTTAAGTAGGGCGCCCTCAGCGAGAGGTCAAAAGAAGGTTGCTCATTACCCCAGCCTGTGAGTTGCACCTATATAGATAGATGTGCGTTTTCCATTGTTTTATTATCATTTTACCGCCAAGATGGGGGGAGTAATGATGTCAATGCACAACGCTTATTGTTTGACATGAAACAATGCACTGATTTTGCTGCCCAGGCTGCCCAGGCTGCAATCTCCTACATGTAACAAGATAGTTTCTGGAAGTCCTTTAGCAGGACCAGCAGGAGTAAATAATATTTTTTCTTTCAACAGTCCCCACTCTCAACTAAACAAGATTGACTGTACTTTCACTAAACTGACCTTGGGGTGGGTTCCAGGGAGACCACATTGTCCGACTTGATGACTGGATAAACTTGGAGGTCAGGAACCACTGGATTATGAATGACACTCGTCAGCTCCCTCATCTCTTCCTCCAGTGAGGTCATCCCTCCAAGCCCACTCCGGGAGTCAACAGGGACGTATCTCCCCACCGGTAGCCCCGCCAGAATGGAGAGGCTACAGTCGGACTGATCACTTGCGCTTCGCTGCGACGACCCATGGCTACTTTTGCTGACTTGCGAGTTGCTGGGGTCAGAGGTTAAATAGTTGGGGCTGATGTACACGGCGTCGCACTCATTCCGGTTGTAGCTTTTGAGAATATGGCTTATTTCTTCAGTACCCGAAGGTGTAAATTGCCATGATTGTGCTTGCTCCAGACAAGCTTTAAAATTGTTAGGAGTTCCCTTCTTGTGTGGTTTTGTCCGAGGATGGTTTTTGCTGAGATAAATTCTGCTTCCGCTGACAGACCCTGTCACAGGTAAAGATTTTGACATGGGCAGAGTGTTGGTTGAGGAGGCAACTCCTTGAGACTCTCGGATGACTGTGAATCCATCTTCAATGGCTGTGAATCCATCTTCAATGGCTGTGAATCCCTCGCCAGGACTAAGCGGTGCAAGTCCTCCGCTGATGGGAGAGAATTCCTTGTAAATGGACATGACTCCCTCTCTGATGACGGTGAACCCCTCACTAAGTGGTGCAAAATCCTCTCCGAATTCGTCTGAAATGGATGTTAATCCCTCCTTAATAGATGTGAATCCTTCTCTAAACGATGCAAATCCCTCCCTGATAGATGTGAATCCATTCCTTACTAGTGTCAGTCCCGTATTAATTGGATTGACTCCCTCTTCAATTAGTGTGAATCCTTCTGCAATAGACCTGAATCCATCTGTTATGGATGTGGATCCCTTTCCTATTAGATTGATGCCCTTTTGGATGACTGTGAATCCCTCACTGGTGGGTGTGAATGCCTTTCCAACAAGTTTGAATCCCTTCCCAACAGATTCAAATGCCTCTCTTAAAGGTGTGAATCTATTTCCAACAAGTGCGAAACCCTCTCTGATGGATGTGAATCTCTCTCCAGTGGCTGTGAATCCTCTCTTGGCGGTTGTACATCCACGTGCAAGTTCCCTATTGACAATGGACTCGTCTGACTCTGGGGCGGCCCGTCTGGATCCAGACTTTGAATCATTTTTCTCCGATTCCTGGAAACCCAAGCGGATTCTGTCAACCTGCTGGTCGTCAAAGTGAGTTTCCTCACATGTAAGTTGATGTTTTATTCCCTGACCTGATGGAATACTGAATTCATCATGCCGACAGGTGTCAGCAACGGTCCCCCTCACGCCAGAAGTCTCCCTTGATGTCGCCCTGAAGCAGGAGGCACCTTCGACGACATCCGCAGTGTCAGGAAACTGGGGTGGAGACACTTTATGGTTCGTCGAGCCGTACCGAGCTCGGTGGGCCGACTTTGGGGCTGCAGAAGATAGGGTCACCTGCATGTTTTCTCTGGTGATGCTATCTTGGTGTGTCTTTTTGACTTTATCAACTGTGTGCGGAGGTGTGAAATGATCTTGATTGGTGGATTTGTTGATTGCACTGCTGGGAGGTCTGCCAAAGATATCTGATGAACTGGAGTCACCCGATTCTGCAGCAGCTCTTGCATCTACGAATCAAATTGATTTAGCGTCATCTAAGCATGGAATACTTTTTCTACTGAGACCCCCAGTTAAATTTGTTTAATTCTGTTGAAATTGCCCCCTTTCAATTAAAACTGGCAAAGAAGATAAAATGCAAGTGTAAAGATGCCATTTGTAAAATTGCACTCTTTTAAACTTGATTTAGTCGTTAATTCTAAACACCTGCGTTTATTCCTTACTGTCCGATATCTCCATGTCTGAAATGTCCATGTCTTCAGTCGTGGCATCCTCTGCCTCCCAGCAAGTCTTCAAGATGGAGAGGAGGGCATCTTGAGATGGGGCACCTTTGAAAGTATTGAAGAGCAGCTGGTCTATTCCGTCAGACTGGGAGTCTTGAAATTCTTGTGCAATTTGTGATTGGGGGCCTTCAGCTATGATCTGAAAAAACAAAAACAAAAAAGAGATTAAATATGTAATATTAAACAAAAATAATTATAAAAATACATCACATTTGAAGAATTTTGACATTCAGGGCGACAACTTTATTCTGCATTGCAAGGAATGAAGGACACAAAATGTAAGAATTTGAGAGACCCTAGGTCTCTCAAAATTCAAAGCTCCAAATACAGAAAGCTGTTTGTACACATTGTAATGGCTGATACAGTAATCGAGACACCATAAGGAAACTGCCGTGGGCCAGTGGACCTTATCAAAGATAATCCTACATGAAGTATTTTAAATTGTCCTCAGCTAGCTAAGGGACCATCTCAAAAGTCAGAACAGTAGGAATTTTCGAATTGGATTGAATAAGTATTCCAGCGCGTGCACATGGACCATTGCATTGGACTGCTGGAATGTTCCATTGGAGCGTTAAAATTACATACATACTTACTTAGTTACTTACTTACTAAGGATTGATGGGTAAAATTTACAGGTCAAAGCCTTTTAGTTCCCCAATATCCATTTCCTTTCCAGAACTTGTAATTTTTTTCTTTGATACCAATGCGCGTTATGAATCATGTACGATTGCTCCCACACTTTGGCACAAATATGCGGTCTGGCAGAAAGTTCTGATGGTCTAATGGATTGCTGATACAGGAATGTTCTTTAGTGCCTAGAAACGTGCCGTACTTTTGAGACGATTCCAAAACAGTTTTATCTCTTTACCTGCTCAATAACAGGTTCAGGCAGCTCTCTGTTCACCCTGTCTACATAAACTCTAAGCAGACGTTGAATGGAAACCATTAATGCAGGTCCCAAGTCGTTGTCGCCCAGGTCATTGTTCCAGTAGGCCTCTCTCTCTGATGGGCTTAGCATCAGTCTAGTAAGGCGGCGTCGGAACCGGAGCTGATAAGTGTTGATCTGGGACTCCAGCTCGCTCTGGTAAAAAGTGAACAAATAACATTAATTTGCGATGCAACGAATGAGGATGGACTATTCTGCTCTTCCAGCCTCAGTCTGCTTACAATGAGATGAATGGGAGATTAACAGAAATGTCCACATTTTGATATAATTCCAAAGAAAAGTGGACAAGGACAAACAAAAAACATGTCTAGCCGAAACACCCACAAGTAATCCAAGTATAACACATGAAATAAAAACTAAACTTGACTTTCTCAAGCTATTTTTAAGATTTCCGCATTGCTCAAAATGTTGGATGCCATTGGAAAAATTCCCTAAAATCTCTCTTCATAAATGAAGAATTTACTCTCAGTAGGCAGATCACAAAGACAATTCCATGGGGCAAATTTCACTCACCACTCCTTTTGTTTTCAGTTCAGATTTGGGAAAGAATTTGTTGAGGTGAGCACAAACATCAGCGTAGTCAAAAGTCTTCTGTGACATCTTGTTTAACAAAATCTGTAAGAGAGAGAGAGAGAGATGGACTAAAAGAAAAGGCATCAACATTTAAAGGAGAAATAGAATCTGAAGAGGGTTTTTACAGAAACTTGCCTGAAAATTTTCATCAGTGATGAGTCACATTATGCTTTTGAAGTTATTTGCAGTTTGTTTGTTTTGTAGGTTTAAACAGCTATCAGAAATCTTTGTGCAGTCCCTTATTGTCTTCATAGATGAAAGCAAAGAAAAGAGATAAATTTTCTCTTCAAGTTTATCAGTGACAGAAAACCTTTAACACAAGGTACATTTAGCTGATAAGTTTCTCATGTCTATCAGATTCCTCCGGCAGGTTCATTCAGCGACAACACCGTTTCTGATAGGATTGACTATGCTTAAACTTCATGCTGCCTTGACTGGTTGGTCTATGTGCTAAGCTGAATACATAAAGCTCAAGCAAATAAAGGGAAAGGATTTCCAAAGATTACATTAGAGAAATGATGAGTTCAAGGTTTTCAAGCAACAACACTCTTTGGTGTTAGCCCTGGTGGATAAGTTTTTGAATGAAAACAAAAACCCTGAACAATTACCTTTGTTTTGAGGCCAGTGATAAGTTTGATATACTTCTTGATGGGTACAAGATCAGGAGCGATTGAGTGGACCTTTCCAAGAAGCTGGAGAGGGTTTTCGAAGTTGGCAACATCTTCCTGCTGGATGATGGAGTGCACGGTGAACATGGCCACACGTAGATGAGGGACTTTGATGTCATTGAAACATGTGCAGCCTCGTTTAGCAGCAAAGGCTTCATAACAACAACAAAAAATTAAGAGGAGTTAAAATGAAGATTATTAGTTACTGGCTTCGAGGAAGACTGCTAGTTCTAGTCCGAGACTGACTGGATGTATTGTGCTTTTTCATAATGTCTTGTTTTGCTTTGTTCCGGAATTTTGTCAACAAATTACACTGAATTTGACAGAAGTTTTATGTCAATTAATATGATGCCAGGCTTGTGAGAATTTGAATTAAAAAAAAGGGGGGCTTGTAAAGCACATATAATTCTATGTGCCGTAAATGCCAAAATCCACGGTATGCAGAGACTTGAAATTGAGCCCAAACATCAGGAGTTGTCTGACTTTGTAGGACATGGTAATGCAGACCCAAATAACAATTGCTTTTCACTGGAAAAGGCATATCAGTCTTAATCTTATCCCAGTCCACATATTTGGGAGTTGATTCACCATAATAGTGGAATATTTTGTAGCACTTGGGAGGGTCTCGTGCCAAAGACACTCGGCATTTATGGTTTTGTAGCCAAGTTTTGTGGTTGCAAGCAGGCCTGATGATTCGGCCTACACTTTTGTAAAGGGCACCTCTATGAAGAAGTTGTAAATTTCTATTGGTTCTAAAGGTTCATGGGGCACCGAGGCAATGACTAGGGGCATGGAGGTGATTGCGTGCCTTGGTTGCCTCTGTGAAGCATCAGCCCTGGTTGTAGTTTTAGCCTATTGAATGTTGGTTGGCGGGGGGGGGGGGGGGGGGGGGGGAGGGGGCATAATTACCAGCAACTACATCATCCATGTAGTTTTTGCAAGCATAGTCCACAATCAGTTCCTCCACAATCCTATGATCCTCCTCAGTGCTTAACAAATGGCCTCTGAACTCAGCCATCTTATCTGTAAAAATGTTAACTTCTATTACTATACTAATCAGTATCTGTAAGCAGTTTAAAAAAGACACAATAATGTACTGATTTGTCATTATAATCTTTTTAACACCCGGGGCCAATTTCTTAAGCTGCTTACAGAAACAGATTACCAGCCAAAATACAATGTCATATTTACCAATGCCATATGCAAATAGTTTCGGTTCCTGCTTATTTTTGCTTAGCAGAAAACTATCCCTTTCGTAACTGAATTATTTGGACATAAACAACCTCTCTGGCATGCCTGGCGGCCGCATTTTATGACCACTGAGTGAAGCGTGAAGCACACATTGGGACATTCTCACACAACAACAGAAAGCTTTTTATTCATACAACACAATTAACAAAGGCCATTTAGTTTTACAAACTCTATAGTATTATCTCCTTGAATTTTTGAAGATACTGTTTTACAGCAAAATAATAAAAACGTCTTAACTTCCTAAACGTCTTATGACACCCCTGCTGTATTTTCCTAAACACAACGGTTATAAACGTTAAGCACTGCGCGTGTATTAAATCACAAGGACAAAGGGAGGAGATTATCGGGTTATCGGGTATGGGGATGTTGTTGCTGGGTTTCTGGTGGAATTTTTAGTCACTGTGTTATGTAGTGTAGTAGTGTGTAAAGTTTAAATATACCACTTACATTTTCGAACAATCGAAAACGAACTCCATAGAGCGAATACTTCCAAGCCTGTCTCTTCTCTCTGAACTCTGCGGACTACACAAACTCAAAAATGTAGTGATTAGTGACTTCTGATCTTGTATTTGATGGGTGTATGCTACCGTATGCTCTACCGCCGATTGGTGAGTGGATGATAATTTAGCGCCCTCTCTTGACACAACGGAAACAGTTTGCTCGCCACCCCCCCGCCCGCCCGCCAGCAAGACCCCCCCCCCCCCCCCCCCAATCGCTACAGGGTACACCACACTAAATAAACTCCCATAGTAACCAACGCTAAATGCTAAATATTCATACTATTCAATACTAAAAACATACTTAAAGTCTCTCAGCCTCTTGAAAACCAATCAGATATATTTTCAGTCAACTAAACTTCAGATTTCCTTTCAATTTTTTGTAGGCCAGCCGTTTGGAATTTTTGCTAATACCCTTAAAAAAAACACCCCCGAAAATGTGCTTTTTCCCAAACCGATTCGCTGCCAGTTTTCATCAGGCACTCCTCCAATTCACAAGCCAAATAGGACCAACTTTAAAGCCTAAAATGATCAAATCTCTTCAAAAGTTGAAACACACAACCCCCATGTTGTGATAGATTCTTACCATTACACATTCTATTAATTGCATGACCCCAAAAACCTTTTAATTAAAAAAGATTCTGTGGGTATACAAATTATGATTAGCTTGGCGCATATTTTGGCCTATTTAGTGTGGTGCACCCTACACTCCCTCTCACTGGCGAATGATGTACTGCCCTCTCATTTAGAGAAGTTCTAACAATGTACAAAAGCTTAGTACATGATGACGAAAGGCGGGCTTGTTGCCACCCTTCCAAAACTTCATTTCTGCCACCCCCCCCTTAATTCGGGAACTTATCTCAACAAGATCTGAACAACCCCATCAAACCACCAACCCATTTTGATGGACAAGAATGTGTAATTACAAAAAATACCCTTCAATTTATTGGCTGTCAATAAATGGTTCATCACAACTAACATTGATAATGTATCAACAGTCAACACCACAAGAAAAACAAAACACACAAAGGCAACTCTACAATGCAGAAATCACTTTTATTATAAATTCATTTCCAATAAACATCAAATATCAAACTATCAAGTAAAAAAATACTACAATTTAAAGTCCATTTCTTTGTCTGTTAAGAGTATTTGGTAGAGTTAATTCACAATTCAAATATCAACAAACCAAAGAAACGATTTGTTATTGAATTGAAGATCAAAATATAAAATACAATTCTTTGCATAATAATAAACAATGCTTTAAGCATTCAATAACAACTTAAAACAAATCTTTCAGTCTCTACAATTTTTTTAAACTGACATTTCAGTTTTTGTACTCTTAAATATGTATACAGGACAAAAATATATCATTGCGTTGAGTAAAACCGCAAAAGTCGTGGGATTATAACAGCTGTATCTTTCATCATTTCAGAGCAAAATACTGTGGAATCCCGTCTTATTTTAAAAGTTTTCCCATTTTTATTCCAGGTATCAATGGGATCATTTCTATAAATGGATTTGGCACTAATATTATTTTTACTATTATGTAAATGTATACATTTGTTAAGAAAATCAGATGGCCTTACGTTGAGTTGACAAAATTATAATAACAATAATTAATATAACCATATTAACAACAATCAGTGAAGGAGAGAAGGCCAGAAGATAAAAGTGGATTGGTCTCGTTCTGAAATATGGAAGATAACTGCCACTGCAAGGCAGCAATGACATGGGTCCCCAACGGCAGAAGGACAGTGAGAAAGTGAACAACATGGTGGCATATTGTTGAGAAAAAAGAGAGAAAAAAAGGGAAACAGCTAGGATGGAAGTCTTGGAATGAGGCCAAACCTGTTGCCCAAGCCAGAGCAAACTGGAGAGAGTGCACTGCAGCCTTATGGGCCATTCAACGTGAAGAGGATAGATGAGGTGAGGTGAAGACGGTCTGTTACCCATTCATAGCAGCTCTTCCACATCGCCTTTTGTTCCGTGAAACTTCTTAGAAGAAAATGCACGTCCAGACATAAGTAATGTGAACCAGTCCCATGCAACGTAAATGTTGTGAAAATTTAGCTGATAATCATTTCTAGACAAGCAAGAATTTACACTGTGCTTAGAAAATTTGTGCTTTTGCAACTTCATGAAAACAGTCACATTAACCTAGGTCTAAAGCAATTAAATCAGAGAAAACATTTGTCCACACTACTCTTTGCAGTAATTTTTTTGCCTCCATATAAAATCACATACATGGTTCTTGAAGGGGAAAAAACCCAACAATTTTTTAAAATTGTAAAAAAAAAAATTGAAATTTTCACATTGTAAAGATCTTGGTTGGGTTCATTAAGTTATCTGGATCCAACGCCATCTTGATCCGCCTCATGGTCTGAATACCATCCTCGCCGATTTCCCGCACCAGGAGTTCTCGTTTGCCAAGCCCGATGCCGTGCTCACCCGTGCAAGTTCCGCCTATGCCAATGGCACGTCTGTTACAAGTTAGAAGAAAATTATTTTCAGGGTGTAATCGCATGAGAAAATACTGCTGTGTATAAATTGTGCTGGCAGGAAGTCCAGGCTCTGTGGCTCTTTAGTAAGCATGTGATGTCCCAGGTTACAGGGTCTATATTAACAGTGTTTGTAAAGGGTTGCAGTCTTCAGCAATTTCAAAGGAGTATTTAGGACATAGAAAAAAACACAACATACCTTCCTAAACGGTCACAGAAATCCTTGACCGTTTTAAACTCTGCTTGGTCATCAGTTTGAATCGGAATACAAACATGGAAGTTCCCATCTCCAACATGGCCCACAATAGTCCCTATAAAATTACCACAAGATTATGTTACAATAACCATGATTACACATTGAATAATCAGGCTTCACTCAAGTCGAGGCCATACAGCGTCTCAAGCCTGCCCAGTGATCTTGATCCAAATGTCCGAGTCTATCATGCAAGAACGCAGATCCTCAGCACTGGCAACGGCTGTGCTTAGCAGTTTTTGTTTGCACAGGCTTTATGAAACTGTGCTGCTTACCAGAGAGTTCAGTGCTTACGACTCCCTGGTCCACAAAATTGGGTACAGGGTGTTGAACACAATCTACCTTGAACCAAAGAGAGACTTTTCAGTGGCTGAAAGTTCAATCCTAATTTGCATAATGTTGAATAAGAAAAAAATATATATACAGGATGATGCGTTGCAGATCTATTAAATATAAAATATTGCTTTGTTTATTATTTTTTTATAAGTATCAACCATTCACAAAAGAGTCAATTATGAACAGTGTGCAGCAATGTGGTAATGGCTTCTATCTGCCAAGTACAGCAGTCTTTGCTCACCAAAGAGTCCACTATTCTCCAGATCTTGTTTTGTTTCAAGGATAACTTGAGGCAGCATGGAGATTGGAACGCAAACATCAGTTGACAAAGCCTGAAAAAGAAGTGCAAAACCTATTAACAACTTCTAAAAACGCCAAGTGATTGGATGACGTTATCTGCTTCTACTGCTTGTGGTGTGTCGCGGCCAAGCAGTTTAGTGCATTGGACTCAAGCTCTGGTGGCTGAGTCATCAGGGTGTGGGTTCTAATCCCAATCATGACGCTTGTATCCTTGAGCAAGATACCTAAATATAATTGTTTCATTTCACCCACGGAAAATGGGTACCTGTGAGGGCAGAGATGGTTTATGTGATTCATTCAGTGACAGGGGTAATAGTATTGGAGTTGACAGGTTTGAGCGCTATTTAAGAAGCCACTATTACATCCGGATGTTTTTAAGGATGATTAAGTATCAAGTATCAAGTATAAAGTATTATGTCGTGGCGTGGTCGAGCGGATAAGAACACCAGATAGACTCAAGCTCTGGTGTTTCTGATCAACAGAGTGTGGGTTCGAGTCCCGGTCGTGACACTTGTGTCCTTGAGCAAGACACAACCATTATTGCTTCGTCCTTCGGATGGGAAGGAAAGCCATATAGGTCCTGTCTATTGTGTATTTCATGTAAAAGTACCCAGTGCACTTAGGAACCATGACATGGTGCTATGTAAAGGAATAGGTCTCATCTTCACAACGTAGCTCCACATACCTTGCAAGATCAATACTGTAGCACTTAGAAACATAGTATTAAGCGCGGTATAAAGGTAATGTAAAGTATTATTATTATTATTATTGAAGAAGGGCTAAATATTACCATGTATTATCTTGCTTGGTTAAAACTACATGCATGCATTGTATCCCTCCTCCAACTCTCTGACATAATGCTTTGAATCTTATACACACTACAATATTTCTATTATCTTCATTTGATTCCTTGAAATACTCCGAGCGATACCAGATACCCTTGTCATTGAGCCTTTGGGTTGACACACATATGACTCGCTTCAGATAAATTACGCACAGCAGAGCTCAAAATATCAACCATCAAAATTGTCAGATTTCAGAGTTGCTTTCACTCGTTCCCTGCTAATTTCTGATTTCTGTATTTGGGACCAGTCATACATCAACATACCCTCCGTCCGGGTCGCTCAGCCAACGTTGCGTACAGGCAGTCGTGTCGAGCCTTCCAAAGTTTATTTCTATCCTCTGCCCTCTCGGCCCACTGGAATTCCGACCCATTGTTTGCACCAACTATTTCCTCTGAAAATTAAAAAAAAGGGGTTATATAAATAAAAAAAATCCAACACCGTCTTTAATTCAATCACCTTGATCTGACTGTCTTAAGATTATCCTCTAGTGGATGGTCAGGGCCCATTTTCATAGAGCTGCTTAAGCAGAAAATATTGCTTAAATTTCTGTTCTGCTCAGCAAAAATAAGCAGGATACCAGTCAAAGATGGCGCATATGACAATGTAATTTGGCTGGTAACTTTATTCTGGTAAGCACAATTTTGTGTGCCTAGAGCAGCTGTTTCACCATTGGTTTGTTTCAAAGCCAAAGTTCCGAACACAGTTTAACATAGTGTTATCACAAACCTTTACACTTGTTTATTATCGTCCTCAAAACATGCTTCTGCACAAAACTTTCACAAAATCTGAATGCCAACAGATAACCCTGACTTGTAAAGTCTCTTACCAACATACTGGACTTGTGACTTCACACTGTCTTCAGACCCATGGAACTCCAGGAAGAGCGTCGGGGCAACCTTGTGGTCGAGGTGGCTGTATTTGTTACAGGCCTCCATCATCACCTCATCAAGAAATTCTTGTAGATATGAAAGGGGAGGAGGATAGATATAAAGAAACATTGGTTCTGGCGGGGAATATAGGGCCTTTTTTCCCGAATCATCGCTTGAGACTTCGGCTTGGGCTCCGTCATCAATTTTGGAGCAATGTACATTTTGCACCGTGTTCCCAATACCAAAGGGAGCCCGGAGCTGGAGATGGTGCCCAAGCCAAGGTTTGGGAAAAAGCCCATAGTATTGGCTAGAGAAGTCTGGGTATCCTCTGAAAACCGATCTGCATCCTTTATTTACATTTAAATGTACCTGAGCAATTTGAACATAAAATTTTCCAAAATTAGAATGAGCGACAAGCCAACAATCTATTTAAAAGTTCAGGCAAAAAATGTGGGTGAGAAAACTTCCAGGTACAGCAGTGGTAATGCCGGCAAAACTGCTACCCCGGGTATGATAGCTCTTTTTGAATCAACATAAAGTAGAAAACTGGTCATCTTGGCCAATCCAATCGGCTGCAGAGATCTTTCACAGCGTGTGATTTTTTTGTCTTTAAAATTGAGCCTAATTTAGGAAAAGTGTTTACCGATGCGAGCCATTGGTACCCCACATTGCATCACTTGGGTGACCGAGTCAACAGCTTCTTGTATGGAATCAAATGAGCAAACTGCAGCCACCATCTGAGGGGAGTTAACACAATTGTTTGCATTATTTAATCAATTATTTAGCTGTTTATCTTAACCATGTACTAGTTAAACCTTGCAATGTTTTGTTTGTAGGGGCGGGCAGAGGGGAGGAATGCACTCAAACAAATTGTTTTTGTATTTTCATATCAACTTAATTTGAACCTGCAAATTCCGAATTAATGGGCCGGTGCTCTACTAACTTAGTCAGCTATCTAGCCCCAAATGTTGGTGGTCTCTCTATTTTGTCCATATCTTTGTTCAGGGTGTCATTCAGAAGCCAGTCAACCTGTAACTGTTGTGGAGCCAGGGATCACACCCCAAGTTTACAAAACAACCTGGGAAGTGGCAGCCAGGGGATCACCTTAAGGGGGATGCAACTTTTTATTTGAAATTTCAAGTAGTAATCCAAAAGAGAAACTGACTAGGTACAATTTTACCCAGTCAGTTTCCCTTGTGGTTTATTACTTCAGAGCAACATAGCAACTTCTAACTTAATGACCTTTGGATTTTCTCCTGCAGACCTTGAAGTTCTGAGACCAAAAACAAAACCAAAACCATGAAAATGTTGCAATTAAAAAAATCAAAATAGACTTGTCTTGAGACCAGAGAAACTAATCATTGATAACATTCTTTTAAAACAAAAGTTAAATTGTGCTTGCATTGGAAGAAGGTGATGGTTTTATATTCCTGAGGCAGCACTCACAGCTTCAGGTATCCCATGAAGCCTCAGTGTTGCCTTGGTGATAACGCCCAGAGTTCCCTCTGATCCCACAAACAGATTCGTCAGGTTGTAGCCAGCAGCAGATTTTCTTTAAAAATAGAAAAAGAAATGCAGAACATAAAACAGTGGTGTGTAATTTGTCCCAATAACAAAGAGAGAGAGAGAGAGAGAGAGAGAGAGAGAGAGAGAGAGAGAGAAAAGAAATGCAGAACATAAAACAGTGGTGTGTAATTTGTCCCAATAATAATAATATATTGTATTTGTATAGCGCCTACTGCAGGCCAGCCTCTAAGCGCTTAACATTCAGTATTTCCTGCAAGGTATTTGGGGCAACGTTTCTGAAGTATGAAACCTACTCCTTTACATAGCACCATGTAATGGTTTACAAGATGCTGTGGGCGCAATATGCAGCCAATCAAACAAGGAACACCGGGGCGGACCCCTTCTCTTTTCGATAAGTGCACTGGGTTCTTATACGTGCGTTACACAACACACGGGGCCAACGGCTTTACGTCCCATCCGAAGGACGAAGCAATAATGGTTAAGTGTCTTGCTTAAGGACACAAGTGTCACGACCGGGACTCGAACCCACACTCTGCTGAGTTGTAAACACCAGAGCTTGAGTCCGGTGCTCTTATTCGCTCGGCCACGACACGAGAGAGAGAGACAAGAAAGAGAGAGAGAGAAAAGAAATAGAAAAGCCTTTTGACCCTTTGCACTGTGACACACGCAGCAACTGTCTGCCAATGGTTTTCCACTTTGGGAGTCAAAGATAAGATGGTAAGCGTGTACACACCTGCGCTTCGCCTAAAATGTGCACTACACAGTAGGCCTATCACACTGGGGGAAAGTGACTCCTAAAATGGTACAACTAAGATTTCTTGTGATGATCTCAGGCTGGCTCTCAAAACTTTGGCTACTTCATTGTCATTTTAAATTAAGCTTACAGAATTAAAGTCAAACAGCTGAATGTCGTGAATGACGAATAATATGTGAAAGTAAAAATGCATTTTGAAACAGACAAAAGACAAAAGAACTTTCTTTCGTTTTAATTTTTTTTACTTTAATGAAATGGCAAACCGAGATCTAGAGTAGAACAGAATCAATGCATTGTTTGATTACTTTGCTCTTTGTCCTTTTCCTGCCGTGTCAATGATGGTTCCATCAGCCAGGACAACCTCAAGGTTTAAGACGTTTTCTTTCATTGTACCGTAGCGCACTGCATTGGTACCCGAGGCACTAGTAGCCGCCATACCACATAGAGATGCATTGGCCCCAGGATCTGAAGTATGCAAACAGACAAAAAAATAAAAGAAAATGTGCCATGCAGGTTTTCAAAAACTTTGAAACATCCTGTGCCCAATATCATGGCTCAGCTTACCGCAGCATTCTGTGCTTACAGCCCATAGACCTATGTGTTTTACAGGGCACTGTAAGCACAGAAGTACGCAATAAACAGAGCCATAATATTGGACCCTGATCAGCTAAGCCTGGTACACTTATTCTGTGCAATTATTATTACTATTATTATTTATTTGACCTCAACAATTACAAGTACATCAAAAAGCACAGCAAGAGAGAAAAGACAACACAACGAACCAAACAAAATAATAATGAACACAATAATTATTCAAGCAAAAAACACACAATAATTAAGAATGAATAGAAGAGGAGCATGCAGGCATGGGGAGTGAATCAACTGAGGGGAAACAACTGGATAAACCAACAAAGAACAACTTATGTGGGTCAGGAACAACAAAAGTCAACTTAATTACTGTTGCTCGGAAGCATGTTGTCCCGTTGTGTACGAGTCATCATCACCTCTTATACAATTATGCTAAAGCTTGTTCCGAACCATTAGTTGCTACGGTCATCCCAGCTACCAACACATTTGGAGCAACAACACTGTCTTTAGTGAGAGGGATTCAAAATGTGAATTCCCTTGGACTATGCAAGTTGTCCGACAACCATACTTTTCATTTTTCAAAATTCACTGGCATTTCGGATCTTTCCACTCCAATTTGAAGGGAATGCATAATAGCAACCTTATTTTATTTTACCATCATTAGACAGATCCGATCTTTCTATTTCCAATGATGGTAAGCTTGGGTACGGGGCGTGAACTTGGACAAAACTACAGAATTTTTAACAAATGGTAAAGTGTGCTCAGACTTGAGTGCTTTCTTGTGTTATCTTGGTCAACTAAAGTTGCCATTGGGACTCGAGCAGGGTGTAGTGCACACTCGACTAAAGCCACCAGTGGGGCTGAAAGGGGTTCAAAAACTGTCTTAAAATTAGAAGCCAACCTCACCTATGGGAAACCAGAGACCAGCATCCCTGAGGTGGTAGTTCAGATCCAGCCGGGTCACCCCGGGCTCCACGGTCACATCAAAATCCTCTGGGTGTAAAGACACGATCTGATCTAGGTGTTTCATGTCAATACAGACTGACCCCTACACACAAAACAAACAGTATACTGGGATAAGAATAAATTTTCCGCAACACAGCCAGTGAAAAACTGACAAATTGTTGTCATATCAGTTTGAAACTTTGCATGGTGGGAGTACAATCAAGTGAGGTTTGCGGTGACACCATGTGCACAAATCTCTTTTGAGTAGTGGTGGTTCTGGGAAGAACCGGTGGTTTGACAACTCCGGTTCCTCTCAGAACCACCACGACTCAAAAGAGATATACGCACATGGTGTCACTGCAAACCTCACTTGTTTGGTCCTATCAGCAGGGAAAGTATGGATTTACCCCCTCTTCAGTTCATAGAAGGAAAGGTGGCAGAAAAGATTGTGAATTGTGAAAGGACCAGTGAGAATTCAGCTCTTGATCATAAATATGTATGAGGTATAGAAATACCCACTGACCTTCAGCCCTGTCACGCCCCCTTCCAGCCCAGTACCTGTGCCAAATGGCACCATTGGTATTTTGTGTTGGCTGCAGATCTTAGCAACCTCAGACACCTCTTGTGTAGTTCGTGGATAGACGACCACATCTGGTAGTATTGTTCTTTGCAAAAGATAAGATTCAAAATTTTTTAAATATGCAAATATCAGATCATTTGCAACGTGGCGCCCCATGCCAAAACCACACACTTCTTGAAACAATTTAAGAACTGGTCCATTTGCTGATCAAATAGATGAAGAAGAGAGGTTTCGAACACCACCTCAATAGGGCCTATGCGTTGAAGTATTTCTCACCAAACAAACTGTCAAAGGTATCACATCACATCACATTGACATCAAGGCTGATGTTTTGGACGTCTTCCCTTTTAATACTAATTACACTATATCCAAGAAGTGCCTACTTTCGGCATGGGCTTGGACATCGCATCCTAGATACAATTGATTCTCTTTCAGTGGTTGTACTTTATACACTCACTTGTGGTATGACTCATCATGTCCATGCTGCTCACAGACAGCTTCTGCTATTGACACATTCTCATTTCCAAGTGTGTTTCGGAAATCTTTGACAACTGAGGACGGCACTGCCTGCAGGGGGAGAAAACTATATAATAATAAGTCAAGACCATTCATGCATCTCTTATTGATCATCTTGATAAAGAATCGAACTTGCAAAGCATTTTGGTATAAAACATACCTGATGAGAGACTGCACTGGTTGCTAGCAGTCTCCTGGTCCTACAAATATCTGTACATGATGATGCTGGTCCCCTGCCCCCTCTGGAGGCAACGACACAAAGTTTCTTCAGGAGTCTTGAAGATGAAATCATTTCAGGTAATTCTGAAAACAAAATTCAAAGTCACGATATAGCAATTGTCAGGACAAAGAGGTTGAAAAAAGTGTCCCCCATCTTAGCTGTGCTGCACTAACGAGGTACAAATGAAATCTAAACTTTATAAATTTGATGACTGTCCCAACTTATTGAGAGACCCAGTAGTAATAAGAGGAAATCCTCCGATAACCCTGATCTCAAATCCTGTGACCACATGCACTTCAAATACACAAATGGCGATGTATATATCTGCAAAGCAAGCCCGGTGTCTATATTCATTAAAAGTAAAAGAAAATGTCAGGCAAAATACCTGGTTAATCTGATAGTGATCAGAACTTTAGATATGAACGAATTGAAGCAAATCGCCGTATTTTTGACCACGTTGAGGGCGTATGTGGATAAATTTCACATGATGAAAAACAAGTAAACAAACAGGGTTTTTTCACTTTTTTTATCGCTATTTTTTATGTATTTCTTCATTGGTGCAAGAAAACTACAAACAGGCAATTATGATAAGCTAAAACTGCTATTGTGATGCAAGACATTCCCTGATGACAGCGCCCTCATGCGGTCAAAAATATGGTCAATTGTTTTTCAACAAAAACAAGAACAGGGGTATGACCGCAACTGACACTACTGATATAAGTCTGCAAGAACCAAACCAAAATGATTGATGAACTGCTTGGAAGACGCGAAAGAACTTGGGTTGTTTCTGGCTTATGTTGCCTGAGGTATTCGGTTAGTTACTGGATAGGTTAAACTCTGATAGTCTGAAAATCCCATCCGAGCAACCATGCACCCACACTAGCCACTCTGTTAACATTAACAATGTCTATCATTAGGCCAATGAACCCCCCCCCCCCCCGCCTGGAATTTTTGCCCTCTACATACATTGCATGGACAAAATTCATTATTCAATTATTTTCCAGAAAATTTCAACGGGTTCCAAGGATATATCAATAAAATTGATAACATAAAATATTAGCAAGGCCTAGGCCTATAAGTAACTAGTAGTTTTATATTAAAAGATTGCGTAAACATTCACCTTTTGTTTTAGTTGGTTGCGTTGCTCTGTCTGTGTCAGTGAGCAGGTGAGTGTACTTTGTTAAATGTTAGATATGGGATATACAGATCTGACTCCGAGTGTGCAGGTCGACGTCGAAAAATTTTGTAAAGTAATTTTTGCTTACTTTACAATGCTGATCGCACGAGCCATCTGACCTAGGCACAGTCTCAACTATTGTGTGTCGATCATTGATCAACACTCAAATGATCGGCCTCTCCTGCACTCTACTTTTGCAGATCAGATCCTGAGTATTGGGTGCAAATTCTGACCACGACACCACACCAATCATTCTCTGTTTACATTCCTTTCAAACTAACTAGTGAGGGCGGTATTTATGTTTAATGGCAATCCACTCCGGCCGAGCGATCGTAGCGGACAAAATCCTGGGAGGAGGTCTAAAAGCCCCATCCCCGTTAAGTTGCAATACCGCCCTCTGCTGACACACGAGGGCACAGTATAAACACGGAAGTAAAACCGTTTTTGTTATCAAGCTGAATAGATCAGACTTGGATAAGGCAAGGAAACGACGTGCTACAGATTTTATCATTGTGCCCCTTTTTCCAAAAGTAGGGGGAAAATTGTCCTATCTGTGAAATGGCAGACATGAAAAGTGAATGGGCAATGTGGGCCAACGAGCACGGCTTCACGAGTGGTGTTGGTAAGTTTGGACACTGTTTTTGCAATTACTCAGTTCGGGATCACTTTTTGAATTCACATTGTTTTTGGTTGCAATCTCTTTGACATTTTAAACAAAAAACTTTATCAGTTTACCTAATCATGTTATAAAACTCACCAAGTATCCACTGACAAAAAAAGATTAGTACTTTTGAAGAGGCTTTGAGAAAAGTATTGTCACCTGTTTGACCAGTTCAGGATCAGTTGATTCTATTCTGAATCAGTAGCTTGCCCTCTATTGCAAACCAATACTTCCATTCATAAAACTGTCTCTCAAAGACACAAACTTCACAAGTGTGTTGGCATGGACATGGATTTCCTTTCTCTATAGAATTTCATGCAAGTGTATTCAACAGCAGCGCAAAAATCCAGCAACAAAAACACAAAACAACAGCAAAGGCAAATGAAAAGGTGAAGCATGCCTAAAAGCAACATTGACCCAAATATCTATTCTTACAGTCGCAATTTCCTCCTCCAAGTTTCATTTTCTCACAAAAAGAACAATATTCCTACAAGAATTTGTTGAAGAAATGTATCTTAAAAGCAACAAATAAACTTTCGACTGCAGCAGTAAGATTTTACCTCACTGAGTGCGGCACCATTTGACGCAATGAGAGATGCTGAGTAGTGAGTGATCCCGAACTGGTCAAGGGTACGATGCCCCCCAAAAGACGATTTCGGTAATTTCGTCTCCTCAAAAAAACAAGACGACTGCTCAGTATTTACCTGAAATATTTTTAACACATTCTAAGCATTTAACATAAATTGTATTCGCCCTGGCGTTCAAATTTTAAAGGTGAGAAGTTTTAACAGCGTTTTTCAACCAACATTTTTTTTTTAAATAATGATCAAAATCGCAGACAAACTTCAAGAAAATGGCCATAATTTATTTGTTGATGAAGTTTGGAACCTTATTTTGGGTTTGTTGGTTTATTGCATGTTATTCTTCACATGTATCAACAGAAGTTGGTAATGTGAGAAGTAACTTAATTATGGGGTTGTTGCAAAGTTGAAGTGATCCCGAACTGGTCAATGATCCCGAACTGGTCAAATGACTGTACCACTGACTTGAGACGAGCGATTGTCATTTTATTTTGTGCGTGCACTGTTTCCTCTGAGGAGAGGAGCAGAATTGAGCTTGATTTCTGCCCTCTCTACAAATGTTATTTAAGCTGTAGATTTTAGCTGCAGATGTCATGTTAGCTGTAAAGTGTAAGCAATGCTTCATTTCAATAGGTGGTAGCGTTTTTTTTTTTTAAATCTGGAGCGGTAACTAAAAATTGGCCACGTAGGAATAGACCCAGTATTTAATACTGGGGCGCTGTACTCCTTAAACAATTTTTAGTTTTACATCTTCGGCTAGTACAACCGAAGATGTCAACATTTAAAAAAAGGAGGACAGCACCCCAGTTACTGGGTATACGCAGGAAGAATAATCCGTAATTTCAATACACAATCTGAGATCTCGGTTTGTTTTTGAATCCCTCTCTCTAACTAAAGTTCAAAACACATTCATTTTAAGGGAATTGTTTCTCAAAATGTTGTACATTATCGACAGTGGTGTCGGTCACTTCGTACCCAAGTCACTTTGTACCCAAGTCACTTCGTACCCAAGTCACTTCGTACCCAAGTCGTTTCATACCCAAGTCATTTCGTACCCAGGTCAGTTCATACCCAAGTCGTTTCGTACCCAGGTCGTTTCGTACCTCGATTGTCTGCCGGCAGTCAAACTGGACAAGAAACCTTTCATGTGTATCACGGTTTTTCTGGTCATTAATTTTTGGGGTGATTACCAAAGGTGTACCCTCCCTTTTTAAAGTATTACTATTTAGTTAAATGTAGACAAGGTGGAGATATTTTTTGCAAGGTACACTATTCAGAGACCAACTCATTTTCTTATGACTAAATGTTATATGCAAATTACTAGCTCTCTAACACTTCACGAACAATGCATTTTGTTTATTTGGTTTTTGTGTTCTGCACAGTCATGCTGATGGGCGGTATAACTGGAGTGTTTGGATTTGATGGATATGAGTTTGCAGCCTACACCATGTATCCTTAGTAGTCAAACAGGAAATAATGCTGTCCTTGTTTCCGGTTTTGGAGTAGTGTTGCTATGTCAGTGTACCAGTGAACCATGACGAATGTTGAATTTAGGAGAATTGAATGCAGTTCAGTATGGAGAATTATGCAATTATTTTTGTTCATTGTATACCGTTTTAGTTTTTGACATGAGCTTTAAATCCAAAGTGGTAAACCAGCCAGACAGATAAAGGAAATAGAAAATACAAGATGAGTAAACAATGATAAAGGTATGAGACTAACATAAAATTTGATGGATAAACATCAAATGTCGTAGGCCCTGGACAGTAATAGCTACATGTGAACAGGAAACTGACAAACATGTTGGTCCCTGCAAGGCAGTACTTTTTCCCCCAACATGTTCAAACGTGCAGAATTATGAACTTAATTGGCCTGTCTACCCACAAAATGATGCATCTCTTTAGTCCTTAACAAAACCAACTATAAAGAACTTAAAAAACTGGCAAAGTTCTGTTCTCAAATTGTGTATAAATTTTAGAATTTCTCTGTATTGTATTGTCTTGTCCTTGTGTCATTCTCCTGGTTTGTTTTAAATTGATTCATTTGTTGTTTCTGTAACTTTGGTATGTTCTTTCAAGTTGTAGGCCTTCTCTTTTGCCTCAGTGGAGGCCGTACAAGGAAATAAAATTCATTGTCATTGTCATTGTCATTGTCACTTGTCCGTGGTGTTATTTTGGACACATCGATCCTTAACTGTACTGAACATCAGAGCTGCTGGATTCTTTGTTTGTTTGTTGGAGTACCCCCGCAGCCAGAGAAGGAAAGGATCATTGGTAGAAAGAAGGTACTTATCCCCATTCTTTAAAAAAAATAAAAAATTAAAAAAATTAAGAAAAAAAATGAAGAAAACAAATCCAGCAATTGCAGACCAGGAATGTAACTCTCATCGTGACAAGTTTATCTTCATGATAAAGGGGAACTTTAGTTAGAAAAGATCCCTTGCACAATGTGCATTTACACATGCCAATCCTGTTTGCCATTTTTGGAGTCAAAATGTATGCAAAGGAATCGACTTTTAAAATGGTGGAAATGGTAGGCGTGCATTGTGCCGAAGTGTGTTTCAGCATTTTGCAAGGGGTCAATGTCACCTTGAATGGAAATCAAATCCAAGAGTCACATTTTGGAGCAAAAAAAAGAAAGAAAAAGTTTCAACCACAGTGACTATTCCAGCAAGTTTGTCAAGTGAAAAAGACCATCTGGTTTCTTTTCAATAGAAGAGGGGTACTGCCTGTATAATAAAAGTAGAAATTTCATAGATTGATCAATATTTTTAACAAAATGCTCCCAGTTGGATGACACTTCCATAACATTTGTTCCTCATCTTGTTCCTTGACAGGTTCCAGCACATTCTCCATCCCGTAATGAACTGTGGTGGATTCTTCACCAAGAACTACTTTGTTCGCTTTGTCCTCTACCTCCTGTAAGTTGTAAATCAGTTGTTCAAAATGAAGGTCATTACCAATATAATCACCCCCCCCCCTCCCCCAACAAAAAAAGAAGCAACAAACGGCTACAAAAACAAACACCCAAAATCCCAACAACTAACCATAACCAAGATTTTTCTTTTTACTTTACAAATTTTCACATTATGCAAATTTAAGCTTATTAAGTCGGCGTAAGAAATCCTTTACAGTCCTAGCTTCTGAGTTCTGACATACTTTAATTGAGAGATTGTTCGAAATAAACATGATAATTGATAATCAATCTACTTTGGTTGTCTGTATTGGGGAGGATTGTTTTTGTTCTTATTTCAAGTTTATTTCTAATTGGTGTGGTAGGCTGATGGGGGTGCAATATCATACGTTTACGCTAATATGTAAATTGTCCACTAGAACAGGTTATTTATGAATTAAAATTAATTTTAAAACTTTTTTTCTGTGCCCTTGCTTCCAAAGTCTTGTCATTTTTAGTATTTTATCTTTGAGTGCCCCAAGTGATCAGGTGTACTGAATGGGTCACCCTTGTTAAGTATGGTTTTGAATAAAACTAAATAAATTTTCTTTACAATCCACTCCTCTATAGCATGTCAGTTCCGGCTATCTTCACCCTGCCCACTCTGATCGGTGGCGTGTCTCTCTTCCTTGGGGGGCTCATCTACTTCAAGGCTGCCCTCGGTGGTGAAGAGTGGCACGTGGACAGCATGGAGCTCAGACGCCAGAAGACCTTGACCAACAGGCCCCCGGCTAACCCCCCACCACGCCCCCCTCCTCAGGGCGCAGCCAACGATGCATTCTCTGAGATTCCGCTAGAACAGATCGGTGGCCAGTAGAACTACATGAATCAGAGCCCAATTTCATGGAGCTGCTTAAGCACGAAAACTAGCTATGCACAACAAAATTATGCTTACCAGAAAAAGGTTACCAGCCAAAATACTATATCACATGTACAATCTGTGACTGGTATCCTGCTTATTTTTACTAAGCAGAAAAAAATGTTTAAGGAATATTTTCTGCTTAGGCAGCTCTATGAAATTGGGCCCAGGGTACAACTTCATAGAGCTTGCTTAAGCCGAAATTCAGTTGTTGGTTAACAAGATTCTGCTGAGCAAAAAACACGCCAGTGTTGTGCTGGCTGGTTACCATCGTCCGTGTAAGCAAAACTTGTTTTGTGCTTAAAAGCAGCTCTATGAAGTTGGTTCCAGTCAGTCGATCTCACAGCCAGAGAATCGCTGCTCTCCTTGATCTTAACAACCCTAAATCTTCCAAACTCCATATCATGTTTTTGCCTGTTTTTACCCCCAGATTCAGAGTCCATGTCAATGGGTCTGTTTCGGGGGCCTCAATTGGACAAGGTAATAAGATTAGATTAGATTTTGACAGTGAACGGCTTCCAACAGGCCAATACATACCATAAGTAACTAAACGGATTTAAAATAATAAATAGCTTTATAAGAACACCCATGATAAAAACTTTTGAGCTGGTGTATTATGGGAGACTCGGTTGCTAGGTGGCAGACTGAAACCTTTTTCACATCACAGAGCCAATTCCCAGGAAACAAAACCCCAGGAAATTCCTGGGGAATATTTAAACCCCACCACCACCCCGTGATTGATTCACACATGATGCAACTTACCTGGGAAGAGTAAACCCGGGGTTATGTTGCTTAAGCCTACTTCCAATCAGGAGTAGCTATTTCCTGGGAAATGTCTATTTCCAAGGAGTTTGCCATGGTTAGCAATTTGGGTCCTAAATTCATAGAGCTGCTTCAGCAGAAAATTTATTGCTTAATAATTTTCTGCTAAGCAGAAATGAGCAGGATCACAGTCACAGATTGTACATGTGACATGAGTGTCTGAGTAGTGACTTGAGTGTCTGGGTAGTAACCTGATAACCCCGGCAAGCATAATGTTTGTTGTGCTTAGCTACTTTTTTTCTGCTTAAGCAGCTCTATGGAAATTGGGCCCTGCTCTCGAGATTATTATTTTTTATAGTGTGTGATTATTTTGTACTAATGCAGTCTAAAGATTGTAGATACTGTCTTGCAATTGTTTTTATATACACCCACATATATTTTTGTAGTTTAAGAGTAAGTGTAAGTAAATTTCTACAGATTAACTACTCTTGGTGGAAGACCTTCTCTTGTTGATCTGTCACAATTTTCCCCACGAGAGGGCGCTATCGTCCACGAACCGCTCTCATGACACGAACCGCTCGTGTGACGTCGGGTTGACGTCGTGAGAGCGGTTCGTGGATGATAGCACTCTCTCGTGGGGAAAATTGTGACAAACCAACAAGAGAAGGTCTTCCGCCAAGAATACAGATTAATAAGGTCACGTTTCTCTTATTTTCTTAATTTTTAAAATCAAGTATAAAATTGTAGATAAAATGTAGATCATTAATTCTTTTGAAAAGGGGCCTTGTAATTCGGGTTTGTGATTTTAATTGTAAAGTGTTTTCATTTGTTATTGATAATGTTTTTGTAGCAATTTACTTAATTATTTTTTGAATAGGATATTGCTCAGCACTTGATGTATATAAAACAGCACCAGTCACTGGCTGCATGTATCTTGTGCTTATTTTAAGTACACTGATCATATTTTTCTATAGTTTTGTAAAATTATTAATATAACCATCTCCAAAATCACTGCTCGCCACAATCCATGGTTTAATGTAAAAGGAAGAATAGGATGAACTATTGTTGGCATAAATATGAATAGTAGAGAGCTTTAAAAGGTATTTGCACAATAAAAAGAATGAACACACAATTATAAGTCAATAAATAAACCGTTCAAGGTAAAAAGAACTTCATTTCTGGCCTTCTGAAGTTGAGTGAAAAATTCTCTTGTGTGTAGGCCTGTAAAAATGTTTAAGGTTTTTTTTTAACACACGTATAAATCCTTTACCCCCTTCCCAGCTCCGTAATTTCCCAATAATGTTGCGTGCAATTTGAAGCTTTGTAAGCCCTCAATAGGAATCGTAGAAAAGCTTGGAGCTGAGATGTCATCTTGGATGAAATATCTGTCTGGAAAAAAACCTGTGAGAAATTGCTTTTCAGACATTATTGTCTTGTTCTGGTAGGACAACGAGCATGTTTCTGGGATGGTAGTTATTTGTGACTATCCCGAATGGATATTACGTCCTCTCAATAGGTTCTTAGTTGTGTCATCCAAAGATGTTACATCATTACACAATGCCCAATATGTGGCAATGTGTGTCCCCCAATTAATAATGTTCTCATACTTTACATTATTCTTTCCCTGTGCGGAAATACCCCCTAAAATCACCTGAAGAATTCCTGCGATTCCTAAAACAGGGGAGGGGGGCACACCATGCCACATATCGAGCACCAAGTGATGTCTCTGGCAGTTAGTTCTGACTATCCCCCCCCCCCGGACCCACCCTCTGAATAGGTTCTAGTCTTGTTACATCCATGATCCATAGCATCATTCAGTGGCGTATGTGGGACTGGTGCAGGGATGGGGGCGGGAGCCCCCTTTTGAACCCTGGCCCTCTTGCCCCCTTCCCCAAATGAGATTGAAAAAGAAAATGCACAAATAAATGCTTCAATACGTCAAAAGCCCACCCTCTGACCACTTTTGTCTTTGCCCCGCCCTCCCTCCCCATGGAAATGTCATAGTTACGCTACTGAGGTCATGGCTAGGTTAGACCATGGGAAGCTCAATCCCATGCAAACAAGAAATTAGGAGTAGGAGATAAAACAGTGACCTTTAATAGCGGTCGTTTTACAAAACAGTTTTTGTTTTTTTGTCACCCATGTTGCTTTTATGACACCGTTCGAAATTCCCGTCCTAGTCATCGGACCCAAATGTAGGCCTACATAACCACTTAAATCAGTTCGTGACGCAATTACGTGCTTGGAATCATTTTGATGATTTTAGGGGTGTACTTCTGTACAAGAGGAAAATAGTTGTTACCGTACGGAAACATTGGGGGGGGGGGTTGCCCTGTGCCCCATATTGGTTATCATCTATAATAATGCTGGTAATGAAACCGCGAAACCCTCAAAAATGCCCCCAAAAAGGTGAAGACTATAGGCTATAAAATTATATGAACAGAAAATATGAACAAATCTCTGAGGTTTATAAATGTGGGAGCGGATAAACTGAGGAAAACCCACGCAATCCACATGAAATGTTCCAGGCCAATGAAGTGGCATTTGTTTTTTCTTTTAGTCGTCTTGTTTAAAAAAGAGTGATATCCAAGTCACTATATCCCGTATAGTACCGCGGCAAGGTTTTCCGCGGAGCGTTACTGTCCAATCAAAGCAGCCGTTACAAGACCGCACGGCGAAAGGTGACTATTGACCAATAACAAGCGCCGTTGTGTGAATGATAGGCGAGGTGTTCAATGGCTACCCAGTGTCAAACAATGATGGTCGGACATGCCGTCTGCAACTGGTGTGGTCGACAATTGTGCGTGGAATCCATTTTGTTGCAGTTTTTTCGGACAAGAGGAGGACAAAACAGGAATCTGACGGACATGGTGGAGGACAGCAACTTGTTAAATTGAGACTGACGTTGTCAGTAAAGAGGAACACCTGCTAGTATGGCGGCGACACTATGGAATTCTCTGCTTGGTAAGCACAAGTGTTTATTTATTCAATAATTCAGACAACGTTACATGCACATCATACGGGCCTGTAAATGTACATGTAGGTGTGGTACTTTTTATCATGAATTTCTATAGGATGCCCTAGATGGGGGACATTTGTCAGTGTGGGTGTGCTTTCTAATTGTCGTATAATGGCGACATTCAGTTTCATCATTAAACTAGTTCATTGACATTCTCATTAAATTTGTGTGCATGTTATCTGACTTCTTTTTACCGACACAACCATCCTTCAGTCTATATATAAAACCAGAGTGTCTTCATGAACGTCCGAATAACTAAACGACTCGTATATTTAAACCCAGCACAGTTCCTCATCACCTACTTTTTTTGGTATTAGTTTTAATATAAACATAGGATAACAGGCTTGTAAAATCTCAGTTGAAAAAAACATAGATACCAAGTCTTTGTTTTTACGCAGTTCTGCACACATTTATTTAATCAAAAATCTTTTTGTTCATGAAAGGTACAGTATTACAAAAACAGTTTTGGTCAAACGTCAAATTCAAATTTAAACACATCACTTCAATTCAGTAGAAATTATAAATAGGTCAGCCCCATGCATTGCCTTTATACTTCTGGGTTCACAATAATGAACAACATGAAAATGAAGGTTGAGTATTGTTTCTCGAGAATAGGGTCACATACGATTGTTATAAAATTGTTGGCAATATTATATTGATAACAACATATTTTGTGGTTGTATAATTTACAATAAGAAATTTCTTCCAAGCGTGTGAAGAAAGAAAATTAACCCCACCCTTTTTGAGAAACATATGTCAAAACACAATAAGCCATTTTGGGATAATGGTAGGACACACGTATGCTTACTATGACTATTAGGTTTGTTTAAATTTGTCTGTATAATTATACCAAAACCAAACCAAACCAAAACCATATTAAAGTGTCTCACCATTAAGCCTATCCAACATACCTTAAAAAGGCTAATGATGTAGGCTCTAAAGAATGACAGAATAGCCTGTTTTTGTTTGACCCTCCCCATTTGTTTCAGTATAGTAACACTCAGGATGATTGCAAACAATTTGCAGGGTGAACTTTATGTAAACCACTGATTGCCATCAATAGCCAATGAAAAAAACCCAGAAGGTTTTGTTCTCCCCAAAGCCCGTGTCAAAAGATAGAGTTGCCCCATCATGGGGTGGGGAACACACGTTTAAAAAGACTAGACCATTATTGCAAAAAATACTTTGCAAACAAAATCATACCTCACGTTATTTCATTAAATAAATACGATGATATTTACAATTATATTACATTACTTTTTCAATACATGCTGGTAACAAAAATAACCGTCATCTCCGGTTTACCGTAGCAATGTCTTTTTCTCTAAAAATCGCTGCCGACCCAATGTATCGCTAGGCAGGAGTTCTGGGAACCAGAAGTGACAACCGTCGTAAAAACAAATTGGCTGGTGACCAAAGATTATAAACCGCCGAAGCACTGTTTATTCTTGACTGATTTCACAATTCACATTTCATGAATAATCACCCATGGGGTGTGTTTTTTTATTTAAAAAAAAATCATGCATTTGGTACTCAAGATATGACTTGAATGATTGCAAAATTGACGAGAATAAATAACTACATGTACTTTAGTGAATCATTTTCAATGCGATCGTTTAAAGTGGTGGAAGGTTCAGATGGAAAGTGGCAGCAGACTTTAAAAGTCCATCTTTGTAGTCTTTCTCTCAAGTCAAGAGATGAACACAGGGTTTGCCCTTAACTTTTCAGTGACTGGTTAGCAGGACCAGTTAGCTTGTTATTTTAAAAGTCCGCCAGCTTTTTTACTAGTCCATACGCTATATTAGATTGGGATGCTTTTCAACACTGAACTATTTAGCCAGCCGGACCGCTTGGAGAGAATTTTGACTGGTCCGCGGGTGTTTTAACTGGTAACTGGTCAGGAGACCAATGTTAAGGGAGAAGGCTAGAATACAAGTAAGGAAGAGGTTTGGCTCGTTTTGTTCCTATCATCAAAGCTACCATTAAAAAGACCACACCCAATCATTGATGTAACAGCAAGAATGTCATAACCGACCTTTACCACAATCCAGCCATCTTGATGTTTGTTTTCCTCAATTTCACGTGGCCAAACTGAGGCTTAAAAGCCAAAATAGTCAGGCACTTGGGGTGTATTGTTGTTTGCACAATCAGTACATTTTGCACACAGGGTTTACGACAAAGATTGGTCACATTGTGATCAAGGTCTATGGACCTTTTATAATGGTGCAGCCATCTTGATGTTCTCCCGTTCAAATCAATGTAACCAAACCGAGGTTGGAAGGAGAAATAGTCTGGTTCCTTTTTATACAATGAATATTAGCATTCAGCACTGTTATTGGATACAGGGAACAAGATGGTGGCATCATGATAAAGGTCTATTGAGAAATTTCAAACGTCTCTAATGCAGGCTGCCTCAACGTGTTTGTACAGGTAACTCTTTAGAGCAAACGCTTTATTGCATTTCTGGCAAACATAAGGTTTCACATTGGAGTGGGTCTGGATGTGCGCCCTCAAGTTGGACTTGTCTGCGAAGGCTTTGCCACACTGCGGGCAGGCGAATGGCTTCTCGCCCGTGTGGGTGCGTATGTGGCCCTGCAGGAGCCATGGGCGACTGAAACACTTGCCACAAAGGTTGCATTTGCAGCCCAGCTTGTGTGTTCTGGATAGAGAAAGAAAAGAGAAAACAATTGTAAACACAACATTTAATTGCGAGACTTCATATAAATGCAGTTGACCCCCGCCACACTCCACCCGTGCACGCTTTACCATCACTTTTGCCACCACGTAAAGGCGCTGTTTACTCTATGTGAAATTAGGTCATGACTCCTTTTCTGTATACCTACTCGTATAACGAAATCTTTTCCTTCAAAAAGTCGGTTATATAGGTCAAGATGAATTGTGTTTTCCATCACCCATGTCACGATTTCGATATTCTTTCGACTAGTCTGATTCTATTCACATTCAACAAATTGCAATTAAGTTTCTGTCGAAACATAACAGAGAGCACTCTACCCACCTGATATGCATGCTGAGTGCGGGCATGGAGACGTAGACTTTGTCACAGTGGGGGCATTTTCTTGCCTTTTGGTCGTTCACACTACGATGTGTCTGTCGGTGTCTGGCCAGGTTGCTGGATGTGCTGTAACCCTTCCCACACTCGGGACAAACGTGGCTGCCGTTGGTTGTCGGCGAGCATTCCTGTGGCGATTCAGGCCGCAGGTTGTTGACATCAGGCAGGTCTGTTTTAGTGTCCGGCGTGGTCATGAAAACGTTCCGTAGCACCGTCATCTGCGGCCGGTTGTCGGGCGGCGAAACTCGACCGAGGTCTGGCTGGGTTGCTTCATCGGCAGCCGTTGGGGATGTTTGTCCAGGTTCGACACAGGTCGCGGTGGCCGTAGCAGCCACCAAACCACCATAGTTTAATGCACTTGGCTGTCGGGAATGACCGCCGTTCATGGAAAGATTAAGAACCGAGGTTTCAATAAAGAGGTGAGGGTTGCTGGTGAAATTCGATGAGGATGATGAAGGTGTGTCTACAGTGGTGAATTTTGTCTTCATATCATCACGTACTATGATGTCATTGCGTTTGATGACAAACTGTTTGTACGCATCGTCCTTGTCCGTAGAGGACCGGCGGCCCACGGGCCGACCGGACCGGCTGATGTACGGTTTGACGGGCGATGTCTGACAAACAGTCATTGCGCCCTCGCCGGTCATCTCGTCCATTGAGTCACTCCTGTTGGCTCGTGACTTTCTCCCTTTAGGCTTTTTCTTGTTCGCCTGAAATCCATTCTTCTTGTTGGGCTCGTATGGGTTGGTGGTTGTGTGGAAGTGAAGGGGTTTGATGACCCGGGACAGCGGAGGAAGGGCGGCACTGACTGTCTGCCCCTTCGTTGGTGTTGTTGGGATCCGAAGGCAGCTTGGACTCTCAGATCTGTAATCTGTAACAACAACATTAAATATCATCAGCAACTTCATCAACATTCTTTTTCAAGTCTAGTTGAAAGGAAACAACACCAGATGATTGCAGTATTTAAACTGAGAAATTGATACACATTGAAGGCGCGCAAAATGTCGTAATATTAAGCCCGGTTCATACTTCCTGCGAACGCGAATGCGAAGCGAATATTGACGTCACAAATTCGCAACGAATAATTCGCAGCAGTTGAAATGTGCTCAACTCCTGCGAAACATTCGCTGCGAAAATGACCCTGTGACGTCAAAATTCGCTTCGCATTCGCATTCGCAAGAAGTATGAACCGGGCTTTAGTAGTAATCCAAAATCAAACAGCAAAATAATCACAGTTTCACATAAACACTTTTGGAGGCAAAAGTGCCGAAGTTGATCGTTCAGAATGTGTAAATACACAATGAAATGACATGTGGTAAACTGGTGTGCTATGAATTTATTGTGTACATGGATGTTTTAAAACTTGTTTAAAATCATGTTAACGACGATTAAATCAGTTCGTTTCTTTCGATGTAACATTTTTTGTTTTTAGTGAACCATTAAACTTCCAATGTGTTGGGTAAGGTTTTGCCGTGTTACAATGAAATACCACACGGGAGTTGTGAAGTATGTTTTGCTGCTAGCTAAGTAGAGGTCACCATGCAATCTTGGCAACTATCCTTGGGCACACTGCCTTGGTTGACGCAGCCGGCACGTGGGTGTCTTCCAAATAAGGCTTTAATCGCGTGTCACATTCAACCACATTGGGGGAAGCCACGCTTGACCCGAAGTTAGTTGGCGGGCGACGAGGGGGAGACCAAACGCTAGCCCACCCGTCCGCCCCAATAAAGAAATCTGCTGCTTATAGCCCACCACAGGTGTGTGTTCGGACAAAAAGGATTTCCGAATCTAGGAATTGCAGTCCTCAAACTACATATTTCGTTCCAAAGAATATGTTGTGCTTTATGATAGGTTATTACAAAACTTAACTTTTATTGCGATGGAGTAATGGGGACGCATTTTGCATGACATTTGGAAGCCTGAAATTGGACCAAGTTAGATAATGTAGTCTATAGTATAAACAAATTCACGGTGTGAACAGTTCTATATTTTTTGTTTGGGCCTCTGGTTTGTTTGTCTGGTGCCGCCATACAAATGTGTTGATAAATCAATGATTGTTTTGTATTTAAACACTGTTTGGAGCCAGTGACAAAATGACCACTGTATTTCAGCGATGGTTGAAAAGGGGGAAACCGAGCACTCAGATAGCATTGGATATAATTGTGGTCGATCTATCTGTCAAATTCGGACAAAACTAACATGGTTGTTCATTCTCACACGATACGCGGGGGACTTCTCTCATGTATTTATAAACAAAAACAAAACGGGAGAGCATAAATTTAAACAGGTTGATCTGTGTACCTTAGATCAATTCGGGGGACTCATTAAATTTTACAAGCATTGCGCAAAAAGCAGCACCCTGTGCCACCACAAGGTTCACGCCCTTTCTGCGATCGCTTCAAAACAATTAGCCCAGAGGCGGCTGCCAGACAGAATAGACTGGTCAATCCATTAAGCAACATGGCGGTCAACCCCACCTTATACCAAACTCAACAAACAGAAGAGAAACTGTGGGTAGTTCTTTTACAGAACCCAGTTTCCGGAAGTTATTCAATTTTCATGTCAAAGCCAGAGACTGTTTTTTTGCTTGTGGTGTGTAAGCGAAATTCCAGGTCCATTCGGACGGTGAGTCAAATCGGAAGTGTCCTTCATGCAAACTGGTAGACCATAAGTGGACCGATGATGTGTATTTGCTTTTCTCTATGTCTGTATTCTTTGAATGTTGTAAAACAACTTCAGAGTCTACGATGTAGACCAATATTGGATAGTAATGTCTCTTTGGTAGACTTTCTGATGTGTAAATGCACCTGTAATTACTTCTTGGTTCATAATACGTAAAAATAAACAACGTAAAACCTTGATTTAATTTCCGTTTGATTGATTTAACTTTAATTACATTTTAATTCAAACAAATACGAATTCAGACTTCGTTCGGACTGTTATCAATAATACTGGTAATCAACTTGAAACAAATATACACCAGACATAAATATTTCATGAGATACTTTGGAATAAACTTGGATTATTATGGATGAGGCCGATTTGAAGTAGTCTGACAATAAAGAGAAACTTATAAAGCACAGTAAAGTCATTAGCAGGAAAATTGTTAAAAACTAATTGAACATTACAAAAATATAGATAAAGAAAAGCATTATCGCTTTATATTGGTTCTGCCAGCCTTAGGCAAAATAGTGATAAGTTGAAATGGTAAAGTAGCCTAGCCCAAACGTCTTTAGGAAAATGAGGATCGCGTCGATCTCTTTGCTTTTTAATTTGTGATTCATGATCGCTAGCTATAATCTTCACGACCACCACCGTGTTAAATAATACGGTATGGAAAATGCATCACTGACAACCAAGGGCAAGTAAAATGAATTTCTTATTTGAAACAAAGATTTGAAAACGTGCTCACTTTCCCGACTCGTTATGTAAAACGTTCAGCCTTAAAAGTGCAGACCCACCTCTGAGGACAAGGTTACGCCTGTGATTAACAAATAATTACGCATGAGAGATGTGAAGGAGAAAAATGACTGGTGTCCAGCTCAAAGATGAGACATGGGACCGTATGGCAAAGTCATTAAGCAAGATCCGGTTGCCAATACATGACAAGTTTTGATGTTTGTTGTTAACTGTCTTCAAGCACTTTGCATTTTTTGCAAGATGCACATACAAGGTCGGCCCGTCTGATCGGAGTGTTAAAAAACCCAAAGAAACCTTGGCATTACATAATACGACCAGATTTGAAATGGTTCCCATCAAATATTGCTATAACAAAAACCACATTCTGCAACTAACATGAACAGTTTTATAAAACCCCATTTTTCTCACTTGCTTTGACCATGACGAAATTACCACCATTTCCCCATTAAGACACAATAAACTGGAAAGTGCATGACCTCAGCGGACCGAGCCCCAGGACAAGCATAAATTACTCGTAACTGGTAGAGTTCGGGCTTGGGCTTGACGGGGCTGACACTTGATAACTTTCAAGTCGTTCAGGCAGGTGTCAAACTAAGGTCACAAACCCCAACGTAAATTTTATGCAGTAATAAAGATCCCATCGCCAACTGATGAATACGTGCCAATGTCTTTATGTCACACAGGAAAGATTAGTTGTTGGGCAATTCCACATGAGAGTATCACTGAGGCTCGATAGTAAAGTTTAAATACCTCTTTTTCCCGGGTTAAATTACTACAATCACTTTACCGGCTTGAGAACCAAGACCACATGTAGAATTGTCGCACCAATTTCCATACCCAACTAAAAACTTGTGTCGCATAATTCGAGTTGTGAAGTTTTATATTTGTCCCCACAATAGGTGGGTGAAGGATCTCATGGATATGTTTTTATTTTGTGGATTTCAAAGTTCTAGAACACTGAGAGCGTTCTTTGTGTTCTTAAACAACTGGAAGCCATCAAGCCTCGAAACAATAAAATATTATTATTTGAAGACACTATAAAACTTGAATGACACAACTTTTCACTGTGCATTGTTGTAGCGAGGCGTTTTCGAAGACGTCTTAAACAAAGACGAGCAAGTCCCAGCGTTCATTTCCAGCGGTCGTTTTGCAGCTGGCCCAACTCGACACCCTACTGAAGTTTTCTCCTAACAGGCCCGGCCGCAAATCAAGCACGCGTGCGGTGTGTCAGCTCTTCGGGCCCCATAAATCACCGGCACGGGCGAACACAGCGCGTGGCACGAGACCCCCAACACGTACCGATCAAACTTCAAGATTATGCAAAAAAAAAGATATTACCGGGGAGGGAAGAAAAAAAAGACCCAAAAGCAAATGCTGAGACTGCGAATTTTCCACATTCCTATAATCTCCGTGCACCCAGCCGAGAGTTGACTCGGCCTCGTTGTGGCCGCGGGCTTCAACATCTTGCAATTTGTTGTATGCTAGTGGTCGTCTTTACGGGACCTTGGTCCCTATATACACCAATATGTTTTAATCCCCACAGTGTAAGGGACACCCCATCGACTTTGCTGGACCCTTCGCTATATCACCAAAATCATTTCATGCTCAAATTACTTATGCCTTTTTATTTATGCATCTGCTGCACTTGGAGTTATTGAAGAATTGGTTAAATTCAATTTAAGAAAGAAATATCATTTTAGTCAGCTCTTTTTGGCACAGGAACGCCACAATACCTGAAGAATGGGGAACAAGTATCTAAATGTCTAAGTTGAAAGGTCCACAAACCATACATTCCTTCAGACTGCAATATATAACTACAAGTGAACCGAGACTGTGAAGGATGGTTGAGATTTTATCTAAATATTGAGTTTATATTGGGAGAAATAGTTGCATGTTTAAAGCAATTATTCTTGTGTAGAGAGAAGCTCGACGACTGGGCGACCTGACATCAAAGTTGCCCATACTGACTCCTTGTTTTGACGAAACAGATATTTGGATAACCACAAACCATCGTCCACTTCCCCAAACAAAAACAAACAAGATTGATGCGTCAAAGGAGAATGAGGACACTTGTTTCGTTTTCATCGTTGATTGATAATCCACTGGGCAGGCAAGTCCTGCCTGGCAGCCGTGCTCGTGCCGCTGCTCTCCCCATCCCGGGCTGTCACAGATACATGGCCAAATATGGTCGACTTCGGACAAATGCGCCTACGCTAGGGTATGATGTCTCTTTCTAGTCAAACTTAACTGAGGAATGCTGGCTGCTAGTTCCATCGCTCCCCCACCTGCCAGTGGAGATTTGTGGCTTCGTGGCACTGAACATTCATAATTTCATGCGATAAGATCGGCATACGGTTTGGCTTCCGATAGTTAAAGACAGCTTGCGATGCAATGCGGTAGCAGTTTTATTTAGCCTTTATATAGTGTGCCAAAAGAGCACAGAAAAGTTATATAAAAAAATCATATGTAAGACAAGTTCTCAAGAGCAAATATACACACTAACACGGCATGGAGTAGATAATTGTATACACCCGGTGTGACAGCAAACTAAAGATACATTGATACCTCACCATGCAAAGCCTCAAAACCCTACGTGTATATGATACTATATACTTATAACCCCAATGTTTTCTTTGCATCTTTGTTTAACAATGCACGTGCTTGACTCTACGCTTTCCCCATTGCATTTTATTTCACTTAAAACTTAGACCGCTTAAACAACACCTCCAGAAACTGCTTGCAATACATTTTTCACATTTGATATTATGAAAGTTTTAAGCCATTAAAACAAACAATTTTTTTTACGATTGAAGACCTTAAGAAACTTAAGTTAAATTCATACAAGCTGCGTCTGTTTCATGCCTTCTATTACTACGGTAATAGCGGCCTATACCGAACAAATACCACTGCAATCGTCATCCATCAGTCATTGCCACCGTATGTAAAAGTACACCCCTGTCATACCGACTGTGTTATACACTCCACTGACTGACATTGCATTCATCGTGGCTTGTGTTCGTCATCAACCAGTCCGCTCCCACCGATGATGGGCTCCTCTCTCGAACTCGTTTCATCCTCGTTGGAGGACAAAACACTGCTTCGTCTGTCTTCAACTAGAAGACAGGCTGGCTGCTGATGTAAGACGATACCAACACGTGCCACTGATACATCTGCTGATAAATGTCCCCCAAACCACACGCGACCCCGACCGTCAGCGTTCAAGATCGCTGTACGTTCAAGCACGAGATTGATTTAAGACACATTAATTGGAGTAAAGGAATTGCGATACAGTAACGGTGTCAAATTCAAAGATATAGCATTGTTAATTCTACGACATGAAGGGCCCAATTTCAGAGACCTGCTTAAGCAGAAAATATTTCTTTAACTTTTTCTGCTTAGCAGAAATGAGCAGGATACTAGTCACAATAGTACATGTGACATAATATTTGGCTGGTGCCTTAATCTGGTAAGCATATTCTTTTTGCTTAGCAACTTTGTGTGCCTAAGCAGCTCTATGACATTGGGCCCTATGCTCAAGCAGAATGACACTTGGTGTGTTTTGCCTATCGACCTATAGGTCAAAGTTAAACACTTGGAATGTGGGACCTTTTCCCAAGCTTGTTAATGTTATTTCAGAATCAAACCCCAATAGCGGTAAAACTATAGTTTTCTAGGCCCTGCGTGCTGTAATATATTTAATCCCTTACGGGGAATACCAAAAATGACGACCTGCAGGGCCCAGTTTCATAGAGCTGGCATGCTTAAGCAGAAAATATTGCCGTACAATTTTCTGCTTAGCAGGAATGAGCAGGAATAGAGAATCAAGCCCCTCGCCAAAATTCTCATCTAAATGATATGATTAAGTTGACTCAAAGCTGTGTATAAGACTAAACAAAGTCAAGCAGCTTGTTTAAAACCTCATTTCAAAGCCGACTCTGCCAAATTTCTATCGAAGTTTTTGTGTATCAATTTATGATAAACATCTCTAAAGGACATGGGCATGTTTTTTTAATGGATGAGCCACGAAACTTTGGTACTTCTCAACTGGAAAACAACAGCTTAGTGGCACCCCCACCACCACCACCACAGAAATACCAGTGTCTGTCGTTGCCAAGAATTATTTTGACGAGTTCTTATCTCAACTTTCCCGACAGTTTAAAAGAACTACGTCAACGATTGTTACCATGGGAATATCCTCCCCCATCATCAGTGGCTGAGAGAAAGAGCAAGGGATTGCGTCATTTCATTTGCACTGAGGGGCCGGCCCCGTGTATTTCAACTGCGTCACAGGATGTTTCATCAATCTTGACTTCCATGGTCAGCGAGTTCGCGTGAGTATTTGACTTTCGTCAGGTTTTTACAGAAGAGCACGTTCCATTCCATTTCTCTAATTTCCACGAATCAGCTAAAAATATTGTACGACGTTGGGTATTATTGCTTGAAGAGTACATTCAGTCCAGTCATTTAGAAGTGCCTGACACACAGACCTAATATTATTAACAAAATTATACTTTTTTTTTCTCGAATTGTCATTCTAACCTTCAAGTTTGCAAGAAGCAGATTCATCGAATCAAACCAGTGACAACTTCTTGCCGACAGGAGGTTCTATAAAGTTGTGGCCCCGAAGGGACACCAGAAATAACAAAAACATACCCCTGAACAATTTCTTGATAACGTGGCATTAATATCAGGAAAATATGATAAACCTTGACAGCAAGTTGCTCGGTATTAGGAAAATCTAAAAGTAGCTCCATGGACCGTCGTATAGGTCCATGCTTCTAAGGTAGTGTTCGACCAAGAGAATTTCCGGTTGGCCCATCATTACCAATGGCTTTAGCTTATAATGGACTTCTTTGAATTGCCAGATAAAGTTCAAATGGCGAGAGAGCTTGAGAGACACTTTGAAGTAGTGGTTTCTAAACCCACGATCAATCAAAAGCAACAAGTCAAACTTACTTTGGACCTTTTCCACGTGCGGCACAGCTTTATCTATTTGAAATCTACAGCAACGTCAAACCATTTTTTTCAAGTACTAAGAGTTTTCTTGTAATTAAAAAAATTTGTGTGGATCCTAATGCGTTGATGTCATCACCACGAACAGTGACATTTGTCTCCCCTGGAACAGAGCCAGAGTTACAGGTTCTTGACATCAACGATGAAGCAACAATTCACTCGTGAGTCAACGTCACGAGAGGATGCTTTCCTCCTGGCTCCATGGGAATATGTTAAGACACACAATAAGAGGGAGACACAACGGGGTTCACCAATACACTCAACGGGCAACCATCTCGTGCCAGCAAAACGAAAGGAGAACTTGCGTTCAAGAATTAAAGACGTGGTGTAATATCGAAAGAGCAAACTCATTACAAGCTAGTTTACGGGAGTCATATACTATAGACCAGTATCATGCTGCCAGCATCTTGGTCGTGTTCCGTGTACCCAATAACAGTAATGGATGCTAATAGTCATTATTCAAAAAGGACTCAGACCATTTGCCCTTCTAGCCTCGGTTTTGGTTACCTTGATTTGAGTGGGAGAGATCAAGATGGCCGCATCTTGGTCTATACAACTATACTACATTCATCGAAAAATAGCGTTCATGTTTTAAGTAAACATACAGAGTCAAAACGATCAGAGTTTTTAAACGTTTTTGTGAGCTATTCTTTCCTTGCACTGGCCACTTTGTTAAAAATAGTTTGTTAAAAAAAATAGAGCACATACAGCAGACATAGATTCTGAAACGAAAAGTGCCTGCGTACCGTGTTATGAATGCTGTATTAATTACTCGCAAACCGTGGGGTTATATTTCCGTTCCATACGGTGATTATTGTCAATCAGTGTCCGTGATTGTTTCAAGAAATATTTTACTTCTGGATTTAAGTTCCAAGTTGAAAAGAACAGCGTAGTTGGTTTCATTGAATGGTAATTTAACATCATCATTTGTAATGGTGGGTGTCATGCTACGAGTGTTTCATGTCGCTTTACTTATATCGAATAGCATTAATTAATGACATTAATTTTGAGCTATCCCCACGAATGTTTCGTGTCTCTTAAATCTATGTCATTTTTGACCAGCCGTTGAACTTTGTAGCAAACATTCAAACCACCCAGCGTATATGCTAAACATACAGTCGCCATCGAAAGTGACTAGGATTCGAGTACACGAACCAGAAAACCTTGAATCTACCCAAGTGCAGATGTAAATAACCCTAGTTATAAAGGGCAAACTTTGTAAAAAGATAAAGGACAGTCGATTGTCTTCGGGGTTCTCAAAAGAGCATTCTCCGAGTTAAGTTGAGTGATTCCCCATGGGGCAGGAAAAAAAGGGGGTGATCTTGCGGTCTTGGTTAGAGGTTAATTGACGACACGAGCCGCATAACTTTGGAGCTGGGGCTGTTTTCATTTGGTAGCCGGCGCGCGACACCAGAACGCTGGCACGCGACTCCATGACCAAATATGGTGATGGAACTGCCACCCTGCAAATTGTACTCCGTACAGTGTCTTGTGCATTGGTCTGTAGTACAGTGTGTGGATCTTACAGGCGATTGTATATGCCGTGACCAGGAACTTGATGATTGTGAGCTATGTATAGAGTAGAGTCAACTTTGAGATGGATGGAATTTAAAACCGGTGCTTGGCAAAACAATATTGAGATCAAACATTGGGGAGTTTTTCTATATTAGTTTGCTCCAGAAATCAGTCGTCGAACAAAAGCAGTCGTTGAAATTAAACCATGTTTGTCAGTTTAACTTGTTATAACTTACTTAATCACGTTTAGACAAAACGCGTGTTTTGGAGGAAGTCAAACACCATGAGTTAACATTTCTCATGAACTCACACTCCCTTGCAGTCGGTAATCGTTTAGTTCAAACATCATTAAATTGTGTATAGTTGCTCGTATGTTTAAAAAGCCTTTAGTTTGAGTTATTTGGGCAGCAAGAATAATAAGTTGAAAGGATTTTTGTGACGAGCTGCCTTTTCGGGGGGGGGGGTGATTTTCTTATAATTTCTTATTTAACAATTTTGAAATGGATGCCCCCTTTACACATTGTTTTTCTCAGAGGATTGACCTCGGAGAACAATCCACATTGATCTCATGTAGGCCTAACTTCGATACTTTATGACAAGTGGATCTTGTAGCACAAGTTTGCATTTGTTAAACAACGCGGCATTTCAGCGTTGCGGGATGGTCGAATGGACACCCTTTTTTGAATCGCAGTCGTTTTATAAAATATCAAACAAAATAAACTCTTGGGATGTAGTAATCCCAGCTTTGTTTCACTTATAAATAAATAAAGAAAGAAAGACAATCAAAGTAAAAAAGAGAACAAAATGAATGTTCACAATTTTGAGTTTTGTTGAAATTGTTACGTACAAACACTTCGTTTGCCCCATTTACCATTGCAAACTGCCACCTTGCCCATGGAACAATAAATGCACCACTGTTCATAATGAAAAGAAAGTAAAACAAAACAAAAAACCCAACCGACTAACTATAGGCCTATCGACACAATCTACGCAAGGTTTGTCCATGGTGATTACTAGTTTTCCCGTCGGTCATGTTGACGTTGTATATATAAGCCAAATTTCTGTGCCACATTTTATGATTTATTGTTACTAATCAGACTTATTTTGGTTGCCAAGAGACTGCCATCTAACTCTCGTCCAGAGAGTAAAACTTGCTCCAAAGTTTACCTGCTTCTTTTTCAAATTAACTAAACTTTTACATTTAAAAACATGGAAAGACCTCATGTATTCGATGCACATTTGCGTTTCTCTCAGAAGACGCCAACACAGAACAAAAGCATATTTTCCACTGATCAAAAGCAACTATTGTAAATGCCACAAAGTTCATCCATTTTGGGTACAAGTTTATCCAATTATGACTTGAAGTTGTTGTTCGATCGACACCCACTGAACACAATGTGCTCGCTGTGGCATCAGAGTTTGGCATTTATGAAATACAAACAGAAAACATTATACAAATTACAGGGTACTATAATGCAATTACCAAACACTCTTCGCACCGCATACCTTCACGTATACTCACGGCGCACAACCACCTTCGCTCAAACAATTTCCAAATCATTAGCTAAACAGACTAAAAATAATGCCTGCCAAATAAGCTCAATTTCGATTCAAACTGTTCTGAAATTCGTCTTAATTCTCAGTGGGACCCGCTGTGATTGCCACTGGGACGAAATAAAGACCAAATCACCAGGAATTCAAAGAAATTGCGACTTGAGAAGTGTTATTACCCACTTTTGGATTCTGTTTTAAAATGCCGTGGTGTTTTCTGTCTTCTTTGTTTGGTCTGTGCCAGACACCTAGCGTGACAGGACTTCAAGCTCAGCAAGAGGTTTCTTGACCCCA
Source organism: Pisaster brevispinus (assembly GCA_023634235.1). Taxonomy (NCBI): domain Eukaryota; kingdom Metazoa; phylum Echinodermata; class Asteroidea; order Forcipulatida; family Asteriidae; genus Pisaster; species Pisaster brevispinus. Next base: position 7,228,066 of record JAMKCF010000008.1, on the reverse strand, counting down.
ACAAGGTTGGGAACCATCGTTATTGTAAGCAGATAGCGAGTGAACTGGGTTCCTTTTCTAGTTGTCATCAAAGAGAAACCGTTCTCTCCATCATTGCAGTTTAATTTTTGTGTTGAGAATGGAAAATGTCTGGCGTAGTACCATTGTTCTAACCACTATTGCTCTTTAGGAATGAACAAATAAAGACAAATGGGAACAATGATTTATACCATTGGAATGCGCTACCGGCAGAGATGAGTAACTCCTTTACAGTGCGCACAAATAATTTCTTAAAGCAAGCTCTTGAACAACTTCAAATAATGTTCATTTCGAAACACATTGTTATACATCCAAACAGTTTTCTTCTGATAAAACAAATATAGCGTGGTAGGCCCTTCTATTTATTTTTCTCAGATTTCGATTTGTGTTCTTATTAGTAAACTGTCTTATAATAATAGAAAAGAAAAAGCTACCTTTTGAGCATACTGTTTTCGTTTTGTCATTTCCATGAAATTGGACTCCATGCCAAGAGTGCCAACAAGGAAATTCAGATCTCAGTTAAAACCACTGATTATAAAGAAAATACCACCTCTCGGCTGGCTAACGAACATCGTTAACGAGAACCTCTGGAAATAGATGGGGACTATCGATGCCTGGGAACGGCGCGGCAAGCCGGCGGGGTTGGGGCCACTGGGTGGTGTGGATTTCACGGAGACAAAACCACCGTGAGACTCCTCGGATTTCGATTTAAAGATATAATTGGGCACTAAGGACCCTTTCGTCGAGATAAGATCTGGGCAGCTCATTTTAGGTACACCGTTCTCGGGTTTTTGTTCGGTTTTGTTAAGTTTTCCCCCATGAAAGCACATTCCTCGGTAAATATCTACAAACAGCATGCGTTGATTCTTTAGCAAAAATATGTTAGTTTGATCACAAAAAGATGGAACAATCACACTCTCTTTTAGCATTAAACCAAGCCTAAAACCGTACAGCATTGGATGTTCATCACTGATCGTGTAAACCAAATACATCTCCCAGTCTATTATTTCCTTAGTCTGAACCAAATCAAACAAAGATATAGGTATTAATAGACTCGAAAACCTTTTCATTTTCTCCCAGGCAATATGGGTTACATGATAATGTCAGCGTGCACAAATACATGGTTTAGGCCAAGGCATCACTACGAAAGACGGCCTCAACGCGTCTCATGAGCGTGTGAAACAAATTTTACAACGATCCAAAACAAACAACGTCTTGTCTTTGTTGTTTTGAACTTGACTCCTCGAAACGAGCCATCAAGACCCGAAACTAAACTTCTTGCACAGAGGCCCGGGCTAATGACCAACGCCCCGGGCCACTCGGGGTCACAACGGGGCTATATTTCGGCACCAAACTACGTACATAAAATGAGATTCATTGAGAAAATTTGACCGATTATGGCCAAAGTGTTTTTTAGCTTACCTTCACCATCGGGAGAAAAGCAGTCCCATTTCGTTTGAGATTGCACTGGAGGCCGGACAAAACGTCTGACGAGGAAGGAACGAGGCATTGTCGAAGTTGTTGAAGATAAAGGAAAAGAAAAACTCCGAAAGAAACTTTTGAGGAGTTTTATTCTTAACACAGAGGTGGTTGTGGATGATCGAGGACAATGGCTTGGTGTTGTTGTACTTGTTTAAGTCGTTCCCACACTGTGCTCCCACGGTGTCTCAAGATATTGTGAAGTTCCTCTGGTCTTGCATCTGCCTTATCTTCTCTCTCCACCTACTTATTGTCCCCTCCTCGAAACCAGTGATCATCAACAGGCGAGAAAGGGCCACTGCGCGCGCATGCAACAAGTGTCACCCACATGTACCAGACACCGCTGCACGCACTGCAACGGGTTTACGGTATCCTGCGGTGTGCGCTGGATTCCACCAATGGCATTTCTACAATGCAGTGCAATGGTATGACAAGGGGGCAGTGAAAAATCATATTATTTCGGATAGAGGCAGCGACGGCGCATGCTCCAACCGCGGGGGGGGGGGGTGCTTGTTCAAGTCTAACGTCTTCAAGAAAATCACAAGGATGGTTGTTAATGACCCGGTGTGTTGGATAATGCAAGATGGAACACATGGTCTCATGTGTGGTATAGAGTGGTACATTATATGATCAGCTGGTATTATTACGGAGGTATGCGATTGAAGGTTTGTATTGCCAGACTCTGTTATGAACACAGCTCTCGGCAGAAAACCCGGGTCGAGTTTCATCCCATTTTGGTTGTCATTGCTTAATTGATAGGCAAAACAAACACAACAGTATACATGTCTGTGCAACTACGGCCCAGAACCCTTTGTCTTTATTAGGGAGCGAGGTATCACTGCATTCAGCTATAATTTGATAGCACTTACCCATATGCTGCGGCTTAACACCTTCTTCATTCAGACCGCCAAAACAAAGAATCAAATTCTGGGGTTCCACAACCCCGCCAAAATGAGGGACAGAGTGCATTTGGTTTAGGTTTTGGAATGAGCTGACAAGACACTTGAACGTTGCGTGAAAATATCTTTAAAAAAGCGCCCCCATTTTCGAGAACAGAGAACAGAGAACAGAAAACAGATATAAACAGGGGACACTAGCGAGCGTCAAATTGCCGAGAATTTTACTATCATTAGTACACGTTACGAGACTAAGCAAACCGATGGGCTTTCGATTGTTTTCCTTTTTGCACTATAGAATAGAAGGAGTTAATTATGAAAGATGATGAAGATGACTAGGCCTACACGTTTTTAAATATTGATTCCTAAAGAGCTGGATGCTATAAACTCTAGAACAATTTGGCTACATCTGTTATGCTTTCCTTTTAGAAAACGAAATCGAAATATAGGCTTCTATTGTACCATATCGAGGATCACATCAAGCTGCTTGAATTTATGTCCAGGACAATCGGTCCCCGTATAGGTAAATAATTTGGCAGCAATATGCCTACGTTGACTGAAATTGCTAATGCACAAAAAGTACTAATAAATGCTTATTTGCTTCAAACAGCTGTCATGTTGTTTGTGACTTGGTCCCTGATGTACTTTTATGAAACTTTATAGACTATTCAGTAGCATAGGTAGCATACTTTACAATTTTATTAGCAAAATGTACTAAGTAGGCCTATACGTGCTTATTTGCTTGAAACATATATATAGAGAAAGGACAGAGCTGCAAACAATTGTCACTTGTTTATGACTATAGGTCCCTGGTGTACTTGCATGAAAGTTTATAGATTATTCAATAGCCTATATGTTAATATTAAACAATTTCCAAAGGTCTGTCTTCAGTTTGAGTTCCATTTCAGATAACGATAGTTATCGGAATTGCTATCCTCTTTTACTTTAAACCATGGGTTTACCCCCTTCATAAAATTCCATATGTAAAGTTGAATTCCAACAAGGACCTGTCTTTTTCCCTCCCTGAAGTATTTTGTGTGCACTTTGTGTAAAATGACTTTTACCTCTAGCGCAACACCCTTCGAAAATCTTAACGGACGGCTTAATTAATATTTCCAACTTTGAAATGCAGATGACCATGTACTAATGTTGCAATAGACCACTTGGGTGGCGTGAATAAGGCGTGAAAGGCGGCATGTGACCGGCAATAAACAACCGCACGATTGGACCTCACACCTAAAAACTAGCGTTCTGCGGTCGGAGACGTGTGTCCATTTTGGAGACATGGTAATTCCACACAAATCCCACTCGTGGATGTGGGTGGAAGGTCGATCTTTAAAGGGGCACACCGGCTTCGTTGGGCTATTTGGGCTACAAAATAGGCTAACATATGCCTTCAAAGGTCTTCCAGGAATGGAGAAGAACGGTTCCTAAAAGAAACCATCAAATTTTGCCGTTTTTTAGCATTTTTCAAAAAACGAATGTCACGTGATTTATCCGAACCAAAAAAGTGGTTCGGATAAATCACGTGATTTTCGGAGTTAGTTTTACTTCCAGCCGTATACAAGTAAATTACTGAACCAAATTTAAATCTGTTTTTTAAAAATTATTCATGAGTATTTGAAAAAAAAGACTATGTATTCAGATTATTGTTACAATTTGTAAATAATGATGAAAAATCGAACGTAAGATTCGCATTCAGAGAGTCCGTGCAACCGAAGCGTGTTTTACAGCGCACCAGCGTGGGAGCTAGCGGAACGTAAACCTTGGGGCATATCCCGTACAGCCGGTGCCGTGTCTCGTGGGGCCAGAGAGACAAACCCCGAGGCATGAACTCCCCAGCTTGCCGGTCTAGCCGTGAGCGTGGGAGCTTGTCGGAGGGGTAGGGAGCCAGACCAACAATTACGGTTTTTGTAGGAGGGTTTTAGTCTGATACCCCTAGCTATTATCCCCTAACTATTGCAACGTGTTGCCTGCGCTACACACGCGGGACGACGACGGGGAATATTTATCCCATACAGCTGGTCTACTTCTATGATAGCTGCACAATGTCCACCCCCCCCCCCAAATTGCTGCTTTTGCTGGCTTTCCCTTTGGATTTATCGTGGTTTTTCTTTTACTTTTTACTTTTCGTTGGACCACCTTCTGTGTGTTTTTCCTTGCGATGTTTTTGTACCGATCCTTGGATGTCGAAGAAACGTTCTCCATTATTGCAAGTATATAGTACGTCGTCGTACACAGAATACAGGTTGGGGTTTAGTTTTCGCGGTCGTAACCAATAACTGTTTCAATGGCAAGTTCAACCGAAACAGTTATTGGTTACGACCGCGAGCGGACTTCGACTAGGACTGACCATAGAGCAAGGAACCTTGCTCTATGGACTGACGTCCGCTCATGTCACTGATCTCTATTATACTGACAGGTAATAGATATCAGTGGCATGGTTCATGTCTGTTTTTTTTATTTACACGTGAATTTGTGCTTGATGGATATGAAGTCTGTATCCTCATGCCTCGCCATTGTTATAATTGATACATAAACAGAGCACCAGTCTACTTACAACATCGCGCATCATTGCCACGTAAATTGGACAGTTGCAACGGCTGGAAAAGCGTATAAGCTGACCTTTGACCGCGTTTTGGTTTTTTTCACATTTTTCGTTAATTACGTGATATTTTGATGATTTTTTTTTACAACAACCATTTAAAAATTGTTGTCTGTCATTCCACATCACAATATTAGGTAAACAGTAAGCCGGTGTGTCCCTTTAACTATCTGAAAAAGCTTCTGTAAAATTTCGTTAAAAGGTCTGTTTTGTTCAAACTGATAACATGGGGGAAACCACAGCGTTGCGTGGGGCGATGTTAAAAGCTGGAGGCTTCCAAAGTGACCATCGATTTTTGATAAACAAAAGCCGTTGTTCGTAAAAAAAAAAAAAAAAAAAAAAAAGGGCATCTGGATTTATTTTGTTTTTCTTTTTGCAGAAATGATTTTAAATGAGCAAGATAGACTACTATTCACTGCATGAGATGACTTTGACCGCTGAAGTCAAGACGAGCAAAGGAAAGGACACAAAACATGACTGTACAACATTACTGCAGGAAAAAAGTAAGTCATGACTGCTCACTTGAAACAAAGAACAAGAACATGTGGCCAATTTCAATCAACAGCTACTTTTTTAGCTTAACAATTTGCTTAGCACAGTAACACACTACTAAGTATGGTTGGTTACTAGCCACTTTGTACTAAAGTAGTTCTATTAGAATGGCATTAATGCTGCAAAACACTGTTTTTGCTATGAACCCCCCCCCCCAACCATACACCCCAACCCCCCCCCCCCCAAACCCCCCCCCCCAAAAAAAAAAAACAACAACCCAAACACCTCAACAAAAATAATTTCAAACAATGGAACCAGCTATACAACAATGTGAACTTGTGAACTTGATGTCATTTACATATGTCACTTACATATTGGTACTTTATGTGAATAAAACAATTAACTCCGACTAGTATTGGCAAATGCCTACTACTTTATATTGGCGCTGTCACAACTTTGAAACATGCCTCAAAAGTCAACCAAACTCCAACATTAATTGTTCAACTAACAAATTAGCCCAGCGTTTCGATGAAGTTGTATAGATGGTTATAGGTCAGCTATCGCTTTTAAATTGTAGTTGTACAGGTCCTGAGTGTTTTGCTCTGGTCCCCGATTAAGACCAGCCTTAGTGGATCGGCTTTGTTTATTTGCGTTGACATATCCAAATAGTATATCCAAGATCCATATATATATATACCCAATAATTGTATCCAATGATTTTACTTGGATGGCTTAATATTTTGGTTTTGTCATAATTGTTATGTTCAAACCCAGCATTATTTTCCCCACCTATATACTGATCTCGTTTATCAACATTTCGGTTAAGATGCGATTTGGAAGAAAAAAAGGGAAATTAATAATAGTTCTGGAATTCATCTTTGCCATAAGAACACAGACCTTTTTCACACAAATTTCTGTTCAATCTATGGGCCTAAGACTACTCTAAAAACATATTTCAATAAAAAAGAAAGAAAGAATATTGCTTGGAATAGTCGTAAGCTGCTTGAAACCGTCTGATGTGCACCGTATTAAATCGGAACTCTTCAATAATTGCCCATGAAGGCATTCCGTAAATCTCGCCAGATGTCAGACTGGTTCGCCGCAATGTGGTACCCTCTCCATATAAGGGCATCGCCTCGTTCCGGGCACGTGCCTCTTTCTCTACTCGAATGAAACTGACTGAGAATTTCACAGAAGAAGCGCCTCAGCATGTTTAAGCAACTCTTGACCTTATAAGTGACACGTCTTTACAATATATTTGTAAAGTTTAGCTGATTATGTATAGGGAAAAACATAATTTCTAATTTGAAATCATTATTGCTGGTTTTGCAGTTGGACAGATACCAATTTCAAACCAGCAAACTATTGGTATACCGATACTATCGGTATACGATCCCGGCGGGTTGTCATGGAAGGCTGTTAGCCTCCAAAACATTGTGTTCAAATATACATTTATTTATTTTGCCTGTGTATGTAAAGAGTACGTATAAAAAAATTCCAATAAATAATAATTCATAAAGTGAACACCTCTACTGAAATTATACAGATTGATAAATATTAGTAAAATCGTTTCAACTTTGTACAAGTTAAATTGGCGGAGTTACTTGATAACCAGTAACGGTATTCGGTAACATGAGCTGACATTTCCACAGACTGTCTGAACGCCTATACGACGGCTTACATGGAGGAGGTCACGTGTACACAACGAATCTCTGTATCAAAAGGTTTCTTATAGGCCAATATATATATTTTTTATTTCACGGTCACCCCTCCCCTCTCCCACAAGCAGCTCGCAATCTTATTGCGACCGGGGCACGCGAGTAAGAGCGCGCGCCGGTCACCTTGTCCCCGCCTAATGAAATGCGGGATTCACCGGGTAGCGGAACCTGTTGCTCTCCGCATTCCATTGCCGTAAAAGGCAAGGACTCATGCGGTGTCGGGGCTTGATCGGGCAAGTCTGCTCGCGTTCCAAATTATACGATATTACAAAAAGGCACGACATTTCATTTCCCCCCTGTGTGATCACCACACATGAACACACAGAAAGGCAAAGAACAAACACCAGGCTGATCATTGGAATTGCATATTCCGTGACAAAAATATTGGGACCTAATACACCAACATGTCTTAGCATGAAATGATCAAATTACTTGCAGCAGGCCTGCTGCAGCGAACTTCCACTTTAGTTAACTTCCACAGCGAAGACGTAAAAGTCTACTCCATGAACTACAAGTGTTAAAAGGTCCAAAAGTTAATACTACACTAACCTGAGCATGAATCTTTCCACAAATTACCCCAAAGTTAACAATATATTAATTATACCAGTATTTTGTACGTAATGATTGGTTGCAAGCATTGTTGAATCATTGTGACTCACACTTTGGGGCAGCTCCCATGAGCCTTGATGCCAACACAGTAATTATAGACAAGGTAACCTTTGTTTACAAAAAGAGTGACACCTTTCTGCCAGGCAAAATACTACACTGTTCATCTTTGGAAAATTTGACATTCTGAGCCACAATTTTCACACAAAATTCAAGAGTATAAAAGTGAACTCGTTTTGAGATGTGCCCCCTTTCTTCGTGACCAAAAGTTGATAGAAATCAGAGAGTGTGTAATAGCTGTAAAATGTAAAATGTTTATGTTTACTTCCATTGAGCTGTGTACAAATTGTGGCTGCAGGAACTCCAGGCGCTGTGGCTTCTATTATGAACATAGTGGTCCAAACTTGGATCGTAAAAAAAATGTAAAGTTTCATTACTCTAACTTGTAGTTTTCGCTACCATATCCTTGTAATTGTAATGTTGTTGAAAAGAAGTCACTCGTGATATCACAGTCCAATTTGTATGGGACTGCTTATTAGCACATAAGCAAAACAATTCTAGGTTACCAGTAATATTGATACGTCGTTGGTGGATGGTGCCCACTAATTTGTATATTTTTTTTATTGCGGAGGCGATTTGAATTTTTAGTATTGAAGAGTGAGTAACTAAGGAAATATTATATAGGATTTGAAGCATTGTATGGTGAGGTATAACGTTTACAAATTTTTTGGATTGTGGTTACCCCATGTATCTACGTTGTTGTGGTTCTTTGAGAATTTGTCTTGCTATTTATTCTGCTGCCGCCGACTGCCGAGTAAATTTCGGAAATCGGGAAAATAGTACTTAGTTCTGAAAAGAACTGTCCTGCTTATTAACTACTACCTGGGCGGGGGTGCGGCCAGGACTACTGTATACTTTTGCCTAGTGTATCGAGGGGACTTCTCGTTATTACCGTCACTGCCGCGGAGTTAATTGGTCCCAACGTTTCGACTAGCCTGCTCTATAGTCATCGTCAGGAGATATTGTTCCCCAAAAGGTTGATACCGCGGGCAGAGGAGGCTAAAATTTACCAAAGGAACAAACACATTTTTGACGTGTTTATAGAAGAATAACTTGATTTTAAAGATAGAGGGTAGAGTTTGTCATTACTCTTCAATCTGAAAGCTCATTATAAAGTTCATACCAGTATTTGAAGGTCGTAGCTTTATGGGATTGTTGAAAAGGAAAGTATTATTGCTCCTGTTTTTTGTACTTTCAGCCTGTGCAGTTTGCGTCCATTTTGCCTATTTTGTTTACAATACAATAAGGCCCCTTCCCCAAGATAGGATTCTAGCCTGTCATTCATGGATGTGTATTAATTTTGACTGGCGATTTATTCGGATGAAAAACTTAACGGCAAGCCCCGTATTTTTTTTTAGAAGAAAAAGACAGGGCCTAGTTGTCACCAACTGTGTTTTATTTGATTTCAAATGGTCAAGAGACTTCTAGATACTTTTTGAGTGTTATTTGTTCGAACATTTAGCATCTAACGTTGGTTGATTTGTGGACTGCTGGGGTACACCCGTTCTTATCATATATCACTAAAAAAATTATAAAAACATCGTTAGGCTATGGAGGTTCAATTTCTGCCTCCATGGTTAGGCCCACTCCGTTTTTTAGTTCACCTTGTAATAATTATTTTGTCGTTCGATGAAAATAATGAGCGTCGTGACGAGCGCCCTCTAGAGTTTGCCCAAAAAATGTAACAAACTCTCGTCTTCAAAATGGCGTCAAATCAACGTGCTGCTGGCTGGCCTAAATACAACCGAAATGACCGGCTAGATAGCAGCACAAGTTCGCTCTCTGTACCTGTGAAGAACGATAACTACGTACCGAGGGAAAGAACTGCTGTTCTGTGAGTATTACTTGGTTTTTGATTTCAAAGATAGAGCGAAAAGGAGTCGGTGAAAATGGAATAGAAAGCCAGTACTCGGACTCGGGTGTCACTGTGCTGCGTGCAGTGAGATGTGTGACTCTCTCTCTCTCTCTCTCTGACCATGGAGATTTTCTTCCTCCATGCTCTGACTGAGCACTGTCTGAGATTATGAGAAGAAAGTGAGGCCGAGTGAGATTGAGCAAGTGTGTATGACTGTAGTGTGACTGTATGAGATGTGTATTGCATGGAATTAGAGGGGAGTGCTTACTGCTTGCATGTTTTTAATTGTGAATGCATACTATTAGTTACTACATGATGACAATGACATGATGAGCAATACAAAGCAATGCACATTGTCTACAGTCTAGGCCTATGTATCACATCTGTTGTTAAAATTGAAATTTATGAAGTACATGGTCCAATGCAATCACCACTTTTTCACTCTGAGTTAATGTCTTGTATAATTTATTTGAAGAACCAAATATAATAATTGCCTGGGTAGATGACTTGATCTCCATCTGTGATATATTCATTTAGAACACTTAAATAAAACATCAAGAAAATATTTTATGGAAAAAAAATTACCCAAGACTGATCCAGCTAACAATATAGGCTACCCCCAAAATATTCCCAAAATATTGAAATATTTTACTTTATTTAAGTTCAATTTCTATGATTCATATTTCTGTGATTTAATTGTTTTCTCAATAGTATTAGTATTCAGGGCATGTAATAAACTATCTGAAGGAAGAGTTGAATTTGGTTTATGAAGGGCAAGTTAGGAACTATGATTATAAAGTGGAAAAGTAAGAATTTAAGTGAATAAATGCAATTGCAGATGCAGAATTTGTGGACTCATAATATTTATCATGCTGTTGGAATTTTTCTTTCAATACCATGACAGATACCCACTGACAAACTACACATTCGGCACGAAGGAACCTCTGTATGAGAAAGATGCTTCAGTGTCTGCCAGATTTCAACGCATGAGAGATGACTTTGATAAGATTGGCACCCGTCGGTCAGTAGAGGGTGTGCTCATCGTTCATGAACATGGCTTGCCACATGTTCTACTGTTGCAGCTCGGTACGACGTTCTTCAAATTGTAAGTGTCATGTTTGTCTTGGTAAATCACAATTTGAAGGCACTGACATCATTATTTGGTTTTGCATATTAAGCTCAGTTCAGGTATTGTTTCAGGGAGACTACAACAGTTTTATTGTCCCATTTCACTGTCTTTTTTCACCCCTGGTATGCAAATGTATCATTCCAAATGCTTTGAAAATCAAGCGTTGTATTATATTAATTTGTAAGTGTGGTTTTTTTTGCATTCAGACCAGGAGGGGAGCTTGCTTCTGGGGAAGATGAAGTTGATGGACTAAAGAGACTTATGACAGAGGTTTGTAATTTGCACGTGTTTCCATATATGCTAAAGTATTGGCATTTTCTGACTGCACTTATTTTATAGTGGCAGATTACGTAAACCCAACTTACTCTCGCCATCTACATTGTTACATTTATCCGCACATTTGTTGCCACCCGACAGTTAACCACTTACTGCCAGAAATTCAAAAATTTGTATGTGCTCTCCCATGAGATTAAGTTTTGGAATTTCAAGAAAAATTTTCATTTTGAGAATTTCATTGCTAAAATAAAACCATGACTAAACCGAGTAAAGACAACAAACGTTCTCGTAAAATGCTTTTATTCTCTTTTGATCGGCCATCATGGTATTCTGAAATTGGACCTACCTTTCACTCCCATGCCAAATACAATGTTAAGTACTAGTGGTAGCTTATCTTGTAATCCTTATTTGTAATACAAAAGGACATAGGTCTGGAATTGTCGATTAAACAATAATTCCTGGAAAAAGGGAGAATTGAGGCATGAATTCTAGCACCCTTTGTTCCTCATTGTAATGGAAAAACAAATCGTACGGTGATAAGTGCATGCACTGTGCAGCATTCTGCAGTGTTCTGCTGGCCAAATGCTAGTTAAAGCACCTGAGGACCCATCAAAATTCTCTCCAAGTGGTCCGGCTGGCTAGTTCAGTGTAGAAAAGCCTCTCTAAAAGCCATATTTTTTGAGATAATAATGCCAGAGATGCGTGTCATTCGTGGGTAGGAGGGGCGGTAAGACGAAGCCCGAGGGCCATTCGTATCCACCGAATAGCCGTACACCGAGGGCATTATGCGACTTAACCTCTACCTGTGACGTCATGCTATTGTTCCAGCGCTCCATTATTTCGCATGAATGGCGTGATATTGTTTAATACGTGCCCTTCGCGCCATTTGTGCAATAATGGAGTGATGGAACAGTAGCATGACGTCACAGGTGGAGGTTAACATGAACTATGGACCAGTGAAGAAACTGTTGGACCTGTGACATGACAACTAACTGGTCCTGCTGGCAAGTCACTGAAAAAGTGAAGGGCAAACCGTGGCGTCACAATGGAATGTTCAGGCCATTGACTTCAAACCCAAATAGTTGTTCCAGCTTATACTCTGTCAGTGGCATCCCAGGCACAGTTTTAAAACTTGTTATCAGTCATCTGTTTTCTTGTCTGTGAATATTGTGTTGTGTCCACATTTTCCAGCGTCAACTGGTCAAAGCATTTAAACCCGATGTGAAGGCCAATTACAACAATTTTATCATTTTATCGGGATTATGTAAACTGGCAGGAAAGCAAGAGGATACTTGGAAGAATTTTGATCAAAACAGTCTCACATCGTCTTACTTTTTGTTTTGTGCTTTTTCCTTTCCTTTCAGATTCTAGGAAGGCAAGATGGTATTCAGCAGGACTGGATGGTTGAAGATGTGATTGCCAACTGGTACCGTCCAAACTTTGAGCCTCCCCAGGTTAGTAAACACAGACGGCTCTCACATCCTTTGAAAGTGTGCATTCAGTATATTATAAAGACATGTCTACTGTCTGGCTTGCTTTTTTTGGATATTTGGCATTGGTTTTGGATTTTTTTTGTGCCAGTCCTTCACTACAGACCTAGTGAATTGAAGACAGCAGAATACTACCGAGCTTTACATAAACCAGCTGTACTATACTAGCTTAACCACTTCAAGTTGGTATTCTGTAAAATTTTCTGTGCCCTCCCGCCATACTATTTTTCAGAAGTTGTTGGAGCTTCTTGAGTAATTGTTTCCCTATAAAAAATGTTATTGCCACAATGAAACCCTATAAACTTGACAAAGAAAAGACAACGATCAGCTCAGAGATTTGATGTTTTGGTGTGAGGAAATTGAGTAGACACTCGCCGTGATTTGCAGAACCTTGGCTGAATGCCACAGCCAAAAATACTGCCAAGGCATTGCTGTAATCTCAGAATGCGCAGACTTACCTGCTATTGAGCTGATTATAATGACAAAAAATAGTGGCAGCCTGTCCATTCTCATATGCCACATTTGTACAACAAGGACAAAGGTCTGAATCAACGAGGGGAGGGAAAGGATTCACAATAACCCCCAGAAAGAGATTTTGTCTCTCAAAGTGTTCCAGCTGGCTAGTTCATTGCTATTCATGAACCATTTAAACCACTGCTTGCACAGGTCTCTTTTGTATTGCTTAAAATTTAAGGCCTGTACAAAGGACATTGTTGAAATAAAACCGTATCATATAGATTAGTGAAAAAGCTAGGGACTAGTGAATCAACAACCTTATTGGTCTCGCTGGCTCGCTGGCCCAATATTCAGCTGACTCTGCTTGCCATCGTATCCAAACTTTCACTTTTAGCTCCTAAAAGGTGTTACCTATACCTTCAAATTTAGTTTTTTTATAGGATTGAGGGTTTACTGCCTTTAATCTCCCGATTAACAGCGCTCATCTTGCAACAGACCTTTATCATGGTGCGGCTATCTTGATTTTCTCCCATTCAACTCAATGTAACCAAATTGAGGCTAGAAGGGGAAATAGTCTGGTTCTGGTTCATTGTACAGTGAATATTTGCACCCATTACTGTTTTGGGATACAAGGAACATGACTAAGATGGTGGCAGCATATAAATAATGGTCTGCTGGTAGCCATTAAAATTAGTTTGCTGATTATTTTATTTTTGATGTCCACAGTATCCATACATCCCTGCACACATCACAAAGCCAAAAGAACATAAAAGACTCTATTTTGTACAGCTTCAAGAGAAAGGTAAATATAGCCCTCTGCATTTAATATCTGTTTTATATAACTCGCAAATAGATTCTTGCCATTTGAAAATTGTTCTCAATCATTACAGAAATAGACACAGAAACTCTTCCACCCCACACTCTGAAAACTCTAAAAAAATCCCTTTTGAATAGTGTTGACGATGCATAAAAGGTTGGTGTCTACATAGATGTAGACACCAACCTTTTCTGCAATGACACAACATTGGCTTATGTGGACGAATGAATGGGAACAATTGTTATTGAGAACGACGCTGAGAATTTAGCATAAAAAGTTGACATAACATCCTATATTTCTTTTCATATACGACGGTTACGACGGTCCAATGTCGTGTCAGTAAATACATGGCAATATAAAGAATGACATATGATGTGCGTTCCACCAATCAAACGAAAAAGGATCTATTTATGTGTTACATAATAATATTTGGTGTATAATCATAGTGCTAGTTTGGTAATTATCATTTCCTTCTCTATCAAAGTCAAAGAAATAGAATTTGAACCCCCCCCCCCCTTAAAACCCTTCTTACTTATTTTGATGGCCGCAGTCGAAACAATCTGTATTTGAGCGTCACAATGTCTTTGGTGCTCACTAAACATGATAGAAAATTGCATATGTTGATTGTATGGTGTGTTTATCGGAAATGAGAGGATGTTAGCAAATTTACTCATTCAAAAAACAATGGTTTACCTTCCCTTTTCTTCCCCTTTGAGTGAATTAGTTTCTCCAATTTTCCCACAATACGTCAAACTTGGTAAATATACAGCAAAAAACTTAGAAATTTTCTCTTGCCAGATCTTTTGCGTGAAATCATAACAATCTGTTTTAATTTCTACTGTTCATATCATAAATGTCGGTACTCATACTTTATCTTATCAATGACCCTTCTACTCTCTGTATAATATTGATCTTTATGATGTACTATTAATTATTAACGATACCTTGTTGGTGAGAAAATAACCATTTCTTCTGACTAACTGTTCTGTTTTCACGAACAGCCCTGTTTGCCGTTCCAAGAAACTACAAGCTGGTAGCTGCCCCGTTGTTTGAACTCTACGATAACGCACCGGGCTACGGCCCGATCATATCCAGTTTACCACAGTTATTAAGCAGGTAGGTCAAACTCTCTTACAGTCACTTGAGGTCATTTGGGGGTCAACTAAGAACACTGCTTGAGGTTGTAAAGTAAAACTAAAATTTAACATAGGAATTGTAATGTGAGGTTTGTTTGAATGTGTTTTTTATGTTGAACCACTTTCTATAAGTGCTTTCTGGCTGGATTCATGTGGTAAAACTTTCAACCTGCAATTTATAAGCCCTTTAAAAAACATTACTGAACAAAAGATACTGAGTTTTTAGCCTTTTTTTCTTGCTTTCTTGTCTTTATTAGATTTAACTTCAACTACCACTGAGAGCACAAGAGAAGAAAGCTTTGACGGTAGAGGAATCTAGAATTGTTACAAATTAAGATAAGGGATGCTTCCAGTTACAGCACTCACCTCATTAAATCATTTTTGTTTTGTGCATCGGCAACTTGGAAAAGGGGAGAATGTAGAAGCCTCCAACCCAATGTTTTCTTTCATGTCCTAAACTACAATCTTAATAGGAATTTTGTCAAAGCTAAAGAGCACTTGGGAACACCATCCAAACGTGTATGGGGTGCATTTCAAGTGACACCAAATAATGACTTGGGACATGGGGGGGGATGGCCTAGCTAGAGAAACTTGGAGGCAGGCTAGCCACTCCTCCTGGGTCTGCCCATCGACTTCATCTTCATTGTTATAAGGTGCATCTACTCCTTATGTCAATCTGCATGATAATGTGAAAGTGAAAGACATAAGAATGCTAAACTTTGAAAAGAGACTAAAGTGGCTGGTGTTTTTTTTGAGAAATGAAATATGTGTTGTGTTACACTCTTCGGCATTAATCAACTAAAATCAATGGGGATTCAAACTTGTCTGAATCCAAGTTTGGATTCAAACTTGTCTGTGTAACATGCTGGATAACCTTCTTGAATTCACAAGTGTAGGGGTTTAGAGCATTTTTAATAGAAGACCAATGGTCTGTTGTTGAGGGGCACCCAAGCCAAAACCCAGTGCAGTAACGTATACGGAATGACTTGTTTTTGACTTTTATACACTAAATAAAAGCAGTTTAACGAAGGTGGGTGTTGAATCTCCCCAACTTTGTAGGAATGTTGTGATTGCCATTCTTTTGTTTTTTTTCCTGCTCAGTTATGACATTTTGGTTTCTTTCTGTATCTCAACCCATCAGGCTTCAAGTAATGATAAGTACATTTTGGGTTCAAATCGAACATCATGCCCCAATCCATAATAGCAGTACTACCTACTAACCTACGTTTTGGTAGTTGAAAACAACCCACAACTGATTACTTATTGAGAAGTTATCATAAAAAGAAATCGAATGCATGGACATGTTACATGGTATTATATATTTGGAGGAAGATTTGCGCAAAAGCTGTGTTGCAAAAAGTGTTTTGTTATTTTATATTAATGGTGTAGAATGTAGTATTCGTTTTGTTTTGTATGATAATAATTGTAGATTCGAGACCGTAGTGCAATGGTTGGTCAGAAACCCAATCCATTGGCAGAGAAATAGCGACCTCTGTTGTTTTCTTTTATCCAGGTTGTAAATACATTAAAAATGTGACTTGTGTTTTTTAACTGAGAGTTTCGCCCAAAACAAGTAAAACATTCCGTGGATAAGTTCTTTTTAAAAGCGTAGCACTTTTTTTAATGACATTTTAATAACGGATCGAAATTTTGAGTAGAGATTAAAACTTTTGCAAATCCTGTGAAGAATTTGAAAATTTCATTTGGAAATCCCTGTTGAGAGTTGGTCAATAGCTGTCCATGGTTAGTCTCCAAATAAAATGTGTACAGTGAATCACTTCTATACGTGTCCTACTGAAAATTTATACAGCGTTTCAGGCTTTTAGGGTGATTGGCGGTAATGTGCGAAATGGATTTAGTGAAATACTTTAACTTGATGGAAGACGCGGAGCAGTCATTTCATACAATAACATACTTTACACATGCATCATAATTTTCCTACATAAGTCTGATATCCGATTTTGTTTTGCCATCGGGAATTTTAGCAAACTTATTTGTAAATGGCCTGAAAATGTCTATCAAAGCCTACACAATGTAGGTCAGCCCTTGCACTCAATAAAATTGTCCTATTTTTTCTGAGGGTCAAATCACGCCTTCGCTTATCGATATCATTGAGCGACTCAACGAGAATTACAACGTAAATATAAAACGAATAGAAAGAACGTTTTTTTTTTTTTAATCGACCTGTTTCCTTGATTTATAGTAATAATTTCCAGGCCGTTTGGTTCCACCCTTATTTTCCATTCGTCTTTTTGTATGTACAATTTATTCAATTTGCATAGTAATGGCAATGATAATTTGATACTGCTTTGTACGGGCTTGACGGACGTGTCTGGAGCACAAGAAGCAGAGTGTTTCTGGCGCGCCCGGAGCGTGTTACATCGGTAATTATCATCACGTGGCCTACCCCTCGGGAGTATAGCTCTGTTTCTGAGTTAGCATGGCGACGAATTGCACTCCCTGTTTGTCCGACGGAATAGCAAGCGGTCAAGAGATAAACCCGGGGGCACTGTACCCGTACTCGCGATGCGTACATCTGTATGTGCCAACTTGGGACATGGCTTACTAATGACCTTTTAGTGTCTAATCTAAGCCATAAATTATAAATATGTTTTCACCTGTTTTTGTTTTGTCTGTTGTATGTATTATTTTTTGGCCCATAATTGTTTCCGTTGTCTTAAACCTTGTGTTTTAATCCGAATGAAGCTATACATGATTGTACACCATATAAATAAATAAAATATAATACAAAAATCTAACTGCCACGTTTTCCATCATGTACAACGTGTACAGAATTAATTTGTGGAGTTCCGGAAATTGACACTTTGTTGTTGTTGAAAGCAGCAGGTGTGGGTGAGATTTGAACCATCATCTGAGTTGGTCGCAATGCCTGGTTAATTGCACTAAAATTGTACAATTGTGAAACCGAATAAAATGTTGTGAATGGCGTTGCAATTATGGCAAGCAGGCATGCTATTCTTCCTATTTTAATAGTTAGTAGGTTTCCGATTTTATTTGCTCTTTGTGGAAGAATCAGAAATATTGGGATTAAATAGCCTGCAAATGCATATTAAAGCCTACACCATGTGTACATTTCAGCCCTTGTACTTGATAAAATATTCCTACTTTTTTTCCCAATAGCCAAAATAATCATGCCTGGTAAAGCACACTATTTGAAGATGTCTCAATTTGAGGATGTCTTGTGACATCATTTATGATGTTTTTCATTATTTAGCCAAGATGGATGTTATTAGCTTAATGAGTACTCCCAATGTGTTTTGCACTTAACTTAGAGAGGTGCATTCTATAAATCACACCAAATTACTGTTATCTCGCCACAGCCTCTTCGTAATCAAAGTTCACCCATAAGATTGATCATTGCTCTCCAGAAAAAGTATCCCTAAATTAGGATCCATCTGGGGAAAAAATTGGAAAGAAACCGATTTCAACTGGACCGATAGAGGGTGGGGAAATTGGTTTTTTTCCCGGGGGGGGGGTGTCATTGAACCTGGGGGTCATTGACCCAAACTGTGCTCAACGTATGTCGTGTTTTGTATCAAATGAAAGGAAATTGAATAATATTGTTTTCCCTGCAAGGTATGTGGAGCTACATTTTGAAGTATGTGACCTATTCCTTTATAGCATCATGTAATGGTTTCACAAGGTGCTGTGGCGCAATATGCTGCCAATCAGACCAGGACCACAGAGGCTAACCCCCTTCTCTTTACGATAAGTGCACCAGCAGTTACAGCACTGGGTTCTTTTACATGAATTATAGTATACAAAACACAGGAACTACGGCTCCACATCCCATCTGAGGGACGCAGCAATAATGGTTAAGTGTCTTGCTTAAGGATACAAGAGTGTCATGACTGGGACTCAAACCCACACTCTGCTGATCAGAAACACCAGAGCTTGTGTTCGGTGCTCTTATCCGCTCGGCCCCGACATGCCAGGGAAGAGTGAAATCATCCGTGTGGCCCTGTGCAAGCAAGTCATGAGATGAGACCATGTATGACCACCAAAACCAATTTAATGGTATTGTATATATGCATCAAATAGTGCGAGTTTTTTTTTTTAAACATGCAAAGACAAAAATAGGACTGGAACGCACTCAAAATGTTCAAAAGCTTTCTCAAAATGTTTTGGAACATTCTCCTCATGTTGAGTGAGAATCAAGTATTGAAAGGCAAGCTTAAAACGCGTTTGAGGCATCATCAATTCTTTATAGAAAAGGAGGAGTTAGGCAAAATGAACAAAATGGTGAAGGGCAAAACAAGAAAGCAGGTATGCCTGGTAAAGCACAATATTTGAAGATGTCTCAATTTGAAGATGTCTCATGACATCATTTATGATGTTTTTCATTATTCAGCCAAGATGGATGTTATTAGCTTAATGAGTACTCCCAATGTGTTTTGCACTTATAGAGAGGTGCATTCTATAAATCACACCAAATTACTGTTATCTCGCCACATGCTCTTCGTAATCAAAGTTCACCCGTGAGTGACCATTGCTCTATGGAATGTTTTAGCCCCCTATGAAAAAAAGAGACATTGTAACCAGCTATACATTATATATGCTATACATTATATATCATATATTATATATTATGCCGACTTATTTATAAACACAAATGAAAAAACATGATCACAAGAACATATTAATTAATGCATTATTTTACACACTGCTGTGTTTATACTCTGAAAATATGCTATAGGAAGACGACTTGTAAGTCATTATCATAATTTGTCTGTGCTACACTGGCCTTGGAGTGCCTGAGATAGCGAGACAGTATTGTCAGCATAAAAAGCTTTGACTCGGCGTGGGGTGGCAAAGCACGATTGGCCGATAATTTGTTATGCATGAGCCTGGAGGGATGCGTGGATCGGGGCGAGATAGACGGATCGGGTGAGATGACCAGAGTCATCGTTAGTCATGATTCTCTGTCTCTTTTATTCTCCTTCTTACATTATTGATCAGTTGAACCCTGTGGCAAAGGGGCTGGATAAAGAGTAAGTAACAGAACCAAAATGATAAATCTTCAACAGAAAATCACAAACAATATATATAACATTATACATGCATGTATATACAATGCAGGGGTTTACATGAATGAATAAATTAGTAGGATTACAGTCACGGTAACATCAAAACCACATTAAAAAAGACCTCATTTTTGGGCGAAATTTGAAGAAACCTAAAAATGGTAACTAGTATTTCCGTTGATAACTTCACTGATCTTAGGCCTATTGTCTTTTGAATAAGTGCACAAACGTCATGTTCAGGAATCCTGCTATAGTCATGCTGACTCGACTGTTTTTGTTTGTGTGCAAATCTCTCTTGAATCTGCTCCTAATTACATCCCCTATATACTTTGATTATCTAAGTATCTTGTAATATTATATGCTTTTCTTAATTATTATCATGCTCGTACGGAAGCTTTGGAAACGCAGTCGGTGCCTTTACTCAACAGATCAGGACAAAAATGAATATTCAACGAATCATTAACCATTAATGACATCTGATAGAAATAACCGTGTGCAATGTCTCTATGATATAACAAGCGGGTTCATACATAGCTTTGAGGATTATTGTTATTACGGGGATGAGAAATTTCAGACTTTTATCTGAATTCAGACTTTTTAAGTCTGCTTGGGGAAAAAAAGCTGTTTGTTCCTCCAATTTAAGTCATGCTCTTTGATGCACTGGGGATACTGTTCCCAAAAGCTTCTTGGAATCTATAACTGCAGAGGTTATCAAAGGGTGGAAATGCCATCATTTTCATGTGCCTCCTAAGACCCTGGGTCCCAGTTTCAGACTGTTTTTTTGTCAGCAGTGACTCTCACCCTGTATCAATATGATTAATAATAATACTATTATAATCATCTTGTTTGGATGAGTGAGTCAGAAAATATTGACATCAGCTATCCCCAATTGGATGCGGATGACGAATGATGTCTTCATCACGGATACACCAGACATTATTATAACTGTTTCAATGGCCTAAATGTAATCCCAATCGGATTCATGTCCCATCGATTCAAGATACGTCTTGTATAGAACTGTCAGACATCATGTTGTCCAAACTGATGCCACGTGAGTACATTTGCTTATACAAATAATGAAAACGAAGTAGGTTTTTTTTTCTCCGGCATAATGATGGTCGTTGAATTAAGAGATTTCACTTGTCGTTATTATGAATGTATTTCCAATATCAGCTTCACACGAGAAGCTCAAACAAGAGTACAGGTTGTAGATCGGTGGTGACCACGGCGTTGAGCATCCTCTCTTGTTTGTTGCACCACAGCAAACTGAAAAAGAAAAATAAGCAAACAAGTTGTGCTCTCCATTTTAAACATTTCAATTACAAATCTGTACTCCGTCCATCCTCCCCCCTGCAGCTGTGCTACCGTACTATTATACACTGTCAATTCTGTTGCACATGCAACTGCATGTACACTGTACGATTACTTTCCAGTCCACATACAGTTACTAATACTATACTGATGCAGCCGACAGCATCACGTAAATTTGCTCTTGAAGACAATCAGAGCATACTGATCGAAACGTCGAGTTGCTCGGCACACCTGTTGTTCTTAGAACCGCCACAACTCATTTCGAAATATCCGTGCGCATGATAGTTTTTACCGCACAAAAACCTCACTAAACACTTGGTATATTTGGTATAACTTGAACTGAAATATAAAAAAATATCTTGTTAAACTCATTTATCATCCTTGTACCTTAGTTTTCTTATGTTGGACATGTTAAAATATTTAACGATGGTTCCCTCAAGTATAGGCTTTAGAAACTATTTTGTCAATGTATGCCAACTGTAAACAAATATTTTTTTTAAATCCAATGAACATTGGTAGGCCTTTCCCGTCATTGTCTTTATCCGCAACGATAAAGACAGACACATGGTCTTACATGGCCAATGATTTCATTGGATAAACGTGCAGTGACGTAAGCTTTCCATATCTGTTTTATGATTGGTCCGAGGTGATGTAATTTGACAGCTTGTACTTTCGATCGTCTGCATACAGCGTGTGCATAATGTTGTGTACATCATGTAGTGTTGTTTTATGTGTACATGTATGTGTGAGTTGACTGCGAATCTCCGTGTGAAATGAATGCGAGGTCAAAGGTACATCTGGCAACATCCGGTCAGGCTGGTAACTGGTGTTATTCACGAGCCTCGAAGTGTGACGTCGGATGTTCAGGCTGTAGTCTCTAATAAGAGTGCTGTACAGTACTGCACGCTATTAAAAAATTAACCATCGCGTTCTTGTGTGGAACAAACAAGTCTGCAACGTCCCCAGCGAATAATTCCACACATGATGGGATTTCAAGCGACACGCAAGGAAACAAGCCTACCTTTTAATTTTACTGGGTGAGCGGGTATTTTACAAGAGACTATTAAATATAATGAGGCGTTCTTCAGTATACTAGTGTTAAATAATGTGCAGGTATTTATAGTGTGAACTAATGTGCAGGTACTTATCGTGTGAAAAAAACATGAAAATAGGCCTAAGCTGTATTTCTCTCAGTAATAAAGCGGTGGTCTGACTTTCACCATTTTCCATTTATTAACTGAAAGATCACTTCACACACAAGGCCCACTAACTATCTGGCGCACGACGAAAATATAAAAAACCACATCAAATCATTAAATTAATATACAAAATATGGACGGGCTAACTATGATGGTCAGCAGGAACGTAACCACTATAATTGTTTTCATTGTGACCCAATCCTAAAATTTAAATAAGATGGTGACACCGTTAGAGTTTTTGCAATCTTGACCTTCAACTATAGCAAGACGTTTTTTTAAAATCTGGTTGGCAGGTCTTAAATTACAAAGGGAGGTCATCCATTACGGAGATTTCATCTCTTACAAACAGCAAACAAAATTAGTGGAAAGTGCAAAACGTTGTTTTGTATCAGAATCTGAGCCCAGTTTCATAGAGCTGCTTAAGCACAAAAAGTAGCTTAGCACAACAAAGTTATGCTTACCAGAGTAAGGTTGACAGCCGAAGTATCATGTCACATGTACAATTTGTAAATGTTGTCCGGCCAATTTCTGCGTAGCGGACTGTTTTTTTGCGACTCTATGAAATTGGACCCTGGACACTGACACATTCCACTCGATAAGTTTTCTGCAAATTCAACTTTACAATTTCTGTGGTATTGTTAAAACTAAATACGACTTCGTGACTCTATACATATTTATGTTTGATAGACTTGTCCAAGGATTTTGTGCAGCCAGGCATTAACGTAGCTGGTAGTGTTGGCCTATATTGTAGGTGAACTTTAAAAGTACATTGTAAACTACATTGTACTGGGTTTTGAAACCGCTGGCACTGCTTTACGTGTATATCGAGGCAGCCATTGCGGAATTATTTGAAAACGGACAATGTCAAGCGCTGCACATGTATTTTCTGTAATTCATATCGACTAATGAAGAATATCACTAGAGCAATAATGTTCAAGAATTTTGGATAAAACTGCTTTGAACCAAGACAACATGTGCATCACAAACTCTGAAATAACTGGGTCGTTGGAGGGAGTTAGGGCTTGGCGGGAGGTGGGTTGGTAAACTCTGCACACTTGTCACACAGCCTTTTGTCATTTTACAGTGAGTTAATTTTCGTGTGTGTTCAACAACCACCGCCAGGCGTTCCATTCCACAACAACGCGCACCCAGACTGTCGTCTGCATCTCTCATGGTCATGGGCCCGTTGCCATGGTGATAGATTACTCACTTTGTACACACCCACCACGCCGTGGAATCTTAAGGGTCTGGCTATAGCTGCAGACATAAAGAACGCACTCTGCGCATATGAAATAATGCATTTCCCAATGCCAGGAGAGACATAGTGTAAATAAATCATTGGACAACCTGACGTAGCATTGAACTATTATTAGTTTGCATTGAAATACATTGCAATGTACAACTGTATTACCACAAAGGTAACGAAGAAACCGCACGGCGTGCTTATTTATAAATTTTATACTCAGTATCGCATGGCTCTCGCCGATCATGCATGTCCAATTTAAGCGGAAATAATGAAGAGCCAGACGTTTTGAATGCAGAAATGCAATTCAACAACCAACTGTAAAGGGAACCTCACTTGATGATAATTCCATACCAAGTGAACACAACAGTAGTCACTAGAGGTGCAACACTTAAATAGTTCCCTCAGGCACTGTCATTCCCCGACTGACTAATTACCCGCTGATTGTAATGAGTATTGCCATGCAAGACTCGTTGTACCTCTAATGAAAGCTTCGTATCATTGCTGTCAGCATATGGGACAAAATGATGTTACAATCCATCTTGTACCTGTCATGTTCTCTTGTATTAAATTACGACTCTATGTGTATTCAAGTATTTTGTCCATTGTTCAACCTATATTCATAACATGACTTAATGCGTGGTTATCATTTCACATCATGGTGTGTTTGTTCTTCGTGTAAATAATTGCGTTTGTGCTTCTCGCAATAATCTTCTAAAATGTCCTCATTTTGTAGTTTGAATACGTAATAGCAAGTATTGCTTTATTTTATTTTTTAGGGCGGGTCCGAACTTGACACGCTCTGTCTTTTATGGCGCCCCTCCATTTCCATGTTTCCCCCTCCCCCTTGTGTTGTTCTTTTGCTTTGTACAAAAACATATTTATCTATCATTATGCCTGCAATCGATATTTTGTTTCTTCAATTGTCGTTTAATTGTAGCTACTGTATATAAAGTGAACTTTAGCCCATATGCATGTTCCAATGCGCATGATCGGAACGCAAAGGATTCTGGATGAAATCCGTATCCAAGCAACACCGGCAACCGTTAATGGCGGGCGGTCCACCATTTTGTAGAACCAAATTTTTACTTGTATTCCACTTTTAAAACATCTTTCCAACCATATTAATTGTTAAGGCAAACGCTTTATAAAATAGCCCGAAGGCAATGAGTTTTAGAAGATATGCCAAATAATGAGGTCTTCGATCTGGGAATCGACGGACGTCACTTGCAGGTACACGTGATATACATGTACCTGCCTGGCTTTTTTCTTTTTTGGGGTGGGGTTGGGGGTGCAAAGAAGCAGGGACAACGCCCATGGCTGGTATCAGATAACATTTTTTACGGAACTATTCAATATAAAGCAGATCCTTGGTAAGTGTTACGAAACTGTAATTACCCAGAGCACTATTTCCCACCAAGAAGAAGCTCTGAAAATATTGTTAATACAAACAGCCCCTAAAAGAGGAGTGACATAAACGTTACTCACAACATCCTGAATGTAGTTTTAATGCTGTTGTATTCTTTGTATTACATACAACGAAATTGTCAACAAGAATTGTAAGAGACGATATTCCTCAAATAGACAGTGTGCAATTCTCGCGCGTACTCGTATTTGTATTCGTATAAAAGCATCCTCGTTCCCAGTGGTGTACGATCTCGCTACGCCATTTTCTTTTCTTTCCCAGAATGCTTTGCTCGATCATAGTTAGTTCGTGACGAGAGGTATCGATACAGCACGCTGCCCATTGTAGCGAGGCTGGCCTAAATGAAACAAACTCCACTCGGGTCCAAATGCTCGACTACGCGCAAGACTTGCACAGTCTATATTCAGCAGGGTCCAGTTTCATAGAGCTGCTTAAACAGTATTGCTTAACAATGTTCCGCCTAGCAGAAACGAGCAGGATACCAGTCACACATTGTACATGTGACATGGTGTTTTAGCTTGTAACCGTATTCAAGTAAACATTTGTGCTTAGCTACTTTTTGAGCTTAAGCAGCTCTATGAAAATTGGGCCCAGCTGGTCAGTTTAAATACACGGTAACCTAAGTGATCATCAGGTGAATCAAGCATCTTTAATTCATACTCTTGTTAAAGGCACAACTGGTACCCGGATTAAATAGCCCCAGGCAAATTTCCCACCGTTATCTCTTACCAATCCCCCTAATGGAATTAGCAATATTGAAGTGGTTGCTATTATTAATTTGAACGACACACACTGCCCCACGATTATTCCCCCTACAAGCGCCATTATTAAAATTCTTTTATACATCTGAAGTTTGAATTAGTTGTCCTAATTCATGGCTCGCATTTAATAGCTTTTTTTTTTTTTGAATTTTTTTTTTGCCCTAGTAGTGTCATAATCTGTAAAGCCGTTGTGCCAATCGTGTTTGAATTATAGAAACATTGCTGTCCTCACCTGGTTCATTTCACAAAACATTACACATCAAATCAAAGCATGAATTATTTATACCGACTCAGTACCACACAGAACATGTAAATATAGTGAAATGCAAAGAAGCATTACAATAATTACGAAGTGCTGTTCTGCTTCAATTTACACTGTTGTTGTGATTCATGATTATACAGCTGTATAAACTGACAACAGCATTAATTGGCACCCCAGCTGCGAAGGGCATCGTCGCTAAAACTGCAAAATAATTATCGTTTTTGTCTGGTCCCTTCATCGAGTAAATTTTTATAAACCATATAGTAAGTTTACTGACGTCCCAATCCCCCGCTTTTTGAGCTATAATACGCCCCACACTTCTGACTTCGATTTGGTTTCTAAGATCCTTGGCATATGATTGATGGATGGAACATGCCATCCATTATTTAGCCATGTATTTACTGCCGTGGCGCTCCAAAATGTAATATTGGACAGGCACCCGTCCAATATCAATGCTTCGCAGCGTCGTTTCCAAGTTCGTTCCCGCCCGTTTGTTCAAACGCGGCAAGGTCGTGTCACGGCGGACGGTTGTCTATGGAATCGCTCACGAAGTTTTTCCCCCGGAAAATTCAGAGTGTGGGATAGACAAATTTCCGTGTCTGTTTTGTGTTTTATGTGAAAAAAAAACCTCAAAAATGACAAGGATCTATGATGCGTGAGTTATATATACGAATAGGTATATACGAATACGTATAATATTATACATATCTAGTGAACTGGTTTGCCCATTTCACTCGGCATGAAATAGTCCAGATTTCACCTCGTGATTTCTGCAACAATTCACTCGATATGCATCCAATAAGTTGAGTTGGTAAAAACCAAAACACCACCAAGATTGACCAATGATTGGTACATTCTGCAAAAAGGCCGATATAAACCGAACTGCATGGTCAGTCGTTATTAGGTACACCAGTGAAATGTTGAGAATAGGCCGTGTTCTCGCGCGTATTCATGATGAGCCATGTTAAGATGTGTGCTTTGGTTTTCCTTCACAAAGAGTCCAGTGCACACGGGAACCCAAAGGTAGCGCGAGACTTACATTTACACATCTTATGTTTATTGTACATCACTGTAAACATCAATCGTTAAAGTTTTGTAACCAATAAAAAAGAGCAATCAAAGTTAACGAACAAACCACAGCATTGACGACAACCTACAATAATTTGCAATAATTTCAAAAAGTTAACTGTTGCATATTATAGTAAAATTTGATAAGCAACATTTTGTGCTTTTAAAAGCTATATAAAATTTGTGAGTGTGTGCATCTTTCACAGTAGAAAACATCACACTAATAATCAGTGATGTTCATTCTGAAGGCGCACTCAATTTATGGAATAAAATTTGAATGGGAAACAGAGATGGTTAACAGTCCCCCTTAAAAACATTTTTTTCCAATGCTCTGTACAATGCTGTGCTTTATACTTACATAATTTTGTATGACCATATCTATATGTGTATACACCTACTGTACTCTGTCTATTCGCTATCTATTCACGAGCTAACATCTATTACCAAGTTGGAAAAAAAAACCGACTGAAGGTATAATGGCATTGTTTTACGAAGCAATTTGTGCATCACACTAAACTCTATGCAGTTTTGTTTATGTCCGCACGTCCCCTTGAAAAACAACCTTTGGTTGAGTGGGTCTCACGTGACATGCAGTTGAGTGGATAAAACAAACTTCGAGGGAAACATCTGAATTGCATGTCAATTTAAAAGGAACACTTTGGTAAGAGTGTCTTACTGCCCCTGTACGAATAGATTGAGAACAATGAAAGTATTTTTCTGCTTCTTGGAGATTGCCAGAGAACAATTTTATGAGAGATAAAAAAGCTAAAAAGTAAAATAAAAAACACACAAACAATTTGTTTGCAAGACGTGTACAATTGCAATACTTCGCTTTTTAACCTAATGTTAAAAAACGCATAATTAAAAAGCTGCGGGAGTAATTTACGTAAAAAAGTTGCTGTACAGCAATGTAATTGCGAGAAATCATTTAATACGTGCTTGAGTTTTACAAAATTACCACCAGAAAATCCTGCCGAAAGAAAATTAAACAATGAACTTATTTGCCAAATATTGGCAACAATAGAAAGAGTGTTGCCTCTTGCGCAATCTGCACAATGTGTTAGCTTTAATCAATTTTACTGCCGTCGTTTTCATAAAAAAAGAAGAAGATTATTTAATGGGAAATTACATCATTAGCAGTTGTAGCATTTTTCTAGAGAAATTGGGTATAGGATTTAACATAATCGTACCACCGACCTGTTTACATTTTGTGCGTCCATGGGTCGATTTCACAAAGCAATAAAATCCATCGTAAGACAAATTGTCAGTATCACCATAGTGATTTACATTGTGACATCACACTTTACTAAGCAAGTACGATTGATTTGCAGTTACGATCAATCTTAGCTCTTTGTGAAATCGGCCCACGAGAAAACCATGAGTGAACGGCGACGATTTTAAGCTGTCAGACAGGTATTGTTGAATTAAAACTCACACACTCAAACTATGGTCGGCAGGCAATGGCTTCAAAATGAATAAAAAAATCTAATTTTGGACCCAAGTAATACTTTGATTTAGTAGTTACTTTCAGTCAAGTAAGTTATTTTGTAAATAACTATAAGAAGTACATTTTCAATGTCTGCAAATGATTAATCTACCTTAAAAAAAAAAACCACGAACAAGCTCAAAGGGAGGGTATACCTTTGGTAATCTTACTTTTGAAATTACTGACCGTAAAAAACTTACTTGGTCAAAAGCTCCGGAGTTCTGTTGATGTTATGAAACATTGTTTGAAACGACCCCCTTTATAGTTTTAGAGTAAGAGGTAACTTTTCACACACAAAAATGAATCTGAGAAAGGCTATGCAACAAGGGTGTTTTTTTCTGTCATTATTTTCTCGCAAATTCGATGACCAATTTAGCCCAAATTTTCAAAGGTTTGTTATTGTATGCATAGCGTTGGGAGAGGATACTCGTCTTTGACAATTAACAAAAGTATACCCTGCCTTTAAAATATTTTAAAAGGTGTTTAATATTTAGTATACATCGATTATAGGTATATATAAAAAAAAACTTTTGAAAAGTTAATTAACGGTAGAAATGGATGAATACGGATATTTGGATCATATTTTAATAACATGTTGTTGTCTCATTGATTAATTTGAATTATGTCTTAACTTCCCCCTGTGTAATCCAGTCCCATCAATGTACAGAATTAATATATGTTTGTCCTTGTGACGCCAGGAAAAAACTTTACAACCGTAAGAATAACCACAATAGTATAACATTATATCACACATTAAAATATCGGCAAAATCTGCTGCGGTATGTCTCCCAATATTACGAAAGAGTGCAGTACTGTCAAAATGTGGCGGGCAACGAGCCATTTTAAGGACCCGTTCCCTATTTGTGTATCCGCTTGTTCTTTTTTGTTAGGGGGGGGGGGGCAGGGTGCAATCGTCATACAATATACAGCAATATTGCACTTCGATCGTACATTTTG
The DNA here is from genome assembly GCA_023634235.1 of Pisaster brevispinus. Lineage (NCBI taxonomy): Eukaryota > Metazoa > Echinodermata > Asteroidea > Forcipulatida > Asteriidae > Pisaster > Pisaster brevispinus. Next base: position 7,198,275 of record JAMKCF010000008.1, on the reverse strand, counting down.
AGTCTGAAAACCCGACTAGTTTATATTTGGGATACACTTAGAACCCACCCCTTAGATGTAGTTCGTGAATTGGTTAGTTGGTATTAAACAGACCAGTACGTTCCACTGTAACGACGTAGAACAATTACTTGCGTAGGGAAAATGTTCATCTTATATAATGTTGCCCCAGAATGGTCTTAACAGAATGTCAAAGGTTGTCTTTTGAGAAAGACACTTTGCTTTTATGCTTTTACTTCCCAGTTTCTGTTCATAGTGATTGGATAGAAAGGTCACGAGCGACATCTTACATCTCACCAAATGTATGCCCGGCTCTTACGCTAATTACAGAATGTATGAATAATGGTGGACCTGCCGCGTGATTTTCACTAATCGATAAGGCACCAGATTAAGCCCATAGCTCCTGGCTATCCAGTCAATAGATCAGAGGTTTATAGACGAGATGAGACCACGGCGCATCTACAGTCCTTGAGGACTTTAAATTTGCGCTGGTTGACCGTAGGGTTGCTGCCCGGCGGGCTGCATGGCCATGGGGGGCTGCTGGTTGTAAGCAGGGGGTCCCTTAGTTTGAGTCACGCCGGTGTACTGCGTTTGCTGTCTGTTCTTGCAGCAGCAGTGGTAGCACAGGCAGCCCACACAAACACAACACAGGACTATAGCCACGATGATACCGACAATGATGGCGATCAGGACGCCTATGCCCCACTTTAGTAGACCCATAGCAGTGTTGAAAACGTCACCGCCGGCAACTAAAAACCCATGGGAATGAAGAACACCAATCAATGTTACACACGTTGTAATGGTGGAGGATACGATTAACCCTGTTTGACCATAGACCAAGGATGGTTTGACTGATCAGTTTTCACACTGAAAAGTGAATAATGTCATGAAGGATCCCTTGCGGTTTTATTACTTGAAATTCTATTGATTAAAGGGTTTGTAAAGTAAGTTTTCTTAGAGAGAACAATTAAGATGATGTTTTAAAACTTCCTAATTGTTTCCCGGCCCTTATCGCCCAAACGAGAATGAATGCATTTCACTTTAAATTCAATCTGAACTTCCTTAACAAAAATATATATACGTGTACATATAGCCCAAACATATTTGTTGTAAACGATCGACCAAATTGTAGGCTTTATACTGTTTTCTTATGTTTATCTATCACAGAAAACTGGAATAGGGTTAATCGAGTTTGGATGTCTGCAGGAGTAACTTACTACCATAGGTCACCGGAATTATTTTACAAACTATTCATATTCAAAGGCAGGGTATACTTTTGGTAGTTGTCAACGACCAAGATCCTCACTTGGAGTATCCCAACAACGTACGAAATAACAAACCTGTGAACATTTGGGCTCATTGGTCATAGAAGTTGCAAGAAAGGTTTTATGGTAATTAATCTTTGAGTAATTACCACAGGTAAACCCTGCCTTAAAAAAAAAAAAAAATGGCTTTGTTCGACTCTATATACGTAGAATAAAAAACCATGGCTGTTTTTAAGCACCGTTCGGGCTCATTATGTTAGTAAAAAGTTTACAAGATTGACTTACAGTCACTTGAGTCACCACAGTTATCATACAAATCTGCGGTCAATGATTTGTCAATGCAACGGCCATTACCACACTCGAACTCGTCATCCATGCAAGGCACTACGGTGAAAAACAAAAGAATTGAGTTGATAGAACCATAGTAATAGTATTAAGCACAGTATAAATGTAAAGTATTAAATCATTATTATGCATCAAGTAGAGCAAAATCATGGCAATAATACAGACCAGAAGATTAATAAAAGTGTTTAATACACAAGGTGAATTTTTATATCGAAGAGATAAATGCTATTGTGCGATGGTATTGTTGTTCAAGCTCGCATTCGGTGATGTGATGAAGGGGACACATTTAGCAGCTTTTTATCTTGTTATTCCGGTGTAAACATATGGTAGAGAGATGCTCATATTTTGAGTTTGCAGTGAGATTTTTATAAGGGGTCTCCAACCAAGAAACTACCTCAGCCCGGCAGATCCTAGAACACACACCTGGGGAGGGTGGGGGGGGGGGGGGGGGCTAGCAAACTGTGACACATAGGTAGATCAGCATTGTATCATGTAAAATAAAAGAATCCTATATGTTTAGGGCCGTATATGGTATTGAATATAGCGATAACCCATACATGCGTCGTTTCAAAATTACTTGCATTAACGGAAAACGTTTCAAAAGGGTCACGAAGCATTAAACTCTAGAAGGGTTCTTGGATTGTTCTTTCGAACGTTGGTTGCTGAATTATTTTAGTTCAATGGTGAATTAAGAGAAAAAAAGTACATACTTATTGAAGACTCCGAGAACGAATTGTACGTCATGTAAAATCCACTGCTGGTGACATTGGAGTCGGTCTTGAACTGTATGGTGATTGAGCTGGTGGTCGAAGTGATCGGGTCGACGGAATATGTGTCCATCCCGCAGATCACGCCGAGCGAGCTTAATTTGGTTGGCCCATCGAACACCTCCAAGTAGTCGGTTTTCTTGCAGTCCATTGGGTCACCCTTGATGTTTAAGGTGGTGAAGTCAATGAAGATCTTCCGCCCGAATGAGGTAGTGAGGGTGACAGTACAGTCTAAGTCATTCGCGTAGGAAAAACTCAACTGTGAATCCACGTGGTCCCCAGAGTTTCCAATATCAATAGTCTTCCCGCACTCCTCAGCGAAATAATCTGTATCAAGAAGAAGAAGGAAAAAAAAATTGGATGCATAAAATGCTATAATAGTCCCCATTAGCACCACTTCACATTAAGGTCTGATTGACCCCTGACATTATTATGGGCTGTTTCCTCTTTACACTCAACTTTCGATCTCTTTGATCAGAAGTAGGCCTATCCCGGAGCTGAATGTCACGGGACCAGGAGGACCCTTCGGGGCAGACCATGGTCAGACCATATAGAGCAAGGACCAGAGTCAGACAAACCGACTGGTACCCGACTCAGACATGTACATGTACTCGGATTCAACTCTTTTTTATATACATGTAGTATGGTGTTAACCATGACTAAGTTACTTGGTCGGTTTTAACGTTCAAACTAACCCTCCATTGCAGGTAAGACCCGGGATTGTTGTGTTACCTATATAGTTACCCCAATCTGATTTCCCTATGATATACTTCAAATTGTAAATGACTGTTAAATGTTTCAACATTTTAGCACAGAAATTAGTAAAGGAAAAAAAAGACTTCATTTGAACATTGCATAGTAACTTTTAATTAGACACTGCAAGTCCCGAGCGTATTCGAAATTCCGGGACCAAGTTGGTCCCAACCACATAGAGTTTTACGTGTGCCAATTTGTTTCTTCAAATACTTTAGTTTAACGTAGTGCATACAGCTAATGACAAGTATTTAATGTTGTTGGGAAAGTAAATTTCAGCCATGAATTACAACATATTTAACAACCCGAGAATAAGACTTGACCCCCCCCCCCCATTTCAGGTTACTTGTAAACAATTAAGAATTTTCCCCAACTGATGTTCTTGATAGCATTAAACCTATATCTTATGGTAAAGCACAGATTCGGGCGTGATTGAGAGTACTTAAAATTCCGTTGCGAAATATTAACTTCCCAAGCACGTGAGTTCGCTTCTCGTCCATTTCCACACAATGACGGAAGCCAGAGTTGTGATTTCGCATGTTTAGGAGAGTTTTGGAAATATCTCGAGTGGAAAAACGCGGCTATACAATGGATCGGTTGCAATGTAATTTTTACAGACCCACAGAGAATTTTCTGCCAACTTAACAAAAGAACTTGGCAAATTTCTTTGTTACGTGTGAGACGTTTAACCACTTTAGTATCCAAGTTTTTAGATTTTATTTCTTCTTTTCAAATCCGCACCGGAATTCAATGTAATTTTGCCGTTGGCAAACCGATTGAATACTTAACCATGAATAACAAGTGCAACCACCGAAGCGAACGAATATATCCAATACTAAACATGTATTTGCAAACGCCTATTATATGATTTTTTTTTCGCTAAATGTGTAGAACTTGACATGGTACAAGGTACGTGGTGGACATAAAGGGCCACAGCCTTATTCCTAAATGTTAATATGAAAGAGTGGCAATTCGTTTACTTTTTCATGTGGTAATGAAAATACAATGGAGCACCAATAAATTGCATAGGCCTACGACCCGTGGGCCGGGGGGGGGGGGCAACTGCCATTCCAAAACAAGAAGAAAAGAATCGAAAGAGAAAGCAAATTAGAGTTTTCACCCGATATGAGAAATTGTTACATATTGTTTGTTTTTTTACATGGTGTACAATTTCGGGCAAATCAACCCCTCTGCCCCCAAACCAAAGAGTCCCCGTACGTCCACGATAAATTCATCTGCAAGCGATCACTGTCTGCAACTCTTAGCGATCTGTCATGATTATTCTGCTTGTGAATCGCTGCATATTATTGACCTTTCCAGTTCTTAATGAATGAACGTTTTACCAGTGCCAAGAGAATCGACCACTTAAAGGTCCTGTAATCCCATCACACTGTCTTAATTATGGTGGTCAGCACTCGGCAATTGATGTTAGTCGTAGACACTGCATCTGCCATGTAAAACGTGTGAACAAGGCTCCATATACGAAATCTGATAGCTTTCAGCGCATTTAGTCTTGAAAAAAAGGGGGATCGCAAACAGATGATACAGATAGTGGTATACATAAAATAATTAGACAATACCACAGTGAGGTGACGGTCTTCACTGCGTCACTGCGTGGCGATGACCGGCGGGTTGTTGGACCATAGCGCAAAAAGAATGGACGGAGCCGTGTTGATGCGCCCCAAACGTGACCAGTCTTCGACCAATCAGAGTAGAACTCTCCCAGATGTTTATGAATACTACATAATAATATCCTTATCAACTCGACTCCCTTGATGTATAGTATAAAAGCACTCAAACAAAACACTTGTCACCATATTGTCGTGAATGACAGTCTAGCTGTAACTGCCATCTTGCATCATGTTCTAAAAAAGCAAAATGTTGCCAGTGGAACTGGACACTCCCCGGTGTTCAGAGGCGCACTGCTTGGAATTCGGAAGTGAAAATACAATTTCATTGTGATTTTAGATTGTAATCATACCGTTGGTGTGCATGCTGGCGCCAAAATGATAAATGTCATGATTGTTATGATTGTCAAACTGTTTTTTCGGAACCCGGTATTAGTATTGGCTTCACCTAAACCAAATAAACTAAACTTAACTTCCCGAAGTATAACACTTTCGATGTGAAAGATAACCTGTTTTTATTTGAGAATATTGTATTACCAACTATAGCCATGCAGACCCTTTGAATATTGCATTGCTTGAACAATGACCTTGGGAAGTACAAACGGAAAGCGTGTCATATGCCGTATACAATGTCTCTCTCAAAGCTTACCCACTTTGTCAACTGCGTGGAGTGCAAGTCACATTTAACATGCAAGGTGGAAACACGATACTGGAAAGTTCATTTAGGCAGGGTATTGCTTTTGGAAAAATTGTCAAAGACCAGTATCCGCTCCTGGTGTATCCCAACATAATGCATAAAATAACAAACCTGTGAAAAATTGGGATCATTGTTGGTCATCGAAGTTGCAAGAAACTAATGAAAGAAAAACCACCATTATTGTATATTGTGTTTTATCAGATTCCTCAGATTAAATTTTGTGTGTGTGTGTGATAAATTACGTACACCCTTTCTCTAAAACTACATTCAAAGGGTGTCGTTTTTAACAATTTTTTATAATAACAACATGCACAGCTCTCGAGTGCTCTTTACCAAGAAAGAGCACTCGAGAGCTGTTGTTATCATTAAAAAAAAATTGTTAAAAACGACACCCTTTGAATGTGTTTATGGTTATTATTTTTTGGAGTAACTTCCAAAGGTGTACCCTCCCGTTAATGCTCGGTACAACCATGGAGGTAGTCAAAATGGTCAATATGTAATTTGGTGTGACATCAAGAGTCACACAAGTGCAGCATACGTCCAAATTAGGCACTCAAATCTCAACATGTGACCTCTTTCGAATGAAATGTTCAAATTCTTATTTTAAAATACGTACATTGAAAGTGAACGTGACCGCGGATCAAGTGGTTAGGCTGCAGGACTTGCAGTCAGTCACAAGGTTCGTGGGTTCAAATCCGCTGATTTCACAATGACTATTTAGAATAAGTATTGCCGTCTAGTGACTGAATCACAATTTATTGATTTGTGCAATTCATAATCATAGAGTAGACGTTTTAACTAATGTTTGCATGAGATAGATTGGCTCTTGCCAGCTTGGCGTTTATGAAAAATTGTGGGAGCTTGCCGAGTTCCCTTGTTGGTGGAAGATCATATAAACAATAACAAACACGCACACATTCAAATCCATGGAGTAAATGTAAGCCTATGTTTTTTTAAAACCCCAAAATTTGTTAGTATAATTTTTGTTGTTGTAAAATTTCGATTCGTATAGCTTTCGTTTCACAAGCTCAACTGTTCCTGTCTGTCGGGCTTTCACAAAAACATTCCTCAATGAGGATGCACGAAAACCAAAATTACTTAATAATATTTCAAATAATTTGATTTATTGATAGCATCCCTTAGTGCTTATGCATCGTCTTTCAATGAAAATAACCTGTGTACAGTTTTTGACTTTTGCTGAGCTTAAACACAAACAAATTCGTATCAACTAACTAAAAAGCAGCCTCCCGCATGCTACATATAGTCCCCTACACCGCGCTAACGTCTACCTAAAAAGACATAAAAGAAACCGACAGCCAAATATCAAACAGAGTGGATTTTCGTTGAAACACCAGGCAAACATGAAAGTGTCGCTATAGAGGCAACATCGAAAGGGACCTCACCGTTCCCGTTTTTGACATGACTATGAGATGCGTCTTTAGCATGTTTGGATTCAGTGGAAGCCTCAAGCTCAGTGCATAGATCATGCTGGAGAACAAACTCCTACACACACTCACACTCATAACAATATGCAATAAACATTGCAAAAAAACCCGAGAGTAATATTCTTACCAAATGCATGTCCAACGCCTCCCAGCAACATCACAAGAGAGACAGTTAACAGAACTCGGTGGATTTCTGCGGAAATCGACATTTTCGTAAAGCTTTCCACGACACAGCGCACGAACTCAGGTAGCAGCGAAATTCTTTTATCTGCAGCGATGGTAGTTTCCACACAGCACGGCCAACAACACTACTGGGCATTGACCACTCCCCAAGAAGTATAGTGCCACACAGTGTAGGGAAAATGGGGGCTTTGCGGGCAGCGTGGGTCATAAAATGCGCATGCGCAACGACCTGTCAACGAAAGTGAACGCGATGATGTATGAATAATAATAGCGGAGCTCAAGGTCAAGCCGTATGGCGGTTTCTCTATAGTCAATTATAGCATACTCTATGGTTATAGTGTCTCATCCAGATCCCCCCAAAAGACCTAATTCTGTGACCTTTGTAGTGGCGTAAAACCGCCATACAAACCCAATGCACATGTAGTGCAGAGTTCTACATGAACACCTCTCTTCCTTCCTCCATGGTATACCATGGCAGAAGGGGAATTTCGCTGTCTATAAGAAAGTGGGTTCTGATCGCGGGCCAAGACGGACTGGCAAGCGAACCACAAACAACGCTTGAGACTGAGAGGGACGGAGAACTCTACAAAAGTGAACTGACCTTGCGCATAATAGGTATTCTTGCAATGCACTGAGCAAGGTCCTTGCGCACAAGGTCCTTGCTATGTGAATCCTGGCCCATTATAGGGGCCATTCAGAATATAATAACATGTTTCATATTTTTGATCCCTTTTCCCCCTCGAAATTGTGGGTAGGTGGTGGGTCAAAGAATTAAGTAAAAAAAATAATAAAACAATAAAGTTCAAATGATAAAAGAACTGTTAGACGTTCCATTGACAGTCAACTTTGTTTTGATTGCTCAGCTGACATCCTTTCCCGATGGGGGAGATGGTGTGGATTTTATCGTCTGTTTCGAGTGCAAAGTTGCCCGCTGGAAGCCAGGAAAAGCCATTGAAAACTCTTGAGCGCGAGAGCGCATAATTTGTTTAAAACATTGCTTCATGTGAGGCATTACTTACTCGGTGTTTAGGGCATACCATAATTAGTCAATATTTAAAAACCTGAAATTTGGGACGAGAGGGTAGGTCGAAACAATTTTGAAAAAAAAATCGAAAATGTTTAATCATTGATCATTCCAAATGTCTCCGAAGATGTATATGAATCTTGGCCCAATATGTTTGTTTGTTTTAAATACTTTAAGCATGGACCAATAACGCCTTTGGGAGCAGTGCTTTTTTGTTCGTTTGGTACTTTTTTGCTTCGCCACTGCCCTGTTCGGGACAGCTATAGGCCTATGCTTTTGGCTTGTTTCGTTATCACAAAAATGTCCAGACTGCCGAGCCGTCGAAACTGCAAGTAATGTCTTTTCAGGTGTTATGTCTTGTTTTGTAATGGAATATTTAGAAAAGAAAAACAAACAAAAGGAATGCACCCTCGCAAGAACAAGTTGCTCCATGATCAAACAAAATATTTCAGATGGTAGTTTTGTTTTAAGTGTAAAATTCGTTGCTTGGAAGTGGTGCAATAATGGCACAATACTAGAGGATCGTTATTTTTTACGAGAAAGCTTACATAACAGTGCTTTAATTATCAGTTGCTCATCATTTATGCGTGGGGCCGGGGGAGATAAGTGCACATGAATACATTACTCGTATTGGAGGCCAACAGTATGTAAATGTACATTACAACATACACTTGTGTCTGCAGGGCGTCGGTTATCACGCTGTGAAATTTTAGCAAGGGTGGATGCCCCGCGGGGGAGGCAGAACAAAAAACGACCTTGTGAATTGTGGGCTCAGCCTCTGCAGCCTGCCGAAGCTGGGGGGTTTGAATGCGTTGCAGGTACACACTTGCATAAGTTGCCGTGTATGCATGTTCACATAGCAGGGAAAGTTGTAGTCTTGGTCCAAGACGTCAGTGATCGATAATGGATAGTGTATAATGCGCTCGTAGTAGCGCCCTCATACGGCATGATTTAACCAACTTGACTGGCTGCCAGTCAAGTTGGTTAAATCATGCCGTATGAGGGCGCTACTACGAGCGCATTATACACTATCCATTATCGATCACTGACGTCTTGGACCAAGACTAGGAAAGTTGCGGCGTTCCATTAATTAAGTAGACTTTCTCATCACATTACAGCCCCCCCCACACACACACACATGCGCTCAAATCACTGCAATTAAACCGATGTTGATTTATTTGCAAGCTATTATGATCCCTCTTTAGCCTATATAATCAGTAATGTGTTGATGCTCATACTCAAAAGTAATTAACAATTAAATAATTTGTAGTTTAAAAACCCCCCAAACAAAACCAAAACAATGCAGTTCCTGGACCACCTGGCTGGCTAGCAGATTAAGGGTGAGACTCGCATGATGAGATAGAGACAGTGCAACAGGGTCGATACTGCACCGATTGCACCACGGTCACTGAACCAATAGAACATAGTGTAATGTGTTGTGAGTCATTTACCATTATACTAAATAATTCAAACTGAATTCGCAAAATTAAGCATTACCATATCAATATTTATTCAAAGGAAGTGCCATTGCATCTCAAGATTCAACATGTTACCATTTGGATGGTTGTTTAAGTCGAAGAATAAATCGTAACTTTGATACAATACAAAATCAAATTCTTGTGCCTTATGCGAGTAGATCCACCTTGACATTCAGATTTTTAACACTGGGGTGAGTGAAGAAATACGAAACAAAAACAGGGACTAAGTACTACAAAGTTGTTATCACCTAGCACGATGAATTAGAGGTGCCTAGAACATGTCCCTCCCAGTACTACAGTGGAGTCTCTTAAAAGGTGGACTAAACAATGGCTGCATGCTGTTGCTTTTTCCCAGGGTTGAACCATAGAGAAAGGAGAGCCCTCCACGGTTGAACTGTTTCTTGAATTATTCATGTTTGTGTGTTACAGGTAATTTATCTGCTGATAGGAACTATATCTCAGTTAAAGTATTTTGTTCACTTAGCATATAAAGCATAATCATCAGCCATAACCTTTTAAGTGCTCAGGGGGATGTCTCTTTAAAGGGAACCTATAACTTTGGTTTTTGGAACTGTTCGATTGTTCCCATCCTATAATGTAGGTTATTATACAATCAAAATAGCATGTGAACATTTCATTTCAAAAGGTGGTAACGTTTGCCAGATATCGCCGAAAATCCGGAGCGGTTATGTCCGCGCAGGAAGAATAATCCGTAATTGGAATACACAATCTGAGAAACGTTTCTGACAGAAACGTTTCTCAGATTCAACATGTTTAGGATTATAACTGATATATTTTTCCATAACCACAATACTTCGAAGTGAAATGATTCTCAAAATGCTTTAAACTATATAGAAAACCTCTGTACTTCTAACCAAGTAATGATGCAATTAATTTTAAGAGTGATTACCGAACGTATACCTTCCCTTTAAGCTACTATACATTTACATCTACGTATACCTTCCCTTTAAGCTACTATACATTTACATCTACTCCCAGATACTAATCAATAAAAAATGAGGCAGTACTATGCGTAAACAATGCCTGCTGCCAAACTATATACACTCTGCATATTCATATTATTAACTGAGAAAACTGCATGAGTTGACCTTCGAGGAGACAAAATTATGTCTCTCTCTCTCACTCGGAAAATTTCACATTCGAGTCCAGAACCAAATAAGTTCGTTGACAGACTCAAATATTTGGGAGTAATTTTGACATGCCAGATGATGCTATTTCAAAACATACATTTCGCGTATCCACAACGCGTGAAATGCTATTGCAAATGTTTTTGTGGTATGTGAATAACCGGTCCGAACTCTACCTCATTAGTATTATTTAAACTCATTGGTAATCGTTAACGATGTGTTGTCGTTCAGTGTCTCAACTAAATGTTTTACTTTGCCTAGATGGCGAGGAAATAGCTAATATCAGATTTTGTTTTACCACCAATTTGGTACAAGTATCTGTACTAACAAAATATTGTTATGCAAGCGCCGGAGTTGTTTTAGTGGTGTATGCAAGCATACAGTTACAGCGCCCTCAACATTCTAAAAAATATTTATTTACTTATTGGCAAGTTGCGGTTTTTGTATGAAAAACTTCTCAAATTTGTAAAGTGTTTGAGCTGGTCATGTTTGTTGTTGGAACTAATTTGTTGAACTACGTCGACAGCTACTTCGACAGTCCACTTCTTGTCCACTATTGTGCGTAGTGTCCGTAAGCGACTGTTTGTGGGTGATTTTGTGAATAGACCACGGTAGTTTGTGGAGGGGGCGGGCTTTTGCAGCAACAGTGGTAACAGCAGCAGATAAAGCAGATGCAAACACACACGGCAAAAACGATGATACCGACGATAATGGCGATGAACACCCCTATTCCCCATTGGTATAGGCCGCTTCCATCTGCAGGACGAAAATGTTTTCACAGTAAATATTGATAATGTCAAGAAGTTCAAAATATTCCAATCAGAAGAAAAACAATTATTAAAATGTTGTTAGATTTTCCCCAAGATGAAGGGAGTTCATTCAAAAAATGTGTCTACATCACAAGTTTGTCCCCTTTTAGGCGCGCAGATTTCACCCCTAATTTTAGTTTGTTTGTGTTTGTGTGATTTAAGCCTCCTGAAAATTTTGAACAAACTTGTATTTATAGGTTAATAAATGCGTTGTTTATAGTTTAAGCTTGAAAAAAATTCCAACTCATTGGACCTTTAAAGGCATGCAGGGTATTTTCGGTAAAGAACAATATCCTCACTCGGTGTATCCCAACATTTGCACAAAATAACAAACCTATAAAAAATTAGGCTCGATTGAAGGTGCAAGAAAATAATGAAATAAAAAAAAACCTACCAATGTCGCATAAAAATGTGTGCTTCCAGAGATGTATAAAAAGGGCTTTATGCCTGAAGCCTTTCTCGGGTTCAAACTTTGGGGTGAAAAATGACCTCTTTAACTACACTTTTCGTCAAAGGTGTCATTTCTAACAATGTTTTATCAAATCAACAGCACTCCAGTGCTCTTTTATACCAAGTAAGTTTTTATGGTAAATAATTTCTGGAGTAATGAGTAAAAGTGTACTCTCCCTTTAAGTATATAGATTCTTGGAAACTAGACTGGGCATCAATAAATAAAACGTAACGTAAACAACATTAAAATCTTGCTTCACATATATAGGGCCTACTGCTCAATTATTTCAAATTTTCATAATATTAGAAAATACGTGCTGAAAATGTTTTATCAGTGCTAAGTTTACGTTGTAAATGGAGATATTTGTTTAACATGATGGCGGATGTGTTTGTTCAAGGTTGAACAGACCAGACATATCGATATGATCATTATGCGCATCAGCGAAATGTAATCAAATCCTTTGTTCGGCACGCCTAGGTTTTTTTCCCGAACCGCTTTGTGACGTCGGTGCATTCTTTGTGCTGCAAACTTAAAGGTATTTCAACCGCGTGAATATGAAACTAGGGGCATGAATACTTATTGTGTGATTATTCCTTGAAAATTAAGAGTTTCAGTTTTGAAGTGATCCCTCGTGCCGATAGAACCCATTTTTAGACATAATTTCTTTGGTTTTTAAGCTGTAGTTTGTCAATGTTCGTTCCAAGCTGAACAGAGTATCAATAACGCATAACATGAATGATACGAAATAATTTACCCGTGGGTTTGTATGGGGCGCCGTTTGTCAATTAATTGTTTAGCGTTTTTTGGACATGTTTTTACCATGGTTTGTAACAATTAGATGTATACCATAGAAATTGCTGCCATTTTTTTTGTCGTTTACATACCATGAATATACAATCAAAGCTTAGAAATTATGGTTTATAAACCATGAAAATTGAATTCATCATAAAACATGGTTTATAAACCATGATTTGTAAACCATGAAAATTTAAGCACCTTCAAAACATGGTTTATAAACCATGAAATTTTAAGCACCTTCAAAACATGGTTTATAAACCATGAAAATTTAAGCACCTTCAAAACATGGTTTATAAACCATGAACATTCTAGCATCATGGTTTACAAACCATGGTTTATAAACCATGAAAATTTAAGCACCTTCAAAACATGGTTTATAAACCATGAAAATTTAAGCACCTTCAAAATATGGTTTATAAACCATGAACATTCTAGCATCATAAAACATGGTTTACAAATCATAGTTTATAAACCATGAAAAGTGAAGCATCATAAAACATGGTTTATAAACCATGAAAATTATAACACCATAAAACGTGGTATATAAATCATGGTTTATAAACCATGAAAAGTGAAGCTTCTTAAAACATGGTTTATAAACCATGGAACTTGTTGCACCATAAAACATGGTTTACAAATCATGGTTTATAAACCATGAAAGGTGAAGCGTCTTAATACATGGTTTGTAAACCATAAAAATTAAAGCATCATAAAACATGGTTTATAAACCATGAAAATTGAGGCATCGCAATTCATGGTTTATAAACCACGAAAACTGTGTGTTCACAAATCATGGTTTATAAACCATAAAAACTGAACGTGGGTTTCATTCAACCTCGTTTCTGATCGCTCCACCCCTAGACTGGTCCCCTGTCTACCGCCCGCAAGCTAACCATTGTGGTAACCATTCACGCACTGATCTGATCAGTGATGAACAGTCAGTCAGTGCAATCACGAGGGCCCTGTGTGCTGTCATCCGACCCCGCGAGACTCAACTCGCGGTAACTAATGATTTGTTTACGTTGTAACAACGGCCGCTGGGACCCTCCTACTTGACCCCGTTTACACTAGATCCAGAAAGGTGGATCAGACCCGGGTCTGATCCGGCAATGTGGATTAACGGCTAGTGTAAACGCAAAAAAGCCGGATCAGACCCGGTTCAAGATCCGGCAATTTTAATCCACCTTTCGAGGAGGGTTGAATCCGGCAATTGGTGGATCAGATCCGGCAAAGTGGATTCCAAATACAAGTGTAAACGCAAAGGTGGATCAGACACCGCAATTTGATGTGGTCATTTCCGGTTTCGTTACGAATGGCGCGCTTTTTGCCTGTGCTTTGGGGGACACCCGTCGCTGTTTATATTTTGTGTGTGTGCTGTGTGCACATGGACTGTGTGTGAAACGTTTTGTTGTTTTCAGCGTCCTTATACATACATGTTACGTTCGGAGCTTGCCTTGTTGCTGTATTTTGTTAACTCCCATCTACAAAATAATTCTACCTGCATGGTCGTTGTTATCCGTATCATTTGCTGTACTGTATTTTCTGCATTCTACCTTCGCATTGATAACGATTATTTCTAGAAGTGGCGCGCTGTAGTCGTGACCTTTGAGCTCTTTGTGAGGAGCGGTGACGTCATGACCAATATACATCCGGTTCAAAAGTGGGATCGGAGCCGGATCAAGTGCTGGTGTAAACGCGACACAGGATCTTGATCTGCGGTCGTTAAAAAAATGCCGGATCTCAATCCACCTTTCTGGATCTAGTGTAAACGCGGTGCTTGTACTGGGAGTGGGATCAGAACGGACGCTTCGGATGGCCTGCACTATGGTGACGGCCCGAGAAACTGTTGCAGCTAGCTGGTAATCATCTTGTTCGGCCATTACTAGTGATATTTTCGCTATTGTTAATGTTATACTATACCGGGCGAGACGTCGTTGTCGGATCTTGTACGGCGCGGACCGGACGACGAGCTAGGTCAGACCTGGCGCCTGCGTTCGTGATTGGTTAATTGCAGCTTGCGCGGTTATCGACCAGAATGGGAAGGAGGTTGAATGAAACCCATGTTCAGTTTTATGGTTTATAAACCATGATTTGTGAACACACAGTTTTCATGGTTTATAAACCATGAATTACTATGCCTCAATTTCATGGTTTATAAACCATGTTTTATGATGCTTTAATTTTTATGGTTTACAAACCATGTATTAAGACGCTTCACTTTTCATGGTTTATAAACCATGATTTGTAAACCATGTTTTATGGTGCAACAAGTTCCATGGTTTATAAACCATGTTTTAAGAAGCTTCACTTGAAAATGGTGTTATAATTGTCATGGTTTGTAAACCATGTTTTATGATGCTAGAATTTTCATGGTTTATAAACCATGATTTGTAAACCATGTTTTATGATGCTAGAATTGTCATGGTTTATAAACCATGTTTTGAAGGTGCTTCAATTTTCATGGTTTACAAACCATGTTTTGAAGGTGCTTAAATTTTCATGGTTTATAAACCATGGTTTGTAAACCATGATGCTAGAATGTTCATGGTTTATAAACCATGTTTTGAAGGTGCTTAAATTTTCATGGTTTATAGACCATGTTTTGAAGGTGCTTAAAATTTCATGGTTTATAAACCATGTTTTGAAGGTGCTTAAATTTTCATGGTTTACAAATCATGGTTTATAAACCATGTTTTATGATGAATTCAATTTTCATGGTTTATAAACCATAATTTCTAAGCTTTGATTGTTTATTTATGGTATGTAAACCACAAAAAAAATGGCAGCAATTTCTATGGTTTACATCTAATTGTTACAAACCATGGTAAAAACATGTCCAAAAACGCTAAACAATTAATTGACAAACGGCGCCCCATAGGTTTGGTCTCGAAATATATAGTCTATCTAGTCTAATAATATAGTCTTACACAGGATTGTCTGTTTACGTGTAGGCCTATACTTTTGAATTGGACAAAGGGTAAGCTATCATTTATAGCCTCGCGTTTTGCCAATGAACTTATCTTTATTGGGTAGTGCCTGGTTTTGTTTGTTCAATGAGAAACTGATTTCCTTACCATAATACACAATGGCCCCAACCTCGTTGAAACACAGGAGCGTCAGGTACACGAATGCCACAAGGAATCCCGTCTTCGGAACAAACTTCGCCATCGTCTAACTTTTTTACTCTCCCAAAATTCAAAACGATCAATATTCTTTGAGAATATTAACGAAATTCTAGGCTATGACTCGTCAAGATGAAATCTTGGACATGGACCCCCAAAAGTTTGATGTTGCTGCTCTGGGAGTTTACCGAGGCTACAATGAAAGCGGCCTGTTTGCTATTCAATGTCTGTTGTTGCACGGCACAAAATAACAGGCAATTGTCCCAAATCAAATAAGGTCTCTTGTGAAATTCCATTGCGCAGTGTGTTTGTCATGCACGAATGCCTTTATTGCATGTAAATAATTGAGCGTCCTATTATTAGTAATTTTTTTCTAAATA
This sequence comes from Pisaster brevispinus, assembly GCA_023634235.1. Classification (NCBI taxonomy): domain Eukaryota; kingdom Metazoa; phylum Echinodermata; class Asteroidea; order Forcipulatida; family Asteriidae; genus Pisaster; species Pisaster brevispinus. Next base: position 7,181,985 of record JAMKCF010000008.1, on the reverse strand, counting down.
CATGTACATATACTTTTTTTATGAGTAGCCTACCACATCTCCTACCTCTGGAAATGTGATACTTCATACGGTGAACGATAAACAATACCTTCTACGGTTCTTTCTAGCTTTTTAAATAAATTTGTAGTGCTGTACATTGAGCGGTAAACTTTATCGAATTCAAATCAAACTAACACCCAAAGAAAAAAAACTCGTCTGAAGTCTGCTGAGCTGTACAGTTTCAGTCTTAATGTCACGGCTGTTGACTTCAATTTCCCTCCTTTTAAAAACAATGTTGAAACTTAATGTGTAAAAGCGGTCAAGAGTGCCATATATACCATGCTTTTTGCGTTGATAGCGACTGGTTCCATGCTGATAACCACATATCGGATAACTAAATTCTACAAAGCTGATGAACATCTTTCATGACAGTACCGAAATGGAAAGGACATTTGCTGTGCAAACTTATATGAATGTCCAATATCTCAATAGAAAGTAGACATTCACTGTACAAACCTAATGTCTACTAAATATATATCGAAATGGCAAAATGGACATCGCTGTAAAAACCCATGTGAATGGCCAATGTGTAATACATGTAAATCGAAATAGCCAAGTAGACTTCGCGTACAAACCTATGTGAATGTCAAATGACCAATATCGAAATCGCAAAGTAGACATTTGCTGTACAAACTTATATGTGAATGTCCAATGTCCAATATCAAACCAACTTAACTGTCATACATCTTTCGGAGTTTTGCCCCCCCCCCCCCCCGCGCCCTCCCTTGTTGGTTGCCACCCACCAACAAAATCGTTATCAGCAAGCGTCACAAGACATCACGGCCACCATGCAGAGCAATACCACAACCACCAGGATGATGCCAAGTACCGTAACAATCACACCGGTGACCCACGGTAGGGGGTTGATGGTACTGACAAATATCTCATCTATAGTAAAAGAACAAAGTTGTTAGTAAAGTTTCAGTGGACAGAGTATGGGAAATTGCATCGGAAGAAGATAAAATAGGCCTAGAAGATATGAAAATAGGAGTTGAATTTTGAAAGATGGCGCACTTCTTAGCTGGCCGTAGACTTGACCCTAGTCGGACTTTTGTCGAGTCCTTAATCGCCTAAATAATCCACTGCATGCACTCCCCATACACATCGCAGCTTTAGTGCGCCCTCATTCGCCAGGAATGTTGCCAGTCGACTCTGCTATCGAAAGTCCGACTTGATGAATCCGCCATCCCCCCCCTGCGTGTATGTAGTTATTCAAAATGCATATGCAATAGTTTTAAATATGCAACATACGCGTCCGCTGCTAACCAATCAAATCAGTTCAATTTATGACGACTCGTTCATTTGTAAAGTAGGTGTTCACAAATTAACTCCACACAGTTACATATAGCATAGAGAATATGCATTCAGTGACTGTGAAGAATCGATATTGATAGAATATGAACAAAGCAACAACAACACAAATTTTAAAAACAAGCCAGACTCTTGTTGTTTAGATTTCCTATTTTGGCGAATCTGTTGCATGTTTATTTATTTTTAAGACGGGTTCAGTGCACACTGCTGCACAATGAATTCCGATGAACCCCAAACGTTTGAGGTGACTTTAAGTTTGAACAAGCTGCTAATTATGCAAAGGAAAATAATTATGAAAAAAAAAAAAATCTTCAACAAGCTAAACAGTTGATAAATACATTCCCAAGTTTTGAAGAACTTCCGTTTACATTTAGTTATCGTGTACGTACAAGATAAGAGAGATATTTTTTTTATTCATGTAGCAGCAATACGCTTCCGTACGAACGTGCCTTCACCAACAATCGTAATTTTTCAAACACAAACTTGTATTGTCAGAGTTTCCAAGGAAGTCTTGAATATTCATCAATTATTTAGGTCAAAGTTGGGATTTGCTATACTTATTGACAATACCCGCCGGATGCTGCAATCTCACTGGCTGCTACCCAAATCGGTAGATGAGCTCCATAGGCCGTGCACAAACCTGTGGCAGATTCGCCAAGTCGGGTTTCACAATCCTAAACTTACTGGATTGGCATTTAATTGACACTAGAGGGTGCGCATTACAAAAGCTAATACATTACCGACTCGATTACATTGATCTCCACAGTATAATGGAGATCAATGCTCGATTAGCACGAGACCCAACTTGAACCAAGTCTAAGCTGGCCGAGGCGCTTCCTCCTCCAATGTTACAGCATATTAAAGGAAACACGCTTCTAATACAAATTACTTAACAACAAAATATTGGTTTTAAATGAATGAAACTCATGTGGAACTGACGTTTTTTTGCATAGCCCTTTGACTTTTCGTCTCATTTGGGATTACTTGACATGCTTCGGTGGCGGAGATGCCGTGCACGTGAAATACTAATACTGCACGGGAATTATAATTAGTCTACACACCTTCGGAACTAAATGAAGTGTACTTGATCGAGAAACCACGACCTTTTACCGTGGAATCTGTCTTGAACCTCAAGGTGACCGAAGATGACGTAGATATGACGTCAGCAGGTTCAGTTGTTCCGCAGATCTGACCCGGTCCCAGTGTCGATGCCAGCGTGACCGAGGATCCGTCGAATAGTTCGAGATAATCGACACCTGCACACCTGTGTTCGGTTCCCTCAATACTCAGCCTCTCGAATGTCAGCAACAGGCGGTTGCCGGGGTTTGTCCGGAGTGTAACCGCGCAGTCGAGGTTGTTATTGTAATTATATCCGAATTGTGAATCGAAAGTACCGCTTGAACCTCCAATATCTAGTGTTTCACCACAATGGCTGGCCATGTATTCTGAATGAAAGAGAGAGGCAACGTATTGGTTAGAATTGGTGGCCCCTAAACGAGGAAATGTAAAAACACAAATATGGTGTCTCTCGATCTCATGCCGCAAAAAGAGATCAGTTACAGGATCCACAAGGATCCACATGCAGAAATTAATAGTCATTAAATTATTACGTCTGTCCAATAACAATTTTTTCAACTCGATTTATTCTGTTTTATGAATCTAATTCTTTATAAAATTTTAGCTTGCAAAAATAGTTAATGGCCCGATGTTTTGACCTTAGCGGAGTCTTTCTCTGAAGACACATGACAACATAACGCATACATGGACAAGTAAACTGGGGCAAAATTCCCGTGAAGCTGTTAAGCACGCAAAACTGCTAGAAAAGAATAACCTTGCTTTAGAAACATGTTACCTGTCTCTTGTGACTTGCTTCTCTCCCTTTTTTTTGTGCTTAGCAGCACAGTTTGCCAAGCACCATTTTCTGCCGTAACAGCTTGTTTAAATGGATCCTGGTGTAACCATATATAGAGCAAGAGGACACAGCAGTACCAGTGTCTATATACGGTTTTCCCCTCTTCATTTTGGCCTCAGAGAAAGACTCTGCATGGGTCGAAACGTCCGGCCACAAACCATTCTTTGCATTTTTATGTCATATTCCATTTTGGGTTGGTATAAGCTGAATTCCATGTTCTCAAAATTGTTGATTTTTGTAACACAAACTTACAAACTTGGCAGCATACTCACCAACGCCACCCACCACTGTGCAGAGAAAGAACACGCAAACACAAACGAACTTCAAACAATTCTTTTCCAGCCACAAGATCGGCATAATTATTTCTTGGAATGAGCAGCTATTTCTTGGAATGTGCAGCTACAAAATCTAACAACAATCCCAGGACGCTGTAAAATCCACACAGCTCTGCATGTGCTAAAACCCCAGCCTGCTTGAACAAAGTTGTGTTACTATGTATGCTTATGTACATTTTTATACGTCTGGTTCGTCCAAGTCATTTTCCCCCCTCTATCGTAGTAATTTAAGAGTTTTATTTATTAACAATGCCTCGGAAGCGCTTATAGCCGACGGCAACTCTTAAATAAACAAACTTTGTGGGGATTTGGACGCCAAGAGGTACCATGGAGAACAGATGATCAACTATTCAATAGGCGTAACAATAGCCTCAACTCCGGAATGTTGACGTTGGTTGTTTTCTTTTTCAGTAAATTACAGCCACTCAAGCGTTAGCATAAATTTAAAGAACATATTCTCAGTTTTTATGACCAATGGAACTCAAGCAATATTACAGATTGCCAGTGCGTTTTAGGTTTAAAGGGGCAAAGTGCCTTCGGATTAGGCGCTTTGTGGTCATAAAAAGCGTTCCTTGAAACGAGTATGGTTGGAAAGATATTTCAAAATGTAGAATATAATAGTTCACATAATTTATCCCAAGAAATTGTTTTTTGTGTGTAAAATTAATGACAGAACACTCTCCGCTTGTTGTAAAACCAAATATGGACTCCACAAAATGGCGGACTGTATGTTCTGCTTGTTGTTTATTCCAGTCCAGAGGTCCTTTTTTTTTAAATCACTACTCACTAGTTACAAATACAACACACTGTGGGTGCTGACAAGGATAATAAGTAATTCTAAACAGCAACATTTTAAGAGATTTGAAGGCAGTGTGCCCCTTTAAACAATCGTTTGTACATAGACCCACCTATAGGACTTCACCAGAAATTAACGACCACAAAGATATTCTAAATTAAACACACAGAAAAGGAACTTTTATCATTGAAAAGCCGAGAACAGCGATAAGACGAAAGAATAATATTTTAACAAGCCTATGATTGGTTGGCAAATGTTTACCTTTAGCCCAATTGGGTGACATTTAGCACAACAAAACAACCAGCAGACAATAATATAGAAAGCGCAGAAAACTTAGATTTTATTTTCAGTTAAGTTTAAGATTAAGTGTGAACATGACTGAAGGGCTTATTCGATCACAGACATTATAGTTTACTTACCGTGCTCAAATAAAGCTGTGTTTTTGATCAAATCCTATTTCTAGGCAAAGTATACCTTTTGTTTTTGGAACCGTTTAACTATTTTAATCTTATACACATGTAGATATAAAATATACAATAAAACTAACCTGTGGGATATCGCTGAAAATCAGGAGCGAGTATGTCCACGCATGAAGAATAATAATCCCTACCAGAAATACACAATCTGAGAAACGTTTCTGACAATCTGAGAAACGTTTCTGACAAACGTTTCTTAAATTCAAATTTTGGGGAATAAAAACTGACATATTTTTCCATGACCGCATTCATTTGAATTGAAAAATTTCTCAAAATGATTTATACTATCGAAAGCTGCTGTACTTCTGACCGAGTAAGTTTTGTATTGGCATTACGTTTTGAGAGTGATTACCAAATCACGATCTGTGCGAACACGACCGTGAAGGGTTAATTTTATCCTGTACATTAGGTTCCATGCTGTGCTTAATTAAAGCTGCGGGTTTTATTATATTAAAAAACAAACAATCTTATTTCGCCTTTAATCTAGAGGCTCTATCAAAACAGAAACAATCTAACCCATTGATAATAGAGATGTACGAAAACCCAAGCGAGTTCTCTTGATGTTGCGAGCGAAGCCTATCACATAAAATCAACGAAAGACAGCTCTCTCTTAAAGGGACACGTCTCCTTGGATTTGGGCAATTTGGGCTGTAAAAAGCGGTTGATTATGAAATTCATTGAAATTAATATGGCTCGAAAGATGCGTGGATCTCTCTCTGAACTAACACGGTCCGCCATTTTGTCGAGTCAAAAAGTTGGTTCTACAAAATGCCTGACCGTGTTTGTTTACGAAGTCAAAGGAAAACCACACAATTTCCAAAACAATTTTTTGGGGGGATCATTATATTCTACTTTTAAAACATCTTTCCAACCATATGCATTTCTTAACGAACGCATTCAAACGCTTCAAACGCTTTTATAGCCCAAATCGCCCAATCCAAGGCAACGCGTCCCTTTAAAACTTGCCTTCAATTTAGGAATAACGAACGACACCAAAACCTAAGCTTTACAGCTGTGTACATGCATAATCATTACAAATTGTGAAAAGTACAATATGGCAACACTAATTGAACTATTGTTAGGCCTTAAGTAGTAGTAACATCGCTGAAATTGAACTCATTGGTCAATTTCTAAAGAAAGTTTAGAAAAGATAAGCGTTTAGCTTAGTTCGAAAAACGTGTGATTTGCATAGAACTGTGAACCCCCGACCAATAGTATATGGACACTGTTTTAATAGCAGCATTGTTTCAATGCATAGGATAGGTTACTCATCCCCTTCAAAATTACATTGTTAGTACAAAAGCTCTTAGGAAAGATAGATCACATTAGTATCCCCACCCACACCCCATCACACCCAAATCGGTAATAATAAAAGTTAAGTTGAAGGTTGCCCACCAAAATGACAGTCCGCGTAATGTGAAAGTACAATTGTTTGTGACTGGTTTACTCTTTAATGACTGGTGACCCATATAATCGCCCATAGTTGTACGCATGTGAAGTGTGCTGGTTGGGTGGCCATTGGGGCAAAAAAACAACCCAAAAGATTGCCAGAAATAAATCAATCCCCAGAAATATACCGATGGCCGCCCGTAGCTGGTTAGCTCCATGAAATAATTTAATAGTTTTTGATGGCATAAGGCTGTTGTTGTCCGATGGCTGCCTGTTGTTGTACATTCATCTGGACTGCGGTGACTGGCTGATGAACCATCGGGGTCGGCTGGTTGCTGGCCACGACCAGGGTGGTGTACGGTGGAGGGCTGGTCTTGCAGCAGCAGTGGTAGCACATGCAACCGCAGCAGACGCAGACCAGGATCCCGGAGACTATAATGCCAATGATGATGGCGACAAACACCCCCATGCCCCATTGCATAAGGCCACTCTGATTGGGGTACAGGGTGTCATGAATTTTATTATCGAGGTAGTTGTCGACGTTATTGAGGTAGTCGTCGACGTTATCGAGGTAATCATCCAAAGTGCCTGGAAACAAATTCAGGGGAAAAAATATTACTTTGTTTTAAACGGGGTAATCATTTTTGATAAGATGACGTCATGGTTTGAGACGGGCCTCTCTCCATTCATATTAGCCATTTTGAAATAATATGGGTTAATTTGTGTCTGTAACTCTGTTTACACTCAAACAAAACTGCGCTCGCCTACATACATTGTCCACCATATCTAAGAAAGGCCCATTGTGCGAAAAAAAACCCCGACACAATCAATGTAAACAAACGCTTCAGTTTGAAATAAAAACACACATGAGAGAGCAATCCATGCAAAATACCTGGTAAATCATGCATACCCCATTACTTGTGGTTTATGCTGCCTTGTCACGTCAACGGGTTCACGTAAAATTGATGAACATGTTTTGAATTACATTTTCTATTTGGTCTTATCGTTGTGTGGACAATAATTATGCAATTGGAACAATCTCTCTCCGAAACCAACAGCATATTATATATTAGTGCATCCATGCATCTACGTCTCACATGGGTTAAATGGGACTCAAAGTGCTGAAAGTCAATAGCCAATTCGGGGTTCGCCCTTTGACTTTTTCAGTGACTAGCCAGCAGGACCAGTAAGCACATGCCATTTCACTGGTCTGTATAAGGTTTGTCACAAGGAGGTGTGATTCAACACTGAACCAGCTGGTGGACCACTTTGCAGAGAATTTTTCACTGGTCCTCCTGTGTTTGAATTGGCATTTTGTCCAAGAACGCTGGCCACGCAGGAAGGAAATAGAGGTACTGTTAGACATTTTTTCACAGGAAGTGTTGTTGAGTGTGGCAAGCGCTACGTGTGTATGCCTTCAAAAATAGGAAGCTATTAACAATCGAGGAATATTAATCAATCGGAAAATATTAAGAAAGACACACAAGTATTAGGAAATTGAAAGTAAAATCTTAAAAGTGAATGTATTTACAATTTGTGAATACTACTTCACATTCTGGAAATTCGTCCACACTGACTATGTATAGGAGAAACGATTTCCCTTTGTGCCAATTACTATAACTGCGTTAGTCTTCCCATGGCCGTTGGAAGAGTCACGCAGAGTTTACACTAATGCGAAAAACACTGCGTCGTACAATTCTCTACCATAAACAGACCGTTTATACCGTAGAAAATTGTGAGCTAGTTTTACATCATTGTTTTTCCGTGGGAACCCCTTGTTCAAACTTCATCCATTACATGCGCAGTTCCCCATTAGAGAAAGGACTGTGGTCCTTTCATGGTTCCACCAATGATTTCTACAATGGTATAGATATCCTGTTGTACTTTCGACTGCACATAATGTATGAGAACCAGTTATGAACTGAAACATACTCACCAAGGGCGTTGGTCCCACCAAGCAGGATGCTAACCAGCATAAAGAACATCACACCACCTACGATCGAGCTCGAATTCTTGCCCATCACCGCCATTATTGATCCCACGGTTATTGGTAGTCCTGCTGCAAAGACAAAGGGCTGAAAATCTGTAGCTGCTATTCCCAAAATATGATTCACTTGGTAAAAACACAGACACAAAAAGCTGCAATATCCAAAGCCGACTGGTCGTCCCCCGTGTTTGCTGCGCAATGGTGTCGCTGTCTGCGGTCGTACGCTGTGGGAAATTCCAGATCACAGAAACTGTTTTTTGTTTTTGAGTGCACCATCCACAGCGCGGAAACATAGTCACATGACGCCGATGAAATTTCGCTGCGCCTCAAACATTAAAGGGGCACACCGGCTTCGTTGGGCTATTTGGGCTACAAAATAGGCTAACATATGACTTCAAAGGTCTTCCAGGAATGGAGAAGAACGGTTCCTAAAAGAAACCATCAAATTTTGCCGTTTTTGAGCATTTTTCAAAAAACGAAGGTCACGTGATTTATCCGAACCAAAAAAGTGGTTCGGATAAATCACGTGATCTTCGGTGATAGTTTTACTTCCAGCCGTATAAAAGTAAATTACTGAACCAAATTGAAATCTGTTTTTTTAAATATTGTTCATGAGTATTTGACAAAAAAGACTATGTTTTCAGATTATTGATACAATTTGTAAATAATGATGAAAAATCGAACGTAAGATTCGCATTCAGAGAGTCCGTGCAACCGAAGCGTGTTTTACGGCGCACCAGCGTGGGAGCTAGCGGAACGTAAACCTTGGGGCATATCCCGTACAGCCTGTGCCGTGTCTCGTGGGGCCAGAGAGACAAGCCCGGGCTTGCCGGTCTAGCCGTGAGCTTGGGAGCTTGTCGGAGGGGTAGGGAGCCAGACCAACAATTACGTTTTTTTAAGGAGATTTTTAGTCTGATACCCTAGCTATTATCCCCTAACTATTGCAACGTGTTGCCTGCGCTACACACGCGGGACGACGACGGAGAATAATATCCCATACAGCTGGTCTACTTCTATGATAGCTGCAGTGTCCAACCCCCCCCCCCCCCCCCCCCCACACACACACACAATTGCTGCTTTTGCTGGCTTTCCCTTTGGATTTATCGTGTTTGTTTTTTTTACTTTTTACTTTTCGTTGGACCACCTTCTGGGTGTTTTTCCTTGCGATGTTTTTTGTACCGATCCTTGGATGTCGAAGAAACGTTCTCCATTGCAAGTACACAGAATATAGTACGTCGTCGTACACAGAATACAGGTTGGGGTGCGTTTTCGCGGTCGTAACCAATAACTGTTTCAATGGCAAGTTCAACCGAAACAGTTATTGGTTACGACCGCGAGCGGATTTCGACTAGGACTGACCATAGAGCAAGGAACCCATGCTCTATGGACTGACGTCCGTTCATGTCTGTTTTTTTATTTACACGTGAATTTGTGCTTGATGGATAGGAAGTCTGGATCCTCATGCCTCGCCATTTTTATAATTTATACATAAACAGAGCTCCAGTCTACTTACAACATTGCGCAACATTGTACGTAAACTTGACAGTTGCAACGGCTGGAAAAGCGTATAAGCTGACCTTTGACCGCATTTTTTTTTTCTTCACATTTTTCGTTAATTACGTGATATTTTGATGATTTTTTTTTTACACGAACCATCTAAAAATTGTTGTCTGTCATTCCACATCACTATATTAGGAAAACAGTAAGCCGGTGTGTCCCTTTAATATCAGCTCCATTGTATGAGCTTGCTGTTGCCAGAGATCAAAGTTGCAGTGCCGGGGCGTGTCGTTTCTATGGAGAATGTGACGATCGGGCTTATGTACAACGGTGCATGTATTGAGTGGCCGTATAAATATATACAAACATTATTCTGACGAAGGTCCGTATTGGATCGAAAGCTAAGGCCATCTCCCCTACTAATTTTATATTATACAAACAAATATATTAAACGTACCTTGCAGATTTGAAATTGTGCTTATTTGAAAAATTGTAATGCATGTGCCTACCATAGTGCCAACGTTCCTGAGAACTGTTCTAGCCTGGAATACTGTCATGGATTGTGCGATAAAATCATCGACACAGTTTTCACAATGATGCCAGATTCGACATTAAAAAAAAAAGTACACATGGGTCAAAATCTTTCCTTTTTTTTCTTCTCGACATTATGCAACGACTTTAGCCAAGTTTCGGTCCGCCATCACAGAACCAAATTTTCGATTCCACGAAATGGCGGACCGTGTTAGTTCACGGGATAAAAAGAAAACCACACAATTTCGAGGCCTATTTTGCGTGGATCATTTTATTCTACTTTAAAAACATTGTTGCCAATCACATTCATTCCATAGCAAATGTTGTTTTATAGCCCACATCGCACAATCCAAGCCAACGTGTTCGTGGCACGACATCACAAATGTATACAAAGCTTTGTATACAAAGCGCTGGCACGACACCAAAATACGCTATAGATGATGACGCTGGCGTGTACAACAGGAAATGGCAAATTTCGTTACATTATTTCCAAATCATTATGAAGAAAATTAATGAGTACTGTCTTTAAAATGTCTTTCTTAAAGGGCAATCTTTGAAATGTCTTTGAAATGATCGTTATAGAAACGCAATGTGTTTAGCCTCAGTCCACCCTTACTAAGGGGGGCCGTCCAAAGTTTTCAACATTTTCACGGTCATGTTTATTATGAAAATGTGCATCAATTTTGACAAGAAAATTTTGATAAAGGCTAAAAGTTGATGATGGGCTAAAGTGCAAATGTTGATGAGCGCTCAAGTTTAATATGGAACCTCATTCCTCATTCCCAACGGACTCCTCAAACCACAACTTAGTTCATAGTCTCGCACTGAAGACGTATCTGTTCAAGAATAGGCCTACTGCCCATTATATCTCTATTTTTGGTTTTCCATGTGTGCAACACGGGCAACCGTCTTGTTTTGTACCTCAGGCTGATGTTTTTTTTTTTCACTTTTGTGGAAACTTGTTTGCAACTTTTGGGGCTTTTCTGTGTGATTGCTGTTCAATTTGGTTGCTGGGTTAGATTTTGATTATCTCTTTTCTTGTGCACTCTTTTGTTATTTTCTGTAGTTATTAGATACTATTATTAATATCATTTTTTTGCTTTTGGGAAGCCCATCGATGTCTTTGATTTAATACTATATTATTATTTCATCTTACCACAGCATGCAAAAGAAAGATCACCTTTTTTTCTTTGTGCCGGTAACTCCTCGTGTCCGGCTACGTCCCGTAGCCTATAAGATCTCAAGGGTCTTCCTCTGGTTCCTCGCTGTTCCCCAAAACGCTGCGTTCTGTAATAGATCTACCCTCACATTTGTCCCTATTTCATCTATGTTTCCCCAATGCTTTCGGAATTATGCCAAGTGCTCCAACCACCACAGAGACTACTTTCACTTTCACCTGCCAAATCTTACAAAGTTCCCGGGCCATGCAGGTTTTGGTATACTTTTGGATCATTTCTACCTATTTATCATTATTACTATTGTTATTGTTATTACTTTTGGAGGGGAGGGAGTGGTTTCTTCAAAAGCAGTTCTTTCTGTACGAGATGGAGAAGATTTTTTGTTGTTGAAAAAGTTGGACGTTCCCTGGGTATAGATTGAGGGTAAACTTTGGAAGCAGTGTCGTATAGTAGATAAATAATACAGTTTTGATTCATCAAGATTTTGTATGTAGAAATATTGTCGTTTGAAACGCCCAGTATTTCTTAAAGTTGTGCATGCCGGCCGTGCTTGACTTATTTTGTTCCATTTATTTTATTTTAATACTTTAGTGTACCAATTTCTAATAACTTGGCACAATTTCATAGCGCTGCGTAACGGTAAGCAAACTTTCGTGCTAACTGTAGCAGAACAATTTGCTTAAGCGTAAGCGTATTTCACAGATTAGCAAGAAAACTATAGGCAGCCAGCTTGCGCGTTGACCATGAATTTGCATTGTTACGTCAATCATTTTCATACTGTATACAGTAAGCACAGGAAGGTTAGCATGCCTTTCCGTCTGCTTACGATTAGCAGCGCTGTGAAATGGAAATCGCGCAGTAAGCACAAAATCGGTCGATAAGCACAGCTCTATGAAATCGGGCCCAGGTACATGTAAAAAGATATACGTGTTGCTTTCTCTCGCCATTGTTTTTTTTTTCTGTCTGTGCCCGACGAATGTTTCCTACTGTTTTGCCCGACCTTGGGAGGGCAGTTTCTCCAACCCCCGGTGTCATATGCCTATGAAAATAGGGAACTGAATTATGACGAATCGATGTATTGTACAATCATTTGACATGTATTGTAGTACTGGTCTTTGAATGCAAGAAAAAAAATCAACCGAATTCAAACATAATTTTATCGAAGACGGCACCAGTGGGGGGGGGGGGGGGGCTGGAGATATTTCGCAGAGCAGTTTATTCCACGCCCATAAATACATCACTCAAAACACTAGATATTTTGTTTCAGATGAGTACAAAATGATGCTCTTACCATGAGTTTAGGGCCGAGGACGTTTGCCCACTTATAATATAACTCGATCTGTGTGAAGTTTCAGTCACTCTATCAAAGAGTCCCAAACACCCGTACCTATTAAAAAGCAACATCCCCATAACGCCCACCCCCCAAAAAAACAAAAAACAAACCCACACACCCACACACCCACAACAACAACAATGACACTTTAAATGGAACTTTTAATAAAAAAATATATAAAAGACATTTTAGTCTGAGAACCAATTAACATCATCATATAACAAAAGGAAATAAACAAACATGTCATTTTATTTTTATTTTTTTTTTAAATACAAACATTGTTAACTTTACTCAGCACACGAACAGGAAAAAAACATAAACAAATATCGATAATTGTGCAAAATTAAACTAACATACTAGGACTACAACAAAATATGCACATTAAAAATTGTTTAAAACACAGTGCATCCAAAGAACATAAATTCGGATTAAACAAAATACATTGGAAATGTCACGTCCAACGAAAGTACAAAAATAAAAAAGTGTATTACGCATTTTTTCAGAAATTATTTTTTAATTTAATTTACATAATACCATTCGAAAAGTATTAAATATCGCGTATAGGCAACAATGTCCAGTAGGCCCTGTATGGGGAAAAATCATTTGTTTGAATTATAGAACAACTTTGTAAAAAATTAGTTTTAAGTATGGTTTCTTATAATACTGTACCGACATTTTTGAACTGGCCAAGTATAGATTGCTTGAACGCAAAAACAAAAACAACAACAACACAATTAAACACCCCCTCATTAGTGAATGAAACAACTTGGCGGATTGTACAAACTAACGAAAAACGTAGACGGAGATTTTAAAAAAAAGAGTAAATTTTTAAAGCACAATCCTATTATATGTTGATAAAAATAAATTATAAAGATTGAGTTCCATTACTTGAAAATTAAAGGAAGATTGTATAATTTGAAAACACTAAGTTTAAAAATTCGTTACGGACTGTTTTTTGGAATGCCGACCAGTTCTCGTGCAGCTCTGGGAATTTGTTTCGGTCAGTGAATTTTAGGTGCGGAACTTGTATCTGGTAAGGGTCCCTATTCCTTGTGTATGGCAGGCACCAGACTGATACTGCGCTTTGTATGCGAGGGTGTGCGCGTGTGGGTGTACATACACTTGCATTATGGCGTGCGAACATTAGGCCGTGTCCGAAACGACGACTTCGGCTACAGCTACGGCTAGATCGCGCGCGTCTGCCTATTCTTCAACACTGGCAGACGCGCTGATCTAGCTGTAGCTGTAGCCGAAGTTGCCGTTTCGGACACGGCCTTAATTATATTAAAGTGGGTCAGAAGTACTTTAGTCTGGCAGGCAACGCCGGGTTTTTAAGGCAAGTAAAAACCATTTTTGCGTGTCGATTGCGTTGTGCAAGTAAAAAGGGTGATCTGATATATACCTTAATATTTATCTAAATTATAAAACAGTGCCGGTGTTTTAGAAACAAATTAAACTTTAAATTATGTTTCTCAATTGTAAAAAAAAATAAATCATAAACCTTATATTTTCTGGCCGTGAGAGTGCTCATCCGATATGCAGCTTTGTAATTACAATCGGCTTTTTGTAGCAATAAAAAAAAAGTGATTAAACAAGGAAAGCAGCCGATCTTCTGAAAATTGCCATCAACAGGGAGGGGTCACACATCTCAGTTACTAGTTCAGCCATATACATGTATTTGCATTCCAAGCCCTCTTGCGTCGAACAGGCCAGTTTGAACTCTTTGCCCACATTTACGTCACTGCAATGTTCTACCACGTCCAAACAAGAAATTGAGTTTGTAAGTAGAAGTGGGTATCATCGAATGCCCAGGACAAGGAAATACTCAGCAATCGTGCAATCATGCTGATTCACGGGCTTGTAGATGGCTTGTAGATGGAATTGGTGTGATTCTCATTAATACGTTACACCGTAAGGCCTCTGCTGCTGTACGCCCATCGGCATTTGCTGCTGCTGGGGCTGCCCATGCATGAACACTTGGGTTTGTGGCTGAGGTGCTACGGCCGAAACCACAACGGTGCTTCTAGGTTGATTGCTCTTGCAGCAGCAGTGGTAGCACATACAGCCACAGCACACACACAGCAGTATTGCACCGACCACGATAGCCAAGATGATAGCGACCAGCACCCCTACGCCCCACTGGAATAGCCCAACGGCGTCCTGTGCTGTAAAATGTAGAAATCCAGAATAAATAATTATTCATTTTGCCAGGAAGATTTTTTTTTTAATGGTGTCACCGGCTTAATTAGTATAGTTGATCAATTGTACAATTTTACCAGCACTAATTATTATATAAATTATTTATTGTAGTAGTTATCAATATTAATATTATTCTATTCTATGATTTGACAACGAACTTTCGAATTATAGTGTAATGGTACACTTGTTGTTTATCCTGGCCGTCTTAGAATGGTTTGTTTCCTCCCCTGAGTCCTGTTCCTCCTTTACTTGTCCTGACCCCCTTCGTCTAATCCCCGCCTCCTTTTGTAACCTTGTGTTTATGTATGTACCACTTTTTGGGGGGTGCTGTTTCTGACATTGTCCAAATAAATGATATTAACATTAATAATCACACTTCTACTCTGTTGAATCCCATGAAGAAGAAAAAATGGGCAGCAAATGTCATAAATGGCCCATAATTTCGTATTGATTTGTTGTATTTGTCTCTTGTTCGAACAGAAAGATTTACAGAATGTCTACGAAGATGAGCATGCCCTTTAATTTGTTGTACCTTTTAAAATTATTATGGGTTTACGTGTATTATAAAAAAAATTGTCCAACAAAATCTGCCAGTCACTGGAACATTAAGCAGTTCATTAATCATGTTCACTTTGCACATGTCAAAGCAGGCACATCGCCCAGCATAGCGCCCTCTAGAGGATATTCCCATGACAACTAGTTTAGCTTTCATGAAAACGCAGACGTATATTAATTGACGTTTGTTATTTTCTAACACATGTTGATCTTGATACAAAGACAGCGTCAAGAGGGAAAAGTAAAACTAGCTAAATTAAAGGAAATGGTTTACCTGCTGCGATAGACACCTGGGCTGCCAGACCTAAGAGAGAGATGATCTTGGTATTCATGGTTAATTTAAAATTGACTGGATCGTTGCCTTCATGTTCGGCATGCAGCTGTACGATACCTTTACTGTGTTCCGGTTGAGCACTTTGTGAAGTTTATGTTCCTTGGGGAAGCATTTGTCTATTATCTGAAGGAATTTCTTTCCAATGCTGGTACATACGTTCTTGTTGTATGGCGGGTTGTACCATGTCACCTCCCTTTTTCTAGCCCTTTTCCTTGTGTTATTGCCCGGTGTGTATGTTAACTGATACTTGTGCCCGCTTTTTTGTAGAGCCTCTTGGTGATGAGTGCCTTATGGTACGAAACAGTCTGTCCAGAAGAGAGATATGCCAGAGTTTGTTTAACTCATATTCTGAATTTATTACATGTTATAGCTCTACAGAGATGTATCGAGCACTGTGAATTGTGATAGAAGACGATTTCATTGTATATGCGTATATATATATATGCATGCCGAACATGAAGGCAACGATCCAGTCAATCAACAAACGGAAGGTAAAACAAGAGGACGACGTCGGTGGTAGAACATGCAGTTGCCGCCGGAATGCCGAATGCCCGCTGAACGGGGAGTGCCTCAGCAAGAACATTGTGTACCGGGCCACCGTCACGAGCGAAGGCAGGAAGGAGGCATACGTCGGGCTGACGTCCACAACCTTCAAGGCGAGACTGGCGAACCACAAGAGGTCATTCAGATCCGAGAGCATGAGGGCACAAACAGAGCTAAGTAAACATATATGGGACTTAAAGGACGAGGGGAAAGACTATGAAATTAAATGGGACATTGTTCACAAAGCACTGCCATACTCTAACGTAAACAAGAGATGTAATTTGTGTATAGCAGAGAAGTACATAATCATTTGTAGGCCAGACCTAGGTACACTGAATAAGAAAAGCGAAATCGTCTCAAAGTGCCGGCATCGAGACAGATGTGTTCTTACTTCAGTGACGTAAACGCGTACTAACTTCAATGACGTAGCACGCGTCACGCTTGCGCGCGCTTTATAATTCGAAATAAGGTAAGATGCTACTTGTATTCTATTTTCGTCATTCTGCTGATGAGTGCCTTATGGTACGAAACAGTCTGTCCAGAAGAGAGATATGCCAGAGTTTGTTTAACTCATATTCTGAATTTATTACATGTTATAGCTCTACAGAGATGTATCGAGCACTGTGAATTGTGATAGAAGACGATTTCATTGGATATATATATATATATATATATATTTTTTATTTTTTTTGGGGGGGGGTTATGTCTTGGATGTCTATTTTTTCGTGTCCTCAATTTGTATGATGTAATCTACCCTTAATGTTATATTGGGTGTTGACTGAGTATAGTACGCGTGATAGAATTGCGCTGAGCTACTTGTACTTTGAGCAGCTCTATGAGATTGGGCTCGGATCTCGAGGGAGGCAGTGAACCACAAGTGAGCAACAAATTCATACTCAATGTTTTGGTACTCATTATTTTGGTTTATGAAGTTTATTTTATCAAACTTTCGGAGTGTTGTGTGGTGATGGGGGGGGGGCGGGGCGGTCAGGATTGACGAGGTGGTGGAGCTCAGGGAGGGGGAGGGGACTTTATGAATTGAAACTTTTAATCAATGAAACAGCTGTTAGCAACACAATTAATTTTTGACAAATTTTATACTCCAAAATATTAGTGTATTACAACATCGAAGAGAAATACGCACACCGTGTTATAATTATGACAACGTCCGCCAGATTATTTGGAAAGGTGGATCGAGTGCTAACTGTAAGGGATGGATTTTTCATCCCTTGTTTCGCAAATCCTGCTGAAAATAGGAAGGGGATATATATAATTGTCCCTTGTTCCTCAAATGAGTCGTCTTGTGAAATTTTATCGTTGTTTAAGTAAAAGTAAACAAATACATTAAACATTTTGTTATCAACATTAGGCCTAATGGAAAACGTGCGTCACGTTGCTCACAAAAATCTGGAATTCATTCATGTTTCAATTGTTAGCCTTGCAAAATTAGATTTATTTGTAAAAACTGGAGCTTGCTTCTGACAATTTTTGAGAAAATTATAAACGAAATTGTATCGCTTTAAAATACTGTTAGCAACTTGGAATGTAATGATAAGTTTTAAGCTGTAAATTTGAAGAATGGCCAAAAATAAAGAAAACAAACAATAGGCTACATTTATGTTTTTACAAAGCACGAATTACAAAGTCTAAATAACAGAGTCTAAATAACCAGCCTTGTTGTGATTACATGGGCTTTTTATGTGATTTATTTCGAGAAATTAGAGAAAGTAAGCGTGACTAAGCTTTGACTTCAACCGGGGCTGGTTGCTCTCCTGCGGGTTGGCCGTACGGGACTGTGGTGGGCTGACCGTACGGTGCATGCTGGTTGTACGCGGGCGGTGGCTGGTTGTACGTCACAACCTGGCCACTAGGCTGTTGGTTGGCGCTAGTCAGAACTACGGCGGTGGACCGCTGGGGAGGTGGGCTTTTACAGCAGACGTGGTAGCAAAGACAACCAACGCACACACAGACCAATACGACGCCGGCGATGATGCCGATGATGATGGCAACAAGCACCCCAATCCCCCACCGTAAAATACCAGCGGCGGTGTTGATGGTTTCATCAATGTCAATACCTGAAAATAAATGACAGTTTTAGTGTTAGGAGAATCCACAAGTAGGTCAAAAATGGCATAAAACAGAATGACAATACCATAGAGTTGGATGCAGGGTGGCCAACGTGTAACTTTTGAGTATGTTTTTAGTCAAATTTGAACAAACACCACACAACCATTTTTCTCCCCTAAAAATCAATTGAATACACTCTAAAAACTCTAAGATTGGACCCTGATTCCGAGTCCCAGTGGAGCCTGTCCCGGGGTCAGACTAACCCGGAAGTGGTTAAAAATTAAAAAAAATACAGGATTTTAGCTCGGATGTATGTGCTTATAGTTCTGATATAAATAGCGCCCTCTGCCAAACGATGAGGGATAAATGGCAAATTGCAGGCACCCATGAAAGTGTCAAATTTTTTAAATAAATAAGATTGCTGATTTACACAAAACAGGACTAATTATTTGTGTGAAGCAAAAACTACGACTACATGTAACTTGCTTACTATAGCTTTCGTCACTGTTATCGCCGCAGTTGTTGTACAAATTATTTCTGAGATCGTCATCAATGCATCGGCCGTTGTCACACGTGAACTCGTCAGAGCCGCATAAACCTGGCATAGGGTAATAAAAAAACAAACCAAAACTCATCAGTCACCACACAATAGACCTTTATCATGGTGCGGCCATCTTGATTTTCTCCTATTCAGCTCAATGTAACCAAACCGAAGCTGGAAGGAAAAATAATCTGGTACCTTTTTTGTACAGTGAATATTAGCATCCAATACTGTTACTGGATACAGGGAACATGACCAAAATGGCGGCAGCATGATAAAGGTCTATAGACCCCCTTGCGTATGACGTCTCAATTCCCAAAAGAGTCCCCTCATTGAGACCAATGAAGAGCTGTCATTGGCTGGGAGTCGGGCGCAGTGCGTGTACCTTTCCTTTGTTTGACATCAAAGATGGCGGCCAATGCAAGGGGGTCTATAAGTACGATGTCATTGGACTGTTATTAAATCTTCTTCAAAGCCTCTGCTTTCTCAGGCCCAAGCAACATTATTATGAGAGATTTATTTTTCACTGTTACAAGGAAGCTGCATTGACAAAATGTGCCGCTTGACAAGTGCATTAATCTCACCTTGTGTGATGTACTTCATGGCACCGCCCGTTTTGGGAATTGCGGCCACAACTTAAACTTTTCTAGTGTTTTCAAAATGCAATAAAATACTTCGTTGCGACTGCAAGATATCAGTAGCGGTGCTGTAAAATACATCACATATAAGGTGAATAGTGGCTCGAACGGGGCTTCATTATGTTTTAGGGATAACATGAACGCCGTACGTTTCTGTTGTATGGATGATATTTTGACACCTGAAATACGCGAGCCTAAAGACTATTTCCCCGGATATTTTGAAAGTACAATAAACGTATTTTTGTTTAGACGGTGGCGAGTTTTAGGAGAACGTCTGTTAAAGGGTATAACTAAACAACCATATTAAGAATAAATAAATGTATTTTATGCATTGTCCGTGACTTAATGTAAAAGTAAAAGACAAACAAACAACAACAACAACAAAACGTTTTGAACATCAACATTATCCTCCATGCATCATCTGTCAAAATTCTTACGGAGAAAAACATTCTATTATAAAATATGTTTTCGGTGAAAACCAGGCCATGAAGTGGGCCATGCAACATTAACCTGTTGTTCTTGTGCGTAGTGGGTGGGGCTTAATGGGAACGTCACACTTGGGTCAAGTTACTATTATTCGAGTAAGTGCATGTATACATTTCGCGTGCATAATTGTTTACTTACCCGATGAAAAGGAAGTGTACGCAAGAATAAAACCCGAATCCGTAATAGAGATATCCGTCCTGAATCGCAGTATGAGTTCATTATACAGAGAAGTGATATCAGTGGGTAGAGTTGTCCCACAGAGTTTCCTGATACTGGTCATGTCACTGTCAAACAACTCCAGGTAGTCCGCAGAGCATGGAGTTAAACCCTCGGTGTTAAACTGCTCAAAGTTCAACAGGATCCGGCGACCCGCGGAGGTCCGGAGGGTGACGGTGCAGTCCAAGTCGTTTGCATAGTTGATCCCGAGTTGGGAATCTAGTGTCCCGCCACTATCCCCTATGTCTATCACTTCACCGCATTCCTCGGCCAGGTACTCTGTGGCGAGGGAGAAATGAAACCAGACTATAGAGTTCTATTTGAAATTGGTTCAAATTTTCGTTTTATATCCATTTTATGCAGGAGCAGACTTTGTTATGCTTTATTTTGGTGTAATTTTTTATTTATTTATTTTTACATAACCGATTAACACAGCACACAAACAAATGTCCGGTATCTCTTGTTGTTTTAACGCTATGGCAATTTGTTCCATAAGCGTGGCGCAGCGTGTGAGAAAGATCGGTTTCCCCATGAATGATTGGACATGGGCTCAATAAGGAGGTTAGACTTGCAAGACCGGAGTTTGCAAGGAGGATGGTATGGTTTGAGAAGATCATCAATATATGCAGGGGCACTGTTTGTGAGTGATTTATACACAAAAAATCAGAAGTTTGTACTTAATCCATTGCTTACTGGCAGCCAGTGTAACTCTTTTAAAATAGGCGTAATATTATGGGAGGACTTCTTAGTCAAGGAACACGAGCAGCAGAGTTCGGAATTCACTGAAGACGTTCAATTTGAGTACAAGGAAGACCGTTTTAAAGTGAGTTGCATATGTTAAGTCTGGAAACTACGACCGAGTGGACTATCTGCTCAGTTGCATTCTGTGTTAAATAGTTTCTTACTTTGCCGATATTACGAATGTGAAATGTCGTAGAACGTGCAATACTAGAAATATGCAAATTACTAAGTGTCACTGTCACGGAAGAGTCGAATGTAGTACCAAGATTACGAGGTTTAATAACAGCGGTTATTGCGGAGTCACCCATACTGATATGGGGAAAAGAAACTTTAGAGAATTGTTGACGTGAACCAAGTACAATAAATTCTGTATTGTTATCCTTGAGTTTAAGGAAATCATCTTTCATCCAAACACGAATTTCACAAGTTTCAATACGACTGATTCTCTCATCAGCAACATTTCGGGATGGTTTTAAAGAGAAATATAACTGGGTGTCATCAGCATAGCCTATACATTAGAGTTAAGTTTGTATTTCACGGTGATGTTATGAACTGGGTAGGTGTACACTGTGAACCACAGCGGTCCAAGAACTGACCCTTGAGGGACCGAAAAACCATGAACAACCGGATCTGATGTGGGAATTGCCAATGCGAACATGTTGTGGTCTGTAGTGCAAATAGAATTGGCACCATTTAAGGGCTCTACCTTGTAAACCAATAATATCACGAAGTCTCTTGAGCAAAATAGTGTGATCCACGGTGTCAAAAGCCGCACTTCAGGGCAGTCACATGGCCTTCATCCATAGCACATAAAATGTCATTTTGCACTCACAAAAGTGGCGATTCAGTGCTATGCCTAAACTATGCAGATTGAAATTTATCAGCAAGGCCAATTAACATCAATAGGCCACCAGTCTGTAGTTAGACAAGTCTCTATATCTAAACCTGGCTTCTTGATAATAGGGGACGAATGTGAGCCTGTCTTAATATAAGACTGTCTGGAAAAATACCTTGCTCAAAAGACTTGTTCACAATAGTACTTATAAGGGGTGCTATAGAACATCAATACACTTTTAAAAAAGATATGTAGGTACGGGGTCCGGTTCACCTGATTTAGGAGAACTACTTATTAATTGTATAATCTCAGACACAGTAGTAGGTTCAAACTCAGAAATATTCAATACATGTACACTCTCAGGTAAATCGTTAGTTGGCAACATAGCAGAACAAGTTGATACAGGGAAAATACTACGAATTTTAACAATTTTGTTGCTGAAATACAGAGAAAAACTACCTGCCTAAACCGCATCTGATACACTACTAGGTAATACAGGCTTTTTATTTGTTTGATGCAATAACCCATTAACAATTTTAAATATCCTCTGATCTCCCGAATATTCTGTAATTTGAGAGGAGTAATACTTTATCTTGGCGTCATTAATTAATTCATTATGTGTCTATGATAACAATACAACTGTCTATCAATCTCTCGTCTTGAGTGCCTCCATTTTCTCTCATGGACCCTATACGTAGTTTTCTAGCAGTCTGTATAACAACATTAAAAACAAGGACTGTGAGGTCTCAAACGAACAGACCTTATGTGAGCTGGTGCGTGCTTATTCAAAAGGCTACCAAGCACCGCGTTTACACTAGATCCAGAAAGGTGGATTGAGATCCGGCATTTTTTTAACGACCGCAGATCAAGATCCTGTGTCGCGTTTACACCAGCGCTTGATCCGGCTCCGATCCCACTTTTGAACCGGATGTATATTGGTCATGACGTCACCGCTCCTCGCAAAGAGCTCAAAGGTCACGACTACAGCGCACCACTTCTAGAAATAATCGTTATCATTGCGAAGGTAGAATGCAGAAAATACAGTACAGCAAATGATACGGATAACAACGAGATGGGTGGAATTAGTGTCATATCAAATTTGGAGATCATTGCGGAAAACGTTAACATCAATAGACTTGAGGTTATGTCTATACGTGCTGTAATAGTAACTTTAGGGGGTTGTGGTTTCTGAAGTGATAATTGAGACATAACAGCAAAGTGATCAGACAACCCAGGATGAAGACACATACCAGAAACAAGTGTTGTATTTTTATGTTAAGAGTAGGTCAAGCAGATGTCCATGAATGTGTGTTGAGACATGCTGACGAAGACCATACGATAGTATGGTCTTAAACCGTGTGGCATTGGTATCTTTCAAATTATCCATATGAATATTAAAATCACCTACAAAAACAATCTCAGAAATAGATAGTCGTTAATCATGCTCTCAATATCTGGAAGAAAAAGTCAAAAGGTCACATGCGGCATACAGAACAAAGGACCACAGAGCGACAGAGTGACCACTGAGCAACTGCAACACGTATAGCTGTGTGCTTCTGTTCATTTGAATAGAAATGGTATCTGGAACTGCTGGTTACAGGCCTAATATTTTGTTATTTCTCATGAGCACGGGTTCCGAGAGTAATTCTGAAGAGCTACGTGGCTGGGAAGTGTTGTATTATAGCTTCAAAACAATGCAAGGAAATTAGTCACATATATCATTGTAATAATATTGGGTGTACACTTTGATACCATATCCTTTCATGCTCATTTATTATCCCTGTCGTTCTGATTGGTGACATTTTAGTAAGGAGGTTTGTTGTGTGAATATCATATCTTTGACGGATTTCGGGAGCAGCGTGCAAATAATGTACAATTTTAATTGACTATAAAGTACTCTGTGGTGATCTGAATCATCAAAAAAACCTCCAACCCCAACCCCCCCCCCCTAAAAAGAGAAAGAAAAAAAGAAGAAGAAGAAGAAGAAGAAGGAGGAGGAGGAGGAGAAGAAAAAAGGACAGAAAAGGGAACAATCAGAAGAACCGAAAACAAGGAAAAGGAAAGAAAAATATATATGTGTATATAAATTGTCCCGTTTACAGGCTATATACCATCATTGACTATAACAGTTTTCCTGACTATAAACAAAACACTGGTTTCTTCCAAAATGTTTTCCTTACCTCTGCTGTTGGCAAAATTGACCAGCAAAACTGCCACAATCCAAACGAACATCAGACCACTCCTTGCTGTTGAACCTGCCATATTTGTCCAGTGCATTAACACAGCAGTTGACCTTTTTAGTAAGTTTAAACTAAAACAACTGCTGTGCGTCTCTGTTTTATAGAACCAGCCGGATATGCTTGGATGTTTCTGTCCTTGCAACGTACTTCCGGTTTAGCTCATTTCCCTGCGTCAATTTACTCATTTTTATGGTGCAATGTATGTTTCGCAACACAAGAATGTATTAAGAAAACGGACTAAATAAAAATAATCTGTGAGAGCTCTTGCTTGCGTCTGCAGTTGGAGTTCATAATTATCAGTGCAGCGTCCATAGATTGGCACTTTCTTTTTATGGAAACGATCGTACAGTAAGGCAATTTATAGGTGTTCGTGCAATACATGCACGAACACCTCTCGTTATTTTTCTGTTTGTAGGTGGTCGTGCAATACGTGCACGAACACCATTTGTTATTGTTCTGAGGTTTTTTGTCTTTCTTCTCAATCTTCTTCTTCCTTCTTTCTTCTTAGGTGTTCGTGCAACATGTACGCGAACACCTCTTGTTTTTGTTCCTTTTTTTGCAACATTTGCCAAACACCTCTTGTTATTGTTCGGGGGGGGGGGGTTATATCCATCTTCTTCTTCCGTGGAACCCTTCTCGGCAACAAAATTGTATGTTAAAATATTACGTAGTTTTTGAGATTTAAATTTTTTAATTTTTCATAATCTGGTTTGAACCGGAAGTCAAGGTCAAATGGGGTCACATTCTGTGTAGCGTTTGTTGAACTATTAGCGACCTGTCTGATGATGTGTAGATTGTAAAAATCCAACGTGTGGTTCATGAGTTATGATGTTTTAGAAATATTAGAGTTTCTTTTAAACTGATTTCTTGTAATTCGATACCTGGTGACGTCATCATGACACCATCAAGTTTGTGTGTTCTTGATAATAAGATTCAGTTGTCTGTTGAGTTTAAAGGTACAATTCAATTTCAATCTTGAGTTATGACAAAAATGTTATAAAACACAAAGGCTGACTTTGACCTTCCGGTAAGACCGGAAAAAGGTCATACGATTTTAGTGTTAACTTTCCAAATGTTTCCCTAGTCTTGGACAATCAGGTGCTCAACTATGAACATCGTAGAGCGTTCAAACTCAATGAAATACAGCGAATGGCAAATGGTAATTTTTCAAATGTACAAACATTGTAATTCGACACATGATGACGTCGCAATGACGTCATGAAAACTAAATCGTCTTCATATTAAGGTTTAATTGTCTGATGAGTTTCAAGGTTCAGTTCAGTTTCAATCTTGAACTATACTGTATAGAGAAATAGAGAAGAGTTCCACAGAAGAAGAAGTAGATCGAGAAGAAGGGAAAAATTGGATCACATTCTGTGTGTCTTTTTCAAATATTAGACCGACTATTATTTGGGTGTGAAATATACACTGAAACACCGCGCGAACCCAAATGTATTCCTACATGTAGCGGTACAGTACATAAGACCATAGACTCATTTCTCCATGGTAAGACACATAAGTGCAGTGTGTGCAATGTACATGTACATGTACAGGATATAAAGTGAACTACACGCACAATGTACCCGTATAGGTTTAGTGTGTGTGAAGGGCCTACGTGTGTTAATACATTATTGTGCATTATTGACCTTAACTTTTGGTTCAAACCGGAAGTTGAAGTTTTATATTGGAAAAAATCGTACTCCTGAACCACAAATTTGGTTGATAAAGTGAAATATCATTCAATCATAATTTGATGGCATCAATCACGAACACCTTGTTTTTGTAGTAAACATAAAATGAATGTCTAGTTTATTTGAGTTTCTACATCGCAATAATAAACAACAATCGACAAAGCTCCCTTGAGAAGTTTTTATTTGCCCCCAAAAAGTAAAAAAAATATCAAAAACAAAGATTAAACTCATTTTAAAATATTAGTTTTCTTCTTAAAAGACATAAGAAAAATTAAGAAATTAAAATAATGACAATGCAGAATACAATATCGGAACACCACCACTACTTTACCATACCGTATTACCTCAACTCAATATAACAAGCCCCACCCATTATGTATTGACCAATCACAGTCAATTATGTCTTGACCAATCACAGTAGCATGTGCAGGCTACCGTGTGAGGTGCCAGCCGAGAGCAAACGCACAATGGTATCGAGAAAGCTTATTCTTGTTTCAGGGCGAGGTTTAAATATATACGTTTTACTGTCATTGATCCCCCAACCCCACTCCAAAAACCAAAAACAAACAAACATACAAACAAACAAACAAACACACACCCCAACACCCCCAAAAGCAAACAAACACCCCCAACAAACAGACCCACCAACAAAAAAAAACGTTTGCCGTTTAAAACAATAAAAATGAAAAAAGTATAAGTTTATTGACAACAATGGAAACATTATAAAGGTAACAAAAATATTGAAGGTAAAGTGCTCGTAATTTTAAACATTTGGGTTTTAAGATGTAGCTACACTTCAACAATAACAGAAAATCAACTCATGTAAAGATAAATTTGAAAGATTACACAGGAACATTGTGTTGCTATAAACGTTCATTGTTAAGGTGACGCGCCCTCTAGTGGTACTTATTGTTCAGCGCCGTGCAAGAGTTAAGTTTGATGCACATTGATATTAACAGAATTTTAGTTTGTTAATAATATGTGTCAATGAGATTTCGTTGTAATATATTAAAGGTATTATACCCCCTTTTTCATAATTATTCCCCATCAGAGCCCCCTGTTTCAGAAAGTATGTTTGAACTTTTGAAAAAGCACGTTTTCATTGTGTATTTGTTCTTCTTCCGGGTCAGAATTAGCCTTGTCCAAGGCTCTTTTTTGGTACGAGGTTGAAAAACCATGCTTCGACCCCACGGTATACTGTATATCAAGTACTGCAGTACCATGCCAGTATTGTTATGCTACCTGGTGAATTCAAAGCGGGATGCTTGACGTAAAGAGCCTTGGACAAGGCTAGGTCAGAATCGACCCGGATTCCGAGTCCCGTGGGCCTGACCTAATTTTTAGGGGGCAGTATGGCCTGGAATTGGGTCAACTGACGCAGAATTTGAGTATAAATTCCATGGTTTAACCCAGTTCCCAGTCACCCTCACTTAGAAATGGGTTAGGCCCCTGGAATCTGGGTCAATTCTGACACGGGATTTTGTTTAGAGTGTAAACAGCATTTCAGCCCATCACTTTCTGCCAGTCGGCTATGACGCCATAGCTTATTAAAGACCATGGTTTGATGTATTGAAGAATCCTTTAAGCATACTGCGCACCGTGTTTCTGGTCGGTTGAGGACATGACCACCGTGGTGGTCTGTGGCGGTGGTTTGCTCTTGCAGCAACAGTGATAGCACAGGCAGCCGAAGCAGACACACACCAGTATTTACACACACGACGATGGCCAAGAGGATGATGACGAACACCGCTATGCCCAATTGGAGTAGGCCGGTGACGGTTTGGACCACGTCATCTGATGAGTGAAAATGAAATCAATATTGATGAGCATTGCAGGGTATTTTATGATCGACAGGAGGCAAGACAGTGTAGTTTTCACAACAAAATAATGAAATACTGCAGAAGTGACATCCACTCAACCCAGGTGCCCCCTTTCTTATGTAATAAGAGTTATTTTAATATCGCCTGCAATCCATTAATTTGCACGAAATGTTTAATGTTAGTTGAACTGTGTATATATACCAAAGCTTCTGGCAGATGGCTCCGGCTGCAGTATTGAAGTTTTATGAGGATGTATAAGCATCCACTCATGTTCCCCATCTATAGCCTTTAGTGAGTTGACCAACAAATGGACGTGGAATATTTACCGTATTCGTCGCTGAAGTCACCGCAATAATTGTCGTGCAAATTGTCCTTGAGAGTTTGGTCAATACATCGGCCATTGTTGCACTTAAACTCCGATGACCTGCAGGTACCTGGCAATAAAACAGAAAATGTTGTTTGGGATGTTTTTCTTTTGGGAAATTCAGGGTGTGACTGATAATTTTGTCTAAACAAATGTTAGAAAAGCATCCGAAAATATTATAGTATCATCAGTTATCCAGGCGTGTCAGTCAGCTCAGACCAAGACAAAGAACGAGAGCCGGTGTGGCGGGAGATTCCTTCCCCCGGAATTTCCGTCTATGACACCGGGAACAGTTTCACACTGAGAGGTGCAGTTTCATCACCTAAGGATCAGCTAACCAAAGAAATAACAAGCTGTTTGGAAAACAAAACCCAGGTAAGCAACTCAGATGCCATTGACTTATGTAAAATGCTTGTATGCTGCCAATGTTGCTCGTTTTTTCACTGATTTGTGTTTTGGAAATTCATTTACTTAATTCCGGGTCCGTTTGCCTGGAAACCAAGTTCACGTCACTGCGGCTATTAAACTCTCGTTGAAGCCCTCATAACAAACCAGGGCAATGGTGGTTAAAAATGTATTCACAAATTCTTACCCGAAGAAAAGGCCGTGTACGCAATACCAAACCCAGCGTTCTGCGTCTCGTTGTCCGTCTTAAACCGCAGGGTGATGTGATTCAGATATGACTTGATTTCGTCCGGTGTGGTCGCAGATCGTCTGCAGTTTGTCCGACTCGTCAGTCGACAGTCCTTCGTAGATCTCAAGAAAATCGTCCGCAGTGCAGGGTGCCGTCCCGTCGATGTCCACCCAGTCGAAAGTCAGGAGAATCTGCTTTACGAATGAATCGGACTCCAGGGAGACCGTACAGTCCAAGTTTCTGCCGTAAAGCGGCGCGGATTGAGAGACAAGCGTGCCGCCCGATAGACCGATGTCGACGGTTTGGCCGCAATGCTCATCCAGATTCAGATCTGGGACAGAGAAATAAAATCAAAACCAAAAACTGTCGGTTTGCATTTTTTTTTAAACAGAACCCCCCCCAAAAAAAAAAATACATAAATAAATAAATAAATAAATAAATAAATAATAAATAAATAAATAAATAAATAAAATAAAATCATTTGGTACTCAATAATATGGACCCTCTACTGTGTCTTCATTGTGTGCTTAATATCTCAGGAATTCTTTGAGGATTTTCATTCTTGTTTTGGTCTTTGGGAGAGGAAAATAGTATGTTGAAGGTATATAGGAACGTCTGTTGTGGGGTACTCTCTCCCCCATATTGGGCATGGTATAAAAGAAATGGTAAAGGCCTTATTTTTAAACTTGACAAAGTATTTCTAGAAGGACTATATTCAACCTTGCTGTTCGTATCTAGTGTATCGTCAATTTTGTTTGGGCTGTTGTTGTATAGTGTACTTTTTTCAGTATCTGCCATTTATCTTTCTATAGGATTTACTTTTAAACTTTCTATTAGGCCTACTCTTTCTCTGTTGTACTGTTTAACCCTTTTTAGCTTCGGTATTTTACTTTGGTGTGATTTGTATGTAAAAGGCCAAAGGAATTTCCCATGCAGTAACAATAAAAGTTTTTATTGTATTGTATATTGCATTGCATGTCAAGAGATGATCTTACGTACATCGACATTTTTAACCCTGCAGCGAGGGTCGCTGTCTATACGGAGCTCTGGAAACGCCATGCGACACGATAAAATTCTGAGACATTTTTACTGCAGGATGATTTATTTCTGGATGACGATATCGTAAAGTTTGAAGTCGTCCTCTCGATATATGTTATCTTCTGATGTCGACATCAGGAAAGTAAGATGTCGACTTGGTGAGAAAAAAAATTGGGGTGGGGATCATAAACAACATGAACATTTCGAGAACGCAAGATGATTTATCTTGGGAAGACAACATCCTACTTTCAGGATATTGTCATCCCAAGATAAAGCATACCTGGAAGACCACAGTCTACTTTCGAGATGTAATAACTTCGGGGGGAACCTTTACTCGAACTGACTCTTCTATGATTTGCAGCAGTTGAACGTCATGCAAAGGCACGCTTCACTCAGTTTGCAATACACACCCAAACGCAACAGTCATTATTCGCTATTTTCTTTATATCCTGAAGTATTGTCAAAATGTAAAGTAATCTGTTATAGACGCAAAATTAGGTCGGGTTTTTACTCACAAATTTTGTTTACCAACAAATTTACTGCCGGATGGTGTATGACATCATAAACGTAAGATGACGACATACCGAGATGATTTCTTTCGGGGTAACTAGTTGTTCCGAAAAAAAACCATCTCAGGATGTCGTCATCTTACGTTTATCTCAGGATCTCAAGAAGTTGGATGGCACTTCCAGAGCTCCGTAGCCATGTATTCCAAGCGGGACCATGCCACACGTCCTAGAGGGGGTTGCCATTCAACACGGGCCAGTGATTTATATGGGAGGGGGGTAGGACAAAACTCTGCCAGCATCCTTTGTGTACAAAATCGGTATGTCAATTGTCAGTGGTAGATGAAACCAAGTTATGGTAACTATAAATTTTATGCTGGTTGTGAAAACACAAATTTTTGGAAGGCTTAGTTATACACCTGGCATCAAAAAGCCAAATTTATTACTTGAGCACTTTTTTGTCAGTGTACATCATGAAGAAAGTAAAAGAGCAATGTACATTTAAGGAATAAATGAAGTAACGGTGGCCCCACCATCAGTAGTTGTTTTCATGAACACGCGAAACCATTACAAGCACATAACTTGTTGTTGGTATTAAGAACTATTGTTTCACTATGCCCAAATACGTGTTAACAGGTCAACTCTAAAGGGATGGAATAACTGAGCTGCAAAGAGCTACACTATTGCCTATAATATTAACCTAACTTGTAACAATTAAATAATGTTTATTCATTTATTTTTTCATTCCGAACAGAAGATGTTGAGCGTTTACTCTGACCAAGTGTTGGAGTGTTTCACTTGGGGGCGCCTTATATGCCGGCCGGCTCAGTGACGGGCGGTTAACAGAGGTAGGTAGTGATAGTCCCTATAAGCTAAAACAGAAATAACGGACGCCCATCATGGAGGAAGGAAATCCTCCATATAACAAAAAAAAGGGAAATAACAAGAGGTGTTCGTGCACGTATTGCACGAACACCTAAAAACTATGTTGGTAAACAAAATTTGTGAGTACAACGTTTTAAGTAGCATGTTTGCCCTTGACATTTTCGCATACACTGCTCATAGGACACGGTAATGCACGTTTGTTCGTTATCATTCCCCCTATCGGAGCACACTCATTGTTATCTCTGCGTGACCTACAGGTAACTTCGGGGGGAACCAACTCGAACTAACTCGATGATTCGCAGCAGTCGAGCGTTACGCATAGACACGCTTCACTCAGTTTGCAATTCACGCCCAAACACAATATTCACTATTCGAAAAGTTTAGTCCATTAATAGTATATAAAAAAACTAGTGACAACACAAAGTCGCCCCTCGCTATTTTCTTTATATCCTGAGGTATTGTCAAAATGTGAAGCAACCTGTTAGACACAAAAGTAGGTCGGGTTTCGTTTCTCCTAAACGATATCCATAGCTCTACCCCAATGGTGACGCGGTAAATTAAAAGAAATTGTTTGCCGTCTGTGTGACAACACATACAGAACATCTCTGAGCCGTGACACGTTTGAACCTGTTGAGCTTCACCAAAATATAAAACATTATTTTCGAAAACGGTACAAAGACGATGGTGAATTAGGGCCTATGGTGTGATGAAATTGCATGACTGCGTGACTACCACGATGGTATCTTGAAGAAGGGAGATGGAAACATAAAATGCGACCCCTGACTGTTGGCACGCTACGCCCATCATGACTGCCCAAAATCGTCTGTATGTTTCAACGAAGTGTTTTAATTGATCTCTGTATACGTAAGAAAACAAATTATATAAATATTGAAACATGTCACAATGCACAAAGGTATGTTTACAGTTTTTGAACAGGGTGAAAAAATGCCACATTGTCACAATGCCCTTTGTCTTAACCACATCGTACACACTACGGTCAGCTCATAATGTGATGGTATCCCAAAGCTGGACCATGCCACGCGTCATATAGGAAGTGTCAATCAACATAGGACAGTGATTCTGTTAGAAGGAGCCAGGAAAAATCTCTGCAAGCATCCTCTGTGAACGAAATCTGTCTGCCAATATTGTCAATGGTACAGTGAAACCAAACTATACAAGTTAAATAATGAAGCAAACAAATAAGCTTTAATTTACCCAGGCATTACCAGGGGTCGATTTCACAAAACCCTTCCTAATTTAGGACTAGTCCTAGGCAATGCTAGGAGATAGGACTAGTCCTAAGTTAAGACCAGTTACTGGTCCTAACTTCAGATAAGACTAGTCTTATCTCTTTGTGAAATCGACCCCTGGACATGTAAACAACACACTTAGGTAAAGACATCCTTGAGAAAACTCAAAGCAAACTCTCTACACCCAGAAAGCCCATGTCAGCACGCTCTGGCAACGTACCCCGCATTGGTCCCATCCCCCAAACAGGTGCCTCGTTTGAGGGTTTTAGTTATCCCCTCCCTATCGTATGTTCACCAAACGCATTCTACGATCGTGGGAATGTCTGACCCTAGAAAAACATCCTTTCTCTATGGTCTGGTGTGATTTTAAAAACAATCAATAATAACACAGGTCATTTATAATACGCCAAATAAATCTACTTGTTCCAAGGCGCAGAGAAGCAGGTACTGAATAAAAAAAACCCCAATGATCCAGTGAAAAGAGTGCCAAACAACAATTAGGGAAAAACTAATGGATAGCAACAAAACTATGAATTATAGAGATAGGCCTACATCTTGGAAGGGTGAATTTTTAAGAGTAACTTTAAAAGCGTGGACATCGGAAATGTTGCGGATGTCTTGATGGAATTCGCTCCAGAGAATATTGTCCAGCATGTGTGAGTATGAGCGACCCCCCCCCCTCCCACGAGTTGAACTTTCCCAAAGTCAATACAACTCGATCCTACCTATTCCGTTGACAAAGTTGACCTGAAAAAAACACCATCAGAGCCACCAGGAACGCGAAACCACTTCTTGCTGTAAAGAACACCTCCGTATCAGCCTTGGACCGTCTCCTTCTTATGTAAAATGTGGCTTTGGATTGTCTGTTCTTCTGTTCCGTTCTTCTGTCGGTTTGGCGGATCGTTTTCCTCTTTTGACGGTCGTCACGGCCGATACGTCACAGTCCGCTGATTGAGGACGGTTTGTTAAGGTAATGAAGATGTTGTGGGTCAGGGACACAGGGTGAGAATGTATGTAAATTTGTAACCTTGAACTCCACATGAATTTCAATTCAAAACTCAAAATCTAGTACAAATCTTACGGTGAGCTAGGGTTTTGAGCTACAGACATGTCCTACTTGGGTCCCCAGCCAGATGAATTCTAACTAACTATCCACCCTTTCCTTGTAAATTTTAAAAACCCTTTTCACAGTCCTGCAAAATTCCTCTGTCCATCTAGACCACACATTCCATTCCCACGGTTCCCACAAAATGACCATCAATCAGTGACCGAAATAATGATAACATGTCCTCCTCATTCAGTTATATAAAATAATAGCCTGTGTTGCTCTATGTAACATGTACATGTTATGTAATGTACTTCATATCGAATCTTTTCCACCAAGGCACAGCGAAAAGTACAAAGTGCGCACGCGCGAAGGCTGATTCCAGTAGAAATTCACTGATCTCTATTAAAGAGATCAGTGTAGAAAACGCACACGAAAAAATTAAAGAACCACTATCACATAGCGCCCTCTACTGGCGGCAATTGTGGAAATACAGAACAGGGACGTCTTGCGCTGAGACAAAATGTGCTTGGTGCGCACGTGCGAAAGTAGATAAAACACGCCCATGTTAAGTTCCTCATCTGTCCTGGGAAAAAAATTACGCCGGCTGGCCGGCCTTTGGATCCGCGGATGGGAACTGGCCCAATATGCGGCTAGCTTCAGTATATGTACCGTCTATAAAGCATTTATAAATTCGGATATGATTTGTGCAAGTACACATTTTCAGTTGATTTATAATATCATGGAAATTGTTTCGGTTTTTGATCTGTACCCTTTAAATAGAAGAATGGATCTGTAATAAGTGTAAGACCATTGCTTAAATGCTAATTTGTATCCGAGTTAATTATCATTTTATGAAACTGCATAAAAAGTTCAAGTACAGATACGCAGAAATCCGATCCGTTAAAAACAGATGTAAATTAAAATATGGCGTCGGCCACGTCCTCGGTGTTTGACGCAATGGGCGTGGATAATTTGACCGATATGTCGGATATACAAGAAGCATTTGAAAAGCTGTGTGTGGAAGAAGTAAGCAGTTTTTTATTTTAATAATGTTGCTTGTTAAAGAATATAACTCGTCTATACCTTTTCTACTAATTACAACAATTAATTAATTACCACGAACAATTTACAACGGACGTCAGTTTTAAACGTGTTTCCAGATACACTCTGATTACAACCATTGTATTTGATGTTATTTTAAACTTGTTGTCTTGAGTTGGCTTGAGTTGTCGTGAAATGGGCCTGTTGACGCTAATTAGTACGACCGTTATATAGTTATTAATTTATTTCAACTCAACAATAACAATCATAATGTAATAATCACAATGATTAATGATTTGTTTGAATTTGATGCTTGAAGTTTAACTTGACGTTCGTTGTCGTTGTATTAATAATAATATAATAATACTAATCAGACAAATTATATATGATGACGGTGTTGTGAGTGTGTAGTGAAGTGGAAGTGTGACTGTGAAGCTCCACATTACAATTAATTATATGTTATTAATATTCATTTTTAAAATACTAATAATGCTGAAAGTTATCGTTCCTGGAAACACTGGAAAATTACAGGAAAAAAAACTGCAAAAAACACAAGAAATACTACAGCACCGGAAAACTACTTTTTGTCACAAAAAAATAGATCCAGTAATGCACTGGGCGCACTCGTGCTGTACCCTCTGTTTTTTTCAAAAACTACGACAGCAAAAGTCAAAATTTTGAGAAAACGGAGTATGGTGTCCCACTCCAGTTACTGGGTGTACATTAGGCCTAGGCTAGGGTGACGGTCGTGCTGCAGACAGGCAGGACACTTGACAGGAGGGCTTATTTTCCAAAATTATTTAGTCCGAGTTACTGTACTGGACCTGGACCCGGACCCAACAGTGCTTTTTTAACATTTGGACAGTATCTGGGGTAGGTAGGGTCCAAGTGAACACACACTTTGTTTGTTGGGAACATTGTACAAATGCCCTAGTACAGGTTTCACAACCCACAAACAGAGAGTGACAGAAAAACTGCTCCGAATTCCATCAATGACCTGAGCTATAATAAAATACTTTAAATTAAACTCACCTCTGAGGAACACTGGAGATGTTGCCGTTAAGTATTGTGGTATAGTTGTGTTGGATACATTTCTTAAAAAAAGACAAATAGAATTGGCTGTTGCAAACTGCTTACCAACCAAAAGGACCTATGGTATAAATGCAAAAAAATAGTTGGTGGCCTGATGTTTCGACCCTAGCAGAGTCTTTCTCAAAGGCTTTTTTGTTTAAAAAAAAAGGAATGTGCCAATTTCAAGTTGTCTCGTTGAGCACATTCTTGGGGTTTGCACATTCTGCAGATAGTGCTCTGAAGATTAAGCAGTCTCAATCTCAAATCTTGCGCAGTCTGCTGATTGTGCAACTCCAAGAATAGCTACCCCTCGTTCCTACAGGATAGAGGAGATTGTTTCTGGTTGAACTCGATCATCAGCCAGACATGATCAAATTGTTCTGTAATAAATGGCCAACTACTGCAGGCAACTAACACACAAGGTTTACATCTATAAAGTTT
Source organism: Pisaster brevispinus (assembly GCA_023634235.1). Classification (NCBI taxonomy): domain Eukaryota; kingdom Metazoa; phylum Echinodermata; class Asteroidea; order Forcipulatida; family Asteriidae; genus Pisaster; species Pisaster brevispinus. The sequence continues at coordinate 7,146,017 of JAMKCF010000008.1, read as the reverse complement.
GTTTGTTTATATCACATGTTGCTTATAGGGGAGGATCTCTTGATTGCATTACCAGAAATGGTTTATTTAAAAAAAAAGAATCTACAAGGTTGTTAAATGTACAGTAGTCACCGCCTTGGCAGCTCTTGAAATATTCTCTCATGTATCCAGAAAATTCCCTTTTTTTTGCATTTACACAAACAAAATATTGCGCATGTAAGATTAAAACGTTGAAGGTATGAACGTTCTAAATAGATAAGTTATTAATATTTCTTGGTGTTATTGAAGCGTAACATTTTGATGAAAATAACCCTAAATTTTGTTTTGGTTACAGCAAGGCATGACTGATAACATTGATGGCTTGTTAGACAGGCAGACAAACCTGGAAGCAAAGATGAGCACCTTACAACGGTTGGGGTAAGAATTCAACTGAACTGAACTCGTCCGGTCATATGTGATTGATTTCTTTCATAGATTTACACTCAGTACTGCCATAAGGTCTTGTCATCCACTTTTTAAAAATTTCTTCAAATATAGTTTTAATTTGTTGTTACTTTGCAGGCAAAATCTTCAGCTTGTGCACAGTGACTCTAAACAGCTCGGCAGCATGATCAGTTTCACCTCTGACCTGGCTGAGAATGTCAGCAGTAAAGTCAGGGAGCTGGATGTCGCCAAAGTAAGACGGGCTTCTTAACCTTCCTACTGTCTTAACTTTCAATATCATCTGGCAGGGCTCAAATTTTCCCAAGATTGCAGGGCAAGCAGCTCAAATGTTTAAACTAAAATAAACTATCTACACAGTGTCACAAGTAAACTGTTTTTATTTGGACAAGGCACTGAGAGAAGATTTATCTCATTCGTTGTTTGGATAATAGTTTCAAACTCAACAAAATTGGAAGATATTTATGAGAGAAATATTTGCCCCAGTGTTTGTGGCATGGTTTGGGTGCATTCAGATTAAGCCTCGGCACTTTTCAAACCATTACAAGGTGCTGTATAAATGGGTCTCACAAATTAAACATAGCATACCTTTCGTGTAAATTTTAAATAAATGTTTACCCGTTGGAAAATTCCAAACAGTTCAGATCTGTGCTGCCAGGTTTTTTTATTAATGTTTATATTTTTAAAATGTATTTATTAAATATGAAATAAAAAATGAAATACCGGTTGCTAAAGCATTAGAAGAAGAAGTGAGCATATATAATTATTCTAAACGCTGCAGCTGTTTGTGGCTGGTATTGGGCATTCTGGTGCGAGCCGCTTGTAGCCCAATATGGTCTCTTAGTGGTTCAATCAATTTATACATTGCTTTAAACCTACAGTACAAAGTGTCATATTGCCAATGGTTTAAAGGGGGGATTAACCATACCCAATGCTTTCTTTGGAATTTGCTTGATTCGATTTCGGACTATCACTTAACAATTTATAATATTTGTTTCCTACAGAATAGAGTACAGATAGCAATTCAGAGAGTGAATGATATACTTGACCTTAAGGTAAGTACATTGCTTAAATCCCGCTCAATTGCTGGCTTTTAGCACCTTCTAGTGTAGTGCACCCCCCCCCTCCCAACTGTTGAGCTTACGCCTTTTGATTGATGGTCTTGTAAAACTTTTTAATTGATCCAGGAAAAAATTATGTGCTGCAAGACTTGTGGTTTTGTATCACTTTCTTAGAAAATCTATGAACAGGATAGTTTGATATGAACTAAAATAAAAACAAACATAACTGTGTAGTTCAACTACCCTTAGACTTCAACTTGCAGCTGATTGTCACATCTGAAGGGCAAAGCAATAATGGTATGGTATCTTGCACCTGAACACTATCATCTGTACTTTCTTTGTTTTGGGGAATTATTTGTATTTTGAAACAGTTCTGCACCGACGGCGTACAAACCGCTCTTCAGTCAGAGAACTATGAGAAGGCAGCGGGGCATATACACAGGTATCTGAGTCTGGATGAGAAGGTTCTTAAACAAGTCATAGATGATAATAAAGATGGTAAGTAAACCTGCATCTCTCTATCAGAACTTGAGTTTGTTAGGCCAAGGGTTGGAACCCACGGCCGGGTGCTCTAGACCGCTTTGCATTGACGAACCATATTATTTGTACTATTGTTTTAAAACTCACAACTTACTCCTTTTGGGGGGTTGGTTTCATTCGTCTTCAGGAGGTGGGACTGACCTCTCTATCGGCCATCTTCATGAGGCAGAGCAGAACCTCAAGGCGCTTGTCCGCAAGAAGTTTGACACGGCAATACAGAGTGCAGACAGGGGATCAGTGGAGAGGTTCTTCAAGATCTTTCCACTCCTTGGACTCCATGAGGAAGGGCTGGAGAAATTCTCCACATATCTCAGAACTCAGGTACACAGTGGTTTCTCAGGCCCCTTTTTAAAAACCAGGGTCTTGGTTTTCAGCTCCGGCTAAGACTCTGGCTCTGGCTAAAGCTCCATCAGTTTTTTTACAACTGTGCGCTTTCCTTACGTGCCTTCAAACAGGTGGACAGTGCATAAGCCACAGCCGTGGTTTGGAAAAGGGCCTCAGAACCCCAAGATTCATTATTTATTGCCCTCCATAAGTATTTACCAGCAGGTCAAAGTTTTGCTGTCAAATTAATCTGAAGATGATCTCTTTTTGAAATAGATACTTTCATTTGAATGTCACCGTGACTTTCAGAAGTGATCCGCATAAAATGTGCAATAACTTGGAATTTGAGTGTCAAGAGGACTGGGGTGGATTTCACAAAGAGTTAAGACTAGTCTTATCTCGATTTAAGACGAGTTACTCATCCTAACTTAGGACTAGCCTTAAGTTTTTAATAACTCCTAGGACTAGTTCTAAGTTAGGACTATCTTTGTGAAATCGACCCCTGGGCACACACTTTCATGGCGCTGTTCGCAGCAAAACATTTTAGCTACAGCCCTTAGAATTACATGCCTTATGGGTCGCCAAAAGCGCAACATTCTAGGTCAGCAGCACCATGGTATTGGGCCCCGTTGTTCTTAAAGGTGTGTAATGGTCTAGTATCCTGACTTTATATCTGTTCACATTTTAGATTGCCAACAAGGCTCGGGAGAACCTAGCCCTGGCATTGGGTAAGGACAGCACCGACAGACGGGCAAGCGTCGTGTATGCAGACACCATCACCATGCTGTTTGAAGACATCGGCAAGAGTGTGGAGATCCATCAACCCCTGGTAGAGACGTATTACGGTGAGTGATCGTAGAATCCCCAATGTCAAAAACTCTTCCTAACATTAATAGTACTAAATTGACTGACTGTTTTAGTCTGAATAAAAAGTGTAGGTTCGCGGCATAAAGTTAAGGTCGGTCGGGTAAACGGAAACACAACATTTTTTGTTGTTGGCCTAATAATAACAGTGCCACAGAAAGCTGGAAAAAACTTAGCCTGTTACTTTGAGGTTGAAAGGGCAAGGTAGATTTTTTTCCTAGTAAAGGGCGCCTCTATTAGGGAAATGACAATTTGTATGAGGGCACTGAGGCAATGACCTCCATTGCCTCTGTAAAGTACCAGGCCTTGGATTACATGGAGCTAAAGTTTTGTGGGTTCGGCTATTTTTTTCTCTTTTCTTGAAATTACAAAGTTGCACGTCTGTACTTTTGTTTTTTCCTTCTCAAGTATTGATGATTTGCAAGTGTTTAGAATCTATCTTCACATTGTTTGCTATTCCTCATTAGGTTCGGAAATAAACGAGCATTTGAATTAAAATTAAACAAAATACTTGAACATAACTAAGTATGAAGTTTTTTTTATTTTTTTTTTTATCAATTAACCACAGGTCCAGGCAGACTCTTCAATCTAATGCAGTCACTACAGCAGGAGTGCGACATTCAAGCCAAGAAGATCGTTGAGAGCTTCATCCGCAATCGGGAGTTTGATTCCCGGTCTCAACAAGTGCAGCAGAGTTTACGAGGGTACAAGTCCTCCAATCCCAACGAGAAGTATGACTTTTTTTGTTATGTACCTTTTTCACTTCATTTTAAAGCTAGGGTCATGGATGGGTAAATATTCCAAAAAACTTAACGACCATAAAAAGTTACCTGGTGAGAAATCACTCCAGCTGTTGATAGTATGAACTATTTCGGGAAAGTATTCCCTGGGAAGTAGTATGAAAAAGATTTGAATCTGAGAAACTATTCATGCGTGAATAGGTTGAGGTTTCCGAGGGTTGGTGTCCTTTCGCGATTGCTGCAGCCAGGGATGCAGTTTGTACCCGTTGTCACCTCGCTAGACATGGATGGTTTTGACGTTAAAGTGAAAATACCTTGACATTTTTGGGGGGCTGATTTCTCAGCAAGTAGACATTGAATTCAGCTGAAACATTCATGTGTGACGTTTGCCATATCTTTTTTCTACAATTTCGCCTATAAACCAGCATTACATTGATAAAAAAACATTCTATGAAACATTCTATTCTATTCTACCTTAAAAACAAAAAGAATGACTTTTTGTTTATGCCTTCCCTACTTCCCATTGTAATAATGTGTATTTTGTAGGCTCCTTTTCAAGCCAAGTAGCCCCCACAAAGTGCCACACAATATTATTATCCCTGTTCATCAGGCCCAAAGCATTCCTGAGACCATCTCACTTCCGTAGGAGTATGCCGACTTGCAGATTGTAATTAGGAGACTAAAATTCAGGTTTAACCTCATCCATTTCATAGATGAACAGTGGGGACAGTTCTTATAAACAACCTAGACAGCAAGTAGACATTAGAGAGGTTTCGCAAGTGTACGGATACGGATACCGATTCAAATTTCATTGCAAGATTTGTCTGTGCTTAGCAAGCTTTTGTGCTTAATACAGGCTTTTTGAAATTGAGCCCTGATATGTTGATTTAGTTTGGGACCATCCATCTTAAGAAAAGCACTTTCACACTTGACAGGTTAGACCCACGAGACCTTGATGTCATGCTGGCTGAGTGCACACTACTGAACACCAGAACAGAGTTGTATCTGAGGTTTGTCAAGAGAAGAGTGATGGTAAGTCAGGCATTTGAGTTGGCGTCCTCAGTTTGTGCTGAAACACTGCGACACGTCTATCAACTGGTTTGAATCTATACGACCAGATCACTGACATACTTTATGAATTACACTGGCGTTCTGTCAACCGGTGATTAACCAGAAATCACAAGTTGCGTTGAACTGTTTCAGGAAACTAAACGTAGATGCACAACCCCAATTCAAGGCACTACGTGGTTCAGCTCTACCCTGCATAGCGAACCTGTTTAGTGCCTCATGCAACTAGATCAGGTCATCTATTAGCCGGACAGCCTATATATTTTTCTCGGTCTCACTTGGCTAGTTTCGGGGTACTGGGTCTTTTTCCAGCATTGCACCCAGACTTTGGAATTCGCTTAATACTGAACAACTTTGACAAACTCACAACATCTCTCTCTCTCTCTCTTCCAGCAGAAACTGATATCACAATTGTTCTTGCTTGCTTGTGCAACCATTTGAGAAGGTTTCTTCTTCAAGGTGGCAACTTTGAATGTTTTTCACCAGAAAAATCAGCAAATAAATGTTTTACTTTTTTTTTTTTTTTTTTTTTTGCCAAACAAATGCTTTGAAGACCAGTCTTGATCAGTTAACTCCATTTACCAGCAGCTCCAAAATATGCAAAAGCAGTTTTATCAAACCCATACAAATTACACTATCGACCGTAAAGTCCTGAGCAGACGAAATGCTGTATGATTGTTATCATTATTGTTGTTGGGTCTTAATGTGACAGTCTTAATGAGTGCCGTCAACGGTTGTGTGTTCGTCTACTTCACATTTATAAATGTATTTTTTTGCAAGATATTTTTTGAGTTTCGTTTATGTGCACCAACATGCACATGCCAATTTGCATGGGCCGTAACCGTTCTCAAATAGTTCCACCCGCATCTTTATCTGCTGCTCAAGTGCGGGTAAACATGATCACAAGACCACCTTTTAACCAATAGGATTGCTGAAACTGATTGCGTTATTTACAAGCATTCCATTACAGTGAAATGACCGTTATGTGTATGGGAATTATAAAACAGTAGCCCGCCCATTCTTCTTCGCTATTTACAGAGTGATATAGAAGTCTTGGATGAAGACGACGGCACTAAACAAAAACGACAGGCGGAGTTGGACAGATTTCTTATGAACTGCCAACTTAGTAGACACATGCAGGAACTCATAGGCAACTATATCATGATGGAAGAATTTTTCATGCATGAAACGGTTACCAAGGTTAGTTTACCTGATTATACTAACACACTGTAGTTTCTCACCGTATATATGCGCAACTATTTCATGTACAAATGCACAAATGAATTAACGGTGTGCTGGATTAATTATTATTAATGGAAAGAAATAGCTCTGTGGTTATGTCATCTGTTTAAAAAATAAAGCTTTGATTTTTTAACAAAGTATTTTGAAACGTTTACCTGACAAATATTTACGATAACAAAGTATTAAACAAGAGATGATTTTGTCCCCCTTTCTAGGCGGTGAGTTTAGACAGCCTGGAAACAGGTGCACATACATCGAGCATGGTGGATGATATATTCTTTATCGTTAAGAAATGTACAAGGTATGTACTGTTGAACAATTCAGATGGGGGTTATAGCGTTCACACGCCATGAGTGTCAAAACTGCCAGTTATTAGCACTTTATAAATGGTCATTGCTATTGTTTTTACTGTTATATAGTGTTTGCGCAATCCCAAACTATCTTGATATTCCACCATCATTCGCTCACTTACTCTACTGCATCTGACATTTTGGGTCCATCGTGCTGGTTTTCATGTCCAACAATGCCCGGCTCAACTTCAAGAGCTTTCAGTTTCGCAAGGTCATCTGATCTGCACAACCCATGTTGTCCTAGGTTTTTCTGTGGGTCTTGACAGTCGCAAACTGGGCGCGTTCTTGCTCTTGAGTTGAAATGCCTCAAATCTTCCATTATCCGAGGCGTTCCCAGCCTGGGTCCAATTTCATAGAGCTGCTTAAGAACAAACAATTAGCTAAGCACAACAAAATTGTGATTACCGTTTCACGTGTACCTTGTGTGATTAGTATCCTGCTTATTTTTGCTCAGCAGAAATTTGTTAAGCCAAATTTGTCTGCTATGAAATTGGGGCCCTGGTGATGTCAGTTAGTTGTTTTTTCCTGGATACAACGACCTCTAGGTATACATTTCTATTTGAGCTTCAATGCTGTTCTCTTGTGTATCAACTCTTTTAATGCTCTTCATGATTTCTTTGGCATTTTGACCACCGCCCATGTGTCTTTATTTTCTTCTTTTATGATTTGGTTTTTACCCCGATGTGTGCGAAGCACTGTATACTCTCTCGAGGGCCCTTTGAAAAAATCCACAGGCATGACCTTTGCCATTCCATAGCAGGGCCCAATTTTATGGAGCTGCATAGCACAAAAATGTGCTTAGCATAAAATTTCTGCCTCGATAAAAACAGGATTACCAACCAAATTTCCACATGATTTTCAGGATGAGCAAACAACAGCTGAATACCAGTAACAAGCAATATGCAACAAATGGAAATTTGGTTGGTAATCCTCAGAAATGTCATGCTAAGCAAATTTTTTGTGCTTAGCAGCTCTATGAAATTGGGCCCAGATGTCTTAACCACTAGACCACCAAGAATGGCCAGTAGCTAGAGGCAGTTCGAATCCTATATTTTCATCCCTGAGTTCTAAAACCTCTTGAGTCCGCAATGAAACATTCTCCCTGTTTATGTTGAAATGCAATTCTAAATATCTCCCTGATTGTTGTGCGAAAATCTCCCTGATTTGCAAGTTTTTCAAAAGTTGGCATCTCTGTATATCCCTAATGGTTCGCTTTCACAGGAGAGCTATCTCCAGTGGGAGTGCAGACTGTGCCTGCGCGATGCTCAATCACACCAGCTCCCTTCTAGAAGGATCCTACCGGGACGTCCTGTACAGCAAACTTCGCGCTGGGTATCCGTCTGGCTCCTTCGATGTCAGCCAGGCATACAACATGCTGCAACAGGGGAGGTTTTCAACTTCCACAACAGACACGAACGCTGCCAAATTGGATTTTTTGGTGAGTCACGTTTACCACTTCTGTGTATCAGCATGAACAACTATATAGAACTAATTGGCCTGAAGGATGCCCCCCACCCCCTCCAACCGCTGCGGAGTGACTGATTAGTATGTAGAAAGTCAAGTTTTTAACATTCAACATTAGCTAGAAATGAGAGAATTTTTAATTTGGAAATAATGTTTAGAGTATGGAGTGACCTACATATGAAAGCAAAGGATGTTGAAGTGGTTTTTTTTTTTAAAGGTAGTGTCATCGTTTGGTTTTTGTCACTGAAAAGCTAGTTTATAGGCAAAATTCTCAGTAATTATACGTCACCTGTGAACGTTTTAGTTGAATACAGATGGTAGCAGGTACCAACCACATTTCTAGCAGTATTTAGGGCAGCATTTAAAAAATGCATTTGAAAATTTCCAAAAGTCGCCTGCAGGCGATTTTTGGAGATTCAAATTCATCAACATACTTTTTATTGATTTCTAAGCAGCAGGAACACTTCAGACGAAGCAATGTCATAGGATGCTTACTACCATTACCATCTTTCATACAAGTAGGCTTTTGTATAAGTATCACACAATTTCTTTGGGGTCATGATCAAAGTATGACCACCCTACCTTGGAAAAAAAAGTACCGAATGCTCAGAACAAAAAAAGCAAAGCTTGCCAGGTGCAAAGCCCCTCATTGCTACTATTGTGATCTATTCTATCGTAAGTGGAATCTGTGGCTTTATGTCGCCTCCGAGGGACAAAGTGATTTTAGTGGAGCATCTTTGTCGCTGAAACCCACACTCTGACGACTCTAGAACATGAGTTGGTTTCACTGTACAGTTCGGCCAGGACACTCCATACTAACCATTCGCTGCTTGGTTTTTGGTTTGCAGACAACATTAAATAACATTGAAGTGAGCATCGAGTACACACAGTCGCTCAGGAAGAGCCTCGCCAGTGAGTGTGCATCGAGGAGCCAACACATAACGGACAAAGAGCAAGAGAAACTGGAAAGCTGTCTGGCGGATTTGGGGAATGTCACCCACAAGTTCAAGGACGTCCTAGAGGTAAGTCTGTCATGAGCTGCTGCTTGCTAACTCACAATGCCGTGGGCTGTTGAACCCCTTGCCCAATGCGGAACGCACCACCGCACAACGCTCCACTAACATTTCCACCATTTTGGGAGTCAATTCCTTTGTGCGCTGTTTGATTTCCAAAATGGTGGACAGGATAGCCACGTGTAAGTGCTCTGCCGGTTGTGCTAGGGGTCTGTACTAAGCTTTTTTGTGTTTGCTTGTTTGTCTGTCTGTTCTTTTACAAGCTTCTGACAAGAATCACTGTCAAGTGTACCACTTTCCTACCGTCATATTAGCAGTTTCTCCCATGGGTTATAACTTTGTATGAGAAACTTCCTAAGAGAGATGATCTATGCATCCACAATGCATGTGGTATTTAAGAGGGTGGACCTATCCTAGTGGAGTTTGTTAATGAAATGTTAGCAAATCCACCTGTTTGATCATTCCTTGCAGTACGGCCTGAGCCAGCTTAGCACCAGCGCCATCAAACCTCGTCTCAAACCCTGGGTAGACACCTTCCTGTCCACCAGCCATAACATCTCCGAGGAAGAGTTCTCAAACTTTGAGGCCAACGACCCCTTCATCCAGGCATTCATAATGAACCTGGAGCATCTCCTGAACGAATTCAAGGTTTGTAGCAGTTCTGTTTTCCCTTCCCCCCCCCCCCCCCCCCCATGACACAAGAGTTTCAGACTCTGAAGTCTGCTGGTAGGAAAGAGAGCTTTCTCAATCCCAGCTCCTTGCCTCTGGAGGGAACTATCTTTTCAGAAATGAAACTCTCAGACATGACAAACTGATCCATGAAGGCCTACCCATAGTTAAACAAATATACTAATGTGTATGATATCCAGCCTGATACTTCACAGAGGTAATTGGCTCCATGCCCCCCTTGCCATTGCCTTGGTGCCCCTTGAAATGCTCCAGTTGAAAATTGACATTTTTTCCTCATTGAGGTGCCCTTTATTACGGAAACTGCTGCCTGCCTCGAAAGAACAAACACGCGCGTATCGGACCGATACGCTAGCTTGTACATAGGGGAAAACCCGGCACATGGATCCTCAGATCCTGTAAAAAGAAAGGTTGATAATGAGTTGTGTGACCTCTTTGTGCCCTTTGTTTAGGCTTTGCTGACATCGGCTAACAATGATGCCCTTATAGGGTTACTCACGTCTGAAGTAGCGATCCAACTGGAGAAAGCTGTGCTCAAATCAGTCTTCAATAGAGTAAGTGACTCTAAAAAATCTTTGCAGTCATTCTTTTGCATTGGGGGAAAAAAAAACAAGAATATTATTAAGGGGGTGCCATTTTGTTTTCTCTCTCTCCTGTGGGATTGGGCAGAGGGATCACGCTGTTTACTGTTTACTTGCTCTTGATTCATACTAAGTATTCTTTTATAGACTAGGTTTTTCTGTGCATTTTGGGGCGAAAAAAACCACTGAGCCAACCTGAATGCCCTTTACATTGCCTGTGACTCTCTTATTTGTTTTCAGATAAATTTGTTCAGTAATTTTTTTTTCTTCTGCTGTTTAACAGCTCTATTTAAATAGTGCACGTATCTACCATAAGGTATTGAAGGTGCTTGAACAAGCAGAAACATTTTAAGACAGGTTTTAGAATTTGTTGAAATATGAGACCATTATCTATGTAGCACCTTATAAGGTTTGACAAGGTGCTTGGGGTGCATTCAGCAGCCACTGCCAGATTCGCCGGGGCAAACCTAGTCTTGGTTCAAGACTCTCCTGTTATTAATATCCTCCCACGATCCATCGCCACAAGAGGGCGCACTCTCACCATAGACCGCTATCATGGGAGATCGCTATCACAGGAGAATAGCGGCTCTTGGGGTGATAGCAGTTCGTGGTTGATAGCGCCTCGGGGTGATAGCGGTCTATGGCGAGAGTGCGCCCTCTTGTGGCGAATAACAGGAGAGTCTTGAACCAAGACTAGGGCAAACCCTTCTCTTAGCGATAAGTGTAACCGGGTTCTTTTATGTCCATTACACAATCCACAAGACCCACTGCTTGACATCCCATCTGGAGGACGGAGCAATAATGGTTAACTGTCTAAATAGCAACCCAAGTGTCGAAACCCCACACTCTGCTGATCAGAAACACCAGAGCTTGAGTCCGGTGCTCTTAACCGCTCGGCCTTGTATTCTGTTTACCGATGTTTACATCGTTGGTTTTTCTCCCTGTAGCTTGGAGGTCTGCAGTACGACAAGGAGTTGCGGTCGCTGGTGGGGTACCTCACCTCTGTCACTCAGTGGACCATCCGAGACAAGTTTGCACGACTCACCCAAATGGCGACCATCTTAAACCTTGAACGAGTGAGTGGTTTTGTATGATGCATGCATTTTGTGCAGATGTCTTGCCTTGGAGGTTTACCTACAAATCATCACCTGCCCTTCCCTCCCCACCCCAACAGTCCCGTTACGAGCAAGTGAAATAGCAACGTGGTGGCAAAACAACTGCACTGCAAAGGAAACACTATAATAGTACAGGAGGCTTATGATTCCATTTAGCGTCCTGTTTTGTCAAAAGAAAAGTAGCCAAGTAAGCCAACTGCTTAAATCTTGCTCTCCCCTTTCTGCTTACTCTTCTTGGTTCACCTTTCATGTCTTATCTTCTATATTTTGTTCAGTAAGTGGTGTATAATATTCTTCCCCTTATTTAAATGTAAATTTGCAATGTTTTTAAATGTAAAATTGTTGCAATTGTTGTGCTGCAAGGACAGTTTTTGTAATAAACATATCTATCTATCTAAGTACAATGTATGTGGAATTTTGACTGGGATGTTCTTCTTGGGTGCCTAGGAAAAGAAAAAAACCATCATAAATACAATTACCGAGAACAATGGGTTTACCTGGTTAGTCTGCTGCCACCTAGCATCTTAAACGTCCCCCATTGTTCCCCTTGAGTCCATTTGGTAGTTCCTTTGATACGTGTAAACGATGAACAGCTCAATCTACTGATATTTTGGATATCATATTTTGAATATTTTAAAGGTTTCTATATATTAAACATTTGATCTTTGTTTCCTCAGGTATCTGAAATCCTAGATTATTGGGGTCCTAATTCAGGACCTTTGACCTGGAGATTGACCCCTGCAGAGGTCAGACAAGTACTCTCGCTAAGGTATGTGCTAAGAATAGGACTTTGACTGGCTGCTTTCTGTTGCACCTTCGTTCACGGTTACACTAATAGACTCAGATGTGTGTTTTGTGTTGTCATTTAGCCTTTGAGAAAGACTCTGCTAGGGTCGACACATGAGACCATTACCTCTTTTTTGCATTTATACTGCGGGTCGTTTTGGGTCGATTAAGAGCAGTTTGCAACAGGCTTGCTTTTTTTTTTGCCATTTAAAGTTGTGACATTTATTACAACCACCACGTATATCTCTTTACTTTGTGTGCCCTGCAGGATTGACTTTCGGACAGAAGATATCAAGAGGCTAAAGCTCTGAAATTAGCGTCGGTGATTCTTTGTCTTGAAGTTTTCCCAGTCACTTTTGGCAGCGTCGTCATTTGAGGGTAGAGGATTCAAGCAATTTTTACAGAGTGAAGTAGTAATATTTTTCAGGGTGAGGTATTGACCTTGTTTTTATTTTAATTTGTTATTATTTTTTTCTTAATTCCAGTGCCTTCTGAAGTGTCAACTGTATTCACAATAATGTCAATAACTGGTGATAAATTTTTAAAAATTGAAATACTTACTATGTTCGGTTAACGTAATGTTATTTTTTTTATGTTTGTATGAAACATACATTCCAGACACTTCTTGGGCTTCAAGTAATATGAATGTTTATTTTATTCTTGGGCTCTTTTTCATCAAGCTGTTAAGAACAAAAAAAGACATGGAAACACAGGGAGAAGTGCTTTGTCGAACCGGCAATTAGCAACAATGCCATTTAATTCATGCCCTCTGAACTGGAGCTGCATTATTTGTTACTGCTAAGCAAGAACATATCCTGAGCAATAGTTAGTTTACCTCTCGCAGTGACCCAGGCCGATTAAATTGGCCCAATGTTTGGATTGTGTATCGGCAGTTTCCATTAAATTGTCCTTATTTGAGTTTGGTACAATGCACCATGTGACCTTTAAAATGACCTTTGTGAAAGTTAACGTTGTGGCCAAAAATATAGTTAGGGAAGTCAGCATTGACTTTGCGCATGCCCTGACTGCAGTCACTGTTTCCAGAATTTGTACTTCTTCTGAAAAAAGTAGGCATTTACTGCTATAAAATGCATGGCATTGCACATATTTCATATGGGCACTCCTAGGGGTTAACTGGGTATCAGCTTTGAGCTTTATGACATTGGGGTCCTGAAAAAGTTTCCTGGTCTTCAGATTTTTTTTTTCAGACTATATTCCCAACATGTTGCCTCACCTTGGTGTTTGATGCCTGTTAAAGTAACCAGACTGCAATGACCAGAATCAAGAGACCTTTTCAGCCTTTTTCAATGTACCAACCATGCCATGTCCAAAAGTAGCTATGTGCCATGTAGCTATGTGCAAAAGCACTGCAAAATCACTGCATCTACATATTCTGTTGTTGACAACACCCATTTTACACTATTTGACTCCACCGATTTTTAGATGCCCATAAGAAATGCATTGAGTTATGTGTTTTTTAGGGTTATTTTTTGTGTTTAGAATCGATGTAAGAAGCTCTTTAAGTTCTGGATTTGACTTTAACATTGTGATTTGCAAAGACAAGTTTTTCCTTCATAAATATCTTTAGGAGCTCATACATTCTGATTGGTCGAAATGTGATCACGTGGTATTGTTTCACTGGTCTTAAATCACTGATAAAATCACAGCCGGAGCTGTTTAAGACCGGTTGGGTAATGCGCATTAGGCTCTCATAGCCACATGTATGCTGGTCGCTGACAATGCGCAACACAATCAGTACCTATTGGTACCTTGTTTAAAAATCTATCAGTATGAACGTTCGTGCAGCAGCACACCTGCAATTTTGGATAAAATTGTATGCAAATAATATGCTAGCTTTGGAGCCAAAAGTAGCAGATGTGTGCAATGAAACAACTTCCCAACAGGGGTCTTTGTCTTGGGCAGCAAAAAAAAAGAAGAACTAAAATGGGGTGATTGCATGAGAGCTAGGTGATGGAACGTTTGTCTGACGTAGGGCCTACATGCATTTTGAGCAAAAGTGACACTATTAGTGCGGAGTGCTTTTTGATCATGCATCAGTTTCTTACTTTTATTGTTTAAACATTTCAAAATAGATATTAATGAAATCAAATATCTTTCAATGCACCAGGGGAAAAGGAATTTGTAGCCAGGAAAAAGGGGAACATGAAGCGGAATAAAGTCAGAACGCCAGTTAGAAGAACATTTCTAAGCGACGATTATTATTGTTAGCATAATTAGGCAGCCCAAAGCAATAAACATCACTCTTTACTTGTTTCTTTGTTTGTATTCTGGAAATATCATTTTTAGTTTTGGGATAAGTTTATGTTTCTTATGTTAGACCACTCTGTACATAATTTGTACATACATTGTACAGAATATTGATGTTATTTATAAATATTGTATAGAAAGAGGAGGAAATAAAGAACACTTGACGTGACATTTTGTGTCATGTTTCATTGATCAAAATCTCATTGAACAAATTTGTCTCGGTAATTATGTGTGACATAAAGGAGCACATTGCCTTCAAATCTCTTAAAATGTTGCTGTTTGGATATGCTCCATGTATCCTTTTCAAGAGTTGTTCGTACGCTAAAACACCTCGGCAGTGTTTTGTAATTAGCAATTAGTGATTAAAAATAAGGCAATTTGCCGCTCTTGGAATACAACCAGCTGAACATGCTGTCCGCCATTTTGTGGAGTAAAAAAAACGGTTCAACAAAATAGCAGATTGTGTTCCGTCATGAAATTACTGTGATATCTTTTCAATCACACTCATTTTAAAAACAAAAGATTTGTATAGCCCACTGCACCCAAAACGAAGGTAATGTGCCCCCTTAAAAAAGTGCTGTAGTGCCCTTCCCTGTATTACTCATGAGGCCAAATTGTTACCCAGCTATCCCAAATGGGGTATATATCATTATCCTAATCGGAACCCTCTTCTCCTAATGAGGGTATAAGTGGTCCCCATTCGGGTGGCAAACCCTTGTTTGGGGCAGGACATCAGGGAAGCCTGACAGATTTGTCAAAGACTGGATGCTGGAGGGAAGAAGAGGACACTCAGGTATTCACCTCAAACAGTTTAAAAGGTCAAAAACATTCAACACACCTCAGAAGATTTAAAACAAAAAGACCCCCCCCCCCCTCCCGTGTTAACAGTATGAAATGTTGATTTTGATTTGCACACAAAAGCACATTTGTTTTGTTGTATTCTACACTTATACATTATTATGAAAGTTTTTGTGTTCCTGCCATGGTCACCTGTTATTCTATTATTCCCTTTAAAAAAAAAAATCCTCTGTTGGGTCCGAGTTGAACATTTTTGTTCCATAAGACCCACAAGGGCCCTTCCGCCGTAAGCCCACACAATTTAATTATCACTTTGGGTTTTTTTTCCTTTGGGGTAAATCACCTCTCTGAGTGGCGTACTACTCATGCTGGTGTTCCTCAAGGAACCAAACTTGGTCCTGTTGCCTTTTTGGCAATGATTAATGATGCTGGCTCATTTTCACCCCACGTCAATCATTATAAATATGTTGATGAGCAACAACAAAAAGAGTAGTTTATACCCATTGGGCTGACAGTCCAAAAACTTATGGGGATATAGTACATCCCACCCCACTCGAGGGATTTACACCAGTGCAATTAACTTATTCTTAACTAAATCTAGTTAGTGACAGTGGAATAATATGAAGATTGTTTTTCCAATTGGACCCTGTTGGGAAATGCAATTTCCAATTGGAAAAATATTAGGAGGTGAAGTTTCCAATTGGTAGAGACAATTTCCAACTAATTTCAATTCAATTAAATCAAGCCAACTGACTCCAATTGGATTTCCAACTGGACTGAGTTGGTCTAAGATTATATTCCAATTGGAAATTAAGCATTCCAATATAAACCAACTCACACCACAACTCAATACCGGTACCAACTCAATCCAATTCTTTCCGACTGGATATCCAATTGGAATGAATGAGACATTTTGGTAAGGGTTTGTAAATTCAGACATAAGTTGCCCTTGGGCCGCAAGTTTTGAATGCTTTTAATAAACCATACAGTAATAACAATAATAGCTTAATGATTTCATCCCAATAATTACAACTAAAAGCAATGGCTAAAACGAAAGTGAAAGCATTATTTCCAGCAGCAGTCGCGCAGCTTTCATTGTGAGGACTGCTACAAGTTTGTTATGTAGAAACTATGGCAACTGTACACAATGTGCGTTGATGATGTAGTGTGTGAGAAATTAATAAGCACACCCAACACATAGCCCCATGTAGGATATTGCACAGCTAGCAAGTAGCAGGGAAGGTCAATAACAATGCGCTAGAGGCTGCACTCTCTCATGCAGATCCGCATAGCAAGCTGACCGCGTAATGGAGGTACACACAGCTATTTTCCTCTCTCCGTTGTTATTATGAAGAATTCTAATATTTTTACCTGCTTGGTGTAAATGTAATGTGGTGAAGTGGTGTGGGTTACCGTTATTTGGTTGTGTCCGGCGTCCATCTTCAGTCGTAAAAAGGTAAATACCGGTAGATGTTTAATTCTGTACAATTTTAGTTATTGTTTTGGGGTTGGTTTATTTATTTATTTATTTATTTATTTATTTTTATTTTTTTTGGGGGGGGGCAAGATATCGATATTTCATTTTTGTATTGTAGTAATAATATTGTGGAACTCATCACAATAAACCGTGGTTTTTCCACAGCAACAAGCGGCATATATATAAAGTGGCGGTTTAGATTCGGCTTCTTTTCCCTTTTTGTTTGCATTGTAACAGGGATTTTCATTCAAGTTCAAGGGTAGTTGCGATGATCGTAACCCTCCATCCTCCCGACGGTCGCAGACCGGAGGGTTACGAGCCACTCTACACACGATTCGACCATCAGTGCAATTTCGACCAATGTTGACAGACTAGTCACCAGATTTGCCCAATTTTTTCCACTTTCAAAAATCATGACACAAATTCTAAGAACACGGACTTGATCTTCAATGTCTGATGAATCCATTCATAATACTCAAAACATCATTGAGAAAATATTTTTAAGAAAAAGGACAAAAACTTACCAGAAACCGAGCGAATTGCTCGTGAATCGAACACAGACAATGGTTGAGATTTTGAACCCCGCACTTTCAATATCTCGACGAATCAGCGTCTGCGACCGTCGGGAGGATGGAGGGTTACGATCATCGCAACTAGTTCAAGGGTGGACATTCCAAAAGATATTTGGTTTTTGGTAGAGTGTTTAGTTTTCACTCATAAAAACTTATTGAACTGAATATTTTTGTTTACTAAAATTTTAGACTTAATTGCCTGTCATTTATGGAGGAAGAATTTTTCTAACAACACTTGAGGGAGTTAAAAATATGCTAATTATTGATAGTTGCGATGATTGTCCCTCTTGACTAAACAAAATAGCCGTGTTAGTCTGATAGATAAAACAAGGAAGGTAGTGGTAACAAGACCAACTAATTACTGTACATAAAAAAAACTGCATGAGCTTTCGTAGCAACAACTACTTTATCTGATGAAGTGCATCTGACTTGCATCTGATGAAGTAGTTGTTACTACGAAAGCTCATACAGTTTTTTTATATCAAGTAATAAACCACAAGGGAAACTGACTGGGTATTTTTTTTTTAAATTATTAATTTGGGTTTGAAAAAAAAAATTGACTGGAGCGGGACTTGAACCAACGACCTTCGGATTAACGTACCGGCGCTCTACCAACTGAGCTATCCAACCCTATGTTGGCAGTCTCCCTATTAGTCAATATCTTTGTTCGGGGTGCCAGTCAGAAGCCATTCAACCATTAGCTGCCGTGTAGCCAGGGATCACACCCAAGTTTACAATACAACCTGGGAAGCGGCAGCCACGGGATCACCCTAAGGGGATGCGACTTTTTAAATAATAAATATCAAGTTATAGACCACAAAGGAAACTGACTGGGTATTTTTTGTTATTAATTTGGGTTTGAACAAAGAAAAATTTACTGGAGTGGGACTTGAACCAACGGTTTTTGTATGTACAATAAATAGTTAGTCTTAAAGTGCTACCACCACGTTCCTTGTTTTGACTAATGTTGTATATAAATGATGCACAAAACCATCTGAGCTTTGCTGGAGCGGGAAGTAAAAAACAAAATGTGAAAATTATTACCATTAATACGGCACTAGTGGGTTTTTTAGTGGAACAAATTTACTTCCAAAGACTTACCCAATTTTGGTTATAATTGGTTGAATAACAGTTGGATTTAAAGCACTCTTCCCCCAGTCTACACAATCATCTGGAGGATCAATGGTTTTGATAATCATCTTTCCTCTATTTGAAGTTTTTTGTCTTGGTCTCTGACATGTAGCTCAACTGAAATTGTTGAACATCAAATTTTCCAGGCTTTGCCCATAACTTTTTCAGTGACTATCCAGCAGGACCAGTTAGCTTTTCATTTCAATAGTCTGTCAGCTTTTGCACTTGTCCATAATTCTTAATTGTAGTGTAGCTTTTTCAAGAATGAGCTATCCAGCTGGACGTACGTGGAGAGAATTTTGACTGGTCCTGGCATTTGCAGCCAGCAAACCACTGTTAAAGGAGAACGCTGATTTTATTTTTTATTTGTTTGACTCTATAATCCATGTCCATATAGGACTGTCTTCTGTTATCATGGGCTGTGGATCGCCCAATGCTGCAGGGAGCTACCAATCTGATGTCAACACCATGTGGAATCAAGTCAGACGCACGGTGGACTCATCTACTAAGACCAATGACAAGAAACTGGTCATCCGTCGCTCAGGGTGGAAAACAGTCAGGATCTTTGTGTCCTCTACGTTCAGAGACTTCCATGCCGAGAGGGAAATACTGATCAAAGAGGTAAAAACTAAAGCTGTGTTCGAATTGGAGGCTGTGTGGCTGTGGCTGTTGCCAAAGGGGGTTGCTATGGACCTCCCATGCTTCAACTTATATTTCCATGATGATCAAGCTGTAGCCACAGTCGCTTATTGGGACACAGCCTTAAACTGGGCAACAATTTTGGGAAAGCACAAAATAAATGCTGCTTCCGGGAAAAGGTCACCAGCTGAAACAATCAGTTTGTGACTGGCTCCTGTTCTTAGCTTAATTTGCTTAAAAGATATTTTCTGCGCAAAAGTACGTCCATGTGAAGGTTGATCTAAAGCACACTGAAGCAGGTATAGCACCTAATATAGTAACTGTCATCAAACAGGAGTAAAATAAAAACATTTAATGTACAGAGAATCAAACTGAAATTCCAATGGCTGGATCGATCATCAAAGTGCATGCTTCGAATCCCTGTCGTAACCCTTGTCGTTTTTTCCCCTTCTTTTTGTGTGTGAATGGTAGCAACATGTACTATTTGGCCTACCGGTGCTGCAGCATACTCCTAAGAAGTTCAGATCTTGTTCAGGAATGCCTATTGGCCAGATGAACAGGGGATAGTAATAATAAAAGGAACTTTTATGAAATCTTGGTTTTAAAAATCACCCAATAAGCGTCCTAATATTATTATAATTAGCTGTTTCGTAGCGCAGCGCTGCGAAACAGCTCTTGTTTTCGTTAAAGTTTTTTTTATTATTATTTTTTTTTTTTTTTTTTTTTTTTTTTTGTCTGTTTCAGTAATAAAAGCCATTAAGATAACGCACGTTCGGTCTATGCGGCCTTTTGCCTAGTTCCTAAAGAGCAATTGCAATGAAACTTTCAGTGATGAAAGACATTAGTGCAATACACTGTATATTACAATGACGTAATGATGACGTCATCACCTGTCACGTGACGTCATCTTAAAGGTTTCTATTTTAAATATTTGAAAATCTGTAACAAATCAGCCACAAGAGACCGTAGGTTTCTGTTTGCGGGATTGTATAGGGATAAATTAGGTCTTCATTTTATTCAGTGTGCGTTCACATGCGTTCACATGACCTCTACTTCCGGTCGAAACCGGAAGTGCCTCGTAATTCAAAAGTGCTAAAAGTTATGAAAATGCTTTCAACGATGTTAGTGTCTGGCAAGAGTGTGCATTTAAAAAAAAATACCGATGACGTCACGATACACACGAGCGCCCTCTAGCGGCAGGTTAAAAACTGTTCAAAATGGACTTTTTGAAGATGTGTGTGGTGAAGTTTTGTGTAATCACTTCAAAATTTACACATATGTTGACCGTCAGGCAGCCATCATATGTGTGAAGTTTCAGATCAATGACGTCATCGGGGGTCACGTGACGCGGGATTAAATGTGCCTTTTTTGAAGTCGTATATCTCCAGAAGTATCAGTGCGATCATGTTGAAACTTGGTAGGTTGTTAGATATTGGGAAGTTCTTGTAAATTTTAAAATGACGTCATCACATGATTTTTTATGATTTTTTTTCATTTTTTGCACCTTTTTGTCATAAATTGCTAATAAAACGCGGTATAATCCAAATTCGTTTTTAAACAGGCTTGATACATCACAACTGCTTTGAATACAAAAACGTTCATATTCAATTGAGTAATTTGAAAAAGTTATGGCGAAACAGCTCGGCATTTGTGCACAAATGCAATTAGCTCTAGTTTGGGTTTGTTTTTCTTTGTTCAAACCCAAATTATTAAAAAATTTACCCAGTCAGTTTCCCTTGTGGTTTATCACTTGATATCTAACATGATAATTATAGACCTTATGCACATGAGGACATTGGAGTAGGACACCTTCTGCTAGAGGTCAAAACAAGGTAGCTCATTGGCCCATCCTGTGTGTTTTGCGTACTTTAATGTGCGTTTCCATTGTTTTTTATCATCCATTTACCTCCAAGATGGCGGTGGGATGACATCAATGATTGCGGTTTAGAGCTTTTCTTGATATGAAATGGGTTTATCAGTTGACAACAAGTTTTAACTTGCCAAAATGATCAAGAATCGGCGGCATACATTATACATGTACACACTTGAAGAACCTCTGGGTTGGTTTTGTGACACTTTGTACTTAGCCCAAAACATTTCAAATGATTTGTTTCTTGTATCTCTACCAAATCATTTGAAAGGTATTTCCCGACCTGCGTGTGTGGTGTGAGAAGAGACGTCTTCACCTTGTAGACTGTGACCTCAGATGGGTGAGTAGCCATGGCAACAGGCAACAAACCTCAATGAGATTTCAGCCTTAAATGCACTTAACAACACTTTTCTTGAAGTTGTTTTGGTTCAAACTGCTTCAAACCATATATTAATTTGGGTTTTTACCCTACACCAATGTGTGTTAGCACTAGTGTATACTCAGTACTTTCCCGAGTTCTGTGAAAAAAATCACAGGCATATTACTCGGGTTGGATTCGAACCCACGACCTTGGCAATTCTAGAGCAGTGTCTTACCAACTAGACGACCGAGATTGCCGGGTAGCTAGAGGCAGTTCGAATCCTATAGAATTGCAAAGGTCGTGGGTTCGAATCCCTCCCGAGTAATATGCCTGTGATTTTTTTCACAGAACTCAGGAAAGTACTGAGTATACAGTGCTAACACACATGGGTGTAGGGTAAAACCAAAATTAATATTCTTCATCCCCGATGCAAAGTTAACATCTATTAAATGCTTCAAACCAGTTCACCCTAGTTTTTTTTTCACAATTTATCCTGTACCATTTTTTATTTTTTTTTATTTTTTATTTTGTGGGTTCCTTTTCTAAATTTGTAATTTAGCCAGGAGTCACTGGTATAAATTGGTTGTTTTCTTTCATTTTGTTTTTTGTAGGGGATACCAAAGGACACTACATCGGAAGAAACACTGCGGACATGTCTGGGTGAAATTGACAGATGTTATCAAGACAACGTTCTGCCATTCTTCCTGAATCTGACAAGGTACGACAGTGTCTACTTGCAAAACAACCCCCTTCCCATTTTTATACATTCCAAATCAAATGTTGCTTTGTTTTTCTGATGGTGTTTAGGAGTTCAATGTAAAAAAAAAAGTGATGAATATCCATTCATTAATTCATCAAATGGTAGCTAAAAGGCCCAATTGTGGACTTTTTTACCTTTAAGTGAAACAATTTATACTTACACTAGCCACTGGTAAACCCAACCATTGCAGTATTAATAGACGAGGAGATTTTCACAGAACATAAGTCGAAGCAATTATACATTTAAACTGTATCATGGATGATGCAATAAATAATAATAATAATAACAATAATAATATGCAGTTCTATTTATTATCTCTTTATCGCATCTGACGGGAGTCCCAAAGTGCTCATTGTTTTTAGGAAAGGTATCGCAGAGCTATGTTTGACTTATGGGACCATTATGTAGCACCTCGTTGGGGTTTTACAAAGTAATGTGGCACAATCTGCTTCATACCATGCCAGAAAAAGCAGGGCAAACCCTTCTCTTAATATCAAAATCTTATTAACAACATTTAGTTTTATGGTCACATGGAAACTAGATGTGAAAGTGGAAAAATATTACAAATTCTTGTCCTCACGTTAAAAATGGTGTAAAGTGTTATTTTATTTGACACTCTCAAAACTGATGACGTGAACATTCAACATTCAGACTTGCAACTCTATTCATCAATTCAAACGTAAACTCAAGTCATACGTATTTTCATCTTGAGGTTCCTGGTTAATTACTGCCCTCAGCGCATTGTAACCATGGCTGTATAAATGCTTGTATTATTATTATTATTATTATTATTATTATTATTATTATTAAAGGGTTCTCTTAAAATACGACCCTTAGATACGGATCAGGTGTGAATTCTACTGTACTATTTCTGATGTACTACTTTGTTTGTTGATCCTACTGTACTTTTCTAACCTTTCTTTGTTTTAATTCTTCTGATTCGTTTTCATTTTAAGACCCTTATCTTTCTCTTTCCTCCTCTGGCAGTGTATTCATCTTTTGTCGCAACTCAAGAGCCAAAAGCCCACAAGTTTGTCTCCATTAATATTCCATTCAGAAGTCAAGTTTAACAAACAGGTCATTTTTGGACTCTCGTTTGGAATGAATAAATATACTTAAATCTTTAGATAGATCACATTTAAATAGGTTTTTTGCATGTTTTGTTTGATTCTGCACCAGATCATGCTTTACATGGGATCAGGCACACCGCCATAATCAGAGTCCAACAGTTTGGGTGTAACAATGCGTGGCCAGAGATGGTGTTGGACTTTAGTTAGTGTGCAGAAGGACCCTAAATCACTGATGGAGTTGGGGTAAATTTACCTCATAAATTAGATTCAACAAAATGCTTAAAGCTCTCCTTCAACAACAAAAAAGAAGGCGGAAAAAAAATAAGCGGTTGCATTTTTACAATAAATGACATGCCAGGCTAGAATGATAGAATTTCACCATGTCTACATGACATTAACATTGAGTGCTTAATGAATGAGGCTCGCCCTGTATAAGCTTCGGCTTCATGTGTATAGCCTCGATTGGTACTTTCCTGTTATTATCTGTATTATTCTGTGCTTGTAAAATATGGAAATAAACGTTTAAAAAACAAATTAAAAAGTAGATACATTTTGTATAAACTTAAGAAGTTGAAACTTGCACCAGCCAAGCGTTAGAAATATTTTTGCCTGCTATTCTGGCACTTTTATAAGAGAAAAAAACCTGTAAACACAAAAAAAACAAAAAAAACCCACTCATTTATTGCCTTAAAACGCAAACACATATAATGCATCTACTGGCCGAATTCAGCTGTCATATCACCCACAATAAATCTTGCTTTAATTTCGCCATTTTGGGAGTGATCAGATTCGACCTGTACAGGGTGCAAGAAACGTAGCTGACACTCGTGCTTTAGACATGCACCATATCATCACATACAAATTGACTCCCAAAGTGTTAGACCATGGGGCAGACAGTACCTAGCTGCATGCTATAACAATAGCACTTCGCACCAATGACAACACTTATTGCTCAAAATACCATGTCAGAAAAACAGTCCACCACCTAGCTCTCACGCGATTACTACAAATTGGCGCTAGACCGCATGAGTACAGTCAGTACATGTGAGTATACTATAAACATGAAGCTAGTGGACACAAATCGCCCGCAAGTGAATTTTGACACGTTTTCTGAGATCCGAGTACTGAGCTTCTATTTTTAGCATTAGTGCGGAGTGCTATATTGCTTTACCCTCCATGCTACTGGGAATTGTTATGCTGACATGTAGCTCTGAGGTAACTGTATGTGAATGCTATTGGCTATTGGTATAGTGTGATGTTGGCATGCTATGATAATAATAATAGTAATTTAATGCTCGATTCTTATATAGCCCGAAGGGCGTGCTAAAGCGCTCATTTTTTTTTCTACAGGTCTGCAGAGCTTTGTTTAAACTTATAAAACTCATTTTGCATGTTGGCCTATTATATACATGTAGCACCATGTAATGGTTTACAAGGTGCTGTGGTGCAAACCTAATTCAGGCTACTATGCCAGAAACGTACTGGGACATACCCCATCTCTTAACGATAAGCTTACTGGGTTCTTTTACTTGCGTTACACAACAAGGAGGATCAATGGCTTTACCCACATCCGAATGTTTGAAGCAATAATGGTTAAGTGTCTAATTACTTAAGAACACAAGTGTGAAAACTGGGACTCAAACCCACACTCGGCTGATCAGAAATGCCTGCGCTTGAATCCTGTGCAATCGTGACTACTCAGCTGCGAGTCACTATACACAACTCGCGTGAAGTTTACTGCTGTGCACGTGCTATTTATTGCAGTCAATTAGTTTGGTAAGGGTGACACTTGTGTGTGACCCTCAGATGAAATGATGCCATGTGGGCCAGTTTTGAGTAAGGCAGTTCATGGTGACGCCGTGCAGTCATATATCTACAATCCCGGCCATATCTCGTTTGGCCCCCGGCCCCCGTTCAATGTTGGCTCTCATTGCGCAGTCTGCGCTCATTGCGCAGTCTGCGCTCCTAACAACATTGAGCGGGGGAATGGGGGAGGGTATGTTTAGTGTCACCTGGCCCAAGCATTTTGGCCGGGATTGTAGCTGTGATTCATCTGAAAACACAAATTCACTTTGGTTGTTTTTTGCGTTATTCATTTCTCATCGTAAAACACATTGCTTTAGAGCCATTTCAATAGCCTTTCCCAACATACTGCATCTCTCGAGAACTAACTACTCGCTGCATGTTAAATTCGCTCCATCCTACAAATAATTTAAACTTGTTTTAAGAGGAATATTGATTACTTTCTTCAGATTCCCTTAATTTTTAAATTTTATTTTTTAAAAGAGTGGCTTTTGACCTTGTTGAGGATGAACTTGCAAACAAATTAAAGATTTACAAAATGTTTTTTATCCCCTATTATGCCTGTATATAAACACAGAGAGAAACATACTATTATGGCGATCTGTGAACTGTTATGTTAGAATTTATCTTAAAAGTATCACATATTTTTTCTTTATGACAGTGAGCGTTGTGGTTGGATTCCTAATCAGATGGAGGTGCCATCGTCAATCCGTACCGACTACCGCTGGATTCAGGGGTTGTCCGTCACAGAAATGGAGATCATGCACGGTGCCTACCGTAAAGACAATTTCAACTGTGAGTGTAACATTAGAAAAGTTGCTTTTTTTTTTTTTTTTTAACTAAAGTTCTGTACGGTTGTTGTATATATTCTATTGACAAAAGTTGTGCTGCTTAGAACATGCAGTTTTGTCAGCATTATAATCACTGCTGTTCAAAGATAGTAAGCATTACTAGTAAGCGCTTATTTTCGCTATATTGCCATTGCTGTTCCACCTCGTCTTATTTTAATAGAGCGATCAGTATAATCGGTATCAGCTTTGTGGTTTGGGGTTTTCCTCCCACATCTAAAACTGAACAGTTTTTAGGTGGACATTTCTTCACGTTTCTTCAGTCAATTTCTTCGTTTGTTTCCTAACGTATTCATCCTGTTATTAGCGCTAATTGAGCTGTTGGATGTGTAATAATCAAACAAATAAGTAAATAAATTTACATCAACTGTCTTGAATTGATTTCCAGCGCTGTTTATGATACGAGATTCCGGTTTTCTACAAGACGTTCCCAAAGAGCATCACAAGGATTTTGTAGACGTTAATCCCATTGCTCCTGCTAAGCTGCAGATGTTGAAGCAGATGTTGAAGGAACGATTCAGGGTAAAATATCTCTCTCTTTAACTGATGGATATTTGGCTTATCGTAGATCCAGATTAAGAACTTAATGCTACTTCTCCACCACATTTTCAATCTATCCCCCCCCCTCCCATCATTTCCCCTCCCCCTCGATCTACTCCACCCCAAAAAAAATAGGAAAGAAAAGACTAAATGTGAGTTTGACCGTGTGGTTTCACTCTCCACTGTACCAGCTGAATCACACTGCTGGTAACTCTAGGGTATTTGTTGAAAGATAAAAAGAGATGCTTGGTTGGAAACATTTAGAGATTGAAGTGGAACATTCTTGCAAACACACGCGGTGTATAGTGAGAAATCTTGCAGTCTACTCAAAAGTCTGGTTCACGAGCCCAGCCAAAGACTGGGAAAAAAAAAGTAAGGTTTTTTGTAATATCGTTGTTATTTTTTTATTTTTTTATTTTTGTTTGTATGGAAGTCGCCCTTTACAAGGCACAAAAGGCCACTCGAGGTGTGGGCTAAACAAACAGATAGACAAAGAAACCGCAGAGAATCAAGTTACAAGAAACCCATTCACATTAAACTTGAACCAGGGAAACAATATGTACATGATTTTATAAAATCAATCTGCACAACTGAAGAAACTTTTTTATTTCGACGTACATTTTTTTTATTTGAATTTCTCAGAAAGACCAAGTGAATTTCTACAACTGTGAATTTGATGGAGTCAATGACCAGGGAAAGGTGGAATTCAAAGGGCTGGAGAAGACCTTAGGAAAGATGGTGTTTGAATTCTTCCAGAGGAGGATCACAGAGCAGTATCCTCTTGAAGATGGTATTCTGGACCCCTACCAACAAGCCAAAGAAGCTCATGAGGTTTGTCATCTCAGTTGATAATATAGACTGATCCATATATGATGCGTTCGATTAGCTTACACGTGTAAGTAAAACTTACACGAGAGCATTCGATTAGCCATCACGTGATACTTGTGTCTGCCCCAGTGTCAGCCACCACAGCCACAGTTCGCAAGCGGGTCTCTGGTGTATGCCCTAGTGTAGTGACGTAGTTTCTGGCTGCAGGCGTATCATACCAAGATGGCGGGGGACAATTTGATTGCAACGCGAGTACAAAAACTACACATTAATACACTGACGTCGACGTTTTCCAATTGAGCAGACGACGGAAATGATGGAGCTGTCTGTTTTCACCTTTTTAAGTCACGCCGCCACTTGACAACCTTTGACCTTAATCTTCCCAGAGTCCTAAGCTAAAACACCGAAGCGTTCGATTAGCCTCATTCCGTGGCTACCACCAGTGTAAATCCCCGGTACACACGGGGAAGCTAATCGGACGCAACCATAGGCTTTGCCTCTTCATGCATTGTCCATTCACCTTGACCCTGGCACCAATTTCATAGAGCTGCTTAACGGCCGTTTTTGTGCCTATGCGCGAGTTTCTATTTTATAGCGCTGCTTAACCGTAGGCACATGAAAAGGCATGCTAAACTTCCAGTGCTTACTGTATGAAAAAGAATGACATAAAAATGCAAAATCCATGGTGAACGCGCAAACTGTGACCGCCTACTTTTCTTGCTAACCTGTGAAGTACGCTTGCACTTAAGCAATTTTTGTCTGCTACAGTTAGCACGAAACTTTGCTTGCCGTTAACCAGTGCTATGAAATTGGCCCCAGGTGGGCATCCAGCAGTCTGATGAAAGTCTTTCTCGTGGAAAAATCCCTTTATATAGGGAAATGTTAACAAGCTGCTGTTGTTAGGATAGCTGCATTGGCAGTTTTGTGTGTGTGAGCATTTATGGATTGAACCATGGAGCTATAAAAAGGATAGCTCCATGATTGAACATGGGGGTTGATGAAACCCTTTTCTCTATGATGAGATGGACATCATCTACTCAGTGAGGCAGGGGGTGGCACTGAGTGATTAGGTCATCTGAAGATTAGTCCTAGGGCATTTTCCAAACCTCAAGGCTCTGGCTTCCAGGCTCCATTCGTGGTTGAATCACCACACAAAATGTACACAGCCCCCCCAAATTAATGTTGGAGCCCAAGCCTATAGCTTCATATTCTCGTAATTCTGTTTCTCCCTTTTATTTCCTCAGTCCTTCATGAAGAACCGTAGTGCCTCAGTCTTGGGTAGGACCAACATTCTGGAACAGGTACGGCTCTCCTTTTTAATACCATCACAAATTGATACCTTTTTTGTAGAGGTTCACACCTCTCATTCTGTAATGACTCTAAGTTGCTAACTTCTTTATGTATTTTGATAAACTATTAAATGTACGCTTAGATAAAGGACTTTCTCTATGATTTATGAAATAATTGATTCAGCGTTAAGGAATATTGTTTAGGTTTAACCCTTTACACCGATAAACACGAGGATAAAAATGGAAACTTTATTTGAACAACTGTTTTTTATTTGTGAATCTCGTACAGATAAAAGAGCACATAATTGGGATTGGTGTTGATGTTCCCTTGCTACTCTTAGGAGGGCCTGGGACTGGCAAATCCTCAATAATGGCCAGGGTAGCTGATGTGACAGTAGCAAAGGCACTCACCAAAGAAATACCAGGGTATGAACTGGTTTTGTTTTTTCCTCTCACCATGCTCTCACTAACATACCCTCAGCAACCTTGCATAAATGCAGCGTTATTAGGCCTTTTCACACTACCTCCGTTTCGAACTGCATTGAAACCTACCCGGGTCCTCTCCGGTTCAGCCTCGCTTCTTTTCGACACGGATCAGAGATAAGCAACATTCACACTGGTTTTTACGTGAACCGGCTAATGCGTGAACCGTATAACGAAAAATGCAATTTCGATCCGGATTGAGATTTTCAACCCTGGTCCCTGCCAGGGTTGATTTCTATCCGGCTAGAGCATGCTACCCGGATCGGAGGTGGGTTGAAATTTTTACAGTGTGAAACGGGGTGAACAAAATCTCCGGTTCGGACCCTGAGATTTTGGACAGTGTGAAAAGGCCTTATATCTCTGACACTTCAAATGTTGCAGTTTCCTTATATTAAGCAATCTTGACAAAAGAGTCTCCAGACGATTGACTGATTTCAGGGAATGTTCTCCATCAGGAGCCCTTACCTCTTTATTAATTGGCGAATAGATCTCTGGAATGTCATTTCCCACTTAATTCCCCCCACTTCATGGTCTCATATGGGGGTTATTAGCCAGATTAACATGTTCTCTGGGAATGTAAACATTGGTCTATCCTCAGTGTACTGAGGGGTGCACCCCACTAAATAAACTCCCATAGCATACAGTGCAAAATGCTTATTATTAAAAACAAAAATTAAAAAAAATACTTAGAAGTCTCGCAGCTTTTTACTGTAAAGGGGAAATTATCCATTCCATTGACTCTTGAACTTTTATCCCCTGCTCAATTTAATTTTGGGAGTCCCTGGCCCCATCGAGTTATTCCCCCCTCCAAATAAAAACACCCCTACACCAGTGTAATTTTCCAAACGTCCGAGCATCAATCTTGAAAAATGTTCCTACATCTCTCTCAGCAAATAGGAACATTTATTTGAGGGCCTGTGTCATCCAAAATACCCTAAGTCAACATCCTCCAGGTCACAACTGGGCAAAATTTGTACACTGTTTCCCCTTATTGGGCTCTCAAATCAATCTAATAGAGATTATTTTGAGGGCCTTCAAAATATTAAGGAGGCCAACCCTCTGTTTTCTCCTTATTTTTAGTGGGGTGCACCCTGACCAGTACTGCTGACCTGAAACAAGGTGAAACCACTAGGGTGACCAATCAACCACTTATCAGGTTGACTTCCACTCAATTAAACAGTAATCTATCCAGATGTGTTCATACCAAGGATGTTCCGTCCCAACTTGATGATTGTCCCAACTATAGTTGGGACTGGTCCCAACTTGAGTGTTAAAGTTGGGGCGTCCCAACTGTAGTTGGGATCACAGTGAACACAAAGCACCCCACGAATAAACTAAAAACATAATAGTAGTAAGTATCATAGTATGAAGTTTTTAAGACCACTTTCCCTTTAGATTATTTGAGATTAATTAGAATTTTGTTTCGGAGAGAAGGGAAACTAAAATGCGTAGGCCTACTGAGAGACCAGAGGTAGAAAAGAAAGCGTCACCCGGCAGCACTCAGCATGAGGCTGCTGGTAGCCTGAGCTGTCCGCTGTCAGAACCCTCTAAAACACTATTTACACTGAGTTAGCGGTCCATTGTGAGCGATATACTATCATTCCAAACCAGTTTGGACATGAGTTTGTACAGAGCCGAGACCCGGGTTTGAAATAAAGAATCTTGTTAATTAACGCCGATCGCATCACGACCCAAGATTGATCACGGCCCCCCGTGCACGGTGTCCTGTTGAAGTCTATGGGCGATCCCAACTATAGTTGGGACGTCCCAACTTTAACACTCAAGTTGGGACCAGTCCCAACTATAGTTGGGACAATTGTCAAGTTGGGACGGAACAAGGACACCTTGAAAACTTGAAGAGTACTCCTTGAATTAAACCACACTACACACTGAAGAGTCAGACACCCAAGATTGCCTTGGGTTGTTTTCAGCAGCAGCACAGCACACTGAAAACAATGTGAAACACAAGGTGAAAAGGGGGAATTTACAATTTCAAGGAGAAAATCAGATTTTCACTCCATTTTCAAGACAGAGATTTTCATTGTATAGTCTTACCTCTACACCATGCAAAGCTTAAAATCTTATCACTACTCCAGTTGACCCCTTGCATTGGCCGCCATTGCTGAGGTCAACCAATGGAAGCGTGCACGGGTGTACGCACCGCGTACAAGTCTCGGCCAATGATAGGTCTTCTTTTGACATCAGTGGGGGCGTTGTTTGGGCTTAGGACGTACGTCATATGCAAGTGGTCTATTTAGCCTTCATTAAGTTTATTTACCCATGCCTTTTCTCATGGCAGGGGTGGGGAGCAAGGATGGCATGTTTTCTACCATTTTGTTGGTGCCGTACCGGGTTCACCAAATCTTGAGACAACTCTGAAACGCCTCTTAAGAGAGCTTGGAGAAGTCAATGTAAGTTTAGTTCTGAGGAGGATTGTATTTGGTGGTTCGTGTTTGAGTGAAAACTGTGACAAACTTAAATTCTGATGTCTGAACCATCAGAGTGTGGGTTTGACTCCCGTTTATGACACTCCTGTCCTTGAGTGAGGAACTTAATCATAATGTCTTCTCTTAACCAAGGTGTATAAATGAGAGCCTGCAAGAGAGCTGAGATGGTGTTTGTGTCGGATTTTAAGCAGCTTGCGGTTGTTGTATGCTCCGGAATGAGAGTCCAAGGAAGGGTCTATGTATGCGGGATGAGCGTGATGATCAGGGATGATAATGTTGTCAAGTGCCTTGATCTAGCTTTAGGATATGTGCGCTATAGACCATGTAACCTTTGTTTACAAAAAGAGTAACCGTGTGCATTCCAGGGCCTTTCTGGCAGGCGAGATACTACGTTGCTCCTCTTTTTGCTATAAATGCATATGTTTGTGTTTGTTCTTGTTTATGCCTCTGGCGAAGGTCCGGTTTAGATCGTAAGCTAAGGCCATCTCCCCTACTAATTTTATATATATATATATACAGTTATATAACATTATACGTTTGGTCAATACTTAATGTGATTTACTGCGGAATCAATTGTTTGATTGTCAGGATACAACAATGCCTAAGGATCTAGAGTCGACATGCCAAATCACTTATGCAGTGCTGTCCAATCCTAACACCAAGCCTGTGATCATGATCATAGATGCTCTCAATCAGGTAATGTTTTTTTGTCTCTGCCTGCTACAAACTATAATCACAGACTTAAATATTTGAAATGTGCCGTCATTGCATGGTTTTAATGTTAACAAATATCCCGCTGGAAGGGGTATCAAATGCAATGGCATTTGTACAAATTTAGCATCTGTTTTTCCCACTTTCATAAGGTCCCAACATTATCTGACTATGTTACATGTATTTTGTGGGTTGTCCAAGGCATATGCAAAGATTTTTTTTCGCTTTGAAATGGCATCCTCTTTCAGAATTTGTTCAGAGAGAAAAAAAAAGAAAGAACAAAAAAAAAAACCTTTAATGCAACTTTAATGTCAATGAATGCATGATGCGCATGCTTTGTGTTTTTCACCCTCCAGTTTGATGAATGCAAGGAGGCCACAGTACTGAATTGGTTACCGAGCAAGCTCGGTCCTCAGATTCGCTGCATCTTTTCCATGATTGATGAGACGCCACAACATCAGACGCTGCATTCACGACTCAACAAGCCCAAGGAGGTGTACGTCACCCCGCTGGACATGTCATCCAGGGAGGTTCGTTAAATTATCCTATTATATATAAAGTATATACTGAGAAGTCCCCTCGATCCGATCCACTATTAAGCTAAAGTAGTAGTCCCGGCCGATTTTCCTACCCTCCGCCCAGGTAGTAGCTAATAAGCTGGACAGTTCTTTTAAGAACTAAGTAGTCTCCCGAAGTAGTCTCCCGATTTCAAAAATCTACTCCGCAGCAGTAGAATAAAAAGCAAGACCTAGTTCTACAAGAAATAATCTACATAGCTAGTAGATATACACATGGTGTTACCGCAAACCGAATACATATTGATACCTCACCATGCAAAGCCTTAAAAAGTATTGATCATATTATAGTTTATTTATTTTCCCCAAACAAAGATATTGACAAAACGGGGAGACCACTAACATAGGGCTAGATAGCTCAGTTGGTAGAGCGCTGTCATGTTAATCCAGAGGTCACAGGTTCAAGTCCTGCTCTAGTCAGTTTTTCTCTTTAGACTTTGAATGGCTTCTGAGTGTCGTCTTCGAACAAAGGTATAGACAAAATAAGGAGACCGCCAACATTAGGGCTTGATGGCTCAGTTGGTAGAGCGCCCTGGCACATTAATCCGGAGGTAGCAGAATCAAGTCTTCCTTGAGTCAATTTGCTGTTGTTTAACCCCAAATGACTTATTTATTTC